>CM046963.1:64299404-64918526 GCA_025698475.1 Gossypium anomalum
GTGTCGATGCCATGTCCTAGACATGGTCTTACACTGACACATCTCGTAGCCAATGCATGTCCCAGACATGTCTTACACTGGCTTACATCTCGAGGCCGATGCATGTCCCAGACATGTCTTACACTAGCTCTCATCTCAATGCCGATGCCATGTCCCAGACATGATCTTACAGTAGCTCTCATAATGTGGCCGATGCATGTCCCTGACATGTCTTACACTGGCACACAAATAACCCGAATGTCATGGCATGAATATCCGAATTGTTTCTTAAGGTTCAAACAGGAATTCTACTATCTCAATATTCATCAAACATAATCATTTCCACAACCAAGCAATTCATGCTATATCAATTTAGACACATATAATAACAATGTAGTTGTATTATTTACATACAACTTACTCGTTTCAATGGAATATCATATTCCATCAAATCTCCAAGCATTCAATCAACACATAAATGTTATTTACATTTGACATCACCTTCTCATATACAATATCATCAACCTAAACTTTAATACAATCACGGCAAGATAGATTTTAAAGTATAATAATAATGGCATAAATATCATGCTCATTTAATCACACGGACTTACCTCAAATGAAATTTCGGCTAATTATTATCTTTTTGTCTTTAACCACACACTTTCTCAATTTATGCTCAAATCTTGATTTTCTTTATGTAACATGATGAAATTCACTCATTTAATTAATGTACTGATCATTTCAGACCTAAAACATATTTAGGGAAAATTCACATTTTTGCCCCTAAACTTTTGCATAATTATGAATTTACCCCAAGGCTCAGAAATTGAAATTTATTAGATTTCTATAAGATTTAAGACATATCGAACATTTTTCTCTTCTATGGTAACATCAAATTCTCACTGTTTCATGCTTTTATAAACACTAACAACTTTTACTAATTAACCCGTTTTAACCATTTTCAACGAAAATCACTTAACAAAAATTGTTCTCCTAACCTCAAGCATCCTTATTCTATCATTAAACATCAAAATGCACAATTATCTAGCATGGGTCAATATTTAAACTTCATTTTTCATGCAAATAAATGGTAGAAATAGAAAGGTTAAGTTTTTAGGATCTCAAAAATACGAAGAACATTAAAAATGGGGCTCAAATGCACTTACAATTGAGCTTTGAAAGGCTTGAAACCCTAGCCATGGAGTCATGTAAATTTTGGCATCCATATGAAGAAGATGAGCAGATTTTTGGGCTTTTATTTTGTCTTTTATGCCTTAAAACACCCAAATGACCAAAATGCCCTTTTTACTAACCTTTCAATTTTTACCCTTCCATGTCTAGATTTGTCCATACCAAAATATGAAGATCTATTTGTAATTTAAATACCTCTAGTTTACTTATATTCTAGAACTCATATTTTGCAATTAATGTTATTTAATCCCAATAATAAAATTGGTACTTTGTCAATAAAATTTACTTAACAAAATTTCCACACAATCACTCAAACATATCATGGACTCTAAAATAGTCATAAAATAAATATTTTTACTTCAGATTTGTGGTCTCGTAACCACTATTCCGACTAGGCCCTATTTTAAGCTATTACAAGGTCGATTTCTAATAGTCAAGGGGGAGAGGCTAAGTAAGCCTTCTTCCAGATGATGAGTGAGTGGTTTACAGAGTTCATTCGAATGAATCTGGCTACTCAACAACCTCCACCCCCACCTATTCCTCAACAAATCCTAGCTCTTCCACAAGTGATAGATCTGATTCGATTGAGTAAGCCACCAGTAGATAAGATTTGAAAATAAGGGGTTGAGTAGTTCCGGGCTACCATTGATGATGATGCTGAGAGAGCTGAGTTTTGGCTCGAGAATACGATCCGAGTGTTCGAAGAATTGTCTTGTACTCCTGAAGAATGTATTAAATGTGTGGTATCTTTACTTAGAGATAATGCATACCATTGGTGGAAAACGTTGACATCGGTGGTTCCTAGAGAACGGGTTACCTAGGAGTTTGCCAATCTGAGTTTTGAAAGAAGTGTATAAGTCAGCGATTCCTCGATCAGAAGCTTAAAGAGTTTCTAGAATCGAAACAAGGTCAGATGACTGTCACTGAGCACAAAAGAGAATTCGTATGTTTAAGCAAGTATGCTCGAGAATATATTTCTACTGATGAGATCATGTGTAAAAGGTTCATTGATGGACTAAACGAGGATATAAAATTGTTAGTCAGGATTCTTGAAATCAAAAAATTCGTTGTTTTAGTTGAAAGGGCTTGTAAAGCCAATGATCTCAGCAAAGAAAAGAGAAAAGCTGATTTTGAAGCAAGAGATTCGTGAAAGAGATCAACTAGTAAATCTTACCAGTCTGCATTGAAGAAATTCTGAGACTCGTTTAATCATTCTAATACATCTATGGGACATTCAATTAGAAATCGTGAAAAGTAACCTATGAGTTCTAAAGCTCAAGCTATATCTATTGCTAGTGTTGGCAGTGTGAGACAAAACTGACCTGAATGTAGACAGTGTGGGAAACGTCATTTTGGTGACTGTAGATCGAATGGTCAGGCTTGTTTTAAATGTGGATCATTAGATCATTTCATTCGTAACTGTCCTGAGTTGGCTGAGCAAGATACAGTACCAAACATGAGGCCAAGTAACACTATAGTTAGAGGCAGACCACCAAGAAATGCTAGTAATGTGAGTGGTAGCCAGTGAATGACAAAAGACTCTACTGTGAGAACTGAAGCCCGAGCACCTGTACCAGCCTAAGTTATTCACACTCGAAAAAAAGTGTCATCTCTAGATGTGATTACTAGTACTTTTACTCTGTATGATACTAAAGTTATTGAATTGATAGATCCAGGATCAACTCATTCATATGTATGTGTGAATTTAGTATCCAATAAGACTTTGCCTGTAGAGTATCGAACCCTTTAGGCAAGTGTGTTCTAGTTGATAAAGTGTTCAAGAACTGTCCATTGATGATTCAGGATTTCTGTTTTCCGGCTGATCTGATGTTGTTATCATTTGATGAATTTGATATAATTCTGGGTATGGATTGGCTAACGTTGCATGATGCCATTGTGAACTATAAACGTAAGATAATTGATCTGAGATGTTAGAATAATAAGATTATCTGGATTGAGTCAGATTATTTGAATGGCTTGCCAGTAGTAATTTCATCGATATTGGCTCAAAAATATATGAGAAAGGGTTGTGAAGCTTATTTTGCTTATGTGCTCGATATGAAAGTGACTGAAAAGAAAATTGAATCAGTACCAGTTGTGTGTGAGTATCCGAATGTGCTTCCTAAAGACTTACCGAGTTTACCACTGATCCGAGAGGTTGAGTTTGGCATTGAGTTAGTGCCGGGAACTACGCCAATTTCTATAGCTCCTTATAGAATAGCTTTGACAGAGTTAAAAGATTTAAAAGATCAGTTGCAAGAATTAGCTGAGGGTTTGCAAGACCGAGTTTCTAGCCCAGGGGTGCCCCCATGTTGTTTGTGAAAAAGAAAGATGGCACGATGAGAATGTGTATAGACTACTGTCAGCTTAAAAAAGTGATGATCAAGAATAAATATCCTCTGCCCAGAATAGATGTTTGTTTGATCAGTTAAAATGAGCTATAGTGTTTTCAAAGATAGAATTAAAATCGGGTTATTATCAATTGCGAGTTAGAGAATCTAATGTGCCAAAGACAACTTTTAGAACGAGGTATGGTCATTATGAATTTTTAGTTATGCCTTTCGGATTAACGAATGCACTTACTATCTTTATGGATTTAATGAACCAGATTTTCAGACCGTATCTAGATCGATTTGTTGTTGTGTTTGTTGATGATATTTTGATTTATTCGCGAAATGAATCTGAGCATGCTGAGCATCTGAGAATTGTATTGTAAAATCTGTGTGATAAGCAATTATATGCAAAGTTCAGTAAATGTGAATTTTGGTTGTGCGCGGTTGGTTTTCTAGGCCTTATAGTGTCAGCCGCGGGTATCCGAGTCGATCCGAGTAAGATTTCTGCAATAATAGATTGGAAACCTCTGAGAAATGTATCCGAAGTCTACAGTTTTTTGGGACTATCTAGCTATTATAGACAATTTGTGAAAGGCTTTTCAATGATTGGACTCCGTTGACGAGATTACTTCAGAAAGATGTAAAGTTTGAATAGTCTGAGAAATGTCACAAAAGTTTTAATCAGTTGAAAACTCTTTTGACTGAAGCTCCAGTGTTAGTACAGCCAGAATCGGGTAGAGAATTTGTGATATATAGTGATGCATCATTGAATGGTCTGGGCTGTGTTTTAATACAGGAAGGCAAAGTCATAGCTTATGCCTCGAGACAGTTGAGGCCGCATGAAAACAATTATCCGACGCATGATTTGGAGTTAGCAGCTATTGTGTTTACGTTGAAGATTAGGCGCCATTATCTATTCGGTGAGAAACGCCATGTTTATTCAGATCACAAGAGTTTGAAATATCTGATGACTTAGAAAGATTTCAATTTATAACAGCGGAGATGGTTAGAATTGTTAAAAGATTATGAGCTAGTGATTGACTACCATCCAGGAAAAGCAAATGTTGTTGCTGATGCATTAAGCCGAAAATCTTTGTTTGCTCTATGTGCAATGAATACTCAAATAACTTTGTGTAATGATGGTTTGATTATGGTCGAGATGAAAGCGATCCCATTATTTTTACAACAAATTTACGAAGCTCAGAAAGTTGATAATGAAATGTTATCAAAATGAACCCAATGTGATTCGAACCCTGATTCTGAATTTCAAGTTGACGCTGATGATTGTTTAAGATTCAGAGGCCGAATATGTGTTCCGAGAAATTCAGAATTGATTCTAATGATTTTAAATAAAGCACATAGTAGTCGTTTATCGAGTCATCCTAAAAGCACAAATTGTATAACGATTTAGAACAGCTCTATTGGTGGCCTGGTATGAAACATGATATCTAAGAGTTCATTTATAAATGTTTGATTTGTCAGCAAGTTAAAGCTGAGCATCAGGTACCGTCTGGTTTATTGCAGTCGATTATAATTCCTAAGTGGAAATGGGATAGAGTGACTATGAATTTTGTGTTAGGATTGCCCTTATCTCCGAGAAAGAAAGATGTGATCTGGGTTATAGTTGACAGATTAAAAAAATCGACTCAGTTCATTCCGGTATGAACGGACTATTCACTTGAAAAGTTAGCTGAGTTGTATATCTTTGGGGTTGTGAGATTACATGGAGTACCTATTTCTATTATTTCGAATAGAGATCCGAGGTTCACATCGAGGTTTTGGAAGAAACTGCAAGATGCACTTGGTTGAAAACTACATTTTAGTACTGCATTTCACTCACAGATGGATGGTCAATCCGATCGAGTTATACAAATACTTGAGGATATGTTGAGATGTTACATTCTTGAGTTCGAAGGTACGTGGGAAAAGTATTTTCCATTGATTGAATTTACGTATAACAACAGTTTTCAATCGAGTATTAAAATGGTACCGTACGAAGCTTTATACGGTCGGAAGTGTTGAACACTGTTGTACTGCACTAAACTTAGTGAGAATAAGACTTTTGGCATTGATTTGATTAAAGAAACCAAACAGAAAGTGAAAGTAATTCGTGATAGTCTGAAAGTAGCGTCAGATCATCAATGTAACACCCCAAACCCGACCTAGAAGTTTGGCTAGAATCTGGCGTGTCACATTGAAGTGTTTTTCGAAAACCATGTTTCCATTAAAAACCCTTCTTAATAATTAAAAACTTATAGCCTTTTTAAACCTTGTTAGAAAACCTCAGTTGAATAACATTCTTAACAACTTTGTAAAAATCTTGGCGTTTGCGAAAGCTTAATTTAAAAACAATTGCGGATACGTGATGTTTTGAAAACAGTAGTTGCTTTGGAAAACCATGTTGTAATACTAGCAATTATAAGAACAATAAATAAAATTCCAAATTAGAAATCTAGAAAATTACAACGGCTTTACTACAACCCACATAAAATAATTTAAAAGCAATAATCAAAACTGTAACATAAACAGTGTGTGTGGCTCCCTCTGAGCCCCTCGCAGCTCCGATCCGTCTAAGGCTGGAAATTACCTAAAAGGTTAATAAACGAGGTAAGTTTACAAAAACTCAGTGTGTAATCCCCTACTATATAAAAGGGACAGTCAGTCATATAAAAGAATTAAAAGTTTTGCCCCAGCCCTACTTACAGTTTCAGTATCAATTGGGCCTTAGCCCATTATATGACGATGCAGATGGGCCTTAGCCCTATACAAAAATCAGAGTTAACTGGGCCTTAGCCCATATCAATATCAATCTGGGCCGTAGCCCTATAACAAGTCGAGGTATATTGGGCCTTGCCCATATCAACACTGTTAGGTCGGTTTCAATGCAGTTGGCCCACAACAAAACAGTCTCATATGATTAATGCATGATAACCCCATCCAACCCTGCACTTGCCTCCGTCCATCCCTACACTTCCTGTGGGGAATAAATCACCCACGCCATCCTTACACTTACAGTGTTAGCACCGGTTGCGGCACTAACTATAACCCGCAAAGAAAGTCGCTTATATCGAATGCGTGGCACGACCACGTAAGCAGTTCTTCCTCCAGAACAAAACCCAACCCCCATGCAGTATGACATGTATGCAGAATATACATAATTAACAAGGCATGCTTCAGAAAGGAAGTCAGATTATAGTGTAAGAACAGTTATTTACCCTCGAGGGGCGTAATCGAAAACTTACCCCTTCAGTCAGAATATCATGCCCATATTTGAATCAAACAACCACGGTCAACTCATCCATATCACCAACATATATTCACAATCAAATCCGTCAACCACACAGTCCAAGTCAGTCACTTGCCCACAAGGGCAAAACGGTCATTTAACACCCTAGGGGCAAAATGGTAATTTTACCCCACAAGGGTATCTCAGTAATTCTACCCTACAGGGGTATTTCAATAATTCTACCCTACAGGGGTATTTCGGTAATTTTACAAACTAGGGGTATTCAGGGGGTATTTTGGTAATGTTACAAACTAGGGGTATTTTGGTAATTTTACAAACCAGGGGTATTTTGGTAATTTTACAAATTAAGGGTTTTTCGATAATTTGGTAAACTAAAGTATTCTAAACAGGGATAACAATACGAATGAGCCTAAAGCCCCTTCTCGGCCTAAATAGGCCCACATGCTCGTGTGGCCCTTTTAGCCCAATTCTAGCCACAAATATGAGGTTCACCTAGCCTAATCCAATGTTTGCTACACAATCAAACAACTTATCCAATTGGGCCCATAGGCCCATTGGGCCCACATGGCCGCTTTCAGTCTATCGTGGCCCGAAGTAGCCATCCTATAGCCAGAGTAGTGAGAAATACAAACCTAATAGGAGACTGGAGTTAATCAGCGCTCCGAGCACTCTTAGCCGACGCCCAACCCAAACGAGCACGCCATAAAGCGAAAGGGATCAGCCAAGAAAGGTACATTTACTCTCCTCATGGTTCTCTCTATTTAAAGCCAGCTTCGCATCCACTCTTATGTTAGCTTCCCGATGTGGGATCCCTCCATCATCAGAGTTTAAATTCAGCACCAACTCTTGCCGCCCCTGTTAGCAAAATAAATGCTCTCTGATTGCCATGAGTTTCGAACCTTGGACCTCTTTACCAACTCTATGACACCACCTTCCTGCCTCTTATGTGGCCCTACTTTGCCACTAGACCACAAGGCTTTTTCTGGCACAATTTCTCTAACAATATTCTTAAGGCCTATCTACTACACCCAAGGTTTGACTCACCTTAAACCAAAAATTTTTGCTAGAGTCTAGGTTTGAACCCAAGACTTCTCCAACACTTCTCAGCACACTTAACCACTAAAATAAGCCTTCATTAACGAAATTTACATGCACAAAAAAATATTATAAGCTGCCTTCAACCGCTCCCATGCTCAAGGCCCAAAACTTCTAGGCCCAAATTCAGGGCAGTCAAAAATCATATGCAGACTTGTGACAGAAAGATATTGAGTTTTAGATTAGGGATAAAGTGTTTTTGAAAGTAACTTCGTGAAAGAAAATACTTCGATTCGGTCGTAAAGGCAAATTGAGTTCGAGATTCATCAGGCCGTATGAGATCATTTAAAGAATAGGTCCAGTGGCATATCGATTAGCGTGAGTTATAGAAGATTCACAATGTTTTTCATGTATCGATGCTTTGACGATACCTATCCAACCCTTCACATGTTATTTCTCCTTCAGAGGTTGAAATTTAGTTAGATTTGTCGTACAATAAATAACCGATTCGAATTTTAACTCGTGAGATCAAAGAGTTGAGAAATAAGAAAATTGCATTAGTGGAAGTTTTATGGCACCGACACGGAGTTGAAGAAGCTATGTGGGAACCCGAGGATGCTATGAGAAAACAATATCCAAACCTATTCACTAGTAAGATTTTCAGGGACGAAAATCCCTAAGGGGGAGAGTTGTAACAACCCGATTTTAGCTAAATTAGAACAATGGTTTCAGGACCAAAAATCTGAGGTCAGAAAAGTATTTTAATATTATTTTTGGTGTTTACAGCATGTGATTATATATGTGTGAAAGTTTCGTGAAATAATTTTATCGGTTGGATGCTTAATTTGAGAAAAGAACTAAATCGCGTAAAATGTAAAATTTCCATTCTATTTGATAAAGGTGTCTAATTGCTATGGCTTATTAAATGAAGAGTCCTTATGATGATATTAGACCATTGATAGTGAGAATGGTCATAAATGGGCATTTATTAGATGATTTTATAATGGTTTCATTAAGGTTAAAATTGTAAAATGGCTATTAATGATAATTAAAATAAAACAAAGTTAAAATATCATCTTCATTCATCCATGTTAACCGAAATTAAGAAAAGAAAACTAGGGTTTGAAGATTTCATGCATTCGGTCCCTTGGTAGCTTGATTAAGGTATGTTCTTTGCTTGATTTTTGATGATTTTTACGTTTTTGAGATCGTTGCTTCGAGTATTAACTAGATTTACCTAATTTCTGAATTGGTTGATGAAGTTTTGAGTTTCATTGATGATAGCTTAATGTTTTCGAATGTTGATGATGAAAAATGAATAATTATTGATAGATTAATATGTTTTGTTAAGTAATTTTTAGAAAAAATATAAATTATGGATTAATTTGTGAAAAAATGAAAATGTGGGGTTAAAAGTGTGAATAATTGAAAGATATGGGCTTCTAAGGGCATAAGGGTAATTCGGCCAAGCATGGGTCTTATTGAATTTTATGAATTTTGTATATTTATGAAATAGGGACTAAATTGAATAAATGTGGAACTTTAGGGGCTAAAGTGTAAAAATTCCCAAATATGTGTTTGTGGATTAAGCTGAATGAATCAATGAATAAATTAATTAATTTTTAATGTATATAGATCAAGAACGAAAGAAATTAGATTTAGATCGTGGGAAATTGAAAGTTGTCAAATAGTCGACCCGATACATCAATTCCTAATATGAGGTAAGTTCATATGCAAATAAATGTCTTTAAATTGAATTATACATATTTAGTTATCATTGAATTATTATGAATTTTGAACGAGAAAATACAAGTAAGAATTGATAGAGTTACAACATCTGAAAGTCCCGTACGAACCTTAGGAATAGTATAGGATACAAATGTCATGACATTAGGTTACCGAGATGTGATTACATGTAAGACCATGTCTGGGACATTGGCATTGTATTGTGGTTATGTGTAAGACCATGTCTGGGACATTGGCATCATTATTTGATTTCGTGTAAGACCCTATCTGGGAAAGTGGCATCGATATGTGATAACATGTAAGACCATATTTGGGATATGGCATTGTACGAGCTTTATGTGATTTTTGAGTATCCTTAACGATTACAAATAGTTCAACGGGAAAAGTCAAGTCGAGAAAGAATATGTGAATGAGTTAAGTGATTCAGGTACGTACAAGATTCATACGAGTACTGAAAAGGGAAGTATTTGATAAATTCAATTATGATTTTGAATATGTGTACAATGACAAAGGTTTGTGAACTTGAATGTGTATAGCTATGCTTAGCATATTTGAATTGATATGCAAATATGTATGTGATGATTTTATTTGTATATGGCTTACTAACCTTTCAAAGCTTACCATGTTTATTTTTCACTATTTTATATATTATCGAAGCTAGCTCAGACTCGGGAAATCGTCGAAGAACGTAATCACAGTATCAATCATCTTGTTGGTACTTTTGAAGCTTTGTAATTTTTGGTATATGGCATGTATAGGCCAGTGTTCAGTTGATAAATTTTTAAGTTATGATTTCAGCCATGAGATTTGGCTTGCAAATTATGTAAATGTTGGTGTGAATTTGGCCATTTAAGATGATGCTTGGATGTCATTTTGGTTTAGTAAATGCTTGATGATTTGGGTTATGTCTAAATGTGCATATTAGTTAAAGTGCCAATTTGATTTGGCATGTTTTTGGTTGTGGAATTGAGTAGTGAAAAGGATGATGTTTAAATGGAATGAAATGTGTATGAAATAGCATGTTTTGGTTGCCTATTAATGTATTGAAATGGTACCATTTTGGTTGCGAGGTGTGCACGAGAAAAGGGTAGCAAATTGGCTTTGCAAATAGCCTATTTTTGTCCACACGAGCAAAGACACGGGCATGTGTCTCAGCTGTGTGCGATACACGGCCATGCGACATGGCCGTATGTCCCTTGAGGTACCCTTCGAATTTAAGTCAATATACCCTATAGGTTTGACATTGTCTAGACACACGTGCGTGTCTACTGGCCATGTAGGGCACACGGGCTGGCACATGGGCGTGTGGCCGACCGTGGGTCCCAAGTTACTAAACCTTTTAGATTTCTTATGGGCATGGCACACGGGCGTGTCTTCGGCCGTGTGGTGTAAGTCAATATGTATGCCTTGTTTTCACACGGCCTGTGACACGGGCATGTCTAGTGGTCGTGTGAGGCACACGGCCTGTTCACACGAGCGTGTGACCCTTAAATGCATGAAAATTTTCTAAGTTTCCCAAAGTTTTCAAATGTTATCGGTTTAGTCCCGAACCTCTTCTAAGCATGTTTTAAAGCCTAGTAGAGCCTTGTAAGGGACAATGTGAATGTGTTGAATGGATATTGATTATGAATGAATAAATGTATGTGAATGATGTGTATTATCTGGTAATACCTCGTAACCCTATTCTGGCAACGGATACTGGTTAGAGGTGTTACATAAATAAAATTTGAAATTTAGGACAAAATTTTTTCTTACCACCTTTTTATAAAAGTTAAGAACTCAAACAAAATAAATATAAAGCAAAAGAGGTTGGTTTAGGGATTGTTGTAGGGTGTCTTGATGGTGTGGTGCGGTAGGCAGGAGTGAGTAGCAAGGCGATAGCGACATGCTAGGGAGTAGTAGTGCACTAGGCATGGCTTGACGTCATGGAGGTAGCCGCAATGTCTGAATCCTTGCATGAGCAACAAGGCATGTGTGTGTTGCGCAAATGCGGGAGAGTGGGCAACAGGCAAATACGTCGAGCAGGCTTGGCGAGCTGCTAAGCATTCGAGCTAGTGCGGAGGCTACTGGAGCTGGACGTGCGGGTAGGTGCAGCGACAAGGAGTAGGCTGCTGGGCCGTTGGCGCACACGATGTGCATTGGGGCTGCTAGTGCCAAAGGTAGGTGTTGGTGTGGATAGGTTGAGGTGATGTGAAAAAGTGGAAAAGGTGGGTGAAATTTATAGTGAAGGGAGTAGGAGTTTAATTAGAATTTTTAGAGCAAATTAATAATTAATATAATGCAAATTAAATTATTATTTTTTATTAATTTATTAAAACAAAAACTTATTAACTAAAGTGTGATCAAATTTAAATTTATCCTAATTCTATGCAAAGTTGATAATAAATAATATGTTATAATAAATATAATTATATACTAGTTTTATCATCTTATTTATTAAATTAAATTAAAAACATTTATTCTAGATGCCTTTTGAAAATATTTACAAAAAGAGACATCTAATTTTTAACATTTATAAAAAGAGCAACCAAATTTTGAAAATAGTTCAATTAAGTACCTAGACTTAAAGAAAATTTGAAATTGAGTTGCAATTAAAACTTGGATCAAAATTGACCCTTTTATTTGAAACACTAAAAATTTATTTTGCCATTTAGGGAATAATTTCTCGAAAAATTATGTTAAAATCATTTCCCAGGAAAGATTGGAGGGTTTACAAGCGGTCCCGCTTAAGTTCCAATCTCCTAGACAGAATTTATTTAAACATACTAATCTCGAAAATATACCCTAAATCATTTATTTAAAAAAAATAAGAAAAATTAAATATCTGATAAAATGAAAAAGATTTGATCCCGTTCAATTTTATCCCCTTAGTAATGTTTTAAGCACTGAGCATTGACTTCAAAATTTCCTCCCTTACTTTGAAGTTCGACAACTCTGTATGGATAAACTTGGTGAATTGTAAATGGACCGGACCAACGTGATTTTAACTTACCTAGAAAAAACTTTAATCTAGAATTGAATAACAAGACTTGTTGACCTACATCTAATTCTCAAACTCGAATGTGCTTGTCATGCCATCTCTTAAGTCTTTCCTTGAGTAATTTGGCATTCTCGTATGAAAACATTCACAATTCTTCTAACTCGTTGAGTTGGAGCATCCATTTCTCTTTAGCAAGCTTAAGATCCAAGTTGAGTTGTTGGAGAGCCCAACAAGCTTTGTGCTCTAACTCCAAGGGCAAATGTCAGGCTTTCCCAAAGACCAACCTATAAGGTGACATCCCTAAAGGTGTCTTGTATACTGTCCTGTAGGCCTATAAAGCATCGTCTATTCTTTTGGACCAATCTCGCCGGTTCAGGCAAACCAGCTTCTCAAGTATGCCTCTGATCTCTTTGTTTTCCAGTTCAGCTTGCCCATACGTCTGCGGATGGTAAGCTGTGGCAACCTTGTGCTTCACTCCATGTTTGTCGAGTAACCATTTCAACCATTTGTTCACAAAATAGGAACCTTCATCACTGATGATAGCTCTTGGGGTTCCAAACCTTGTGAACACATGCTTCTGTAAAATCTTCATCACAACCTTAGCATCATTCGTCGGATATGCCTCAGCCTCAACCCACTTAGACACGTAGTCTACTGCTACCAATATGTACTTGTGACCAAAAGATGGAGGGAAAGGACCTAGAAAGTGAATACCCCAAACATCGAATAATTCTACCTCAATGATGTTTGTTCGGGGCATCTCATTTTTGTTGGTAACATTTCCAACCCTTTGACATCGATCACAACTCTTTACATAAGCATATGCGTCTTTAAGTAGTGTTGGCCAAAAGAATCCAACTTGCAATACTTTAGCTGTAGTACGTGTACCTCGAAAGTGTCCCCCACTTGGAGCTTAGTAGCAATGGTATAGAATCTTGTGTACTTCATCGTCTGCTACGCATCTTCTGATCATTTGATCTGTACACTTTTTAAACAAGTATGGTTCTTCCCAAAAATAGCACTTCACATTGTGAAGAAACTTTTTCTTTTGATGATACGTCTTATCAATCGGCATCAAACCAAAAGCTAAATAGTTAGCAATATCAGCAAACCAAGGGATATTATGGACATGATTTACCTTTAGTACATGTTCATCTAGAAATGTCTCCTGAATGGGTATAAGTGGAGAATTCCCTTCTTGCGGCTCCAATCTAGACAAGTGGCCTGCTACTTGCTTTTCTACTCCCTTTCGATCTAGAATTTTTAGATCAAACTCTTGAAGTAAAAGTACCTATCGGATCAGTCTCGGCTTAACGTCTTTCTTCGCAAGTAAATACTTAATTGTCAAATGATCCGTATAGACAGTCACTTTGGTACCTATAAGAAAGATCGAAACTTGTCAAAAGCAAACACAATAGTAAGTAACTCTTTCTCTGTTACCGTATAATTCAGTTGAGCTCCTGTCAGAGTCTGACTTGCATAGTAGATAGGATGAAAAACTTTGTTCTTTCACTGGCCCATGACAACTCCTATCGCAAAGTCACTTGCGTCACACATCAACTCAAATGGACAATCTCAGTCTAGTGTGACGGTTATGGGTGCCGAAACTAACCGACTCTTCAAATCTTTGAAAGCTCTTAAGCACTCCTCACCAAATTTGAACGTCGTGTCCTTCTCCAATAATTTGCATAAAGGTTTAGCAATTTTGGAGAAGTCTTTAATAAATCTTTGATAGAAATCGGCCTGGCCCAAAAAGCTCCTAACACTCTTTACAGATGTTGGAGGTGGGAGTTTCTCAATAACGTCTACCTTTGCTTTATCTACCTTGATTCCATGTCTCATTATGTGATTCCCTAGAACAATACCTTCTCGTACCATTAAATGACACTTTTTCCAGTTGAGTATGAGGTTTGTTTCTTCGCATCGCCTTAGTACCTTGGCTAGACTGGCTAGGCAATCATCATATGTATCTCCGAATACTAAAAAATCATCCATAAAGACTTCCAAGTATTTTGCAACCATATTAGTAAACATAGGCATCATACATCTTTGAAATGTAGCATTTGCATTACATAAACCAAATGACATGCGTCTAAATGCAAATGCACCATACGAGTAGGTGAATGTTGTCTTGTGTTGATCTTCTGGTGCTACTGTAAGCTGATTATAACCCGAGTATCCATCGAGAAAACTGTAATAGTCTCACCCTGTGAGTCTATCTAGCATCTGGTCCAAAAATGAAAAAGGGAAGTGATTTTTCCTAGACGCCTTATTCAACTTTTGATAATCAATGCAAATTCTCCATCCTATAACCGTTCTAGTCGGTATCAACTTGTTATTCTCGTTTTCAATAACTGTAATACCTCATTTCTTTAGCACGCACTGGATTGGACTTACCCACTGGAAACACAAAAATTTATATATTTTTTCATACCCAATTTTACTTAAATTCAAGCAAATCCAGTTAAATTCTTGTCAAAAATTAATTAAATATTATAAAACAGTTAAATCATGTTAAAAATATAAACATGGTGAATTTATTTAATTTTATACTTAATTTTGATTAATTTTAACTATTTTTGACAGATTTGCTCAAAAGGCGAAAATTAGCTCGGTTGACACTATTGAAAGCACAAAATCAAGAAGCAATTTGAAGTATCGAGGCCAATTAATTTCCAGCCCAAAATGGTCCAGAAATGTGTATTAATTCATAATTAAATTAATTTTAATTTATTTCCTATTTAATTTAGGTTAAATGAATCAATTTTAATTAATTATGAAGAAAGGGCCTAGTGAACTCCACTGGTTGAAACGAATGAAGTGAGCCGAACCAGCCACTAATTGAGCTGACCAGAACCGTCCAATGGCTGACCCAAATCAAAAAATTAGCTGATAAAATATTCTTGCAAAAAGGCCCTTGAAAAACCTCCAAATTACGTTCAGACCCCACCTTTATTTTAGGCTTTGTGGATTTTCCCCAACCTATTTTTAGCAAGGTTGAAAGCTTCAACCTTGCCATGTGTGTGGCCGGCCATGGGGGGGCTCTCTTGGCTGATGGATTTGTTATTTTTAGCATCCCTCTTCAGCTATAAAAGCCACCCTATGCTGCCCATTTCAAAGCATCCCTCAACATCCCTCATTCCACAACATTCTCTCATCCTCTCTTCACTTCTCTTAAAGTTTCCTCTCCATTTTTCCATCCCATTTTCCATTCCTCTTGTGCCAATTTTCTCTCTTGAGAAAGAGGTGTTCTTCAGCCATCTCAAGAAGCAATCAAGGATTCATAGAAGCCTTGCTCGGCGAAGACAACAGAGACAAAAGAACGGAGCAACAGTCAAGCCATAGAGAAACGCTGGATTTGCTTTCTGTTCCCTTTCTTTTTAATTTCTGTTGTTTTTATGATGAACATATCTATGAATAATATTGTTGCTGAAATGGTTATTTTAATCAATTTAGCTTGAATTTAATTCGTGTTGGGTTGATTATATTTTGCCTACTTGAATTGTTAAAATAGTGTTTATGTTGTTATAAGCCTCAGTGAAATGCTTGATTAAGTAAAATCATGCTTAGGTTATCTGGCATTATAATTGTTTAGATAATTAAAGAATTAATTGTTTAAACGGATTGAAATTGCAATTAATGGACTCAGTACTTAATCAGTGCATGTTTAATTCTTCTAAGGTAACTGAAAATTAAATTAGCATTGTATTTGGCGATACATATGCCTTGCATAACTTGCAAGATTGTTGTGATTAAATTGTTTCAAGGTATGGCTACTTTGTTACTTTACATAATCTTGTACATGTTTATTAAGTTGAATTAATCAGTTGAATCGACACAGGAATATGCGAGAGATAATTTAATTCAATAAGTATGTATGTGCGATAGCATGTTTACTTTATTAAATATGTTTAGTCGGTTGAATTGGCATATGGATATGTCCAAGAGATAAATGGAATTTTTTTAATTAGTAAATATGTTCATAAGTTAGCAAATTACGAGGTTTCCGTGAATTTATTCATAACAGCATAAGCACGAATTTAATATTTCTAAGTTAAAAAGGTATAATTAGTCCAACACAATTATATCATCTTGATTAAATCTTAATTGAAATCGTGCACTAGAACTCTTTTATTTTTTTTTAAATTGTTTGCTTAGTTTTAAAATCTTAGTTTATAAATCACTATTTTCAAACCAAAATTATTTTTACCTCACCAAAGTGTTTTAATTAATTTCATAAATATTGCTTTTTACAGTCCCTGTGGGTACGATAACTCGACATTTACTTGTCACTTTATTACTTGTTACGATTGTGTACACTTGCACATTTCCACCGTTCCACCCACGAACTGTCTTAGATGATTGGCACTTCTTTGTTTGCATTAAAGTCTAGAATAACGAACTCAGCAGGAAAAATAAATTTATCTACACATACCAATACGTCCTTAATTTTACCTTCTGGATGTGCTAAGGATCGATCTGCTAATTGAAGTGTAACCGTAGTAGGTCTAACTTCACCTATCCCCAACTTCCTAAATATTGACATGGGCATCAAGTTCATACTCACACCCAAATCACATAGTGCCTTACCACAGTATGTTGCTCCAATGTTGCAAGGTATGGTAAAATATCCAGGATCCTTCAACTTTGGGGGTAGTTTGTCTTAAAGATTTGCACTGCATTCCTTTGTCAGGGCTACCATCTTAAATTCTCCAAGTCTTCATTTTTTTGATAGGACATCCTTCATGAATTTGACGTAGTTTGGCGTTTGTTCAAGTGTTTCAACCAACGGGATGTTGATATGAAGTTGCTTGAATATATCTAGGAACTTCTTGAATTGAACTTCCTGCTTCTGCTTCTGAAGTCTTTGATGGTAGGGTGGTAGAGGCTTCTTTACTGGAACTGGTTGATTCATCTTCTATGGCAATTTTGTATCTAATGAAGTTCTTAATTTATCATAATTGATTAGTTTAGAAATTACCTTATCGGGCTTTGTAGATTCTGGTTCTGGTGAAACTAAAATTTCAACACTCGATTGAACTTCCTCAGAGTCTTGAGCATCAGCTCGCTCCTCTTCAACTTCGATGGTGTTGGGCTCTAATGTCTTTCTACTCCTCAATGTCAATGTTTTACAATGTTCCTTCCCTGGATTCCTCGGATTCTTCGTATCACTAGGTAAAGCACCTTGTGGTCGATTTCTGAGTTCAGTTACAAGTTAGCCCATTTGGTTTTCCAGGTTTTTCAATGTAGCTGATTGGCTTTAGATTAAGGCATCATTTTTGGCTATGTGTGCCTTCAACAAGTTTTCTAAGCCATTGGATGGTTCAACTTGAGGTTGTTTCTGAACTTGTTAGGTAAAAATAGGTGGCTGGGTCGGTCTAGGTTGGGCATATGTGTTACTGGGTCCAACCCTTTGGTTACTCTAGGAGAAATTACGATGGTTTTGCCATGATGGGTTATAGGAATTGGATTATAGTCCTTGCCTTCCTCGGTTTTAATTCTGGTTACCCATGTAAGACACAGATTTTGGGTTCAATGGACATTCTTCGAACAAATGTCCTTCTCCACAATAAACACAAGCTACATTTTCAAATTTGTTTAGTGGCTATGCTGTAAAATTATTAAACCCATTAGTGGTAAAATTTTTAAGCATTGAAGAAATTGTGGATACTTGAGATAGGAGTGAAGTGAGAGCATCTACTTCATGTATTCTAGCGACTTATCTTCCTGATGTTGCTCGATTGGTTGGCCATTGATAATTGTTATTGGCAATCCTTTCGATAATTTCATAAGCCTCATTATAAGACTTAGAAAGGAGAGCACCATTAGCAGAAGTGTCCACTACTATCCTCATGTGAGCATTAAGACCATTATAAAACGTCTCAAGTTGGATGCAATGTGGGATTCCGTAATAATTCTTTGTACCTTTCCCATGCCTCATACAATGACTTATCATCCATTTGTTAAAAAGTAGTGATCTCGTTCCTTAACTTAGAATTCTTGCTAGGCGGGAAATACTTCATGAGGAATCTTTCTGCTAGCTCTTGCCATGTGAAAATTAAATTTGGTGGCAATGAGTTCAACCAGGCTTGAGCTCTGTCCCTTAGCGAATATGGGAACAACTTAAATCATAGTGCATCTTTAGGTACTCTGACTAGCTTGAATGAATTGCTCACCTCCATGAATAGTCTTAAGTGTAGTGAGGATCTTCGGTAGGTATTCCATTGAATTGGCCCACTGTCTGAAGCATCTGGAACATGACTGGCTTCAGCTCGAACTGTTGTGCCTCGGTTTCAGGTCTCTTAATACTAGGATTAAGATCATGAAACACTGGCATGGCATACTGTCTTAGAGCTCTATCTCTATAATTAGTGATAAAGATAGGATTTTGAGCAAGGTTTTCTCAGTTTCCTTGATTTGGATTTTTGAAGTTCATCTCTTCGGTCCTTTTCTGACTTGCTTGTCTTCTTTGTTGTCGAAAAGTTCTTTCTATCTCAAGGTCTACAGGAAGTAAATCGATAATTCGGTCAATACTCTTAAACACCTAAAACAAAAACAAAAACAATTAATTAAGTTAAACTTGAACAGAAAAATAAACCAAAATGCAAAATTAAAAAATTCACAAATAATGACTTTTTAAAATAGTCCCCAAAAACAGCACCAAAAACTTGGAACGACGGAAATATGCAAGTGTACACAATTGCAACAAGTAATAAAGTGACAAGTAAATGTTGAGTTATCGTACCCACAGGGAATATGAAAAGAATTATTTATGAATACAATTTTAAAAACACTTTGGTGAAGAAAAATATTTTGATTTGAGGAGGTGATTAAAAACTAGGATTTTAACTAAGTAAAGTAAATAAAAATAAAATAAAAGTTCCAATGCAAGATTTCAAAAGATGATTTTAATCAAGATGATATAATTGTGCTAGATTAATTACATTTCTTAACTTAGAATTATTAAACTCATGTTTATGTTGTTACAAATAAATTCACGGCAACTTTGTAATTTGCTAACTTATGAACATACTTACCTACCAAAATCCATTTATCTATTGACTATATCTATATGTCAATTCAATCGATTAAGCAAATTTTAATAAGCAAATGTGTTAATGCACATACTTACTTATGAAATTAAAATAATTTCTTGTACATATCTCTATGCCAATTCAAACAATTAATTCAATCTCATAAGCACATAAAAGATTACACGAGGTAACAATGTATTTCTACCTTGAAACAGTTTAATCACAAGAATCTTGCAAGTTATGCAAGGCTAATTTATCATTAGATACCATTGCTAATTTAACCCTCACCTACCTTAGATGATTAAACATGCACTGATTAAGTATTGTATCAATTAATTAAAATTTCAATCCGTTTAAATAACTAATTCATTAGTCACCTTACAATTGTAATGGAAGAATAACTTAGTCATGATTTTACTTAATTAAACATCTTACCGAGGCCTATAACAACACAAAAACAATTTTAATAACTCAAGTATACATAGACATGTTCATAACAAAAATAATAAAATTAAAAGGATAAGGAACAAGAGTCAAATTTGGTGTTTCTCTGAGGCTTGACTAGTTTGCTCTGCTCTTCCTTCTCCTCTTATTCTTATTGAATCGAGACTTCCACGAATAGTTGAATGCTGCTCCAGATGGTGGTTGAAGGACTCTTTTTTCAAGTTGTGAAATCGGCAAAGGTGTAATGCCCCAAAAATCCTTATGTTTATTATTTGTAAGTTGAGACACAAATGTGTATCTGGTTCAGTGGTTAGGTTTCCTAGGAAGTGTCTGAGAAGTATTGGGTTCAAGCCTTGGCTGGTGCAAAAGTTTTGTTTTTAATATGAATAAACCCTGTCTCTATTCAGTAGGCTTTTAAATTAGTGTGGGTATTTTATGTCAGAAAGGGCTCGCTGGTCTAGGGGATAGGTGGCGCGTTGTTGCTCCATGGGTCTGAGGTTCGAGTGTTGGTAGGTGCATTGAGGTGTTTTATTTTGCTGCTAGTGCCGTGAGAGTGTTGTGGTTTGAATGAAACACTGAAAAGTTTGAGTGGAATTTGAACTAGGTGGTTGAGGGAGGAGTGGACATTTTTTAGGGATTTGAGGAGGAAAATGTGGGATTTTGAATGGAGTGGGAGTGTTAGGGCATTTTCTCTCCATTTTCAGTTTTTTCGATTGTTTTCTCTCTTCTTGGGGCTGAATATTACTATAGATCATTCGGGTATCTTTTGTTTTTCTTTTATTTTTGCTTCTTCCGAGTGTGCACTTCCCTCAAGTTCTCTTGCTGATCGTTTGGCTCTCCTCTAGCAGTCGTTATCTTTATTTTTTTGCTTTGGTTGAATACTCATTCTTCCCCCTCTTTCAATTCTTTCAGCTTTTAGCAATCTCCCCTCTCTCTATCTTATTTTGTTATAGCCGAATACCTTCTTTCTTGTAGCCTAACCATGCCCTTTTCTCTATCCATCTCTTCCCCTCCTTCTTATTTGTGATATTCTCTCTCGATTTCTGGAACTATTCGAGAGGTGATAGATTTTTCATTGATACTGTAGTGAACAAAACCCCTCTCTTCACTCAATCGAAGGTAACTTTGTCCTTAGTTATTACGTGTTTAAATCGGGTGCTTTAGCTTGCGTTCTTGGGTGTAGGATGATTGTTTCTATCTCCTATTCTTGGTCTTTTGCTTTCGATAAGTTTGATGTGCACTTGGTTCAAACTATTTGTGTGAACAATAATAGTTAATAAGATTTGGTTGGAATGTAGGTAGTCTCTAAGGCCTAGTAATCAGTCTCTTGCAACAGGTTAAGTGTGCAAACCTCATTCGATCGACCAAGGCAAGTGATGATTATCCTTTTGGATAAGTGTTATTTAAGGGGTTGTTTAATCTTGTTGTTAAGTGACTGATGGTGTATCGTGTTTGAATATAGGTTTGGAGTGCTTGTGGACTATTTGCGCACTTTCGGAAACAAGGTGTGTAAACACAATCCCAACTATGAAAATCGACAAAAGCCGGAATAAGAAAATGATGACGCTACACTGGCGTGCGCTTGCTCGTGTGGTGGCCCGTGTGACTAAACATGGACGTTTGATCGTTGAGGTCGGCCATGAGCGATTTCATGGGCCGAGGCCATCTTGGGTCATTTTGGGCCCTACGGCATGTGGGCCCCACACGAGTAAACCACATGGACAGGTGGAAATTATAGAGCCAGACTATGTAATACACACGACCAAGGCCATTAGGGGCCGTGTGGGCCACACGAGCGTGTGGGCCCACATGGGCCTACAATATGAGTCATGGGCCCATTTTCAATGTTTGACTGTTAAGGTTGCACGGGTCGCCCGAGATGATTATGGACCTACTGATGGGTCGGTAAGTTTACCTAGACCCCTATTGGATAAAATGACTGTTATGCCCCTAAATTGATAAAATGACTATTATGCCCTATAGGATGATATTTGAGCATGCCATTTTAAACATATTGAATATATGTATGATATTATGACATGACATGACATAATGCATGATATGTTGCATGGGGATGGGTTTTATTATGATTAAATGAAGTGTACTGTACTGGTACCTCTGCTGCAAATACTATTTAGTGCCGCAACCGGTACCACTTGGAGTGTAGGGATGGGTGGGTTGATTATATCCCTACATGGAGTGCAGGGTTGGACAGAGATAGAGTGTAGAGGCTAGCTGGGTAGGATCTTTTGATTGTATATCTGTACTGTACTGTCACTGAGATGGGCTCTGGCCTAAATTGATACTGATATGGTAATAGGCTAAGGCCCTAACTGAGACTGAACCATGACTGAATTGGGATTACGCCCAGACTGTACATGCTCACTGTTTGTTTATTTGATATGGATTACACACTGAGTTTCCATAACTCACCCATTTGTTTAACTGTACAGGTAATCCCTAGTGTTAGGCGGATCGGTGCTGCGAGGGACTCAAAGATGGCCACACAACTGCGCATACTTTCATTTTTGGTTTTAAAATTATAAGTAATTCTATTTTGGGTATTTTTACTGTAATAAGGCCTTTATGGATTTTTACTTTAATTTGGGTTTTTATTTGATTTGATTCATAACTGCTAGCAGTAGGGTAAGATGCAGGTTTTCAAAAAGATAATGCTTTTCAAAAATACCACGAATATGCAACCTATTTTAAGAGCTTCCGCAAGAAATAACATTTTAAAAAGTTAATGACAGCTTAATATGATTAACTTTTTTCCAAACGGTTTACACTTTGAAAATGAGCAAGACATCCTAAAATCATCATTAAGATCACAAAGAGGTTAAATATAGAACAGGTTTTTCAACAATATCTCACTTTATGAAAAACACTTTAATGTGACATCGCCAGATTCGGCCATAACGTCCAGGTCGGGTTTAGGGTGTTACAAAAGGAATAGGGGAAGAAAATGAAAAACAATGGAAGGGAATGAAGAGAGAAAAGTGAGAGAGAAGTGAAAAAATGAATAGGTTTGAGATATGTTTGATGTGATCGCAGCCAAGGGGGGTATTTATAGGTTGAGAAGGATGCTAAAAATAGCTAAAATCAACAGCCAAATAATCCCCCCCATAGCCGATCACACATGTTGCATGTTTGAAGATTTCAAACATGCTATTTTTAGGTAGGGGCAAATCTTGAAAGGCATGAATAGTGGAGGGGTTTGAATGCAAATTGAAGGAGTCTTCAAGAGCCATTTTGCAAGCCAAATAATCAGTCAAATGACCTGATTGGGTCAGCATATGGGACGATTTTGGGCTACCCAGTGCTCAGTTGGATCGTTTTCTTGGTTCAGCTCAATTGGGCCCCTTTTCATAATTAATTAATAATAATTTATTTAACCCAAATTAAATTGGATTAAAATTAAAATTAATTATATTATGAATTAATACACATAATTTGGAAAATCTTAGGCTAAAAAATTAATTCGCCTTGATGCTTCAAAATTGCTTCTCGGTTTTGCGCTTCTAGCAGTGTTTGCCGAGCCATTTTTCACTCTTTGTGTAAATCTATCGAAAATAATCAAAATTTGATATAAAATTAATTAAAATTCCACATGTTCATAATTTTAGTGAAATTTTAATTATTTTATAATTATTATATATTTTTCGACAAGAATTTTACCGAAACCACATGAATTTGAGTTAAAAAGGACATGAAAAAGTGTGTATATTTTCGTGTTTCCAAAGGTTCACCAGTATTCTGGCAAACCGAGATCATTAATAAGTTGGATGAACTAAGGGTTTGCCAAGATTTAGGAAAGAGCGTGTTTGCCAAGGTAGTTTTGGCGAGGGTGTTCGCTTAGTTGCAATGTCCACTAAACGAAGTGGTAGGGGGTTCGCCGGTTTCACTGCGAGGCAAGTTCACTAATGTGTTGGCGAGCTAGGGGTTCGCCAGTCTGTTTGGTAAACTAAGGTTTGCCAGTTTGTGTGGTGAACTGGGTTCGCCAGGTAAATTGCGAACTAGATTCACCGATCAAAGATGCAGTCTGACTCAAATGAGGAAAAAGTGATTTAGTGTACCTTGAATACTTTAAGTGCAATTAATGTCTTTCCTAAGTTAGATAAGGTATCCTAGGATATCTAGGACTCTTTGTAACACCCCTATACCTGACTCGATTGCTGAATCAAGGCATCAGGATGTCATATTCGTTGCTGAAGCAACTACCGAAAATTTTAGATCAATTTATCATATTATTTAATTGATGTAGATCATTAACTCATTTTAGTAATAATTTAATTTATAATAGAACTAATTATGAGTTAAATGAGCTCATTAAAACATCCAAAATTGATCAAAGGCCAAATTGTAAAGTTCATAATTATTTTTGAACTATCGTTGTGACGTTGGGGTTTCCACATCGTGACATGGTGAACTTGCCATCGTGATGTCGTCTCCATTTTCCTACAAGTTCCACGTTTTATTTTATTTATTTATTTTATATCATTACCTGAACCGTATTCAGATGTCATAGCCACCACTTTATTTTACATGTCATCTACTTACATCTATTTCTAATCTCAAGTCCTCATAAAAACATGATAATCAATCAAAGATAAAAAAGTTTATAAAATTAACACAAATATTAAAGTTTTACAAACATGACCATTAGAGGACTTGCACTTTCAAAAGTAGTTTACCCACTTTATGTATATTTCATATTTATTTCTAAATTGTGCCAATAGATTTAACTTCATACAATTTTAACAAAGAATTTAATATCACATCAATTAACAATTATTCACTTATTATTTTATCAATTTGTTTAAACATACTCACAGGTATTAATCATTCCATCGCTTACAACCGTTTCGAAACATTTCAAATTCATCTACTATATAAATATTCATATATTTTTCCTCCTCCTCTCCATTCCACATCATTTATGCATATAATTATTAGAATTTTTAGCTTTTAGTATATAACATGCTTATATGTAACATTGTCTATAATTCCACTATTTACTTATGTGTTTGTATCAAAGCTGTTCACTTGAGTCATAGTCACTAAATTATTTATATCTTGAGTTACAGAATTTGAAATTAAGATCTGCTTGATGTTATTGAAACTAGACTCAAATATATTTTTACCATAAAAATTTTAAAATTTATAATTTAGCCAATCAGTACAGTAAATTCTTCAAATTTGTCCCTGTTCTGCTACTTTACAGCTTCGACATTTCTTTACTAAAAAATATTTATCTCTAAGTACGGGGTTTGGATGATGTTTTTGTTTGTTTCTATTGAAAATATACTTATTAATAATTTTAAAATATAAATTTGAACCCATAATTATTTTTATAAATTTTTTTATGATTTTCCAAAGTTAGAACAGGGGAATCTAAATCCACTTCAACCTTGTTTCACGAAAATTAGTATATCTCAAACTATAAAATTTTGTTTCTTTCACCATTTCTTTCATATGAAACTAGACTCAATAAGATTTAATTAAATATTTAATTAAATCTCTAAATAAATTTATATAATTTTTGGTGAATTTTCAAAATTAAGTCACTGCTCCTGTCCAAACTGTTTAAATGAAAATATTTTCTTTTCCATGGTTCTTTGCACCATATTTCATTCAATCACACATAATTTCCGTACTTTTGATTACTATACAATTTTGTCACTTATGTTTTTGTAAAGATTACATATTTATTTCTTCATCTTAGTACTTGTCACCATACAAATCACATTCTCTCTTACCAATTTATTGTTTTAAGTCTTTATTCTTCATCAAATACTTTTTATTTCTAGTATTTAGATTAAATACATGTTTCATATGTCTTACTCAAAACATCTTTAACTCAATCTATTGAAAAATAAGTAGGTTTAGTATGAAACTTACCTCATTTGCTAAGAATTCCTTTATTTCTTCTTCATTCCCATGCATTTCTCATCTTCACCACTTTCCTTCCCTTTTTTTTTCTCATTTTATCCATTTTCATATACTATTTTCTTGCTTCTAAATTGATGAACATATTCTCTAAAATCTCTACTTCATCTTCTCTCTTTAATATCTAAGGAAATTTTCAAAACTTTTGGGTAAAAAGGTAGGTTTTCATGGCAAAAGAATAAATTGTAAAGAAAAAAAAATTCCTTTCTCACCGTTTCACTCACGTTGGAAGGATGAAAATTTTCCTTCATCCTTCCTTGTAACGCCCCAAAAATCCTGAACTTTCTTTCTTTTTCGGTTTTGATAAAAGGTGTGCTTAATATTCCTAGTCAAGTGTGATTTATGTGATAATATGCTTGGTTAAGTTTGAGTTCGAACTTTGGGGTGAAGGAAATTATAGTTTAATAATTAAAAGAACCTTGATGGCAAGTAGTTTGGGTTTTAAATAAATGAAGGAGGAATTAGACACAATGAGCCTTGTGTTGGAGTGGCAAGTAGCGTCACATGTGGGGCTTAGAGGTGGTGTCACATGCATGACAAGGAGGTTTGGGGTTCGAATCCCTCCTTGCTCAAAAGAATAATTTATTTTTGCTCAATAAATGGCCAGTAGTGGCGTTGGATGTGAACTCTGAAGGGAGTGATCAGAGGAGAAATTTAAAGAAGGGATTAAGGAGTTATCAAGGAGAAAAGTTAGAAGATGAAGGGTATAGAGAAGTGGAGCCGAATAGGGAACTTGGAGATAGGTAAATTCGGCTATAGCATATATAGGTGTCGATTTTGGGGATTCTAGGGTATTGTCGAAATTGCTTCTCTTCCTTTAGCCGAATTCCTTATTTTTGTGTTGCCGAGACACTTTTCTCTCTAAGTGCTCAAAATCTAAATTCCTTGTTCCTTGCTTATCGATTTTCTATTCTTTCTCTTCCTAAATTCTCTTTTGATTCAGCTTTGGTTTTAGCCGATTCCTTCTTCTCTTCTTCTTAACCCCTTTCACCATACAAATCTCAAAAGCCGAATACCTCTTTGGCTGAAGACCCTCTGTGCCGTCGCTACTCCCTCTACTTTAGCCGATTCTTGTGGGATTAGTATCGAATCTCAGATTTTAGATCTGTGTCGAGTTGCTCCTTAGGCATTTTGGGGTTTTGGATTTAAGGAATACTCGTGATTAGTGATCAAGAAAGGGTTGTTAAGGTTTGTCGTTCAAGGTAAGGCAAATGTGAGATTTTCGGCTTTTGGTGATCGTATTTGATAAGAGTGTGATTAATCATTAAGTGACATCATTTGTAGGTTCATGGTTGAGGAGATCTCAACACATTTTAGTATCAGGTGTGTACATACACTACACACACAGAGTAGATCGGCAAATCTCAACATACTGAAAAGTCGAAATGCCGAAAAGCCAGAGGTTTGGCTACAATAGACTTGCGAGTGCGCGAACACTCGTAAGGGGAAAATCGATAGGTTACCAGAGGCCGCATGAGCAATTTCGTGGATTTGGGCCTTGCATTGGCCAACCGAGCCAAAATGGGCTAAATGGGCCCGATGGGCTATAGGGCCCATAATAGGCAAAATTGGCAATTTGTTACTAAATAATGAAAAATCATATGATTGCGTAACTATGAATGTGATTGGGCCTGACGGGCCATACGAATGTGATTGGGCCTGACGGGCCATACGAATGTGATTTGGGCCTAATGGGCCATATGAATGAGATTGGGCCTAGTGGGCCATATGCATGTATGTAGACTCGTTTGGGATTTGTAAGGGGTTTGGGCCTAGTATCTGATAACTGCTTAAACAGACATAAAACTTAATTAATTAATTAATTAATTGTGACCGTGGACGAGTCATAAGGTCAATGTGTGGCAATGGGTATATGTATGTCTAGGATTGGATCTAGGGAGAGCTTGGTACTTAAGCGGTCTTAATGACCCACCTCCTCTTCTTTGGATTCCTACCTGGTGCATAGTATCTGTTCGATTTAGCCAACGAGGACTTGTTAACAGGCCAAGGTAAGTAATAACCCATAATAAAGAGAAATTACTGAAAAGCCCCTAAGGGCGAAAATGACTAAAATACCCTATGTGTTGAATGTAAGATTTATGGATGTTACATGTATACCTGCTACATTCATATGATATTCTATTTAGGTTGCATATGGGTTGGGAATTATGAAACGGAAAAAGTATATGAGGATCGTATGATTGCTTGATGACTGTGGATCCACCGATGGCTTTTTAAGCCCAATATATGATTAGCAGCTTTGCTGCAACGTTAGGTAGTACCGCAACTGAGCTACCATTGGAGTGTACTGGATGGGTGAGTCAATATTTATATCCCCACATGGTCTGTATCGGGGGATGGAGATGGTGTGTAGCGGTTGGATGGGTGGGATCCATGCATATTTGATTGCTTTACATCTGTTCTGATATTGAATTGGGCTCAAGCCCGAAAAAACTTGCTATTGCATGTTTTTCTATTTGCCGAGTGTTGTACACACTGAGTTTTCGAAAACTCACCCCCTCTTTTATTTTTCTCAGGTGATCTTCAGTAGGTGGTTCAATGGTAGGAGGGACTCCGAGGTGGCCAGCTAGCAAGATGACTTGGACTTGTTTTCTTTAGCATATAATTTCTAGTATTTTAAGTTATTTTAGTCTGGATTGTAATAAGGCCTTTCCTCTGGTTATTATTTCAAATTAGGATTAATTTTTTTTTATTTGGAAGTAGAACATGGTTTTCCTAAACCATAACTATTTTTAAATACCACGTTTTCGCAACTCAATCTTTAAATGCCAAGTTTTTGTAGATTATCTGTTTTAAATAAAGCTTCCGCAACTAAAAAGAGATTTTACAAAGTAATTATTATCATACAAGAAAGAATAGTTTTTATTTAAAGAAGGGTTTTCAATTAAAACAAGGTTTTCGATAAAACACTTCAATATGACACGTTGGATCTGGCCATAACGTTCGGGCCGGATTTGGGGTGTTACATTCTTTTCTTTTTATACTACCATTTTCTAAATAAAATAACAATAAATATCTAATTAAAATATTCATAAAATAATATTTAACTAATTAATTAATTAAAAAATAACCAAAATATCATCAACATCATCATTACATTCTAGAATTCTCCCCTTTGCTAATTGACCATTTTTCCCTTTATGATCTTTCAAAATTTCATCCTTGAATTATCACTGAATTTGGTAAAATTACAATTTAGTGTCTCACAATTCTTCACCTATTCAATTTGGTCCATGCATGTCAATTCCATATCTTAGTAAATTAGATTGTTTTCACTTTTGGTCCTTCAACTTTCTCATTTTTACACTTCGATCCCCTAAATTTTGAATATTTACAGTTGAGCCAAAAACTTTTTAACATATTTACAATTTAGGCTTTACTTTATATCAATATACTAAAACCTACTTCTTAATTATTACTATTATTATCATTTTAATACTCCTCAATATTCTCTTTTATCATCTTTACATTATTTTCTCATTTTACCTAAAAATCAATTATACATTATTCAATTTATTATAACTTTTATTATCTATCAATTTTAGGGATGTTACATTTATACTTGTGCCATAATTTTTTTGCATATTTACAATTTAGTCCCTTCCTGTAACACCCAAACCCGGCTGGACGTTATGGCTGAATCTGATATGTCACATTGAAGTGTGTTTCAAAAAAAACATAGTTTCGTTAACAACCCGTACTATATTAAACTCTATTTGTGATTCTTAACGAAAATTTAGAAAAACTTGTTTATCGTTAAAATTCAAGTCGCTTTAGAAAATTAGTCATCGTAGTTTGTTATTACACTTTAAAATAGGTTAAGAGGCATTACCTAACTCAAAATACAGATCAGAAGAATTGAATATCAAATATCATCTCATTACAGTAAATGTCATTCATTCACATTCATTAAGAACATAAAATCGAGCATACGATACTTAAACATGCATTCCGGACCAAATTGATAACATATAAAAGTTTCAGAACTTATAAAAATTTTCAACTTTTAAAAGATCACACGCCCGTGTGAACAGGTCGTGTGCCTCGCATGGCCTCAGACATGCCCGTATGTCTAAGCTGTGGCAAAGTAGGGCATACATACTGACTTGTCCACACGGTCACAAGACACGCCCGTGTGCCAGGCCGTGTGAAAATTAGGGAGGCTACAGACTTGGCCACATGGCTGACCACACACATGTGTGCCAGCCCCAGTGCCACACATGACCAATAGACACGCCTGTGTGTCTAGGCCGTATCAAAACTGGAGGGTATATTGCCTTTAATTCGTAGGGTACCCTAGGGGACACACGGCCGTGTAGCGTGACCATGTGTCGCACACGACTGAGACACACACTCGTGTCTCTAGCCATGTAGACAAAAATTGGCCAATTGAATAGCCAATTTTCCACCCCAAATTGGGTTAACCTACAAGCAAAGAAACAAGCATACTTGCACCACCATTTCAGCCAATTTTTATGCCAAAACATTCATCATTCAAATCATAACAATATCAACCAATTACATACTCATAAACCTTACCAATTCATGCCAAACATAAGGTAAGATCATATCAAAACATTTCTTTCCATACACCATTCAATCTCATGCTAAAACTTACCAAAACTTACAAACATTTACCATTTCTTTTGTCCAACTAAAACATACCACACTTGCACATTAACATCACATACCATAAACCATTATCAACTATGAGTTTCAACACAAACTAGCCAAACCACATGGCTAAGTATATACATCACAAAACATAATCCCACAACTACTAGCCTATACATGCCATACTTTAAAATATACATTTTCAAAAGTACCAAAATGAGATTCGATAGTGCAGTGACAATCCTCGACGATCCTCGAGCTCATAGTAGCTTCGATATCTATAAAACAATGCAAACACACATAAGTAAGCTTTCAAAAGCTTAGTAAGCTCGTACTAAAATAATCAACAATGTATAAAATATAAAACATCAATATATAAGCAATTATAAACTCTCAAATCATCTATCCATTTTATACCAACACCATCCACATGTTTATACCATTTCAATAAACTTTATATACATAATACCATCTACCACATAGATATTATACATACTTGAACCTTTTCGTATTCATTCATTCTCATTCTCACCTCTCGTTAAGATATTTTAAACCTTCTGAAGATTATTCATGCTATAACCATCTGCACACTTAGTGCCTTAAGGGTTAGCCGAAGCTATAATAATTCCACAAACTTAGTGCCATCTGAATTAATCGAAGCTATATCAGTATCGCACACTTAGTGCCTCATATAGTCGAAGCTAATTTAAATCACACACTTAGTGCCAAATACCATTGGTTTATCATTGTATTCATCCAAACCAAATATATACATACATCTATGCATAATCAAAATAGAAAAATATACTTATAACATCATGTTTTATATACGAACTTACCTCGTACTCGGAATTGTCGACTCGGACTATTTACTCTACGATCTTTGACTTCCCTCAGTCCAAGTCTGAATTCCTCTTTTCCTAATCTATATGTATTCAAAATTAACCCTTTTATTCACTAAATCATTCAAACCAATCCATATACATACAATTAGGGCATTTTGCAAAATAGCCAGTACATTTTCACATTTCGACACTTTAGTCTCTAATTCAGAAAATCGCAAAATACACATTATTTGCTTGTACACAAGCTTACCTAAATTTTCCTAGTTCTCATACAAGTCCATACATTTCACTTATTTTACATTTTAGTCCCTCAAAATAACATTTTTACAATTTAGAACAAATTACTCAATTTCATCAAAAATTCAAAGATAACATAAGTTAACGCAAAACAGATCTTTCATAAATCATCAACTAACATCACAAAGCTCATAATTTCATCAATGGCACATTTCAAAATCATCAAAAAAATTAGAAATTGAGGCATGGGTTTGATAGTATACGAAGTAACGATTAGATAAATGTAGAAATTATCAAAAACAGATCAAAAACGAACCTTGAATCAAGCTTCAATTATGGCCGAATGAACAAAGCTTTCCAAACCCTATTTATTTTCTAATTTTCAGCAAAGATGAACAATAATGGCTTGATTTTCATGCCTTTGTTTTATTTAATATTAACTTATTAACTAAATGACAATTTTACCCTTTGTTATAAAATTATTCATTCACCTAACACATGCCCTTTTATGACCATTCAAACTTCCAATGGTCAAATAACCACATAAGGACCTCACAATTATAAAGCCAAGTCAAATAGGCACTTTTAACATCTAGCACACAACTTTTACATTTTACGTGATTAGGTCCTTTTTCAAAATTAAGCATACAAACGATTAAATTTTCAGACGAAACATTGACACATGCTAATTCACACATCATAAACATAGAAAATAATATTTAAATATTTTTCTAACTCAGATATGTGGTCCTGAAACCACTATATCGACTAGGGTCTAATCTGGACAGTTACAATTCTCCCCCTTAGGGATTTTCGTCCCCAAAAATCTTACCATTAAATAGATTTGGATATTATTGTCTTATAACATCTTCAGGCTCCCACGTGGCCTCTTCGGTACCATGTCAATGCCACAACACTTTAACTAACGAAATTTTCTTATTTCGCAGTTCTTTAATCTCTCAAGCTAAAATACGGATCGACTTTTCTTCGTAAGTCATATCAGACTGAATCTTTATTTCAGACAGAGGAATCACATGCGCAGGATCGGATCTATATCATCGAAGCATCTGTACATGAAACACATTATGAATCTTTTCTAACTCTGGTGTAAGCAACAATCTATATGCTACCCGCTCAATACGCTCGATAATCTCATAGGGTCCGATGAACCTCAGACTCAGTTTGCCTTTTCTACCGAATCGAAGCAATTTCTTCCACGAAGATACCTTTAAAAACACTTTTTCGCCGATCTCAAACTCAATATCTTTTCTTTTCAAATCTGCATATAATTTTTGACGATTGGAAGCTACTTTCAAACTATCTCAGATTACTTTCACTTTCTATTCAGTTCTTTTTATCAAATCAACCTCGTGAATCTTATTTTCGCTGAGCTCCGTCCAATACAAAGGTGTACAGCATTTGCGACCATATAAAACTTCGTAGGGTGCCATTTTAATGCTTGACTAAAAACTATTATTACAAGCGAATTCAACCAAAGGTAGATATTGTTCCCACATACCTTCAAACTCAAGAATGCAACATCTCAACATATCCTCGAGTATCTGAATAATCCGTTAGGATTGATCGTCCGTTTGCGGATGAAAAGCAGTACTAAAGTGCAATTTAGTACCTAGAGCATCTTGTAACTTCTTCCAAAATCGTGATGTGACACTATAGACAATGGCACACCAAGCAATCTCATGATATCATAAATATATAACTCAGCTAACTTATCAAGTGAGTAATCAGATCGAACAGAAATAAAATAAGCTGATTTTGTCAATCAATCAACTATAACCCAAATTGCATCTTTCTTTTTTGGAGACAGGGGTAAACCGAAACAAAGTCCATTGTCACTCGATCTCGTTTCCACTCCGAAATCGTAATCGGTTGTAACAACCCCGATGGCACCTAATGTTCAGCTTTAACTTGCTGACAGATCAAACATTTAGAAACAAATTCAGAGATATCTCTTTTCATTTTAGACCACCAATAATACTGTTTCAAATCATTATACATTTTCGTACTACCCGGATGCACAGATAACTGACTATTATGAGCTTCACTCAAAACTATCTATATTAATTCTGGAAATCTTGGAACACAAATTCGATCTAGGAATCTCAAACAATCATCTTTATCAACTCTGAATTTTGAATCAGACTTTACATCACACTGAGCTCGTTTAGCTAAAATCTCATTATCAATCTTCTGAGCTTCACTAATATGTTGTAAAAACAAAGGTTTTGCTTTCAATTCAGCTAAAACTGAACCATCACCGGATAGAGCTAAATGAGCATTCATCACATGCAAAGCAAACAACGATTTTTGACTCAAGGCATCAGCAACAACATTTTCTTTTCCTAGATGATAACCAATCACAAGTTCATAGTCTTTTAGCAGTTCTAACCATCTTCTCTATCACAGATTCAGATATTTCTGAGTCATCAAATACTTCAAACTTTTATGATCAGAATACACGTGACAATTCTCACCGAACAGGTAATGGCGCCAAATCTTTAGAGCAAACACAATTGCAGCAAACTCAAGATCATGCGTCGGATAGTTCTTTTCGTGTAGCTTCAACTGTCTCGAAGCATAAGCAATGACTTTGCCTTCTTACATTAAAACACATCCCAGGCCAATCAATGAAGCATCACTGTAGATCACAAACTCTTTACCCGTTTCGGGTTGTACTAAAATCGGAGCTTCAATCAACAAAGTTTTCAACTGATCGAAACTGTTCTGACACTTTTCTGACCACTCAAATTTCGTATCTTTCTGAAGCAGTTTTGTCAACGAAGTCGCAATCATCGAAAAGCCTTTTACGAATCTTCTATAATAACCAACAAGTCCTAGAAAACTGCGGACTTCAGAGACATTCCTTGGAGGTTTCCAATCCAAAATAGCTGAAATTTTGTTCGGATCAACTCAGATACCAGATGCTGATACAATATGACCTAGAAAACCAACTTCTCGCAACCAGAACTCACATTTATAGAATTTCACATACAAATATTTATCTCGCAGAGTCTGTAACACTATTCTCAGATGCTCGGCATGTTCAGATTCAACACGTGAATAAACCAATATGTCATCAATGAATACAACAACAAATTGATCTAAATACGGTCTGAAAATTCTATTCATCAAATCCATAAAGATAGCAGGTGTGTTAGTCAATCTGAAAGGCATAATTAAGAATTCATAATGGCCATACCTCATTCAGAAAGCAGTTTTCTGAATGTCTGAGTCTTTCACTCACCACTGATAATAGTCTGATCTCAAATTTATTTTTGAAAACACAACAGCTTCTTTCAACTGATCAAACAAATCATCAGTTCGGGGTAGAGGGTACTTATTCTTGATAGTCACTTTGTTTAGCTGACGATAATCTATACACATTCTCATCGTACCGTCTTTCTTTTTCACGAATAGAACCGGAGCACCCCATTGCGAGAAACTTGGTCTAGTAAATCCTCTATCTATCAACTCTTGCAACTAAGACTTTAATTCTTTTAATTCCGTTTGAGCCATTCTATATGGAGCTATTGAAATCGGAGTAGTACCAGGTACCAGTTCAATGCCAAATTCAACTTCTCTAATCGGAGGTAATCCCGGAAGTTCTTCAGGAAATACATCAGAGAACTCACATACAACAGGCACTTATTCAACTTTCTTTTTCGAAACTCTCGAATCAATCACATATGCGAAATAGGTTTCACAACCCTTTGTCACAATACTCAAAGCTTTCATCGAAGATATAACAGTAGGCAATCCACTCAAATCACTAGATTCAATTCTGACTATTTCTTCATTTTTGCATCTCAAATTAATAGTTTTCCATTTGCAGTTCACAACAGCATCATGCAAAGTTAACCAATCCATGCCCAGAATTATATCAAATTCATCAAAAGGTAATAGCATCATATTAGCCGAAAAACAAGTGTCTCGAAACATTAATGGACATTTCTTGCAGACTTTATCAACCAGAACACATCTGTCTAGGGGGTTCGAAACACTAATTACAAATTCAGTAGACTCTATAGGCAAATTCTTACTGTTCACTAAGTTCATACATATATACGAATGTGTCGATCTAAGATCTATCAAAGCAATCACAGAAGTATTATAAAGAGTAAATGTACCGATAATCACGTCTGGTGATGAAGCTTCCTCGCGAGCTTGGATAGCATAGGCTCTAGCAGGTGCACGAGCCTCAGATCTAACAGTTGTGTATTTTGCTCCTCATTGACTATCGCTTACATTTCTCGTATTTCTGAGAGGCCTACCATGAGAAGCATTACCACTCTGCCACAGATTCTGAACATTATCTTTTTCAGCTAAATCTGGGCGATCTTTTATCAAATGATTTCTTGAACCACAACTATAACAAGCTTGGTTATTACTTTTCCCCAGCATTCTCCAAAATGTCGTCTTCCACATTGATCACACCCAGGTTTTTTGTTCTTTACATTATCAACACTAGCAACAGACGTAGCTGGAGCTTTAAAGTTCGATTGCGATCGAACACGATCTCTATTTGAATGTCCCACATTAGCTTTTAAACGGCTATTATCATCTCTAAACTTCTTTGATCCAGACTGAAATGATTTGCCCGATGATCTCTTTCGTACCTCTCTAGCTTCAAAATCAGCTTTTCTTTTCTCTTTCCTGAGATTTTCAGCTTTACATGCTCGTTCAACAAGTACAACAAATTCTTTGATTTCCAGAATCCCAACTAACAGACGAATATCTTCGTTCAAACCATCTTCAAATATTTTACACATTATTGCTTCTGTAGATACACATTCACGAGCATACTGACTCAACCTTACAAATTCCCATTCGTATTCGATAACAAACATACGACCTTGTTTAAGCTCAAGAAACTCTTTGCATTTCTGATCAATGAATCTCTGATTGATATATTTCTTCCAGAATTCAGCTTGGAAGAAATCTCAAGTAACCCATTCATTCGGAACCACAGATGTCAAAGTCTTCCACCAATGGTACACAGTATCTCTCAGAAGGGAAACAACACATTTTATGCATTCTTCTGGACTCAAAGACAATTCATCAAACACTCTTATCATATTCTCTAACCAGAACTCAGCTTTTTCAGTATCATCGCTCATTGTAGCTCAGAACTCTTCAAACCTATATTTTCTAATCTTATCAACTGGTGGTCTACTTAACTGAACCGAATTCACTGGTGGCATAACAGGAACTTGAGGGGGATTAACCAAGGGTGGAGGTTGTTGTATAGTCGGATTGGTTCTAATGTATTGGGTGAACCAATCATTCATCATCTGATAAAAGGCTTGTCTAGCCTCACCAACACGGCTACTCGTAGTCGGTCAAGAATCAGATGGCATCGTCCCTTGTATGGGAGCAGGCACATTACTTTTGACATCATCCGCTACGGCTTTTTTGGGATCCATTTGCTATATAAAAGCACATTTTAATGTCAGGATTCATCACACTATCACAGTTCATAAATATGGCATGTATAGCTGGATTCACATATGCTATGGTAGCCCTAGAATCGATTAAACCATAGCTCTGATACCAATAAAATGTATGTAACACTCTAATTTTTAGGATTTTCAAGAATTCTGTGAATTTTGGCAAAATTTGGAATTTCTGTGTTTGGATTGCTTGGCGTAGGTCTAATTATGTTAGTGGGCCTCTAGAAGGCCCAAGTTTAAGTTAAAATCTGGTAATTTTAATTAATTTTAATTCCACAAGAAAAAGGGGTTCTAGTAAACTGGGCGTTTAAGTATTAATTGGGTAAAATAAAATACAAGGAAGCATCTGGCAAAGTGGCATGTGACGCCACTGGGAAGGCTATAAAAGTGGCGTGTGGATGCTAGGGAGAACCAAGGTTCAAGTCACAATGAGAGCATAATCAAAGGAATTATTTTTATGAGTAGGAATGGTAAGTAATAGAACTCAAGTAAAAGACTATCAGGAGGAGTTGGAGCTGTTCAGGGGATTGAGTAAAGGAGGGATAAGGGGAGAAAATCAAGGAATCTGAGTAGGAAGTAGGAGTTGGCCGTATAAGGGACTCTGCAAGTGTACATTCGGTTAGGTCACCTTATGTTGGGAATTTTGGCATTTGGTCTAGGGGCTGCCAAATTCTTTTGTATTTTGGGACTAGGTTATTTAGTTTGTTCTGCCGAAAATTAGGTTTCTCTTCTCTTCCCTTTTATTTTTGCTAAAAGCCAAAAACTACACCTGTGCCAACTTTACAACTACAAAATCGTATTCTCTACTCATCTGTTCTTCTGTTCATCTTTTCTTTTTCTTTTAGCCGAACCTAGAAACTTCTCACTGTGTCGTTTTCTCCATAGCCAAATACTATCTCTTTTATCATCCTTTTCTTTCTTCTATCTTTTCTTTTCCTCATAATCAAACTCATACCCTTCCTTCTCTATCGCATCCATTATTGTTACCATCTCCCATATTCTCCAAGAGCTGAATCTTGTGGTAGCTGAACTTCTCTTACTTACTTATAAAAACTAAAATCTATAAACCTGTGGTGGAGGAAGCCGAAACTTGGGTTGTTGGAATCTGTTTCTTCTAACGAGTACGGTAGATCGGAGTTAGGATCGTGGATTGGCGCACTCTTTTAAGCTAAACAATGATAGGCAAGTTGTTAAAGTAATTTGCGTTAATCATACATGTTTTAAGAAAAAGCCGAAATCCATAAGGGCTGGCTAACGTTTGGACTAAGGGCATTATGCCTCTTTTTTTTTTTTGAATGTGTAAAGCATTAGCGTGGACAAGGGAGCGTACAGTGAAGGACTTGAAGACTATTCGGTTGGATCTTTGGATTTAATCCATATTTCGACAAGAAGGCAAGAGCAATAGGGTTTTAAGCATGGTTGGTCGAATATGGTAAGGGGTTAAATACGCAATTTTATTTCGATGTTTTTGGGCTTAACGGGCCAAAATTAGGAAAATGGGCCAACGGGCCCAATTCGTTAAGAACACTTGGTAAGTGTTTCTGTTAGTACATAGATGGCTATGATATACATGAAAACCCTAAAATAGTGAAATTACTAGAATGCCCCTATGTATGGAAAATTACCATGATACCCCTAGGTGCAAAATGACCATTATACCCCTAGGGTTAATTTTGTCTGAAAAGCATGATGATATGAATCTGTATGATGTATGCCATAATTGTATATCTGTTGCATAGGGACATGGGTTATATTATGGAGGAAGCGTCCTGGTGGCTGTGCCACAATTATCTGATCTGGTGGCTCTGCCACATATATCTGTTTTGGTGGCTTTGCCACGATTATCTGTATCTAGTGACTCTGTCACAGCATCTGTTCTGGCAGCCATGCTGCATATTTCTACGGCGTGTAGCGGTTGGGTGGGTCGAGTAGTCTCCCCACATGGTGAAAGGTTGGTATGGGCGTGCATATGGTTGGATATGGGTTGGGTTTTGCATAAACATGTAATATCTGTTCTGATCTGTTATGGGCCTATGGGCTTTATTCTGAATTCTGTTCTAGGCTAAGGCCAACTTATTCTGTTTCTGTGGTTTAAGCTGATATAGGCTATGGTTGGGTTAATTTACACACTGAGTTTCCCCAAACTCACCCTTTTATTTTCATCCACGCAGGTAATCCCCAACCATAGAGGGCTTGGAGCTGTGAGGGATTCGAAGTGGCCACACGTTCTATAAATTTGATTTTTCTTCTGGTGAACTGGACATCCTTTTCTTTACGTTTATGGTTTTGGGTTTTTAAATGTAATAAGGCCGCTTAATTATTCTTGATGGTTTTAATATGTTTTTTTAAGATAGGCATTACTTATATTTAACTGCTGAAATTGATTAACTTTAGGGCGCGTTTTCAAAAATAATAATTAATTTCAAAATAACAGGACAACAAGCAAAGCTTCCGCAATGAAAATATTTTTCAAAATTAATCACTTTTCCTAAAATGGACTTAATCAAATGGGTTGCCTGAGAATATACATGATGTTAAAGTGTGGCAATGGCGGTGTGCATGTCTAGGATTGGATCCGAAGGGAGCTTGGTACTTAAGCAGTCCGATGGACTCACCTCCTCTTTTCCAGTTTCCTACCTGGTGCACAGCTTCCATTCATTTTATTCTATAATGAAAGTATCTTTTAAAACTCTAAGCAAGTTTTCTAAACCAACAATATAAAGTGTTTTGAACACTTCGATGTGGCACGTCAGACCCGGTCATAACGTCTAGACCGGGTTTGGGGTGTTACATTTAGTGGTATTAGAGCTTGGGTTGCAACAACTTGGCTATGGAATGGGTTTACAAAATTAAATGTTTTTGGAAATAAAAGTTTTATAAAGACAGTAAAACTCTGTTTTCAAAATTTGGATCTTTAAGTGGCATTTGAATCTCTGGCTCAAGCCTGTAAGTATTACTCTAAACTTTTCTGAATATTTTTTCTAAATTATCTGTCTGTACTGAAACCCTACTAGGATACTCTAGATAGGATAATACTGAAACCATAGGAAAAATTTGATAAGAGACTGAAACTGTAGCTAGACTTCGATTCTACGAAAACAAACTCTGAATTACTGTCTAATTTATAAAACATCTGTAATAATCACTGGAATATTGAATTAATGCATAAAATTCATAAAACAGATAATACGATATGAGTATAAGAGCCGCTCGTGGAAGAGGCCGTGGACGTGGCCGAAGAAGTGCTTGAGCGGGATCTTCAGTTTCGGGACATATGCCGGCGGCTGATGCACCGGTACCTTCGAAAATGAAAGTGGAGTCTCATGATCGTGGTGCCGGGGATGACGCTCTGTCACAAGGAATACTTCGTGTTCTGGAAAAGGTTGTCGAGCCAAGTACCGGTAACGAAATTCAAGGATCTATTTCTAAACTAGTCCGGGCTAACGGAGCAGAGATCTTTAAGGGCATATCTGGTGTAGCCTCGAATGTGGCAGAATATTGGTTGGAGGCCACAGAACGGATTATGGATAACTTGGACTGCTCTGTAGAGTAAAAGCTGAAGGGAGCTATATCGCTGCTGCGAGACAAGGCCTATCAGTGGTGGCTCACCGTGAGAGATGGAACCCCAGCTGATAGGGTAACTTGGGAGCTGTTTAAGACGGCCTTTAAAGGGAAGTATGTTGGGGCAAGTTATGTGGACGCCCACAGGAAGGAATTCTTGAATCTGGTTTAAGGAAATAAGTAGGTTGCGGAGTACAAGGCTGAGTTCTGAGGTTAAGCCGGTATGTTGTGGTAATAGTCGCTACGGAGTATGAGCGTAGCATGCGCTTCGAGGATGGAGTCAGAATGAACTTAAGGTGCTGATTGCTCCATAGAGGGAGAGTGATTTTGCGGTTCTGGTGGAAAAAGCTAAGATAGCTGAGGAGGTGAAACATACTGAGAGGCAGAACCGTGAGAAGGATCAGAACCGTTTCTGGAAGGATTCCGGACCTTTGGGTGGTGCAAATAGGAATGTTAAGAGAGCAAGAGTGGAGGAACTAGTTCGAGCAGTTCCGATGAATGTTGTTAGACCACCAATCTATGGAGACTGTGGTAAGGTACACTTGGGCGAGTTTAGGAAACGTTTCGGTGCTTGTTGTCAATGCGGATCTATGGAGCATAGAGTTAAGGATAGTCCTCAGAGAGCTGATCAGGTTCAGGTTGCTGAACAGAGGGTTGCTCAACCCGTGAGGGGTAGACCACAACCACCGAGAGGACGTGGACAAGGTAGGGGCAGAAATGGAAATGGTCGAGGTTGAAGGGCGCCTGGTAGGGGTGCCAAAAATGCTGAGTCTCGATAGCCAGCGTTGGTGTATGTAGCTCATCGTCGAGAGCAGGGCGACACACCTGACGTCATAACTTGTACGTTTTTGGTTTCTAGCATGGCATATACTGCTTTGGTGGATATTAGATCTACTCATTTCTATGTTGCATGTGCCATATCTGGGTCGTTGGATGTGTACTCTGAGGAGATTGTGAGTGGGGTATCTATATTAAGTCCTTTGGGTCACTCAGTTAGGGTAGACAAACTGTATAGGGATGTCAAGGTAGGATTTTTCCTAGATATCTGATGGAGTTACCGTTCGAAGAGTTTGACCTCATTCTGGGAATGGACTGGCTTGTTAAGCATAAGGAAACTTTGGATTGTGCTGCTAAGCGAATGGTGCTAAGGACCACGGAGGGTGAAAAGGTTATGATGATAGTGAACGAAGGGACTATTTGTCTTATGTGGTGTCAGCATTGAGGGATGAAAAGTGGATTTGGAAAGGTTGTGAGGCCTATTTGGCATTTGTAAGTCATTCAGACGAGGAGGGGCTAACAGTGAATAAGGTTAGGATCGTAAAAGAGTTCCAAGATATTTTTCTGGAGGAGCTTCCGGGATTGCCTCCAAACCGAGAGGTCGAGTTTGGAATCGACTTATTGCCTAGAACGGCACTAGTGTCCATCGCACCATATAGGATGGCACCGAAGGAGTTAGTAGAGCTGAAAGCTCAAATTCAAGAGTTGCTGGATAGGGGCTTTATTAGGACAAGTGTGTCTCCATGGGGAGCACCGGTGCTATTCGTGAAGAAGAAGGATGGGACGATGCGAATGTGTGTTGATTATCGCCAGTTGAACAAACTGACGATTAAGAATAACTACCATCTGCCAAGGATTGACGATCTGTTTGACAACTTAGAGGAGCTTCTGTATTTTCCAAGATCGACCTTCGATCTGGATATCATCAGTTAAGGGTCAAAGAGGCAGATATCCATAAGACGACATTCAGGACTCGGTATGGTCATTACGAGTTTCTGGTTATGCCATTTGGACTGACAAATGCTCCTGCAGCGTTTATGGATCTGATGAATCGTGTGTTTCAACCATTCTTAGATCGGTTCGTAGTCGTCTTTATTGATGATATCCTGGTATATTTTGAAACTAAAGCGAAACATGATGAGCATCTTCGCATTGTGCTACAAGTGTTAAGGGAAAATGAGCTTTATGCGAAATTCAGCAAGTGTGAATTTTGGTTAAGGGAGGTAACGTTCTTAGGATATGTGGTCTCTGCCGAGGGGATTAAGGTAGACCCTCGAAAGATTGAAGCGATTTTGGAGTGGAAGCCACCTAGGACGGTGTCGGAAATTTAGAGCTTCCTAGAGTTGGCAGGATACTACAGAAGGTTTGTGAAAGGATTTTCTGTGATGGCAGCACCTCTGACAAAACTCATAAGGAAAGGAGCACCGTTTGTATGGACTGAGAAGCAGCAAGAAGCTTTTGAGAAGTTGAAAAAAGTTCTGATGGAAGCACCTATATTAATTCAGCTGGAGTCTGGGAAGGATTTCACCGTGTATAGTGATGCATCACATGTAGGTTTGGGTTGTGTGTTGATGCAAGAGGGTAAGGTGGTTGCTTATGCATCACGATAGCTTAAGCCTCACGAAGGAAACTATCCTACTTATGATTTGGAGTTGGCAGCAGTGATATTTGCACTTAAGATTTAGAGACATTACTTGTACGGAGAAAAGTGTATTATATACACAGACCATAAGAGTCTTAAGTATTTGCTAACTCAGAAGGAACTGAACCTTAGGCAAAGGAGATGGATAAAGTTGCTTAAGGACTATGACTGTTCAATCGGGTATCACCCAGGCAAGACTAATATGGTAGCCGATGCTCTAAGTCGTAGAGCTGTATCTGATTTGAGAGCAATGTTTGCTCGTCTGAGTCTGTATGGTGATGTACTTTGTTGGCTGAATTGCAAGTAAGGCCAACCTGGGTGGATCAGATTAAGGAAAAGCAGTTGAAAGATGAGTCTTTGGTCGCTCATTTTCAACAAGTTAAGGAAGGGGAATCTTCTGAGTTTGGGTTAAATAGTGAAGGAGTCCCATGTTTTCGAGGAAGAATTTGTGTTCTGAAGGACTCTGACTTGAGGCAGACAATATTGAAGGAAGCTCATGGGGGACTTTGTTCCATGCATCGTGGAGGGAATAAGTTGTATCACGACTTACGAGAATCGTATTGGTGGCCTGGGCCTAAGCGAGAAGCAACGGAGTTTGTAGGGAAATGTCTGACATGCCAGAAAGTGAAAGCTGAGCATCAATTACCTTCTGGACTGTTGCAGCTAGTGAAGATACCACTTTGGAAATAGGAGAGGGTAACCATGGACTTTGTGAGTGGGCTACCCTTGACACCATCGAAGAAAGACTTGATTTGGGTGATTGTGGATAGGTTGACCAAATCGGCGCATTTTATACCAGTCCGCACTGACTTTTCACTTCAGAAGTTAGCCAAGTTGTATGTGGCGGAGATTGTGCGACTTCATGGTGTCCCAGTTTCAATTATTTCTGATCGGGATCCTAGATTCACATCTCAATTTTGGCAAAAGTTACATGAGGCGTTAGGAACGCGATTGAACTCTAGTACAGCTTTTCATCCCCAAACTGATGGTCAATCGAAAAGGGTTATTCAGATTCTGGAGGACATGTTGAGGGGATGCGTGATTGACTTTCGAGGTAGTTGGGAAGATTACTTACCGTTGGCAAAATTTGCGTACAATAACAGTTACCAGGCGAGTATTCGAATGGCACCGTATGAAGCACTATATGGATGAAGGTGCCGTACACCTAGTTGTTGGACCGAACTAGGACAGCGACAAGTTCTTGGACCAGAGTTGGTAACTGATACTGAGGATAAGGTCAGAATAATTAGGGATCGGTTAAAGGAAGCTGCTAATAGGCAAAAGTCGTATACAGATTTGAAACGTAAGGAGATTGAATACTCGGTGGGTGATATGGTTTTCTTGAAGGTTTCTCCTTGGAAGAAGATACTAAGGTTTGGTAAGAAGGGCAAGTTGAGTCCGTAGTTCATTGGGCCTTATCAGGTTTTGAAGCGAGTAGGTCCAGTGGCTTATCAATTGGAATTGCCTCCGGAGTTAGACAGGATTCAGGATGTTTTTCACGTCTCCATGTTAAGGCGTTATCGTTCTGACCCTACTCATGTCGTACCAGTTGCAGAAATTAAAGTTCAAATTGATTTGACCTTTGAGGAGGAGCCTGTGCAAATATTGGCTCGAGATGTTAAGGTTCTAAGAAGGAAATCTGTTCCGTTAGTGAAAGTGCTTTGGCGTAATCATGGCAGAGAGGAAGCTACTTGGGAGTCAGAAGAGGCGATGCAGCAACAACACCCTCTTCTATTCGGACCAGGTAAAATTTCGAGGACGAAATTTCTTTAAGGAGGGTAGAGTTGTAACGCCCCAATTTTCAGGATTTTCGAGAATTCTGTGAATTTTGGAAAATTTTGGAATTTCTGTGTTTTGATTGCTTGGATTAGGTCTAATTATGTTAGTGGGCCTCTAGAAGGCCAAAGTTTATGTTAAAATCTGGCAATTTTAATTAATTTTAATTCCACAAGAAAAAGGGGTTCTAGTAAACTGGGCGTTTAAGTATTAATTGGGTAAAATAAAACACAAGGAAGCATCTGGCAAAGTGGCATGTGAAGCCACTGGGAAGGCTATAAAAGTGGCGTGTGGAAGCTAGGGAGAACCAAGGTTCAAGTCACAATGAGAGCATAATCAAAGGAATTATTTTTATGAGTAGGAATCGTAAGTAATGGAACTCAAGTAAAAGACTGTCAGGAGGAGTTGGAGTTGTTCAGGGGATTGAGTAAAGGAGGGATAAGGGGAGAAAATAAAGGAAACTGAGTAGGAAGTAGGAGTTGGCCGTATAGGGGACTCTGCAAGTGCACATTCAGTTAGGTCACCTTATGTTGGGAATTTCGGCATTTGGTCTAGGGGCTGCCGAATTCTTTTGTATTTCAGGACTAGGTTATTTAGTTTGTTCTGCTGAAATTTATGCTTCTCTTCTCTTCCCTTTTATTTTTGCTAAAAGCCGAAAACTACACCTGTGCCGACTTCACAACCACAAAATTGAATTCTCTGCTCATCTATTCTTCTATTCATCTTTTCTTTTTCTTTTAGTCAAACCTAGAAACCTCTCACTGTGTCGTTTTCTCCATAGCCGAATACTATCTCTTTTATCATCCTTTTCTTTCTTCTATCTTCTCTTTTCCTCACAATCGAACTCATACCCTTCCTTCTTTGTCGCATCCATTATTGTTACCATCTCCCATATTCTCCAAGAGCCGAATCTTGTGGTAGCCGAACTTCTCTTACTTACTTATAAAAACTGAAATCTATAAACCTGTGGTGGAGGAAGCCGAAACTTGGGTTGTTGGAATCTGTTTCTTCTCACGAGTACGGTAGATCAAAGTTAGGATAGTGGATAGGCGCACTCTTTTAAGCCGAACAACGATAGGTAATTTGTTAAAGTAATTTGCGTTAATCATACATGTTTTAAGAAAAAGCCGAAATCCTTAAAGGGTGGCTAACGTTTGGACTAAGGACATTATGCCTCTTTCTTTTTGAATGTGTAAAGCATTAGCGTGGACAAGGGAGCGTACAGCGAAGGACTGGAAGACTATTCGGTTGGATCTTTAGATCTAATCCATATTTCGGCAAGAAGGTAAGAGCAATAGGGTTTTAAGCATGGTTGGCTGAATATGGTAAGGGGTTAAATACGCAGTTTTATTTCAATATTTAGAGTAATATGTTAGCAATCCAATTGTAGGAAGTTCGTGTGTGGATCTCGTCAACGAATCGTCATAAAATAGGTGCGTAATTGACACCCTCTCATAGATTAGATTGGCAAAAGTTGAAAAGTCGAAATGCCGCAAAACTGGTATTTCGTGAACTTGCGAGTGTGCGAATGCTCGTAAGATAAGTGGATTAACATATTCGGTAATCTAAAGTGATAAGACTATAGTATGCGCGATTCCGTGCAATTCGATGTTTTTGGGCTTAACGGGCCAAAATCAGGAAAATGGGCCAACGGGCCCAATTCGTTAAGAACACTCGGTAAGTGTTTCTGTTGGTACATAGATGGCTATGATATGCATAAAAACCCTAAAATAGTGAAATTACTAGAATGCCCCTATGTATGGAAAATTACCATGATACCCCTAGGTGCAAAATGACCATTATACCCCTAGGGTTAATTTTGTCTGAAAAGCATGATGATATGAATCTGTATGATGTATGCCATAATCGTATATCTGTTGCATGGGGACATGGGTTATATTATGGAGGAAGCGTCCTGGTGGCTATGCCACAATTATCTGATCTGGTGGCTCTGCAACATATATCTGTTCTGGTGGCTTTGCCACGATTATCTGTATCTGGTGACTCTGTCACAGCATCTGTTCTAGCAGCCATGCTGCATATTTCTGTGGCATGTAGCGGTTGGGTGGGTCGAGTAGTCTCCCCACATGGTGAAAGGTTGGTATGGGGGTACATATGGTTGGATATGGGTTGGGTTTTGCATAAACATGTAATATCTGTTCTGATCTGTTATGGGCCTATGGGCTTTATTCTGAATTCTATTCTAGGCTAAGGCCAACTTATTCAGTTTCTGTGGTTTGAGCTGATATAGGCTATGGTTGGGTTAATTTACACACTGAGTTTCCCCAAACTCACCCTTTTATTTTCATCCACACAGGTAATCCCCAACCATAGTGGGCTTGGAGCTGTGAGGGATTCAGAGTGGCCGCACGTTCTGCAAATTCGATTTTTCTTCTGGTGAACTGGACATCCTTTTATTTATGTTTATGGTTTTGGGTTTTTAAATGTAATAAGGCCACTTAATTATTCTTGATGGTTTTAATATGTTTTATTAAGATAGGCATTACTTATATTTAACTATCGAAATTGATTAACTTTAGGGCGTGTTTTCAAAAACAATAATTGATTTCAAAATAACACGACAACAAGCAAAACTTCCGCAATGAAAATATTTTTCAAAATTAATCACTTTTCCTAAAATGGACTTAATCAAATGGGTTGCCTGAGAATATACATGATGTTAAAGTGTGGCAATGGCGGTGTGCATGTCTAGGATTGGATCCGAAGGGAGCTTGGTACTTAAGCAGTCCGATGGACTCAGCTCCTCTTTTCCGGTTTCCTACCTAGTGCACAGCTTCCATTCACTTTAACCTATAATGAAAGTATCTTTTAAAACTCTAAGCAAGTTTTCTAAACCAACAATATAAAATGTTTTGAACACTTTGATGTGGCACGTCGGATCTGGTCATAACGTCTAGACCTTGTAACCATCGCCGGAATAGGTTAAGAGGCATTACCTAACCCGAAATACAGATCAGAATAATTGAATATATCATCTCATTACAGTAAAATTCATTCTTTCACATTCATTAAGAACATAAAATCTAGCATACGATACTTAAACATGCATTCGGGACCAAATTGATAACATATAAAAGTTTCAGAACTTATAAAAATTTTCAACTTTTAAAAGATCACACGCCCGTGTGAATAGGTCATGTGCCTCGCATGGCCTTAGGCACGCCCGTATGTCTAAGCCATGGTAAAGTAGGGCATACATACTGACTTGTCCACACGGTCACAAGACACGCCCATGTGTCAGGCCGTGAGAAAATTAGGGAGGCTACAGACTTGGCCACACGGCTGACCACACACCTGTGTGCCAGCCCCAGTGCCACACACGACCAATAGACACACCTGTGTGTCTAAGCCGTGTCAAAACTAGAGGGTATATTGCCTTTAATTCGTAGGGTACCCTAGGGGAGACACAGCTGTGTAGCGTGACCGTGTGTCACACACGACTGAGACACACACCCATGTCTCTAGCCATGTAGACAAAAATTGGCCAATTGAATAGCCAATTTGCCACCCTAAATTGGGTTAACCTACAAGCAAAGAAACAAGCACACTTGCACTACCATTTCAGCCAATTTTTATGCCAAAACATTCATCATTCAAATCATAACAATATCAGCTAATTACATTCTCATAAACCTTACCAATTCATGCCGAACATAAGGTAAGATCATATCAAAACATTTCTTTCCATACACCATTCAATCTCATGCTAAAAATTACCAAAACTTACAAACATTTACCATTTCTTTTGTCCAACTAAAACATACCACACTTGCACATTAACATCACATACCATAAACCATTATCAACTATGAGTTTAAACACAAACTAGCCAAATCACTTCGCTAAGTATATGCATCACAAAACATAATCCCACAACTACTAGCCTATACATGCCATACTTTAAAATATATATTTTCAAAAGTACCAAAATGAGATTCGATAGTGCAGTGACAATCCTCAACAATCCCTGAGCTCACAGTAGCTTCGATATCTATCAAACAATGCAAACACACATAAGTAAGCTTTTAAAAGCTTAGTAAGCTCGTACTAAAATCATCAACAGTGTATAAAATATAAAACATCAATACATAAGTAATTATAAACTCTCAAATCATCTATCCATTTTATAACAACACCATCCATATGTTTATACCATTTCAATAAACTTTATATATATAATACCATCAACCACATAGATATTATACGTGCTTGAACCTTCCCCGTATTCATTCATTCTCATTCTCACATCTCGTTATGATATTTTTAACCTTCCAAAGATTATTCATGCTATAACCATCCGCACACTTAGTGCCTTAAGGTTAGCCGAAGCTATAATGATTTCACACACTTAGTGCCATCTGAATTAACCGAAGCTATATCAGTATCGCACATTTAGTGCCTCATATAGTCAAAGCTAACATTTAGTTCCAAATACCATTGGTTTATCATCGTATTCATCCAAACCAAATATATATACATCTATGCATAATCAAAACAACAAAATATACGTATAACATCATGTTTTATGTATGAACTTACCTCGTATTCAAAATTGTCGACTCGGACTGTTTACTCTACAATCTTCGACTTCCCTCGGTCTAAGTCTGAATTCCTCTTTTCTTGATCTATATGTATTCAAAATTAACCTTTTATTCACTAAATCATTCAAACCAATCCATATACACACAATTAGGACATTTTGCAAAATAGCCCTCACATATTCACATTTCAACACTTTAGTCCCCAATTCAGAAAATCGTAAAATACACAAAATTTGCTTGTACACAAGCTTAGCCGAAATTTCCTAGTTCTCATACAAGTCGATACATTTCTTTTATTTCACATTTTAGTCCCTCAAAATAACATTTTTACAATTTAGCCCAAATTACCCAATTTCATCAAAAATTCAAAGACAACATATGTTAACGCAAAATATATCTTTCATAAATCATCAACTAACATCACAAAGCTCATAATTTCATCAATGGCACATTTCAAAATCATCAAAAAAATTAGAAATTAAGGCATGGGTTTGATAGTATACGAAGCAATGAACGTGTGACCCAGTCTCAGTCATAGGTGAAGTTGGTGCTTCTCTAGCTTCATCGTTAGGCATATGGCCCGATGCCAAAGACCCAGCCCGAGCACGTCCATGGCCTCCGCTGTGGCCTCTTGTACCTTCCAGGAGTACCTCTACCACTCATTACCAATTTGTGTTTTGTCTATTTGAACAATTTTATGTATCAATTTACAGTTCCTGTGTTTATTAACAGATATTTTATGAAAGACAGTATTAGTTGTTTAGAGTTTTGTTTTCGCAGATCGTAGTTTCACTACAATTTTAGTTTACCCTAAACAAAGTATTTCAGTATAGTCTAATACCTATAGTAGTCTCAATATTTCAATTTAAACAAGTAGTAGTTTTAGAGAACTTATAGGATTGGCACCGGAGACTCGATGTACCACACATTCAGTAAAACATTTCCAAGTATTTCAAATCATTTGAAATAGTTCTTTTTCAAATTTTTAAGTTTAAAAGAAACCCAATTCCACATTCAAATTTTCCAACCTAGCTCTAATACCAATAAATGTAACAACCCAAATATGGCCTGGACGTTATGGTCGAATCTGCGATGTCACATTGAAGTGTGTTTCGAAAAAAACATAGTTTCGTTGAAAACTCGTACTATATTAAAATCTCTTTGTGATTCTTAAAGACAATTTAGAAAAACTTGTTTATCGTTAAAACTCAATTCGCTTTAGAAAATTAGTCACCTTAGTTTGTTATTACACTTTAAAACAATGTTTTTTGCGGAAGCTTTTAAATTATGTTGCGTAAACATGGTGTTTTGAAATGTGTTTATATTTATGAAAATCCACGGCCTACCACTAACAGATGTGAATCAAAGTAAATAAATTAAAAGTTAAAAAGTGGAAGCAAGTGCGATTGTGTGGCCACCATCGAGTCCCTCGCAGCATCGATCCGCCTAAGGATTTCCTGCACAGAAAAGTAGAAGGGTGAGTTTACGAAAACTCAGTATGTAATCCCTTAACAACAGTCAGTCATAAAGTAGGCAATCACAATCTGGGCCTAAGCCCGTTTCAGTCACAGTTCAATTCCAATTAGGGCCTTAGCCCCAATACAGTATCAGTATCAGTGTGGGCCTTAGCCTATTTCAGTAATTGTAATAGCAATGCAATCAAAAATCCTACCCATCCATCCTCTACACTCCACTCCGTCCAGCCCTACACTCCATGTGGGGATAAAATCGACCCACCCATCCCTACACTCCAAAATATAGCACCGGTTGCGGCACTAAACAGTGTTTGCAACAGAGCTGCCAGTAAAGTACACTTCCTCCAAATATAATAAACCCATCCCCATGCAATATGTTATGTCATAATATCATACGTGTATGCAAAAGTGTCATGCTCGAATACAGTCATATCTTATTGGGGCATATCAGTTATTATATCTCATAGGGGTATAACATTCATTTCATCAGATTGGGTTTAGGTATAATTACCGACCCAATAGTAGGTTTACAGTCATTTTGGGTGACCAGTGTAGCCTTAACAGTCAAATAGTAAAAATGGGCCCAAAGCCCATGGTGCGGCCCATGTGGGTCACGCGCCCATGTGGCCCACGAAGCCCAAAAATGGCCTTCGCCATGTAAACTACACAGTCTAGCCCAATAATATCCACACGTCTGTGTGGTTTACTCGTGTGGGGTCCACAAATCTGTGGGGCCCACACGACCCAACGTAGCCCAAAACGGCCCTAGCCCTCGAAATCGCTCACGGTGGCCTCTACGATCAAATGCCCACGTCTATACATTCAGATTACCACACGAGCGAGCGCACGCCCATGTGGCATCAAAGATTACATTTTTCAGCTTTTTGCCGATCTATGGTTTGGGCAGTGTTTACGTACCTTGTTGCAAAACAGCGCAGAAACCCATGAGCACCAACCCTATATTCAATCAAGACACATGGTCAGTCCTTTAATCAACAAGATTAAACACCCTCTTTTAACACTCATCTCAAAATTATATTGATGCTTGCCTTGATTGAACGAGTGTAGTTTTAGCCCACTTAAATCGCTAACGAAGGTTCATAACAAACTCCTTGATGATTATTTGCATAATAAGCGAATCTATTACTCATGTTTTTTTAAACACAAGGGTTGAATCAACACAAACCTATCTATAAAAAATGCAAACCCAAAATAAGGGAAAGAAGCATTCGGCCAAAATCAAAGAATCCAAGCCAAATCACCTCAGCTCAATACAATACAACAAATAGCGTTACCTTCGATCGAGAGACAAGGGAAAGGTTCTGATCATTTCTGTAACACTAGCGAACTCCTTCACTCCTCGAGAAGTACTAAAACTCGAAAGAACACCATGACTAAGAGAGAAAAAGATGAGAATCGACATTTAGAGAAAAGAGGAGAAAAAGCTGAAAGAGCAAAGACAAAACAGGGACTTACCAATCAATATTCAGCCACCCACCAGTGAAAAGGGAAGGAATTGAAAGAGAGTATAGAAGAGAAAAAGGAAAGGAGAGGAAAGTAGATAAGGTATTTAGCCTAAGGACTATAACTGATTGTGAGACGGAAAAGGTGGAATCAAAACTGAAAGTGTTGAGAGGGGAAAGAAGATAGAAGCAATCGATCAAGAGGAAAAGAAAAAGCTAATTGAGAAAGAAAAGGAAAATAAATTAGTTAAGCAAAGGAAAAAGGTCAGAAAGGGAGCACAAAATCACAAAGCACAGAAATCCCGAATGGTCAAACGCTATTCAGCCACAACAAGGAAGAAAGCCAAATCGAAAAGTAACTAAATTCGACACCAAAAGCAAAAAGGGTGAGCTAATGCCGATTTTACCAAAAAGAAACTCCTAATTTGGTAAGACCTCTAAATAATTCCCACACTTGACTCTTTCAACCTTTCCCACCTCAGCCGAAACTCTCTGAATAGGGATTCAATTTTAGTACAACCTCCCCTACTTTCAAATCCCACATAATCCTCCTAAAATCCCTCCTCGATTATCTCCTCAACCGCCCACTCAAACACCACTCTACTCAGCAGTGTTTCGGTCAACTTTTACTACCCATACGGCAAGGCAGTAAAATAAAACACTCCTTTCGCATCGCCAAGTCTCAAACCTCAGACCCTATAGAAAACTGTACACGCCTCTATCCCCTAGACTGGTAGGCATTTTTGTGACATGTTTTACCCAAATTTATTTTAAAAAGCCTATTGACTAGAGACAGGGTTTATTCAAGTAAAGCCAAAATTTTGTACAACTCAAGGCTTGAACTCAGGACTTCTCCAACACTTCTCAGGACACTCAACCACTGAAGCAAACATGTATTTATGCAACATATCATACAACAATAAATACTTAGATTTTGGGGCGTTAAACTTCCTTAATACATCATGTCATGATTTTTTATTTATGATTTTTTATTTAACTCTTTTTTGATATATTGTAACTTTCATTTTCTTTGATCTTATACGTTATATCGCTAAGATTTTATCTTATATTATTTACGACCAAGGGGGTTTTGAGGATGTTACACTTTTAGGTCTATAAACAAAATCCTTGATTATGTGAAATTCTTTACTAAATATTTTGTCATTAAAGTCTCTATTCTAAGTATTGTTCGTAGTAATCCAGGTAAGTCCTTGTCTTGTTAGGGTTGATTGTCCTTAGAGGTAGGTTCAAATGCTTGTGAGAAATCTATATGTTCTGTTAGTAATATTTTTGTCTATTGCGGACCAAGTGGACCATCTTCTAGGAAGGACAAAGGCAAAGCCCAAATCGTTTAAGTTTTTTGTTTCTTGTGAGTGATTAGGTTTCGATATGAGTAATTTAACTGCCATGTTTTTAAGTTTACTATGATATGTTTTTAAGAAATATATTTTCGAAACAAGTTTAAAGATAAGCTTTTTGAAAAGCTCTATTTTACGCTATGAAAATCTATTTTCAAAACACGATTTTGAAAAGATGATTTTAAAGCACAATTTTATGTGAGCTACTATGCGAGCCTTTGGTTAAAAGAATGTTTTGAAAGGACAGTTTAAACTCTATTTCTGAAATGCTTATATGTGTAACCTTTTTAAAGGAAATGTTTTAGCCCTGCTCTGTAAGAGCTCTCTATTTGCCTTTGCTTTGTGCGAGCTTTTTCTTTAGCTTTACCTCCGTGAGAGCTTTCTATTCCCTGAGCTCATTATGAGCATTCCTATTGATATACCAATAGTGTGAATATTCACCCACGTTAAGTCTCACTCTGTGTGCACATTTGAGAATAGTAGCCTTTGTGAGCCTCACTCTGCATGCTCCTTAAAAGCATGGGGATTGTGATACGTCTCATTCTATGTGCTCTTTGTAAGCTAGGTTGGATATAACTTATTCAACGAGACATGTCTTCTATTTGAAGAATCAAGGGTGCGACCTAAGGCCGACTCTGTTCATGATTTCTATTATGTGCGAGTTGGTCTTGCGACTCTGTTATAAACTCATATTAAGTTTTTTTTTGGAAAAACAATATGGCCTCGTAGGATTTTAATGCAAGTCCCTTTTTAAGCAAGTTTTTAATGCAAGTCCCTATTGGTATACCAATTGTGTGAATATTCACCCATGTTAAGTCTCACTCTATGTACTCTATCGAGAATATGAGCCTTTGTGAGCCTCTGCATGTTCCTTAAGAGCATGGGGATGTGATATGTCTCATTCTATATGCTCTTTGTGAGCTAGGTTGGATATAACTTATTCAGCGAGACATGTATTCTATTTGAAAAATCAAATGTGCGACCTAAGGCCGACTCTGTTCATGATTTCTATTATGTGCGAGTTGGTCTTGTGACTCTGTTATAAACTAATATTAAGTTTTGTTTTGGAAAAGCAATATGGCCTCGCAGGATTTTAATGCAAGTCCCTATTGGTATATCAATGGTGTGAATATTCACCCATGTTAAGTCTCACTCTGTGTGTTCCTTTGAGAATATGAGCCTTTGTGAGCCTCACTCTGCATGCTCCTTAAGAGCATAGGGATTGTGATATGTCTCATTCTATGTGCTATTTGTAAGCTAGGTTGGATATAACTTATTCAGCGAGACATGTCTTCTATTTGAAGAATCAAGTGTGCGACCTAAGGCCAACTCTGTTCATGATTTCTATTATGTGCGAGTTGGTCTTGCGACTCTGTTATAAACTCATATTAATTATAAACTCATATTAAGTTTTGTTTTGGAAAAAGTAATATGACCTTGCAGGATTTTAATGCAAGTCCCTTTTTAAGCATGTTTTTAGTAAAATAATTTATAAGAATTATATACAAACTATTTTTTCAAAAATAGGTTTTTTTATGCAAATTGGATCTTGCAACCTCACTAGCAAAACCAACATGCAAAACATTTTCAAACTAAAGTTTTCTATTGTTTTCAAATGTTTTTTTTTAAGGCATAATCCAATGGTTTTTGATTATTCACTAAGTTCTCCCCGAACTCACCCACTCCTCTTTTACATCTTAGGTAAGTAGATCGCGGATAGCATAAGCAAGGTTGATGATATAACGAGGCACGTGACTGATATAAGTGAACCATAAAGATGGGTGATAAGATTTTGTTATGTTTTTTTAAAACGATAAATTACATCGCTTATTAGATATTTTTAATTAATCTCTTAGTATAAAAGTACAATATGCTATGTTATTAAGTTTAGTCTATTACTGTGAACATGTTATAGTTTTAGACTCGTATTTTATAAGTAATAAATCAATGTTATTCATGCATGCCTATTTGTAAGTTACTTGTTTATGCTTATAGTATTAGTATTATTACATGCAAAACTCTAGATATATTTACCATATATATATGGGTACCCTTCACTTTGCAAACCTATATATGTGCGCGAACCCATGAAATTATGTGAACCTTGTTCAAATGTGATAGTCTTTTGCATCCATGTTTTCTTTATTTGAGAAGCATGGTAATTAGTGGATCTACGATGTATGAGCAGTTTTGGTGTTAAGTAAACTATTAGTGTTTTGTGAATTTAAGATTTAAAAATCACTATATGTGAGCTATTATGTTTTACGAACTTATGTTTTGCCTGAGCCTATATTAATCTGCAAACTGATGTTTGTGTGTTAGTCTGTGATCTCTTGTGTTAATAAGGCATGCGAGTTATGTCTAATTGTGATGCGAAACCTTTAAGTGTAGTGCGAACCTATAAATATTTCTAAGTGTATGGAATAATTGTTTCACATGATTAGGTACTCTGATTTATTTTGCATGTGAACCCTAGTGTCTTATGAATGCATGGTTTTTAGGTTAGAAGTCAATGGATAGTCACTTCGGTGGCTAATATGGCATGTCGAATACAAGTCAGATATTTCCAGCTAGGCTTTAGGGTGTTTCAATAAAGGACAACCTTTGTGGCACAACTCTGGATAGGAAAACCTTTTTGGTGAGTACTAGATATAAAGGACAACCTTTGTGGAACAATTCTGGATAGGAAAGCCTTCGTGACGAGTACTGAATGTAAATGACAGCCTTTGTGGCATAACTCTAGATAGAAAAGCCTTTGTGGAAAAACTCTAGATAGGAAAGCCTTTCTAGTGAGTACTAAATGTAAAACAAAAACCTTTATGGTAATATTTCTGCTTAAGAAAGACTTGGTGTAACAGCTCATTTTCAGTGATGTCAGAAACATTGGTTTTAGGACCACAATTTTGACGAGTGAATTATTATTTATTATTTATTATAAGTCTATGGGATTATATTAAGATCATAATAAAGTTTCGTTAAGAAATTTTGAAATTTACATATCAAGATAAACCACATTCAGACGTAAATCGAGGAAAAACTAAAGCTTCGGATTAGTTTGACTATACTACTACACCTAGTTATGGAGGTAAGTTTGTATGAACTATAATCGTTTTAACTATTTGTTATATTGTTTTAATATAAATGAATTCTAATATAAATGATCAATGCTGTGATGAATTGACGGATAACGAGTCCATGTTAAACCTTAAGAATTCTTAGGATACAAATTACATGTCATTAGAGATTTCATGTTTCGGGTGTTAGTCTTGATTGTCCTACCGATGGCTGTGGTCTTACATTTGTTGTGGATTCTACATAGCTCGTGTGAGCAACATCGTGTAACTTACATTCTGACCTACAGCTCGTGTTAGCAGGCCCATTTCACAGCTCGTGTGGGCATTGATGTAAAGGAAAGGTTACGGTTATATGTAAAGGCACACTATGTGTGAGCTTTCCTGAGTATTCGATATAATTCTAGATGGTTGAATGGGTAAGAAAAGGGAAATGAAAGGGTAAATATCCAGATGGAATTAATCATGATCTTATGGCAACATTGATGAGTTAAATGTTATGTATATATATGGTAAACTACATATCTTATGGTGGATTTCATATGCATCTTGAACAAGTATACTAAGTTGTGAATTTGATGATGTTGTATAGGCTTTTACTAAGCTTGGCATTGGTAATGGTTTATACTTAATATATGAATTGTATTATTGGAAGTGATAAGTTATGTTTAAAGTTTATACGAGCTTACTAAGCACTCGTTGCTTAAGTAGTTATTTTCCTTTATTTTATAGATTATAGGAAGCTCAATCGGTTGGAATCTCGTCAGAGACCTATCACACTATGCATGTAACGCCCCGTACCCGAGACCGTCGCTGGAGTCGAATACGAGGTGTTAACAGACTAATTCATTACTTAAACAGCTCAAACAATTTAATTTTAAAATTTTCAGACAAGCTGAAAATCTGCGTCACAGTCGCTTAAAAATTCATATCTCGAGTTACGAAACTCAAAATTAAGATCAATAAATTTTATATGAAACTAGACTCATATTTATATCTACTAATTGTTTTCTAGAATTTTTGGTTGAGCCAAATAGTACAGTTTATTACTTAAAATCTCCCCTGTTTCAGGGTTCGACTACTCTGCCCTCTGTGTATTACGAATCAGATATCTCTCTATAAAAAATTTAAATGACTATTAAGTTTGTTTCTATTAAAACTAGACTCAATAACGAATCTGTACATTTAAATAACAACTTCTAATTATTTTTGTAAAATTTATTATGAATTTTTAAAGTTAGAACAGGGGATCCAGAAATCACTCTGGCCCTGTTTCACAAAAGTTTAAATATCTCATAAAATATAATTTATATGCCTATTTTTTCAGTCCAAATGAAAATAGACTCATCAAGCTCCGATTCCATAATTTATTCATTGTTTAATTCTATTTCTACTATTTTTAGTGATTTTTCAAATTCACATCACTACTGCTGTCTGAATCTATTTTATGGTAAATTTTACCTATTTCATCGTTTCCATGGATTAGCTAGCAATTTGACATACATAACACCAAATATGATCATGATTAGCCATTCCAATGGCTAATCATTACCAAGAATTTTCATACCACTCAATAACCATATCATAAGACCATATATACAAAATGATTATAGTGCTATACATGCCATACTCAAAATATACAAGCCATTATGCCAAGATGGTATACGGACATCGTGAGCGAGCCTCCACTGCCGTTCCCGATTTCCGAGCTAACTTGTCAAAACTAAAGGGAATGAAAAGGAGGGAGTAAGCATAAATGCTTAGTAAGTTCACATGCAAATAGCAAGTAACATAACCATATAAGCAAACATAAAATATCATTTGCATAATCATCATCAAGACATTCATGTCATATTTTCATTTATCATCTTACCACATTGTTGATATATCGAGTTTTCAACCCGAGGGTTAAGTACATACCTGTTCAAAGTATCCATCTCACAACACTTACCAATATGTCCCTTTCATCTCTAGTATTCCTCCATTTGAGTAGAACTTTACCCGTTGAATACATCGGAATATAATTCGGATACACGGATAATTTGCACATAAGTGCCATATATGTAATCAAGAAATCATGTAACCCGCCCATAAGTAAACTTGGACTCAACTCAACGAGCTTGGGCATTCGCATCCATAAGTGAACTCGGACTCAACTCAACGAGCTCGGATGCCTAGTTACATCTCTCGAACTCGGACTCAACTCAACGAGTTCGAACATTCGCATCCATAAGTGAACTCAGACTCAACTCAACGAGTTCGGATGCTCAACCATCCTAGTGACATGTCACTTGTATCCTAATCTATTCCTAAAGGTTCAAACGGGCTTTTTCCTCGATCTGACATTTGTTGTCTTCCACGGAATATCGAAACCGATACTCGGTAGCAATTCATATTTATCAAGTAGTAAACATAATTTGCATATTACTCAACGTTAACCATAAAGCATATTATTTCACGATTAAAAATCAGCATATCATATAATTAACATCAATAACTTAAAAACAACAATTATGCTACATTATTTACACATGAACTTACCTCGTATGCGAAAATGGCTACTTTTACCATTTCGTCCACAACTTGGTATTTTCCCCATTTTAGCCCGAATTTCAGTTTTCCTTGCTCTATCATTTAAAATATAGTCTAATTAGGACTCACATTATTCAAATTGACCCAAAATCATATTTTGGCAAAATTACAATTTTGCCCCTAAACTTTTGCATATTTACACTTTTGCCCCAAAGCTCGTAAATTAAACTTCAGCCTATTTTCTTATGTTTTATGACATTCTAATCATTTTCCCCTTCTATAGCAACATCAAATTCTCACTCTAACATGTACTTATGAACATTAGGTATTTTTACCGATTATGTCGTTTTACTCGTTTTTACATAAAATCACTTAGCAAAAGTTGTTTAACACAATTTCAAGGTTCTTATTCTACCATAAAACATCAAAATAAACACATTTCACCAATGGGTATTTTTTCCAAATATGAACCCTAGCTTAAATTATTGCTAGAATAAGCTTAATCGAGCTACCGGGATTCCAAAAACGTAAAGAACATTAAAAACGGGGCTTGGAATCACTTACTATTGAGCTTGGATTCCAAAACCCTAGCCATGGCTTCCCCCATGCTAATTTCGGCCTCCATGAAGAAGATGAGCAAAATTGGCTTTTAATTTTGTATTTTAATTCATTTTACCCCTAAATGACCCAAATGCCCTTACTACTAAACTTTCAAAAATTCCTTCCATGTCCTAATTTTGTCCATGAACTTAAAATTGGTCAAATTGCTATTTAAGACCTCCTAATTAATATTTCAATGCAATTTCATACTAAAAACTTCTAGAATGCAAATTTTGCAACTTATTCGATTTAGTCCCTACTTTCAATTTAAACACTTTAGGCATCGAATTTCATCACGAAATTTTCACACAGTCATGCAATCATATCATAATCATCAAAATAATCATAAAATAATTATTTCTATCTCAAATTTTGTGGTCACGAAACTACTATTCCGACTAAGCCCAAAATCAGGATATTACAACTCTCCCCCCCTTTTAAGGATTTTCGTCCTCGAAAATCTTATCGAAAAAGTGGTCTTCACTTTTAATCTCATATTCGGTATGTCAAGAACTTTCACTTAAATTTGTACCTCCAATACATCTCTTTAATTTCTCATATGATCTAAAAGCTTACAGTCTCAACTCTCAACTGTTCTTAAATTTTCAACCCTTCTCAGTTTCCCATGATATCATGACATAAAACCCGGATCTCAACTTGATTAATGGAGACCGGAATTCCAAGAAATCCAACAATCAAAAAGACCTAAAATTCTATGAATCTGATGAGTAGTAATTCATTCAATATATAGATATGATTTATAGATCTCGCCAAACATTTAACAATAGGATACATCACATTTTCCTCTTTCCGCCATAGAAATAATTCTGACATAATTGTCACATAAAATATTTCAAATAAATAATTCACCATACCGACTGAAACTCGCACTTTTATCACTTATGCCTTTACTGATGTCAAATCCTTACACAGAAATTAGAAAAGACCCCAATACTAAAATCACCACATTACCAAGATCAAATTAGAAGTATAGTCATATTTGACATGATTATCACGAGCTGAAGAACGCACTTCGAACATGAGTCATAATTGACAAATTATGGAACAAAGATAACAAGAAAACCGAATAAAGAAATCCAAGATAGAGAAACCCAGAATAAAGAAATCCAGAATAAAGAGACCCAAGATACGATACTATGCCGGAGAATCGAAAACTAAACTCATAAAGAAAATACGGAATACCTCGATAATTTTTCAAAGAAAGAAAGTCCAAAAGAAAACATCATTTAATCCCACTGAAATCAAATATAACAAGATCAATATATCTTCTCATACATATGTATCAAATGAAGCATCAAGTAGAAGAAATAGAATCATAATATCATATGTATTCTCTCATCAATTCTTATCGATTTAAATGAAATAGAATACCCGATGAAATAGAGCAATATAAATTATAAACCAATCGGATTACCAATGCTTTCATCCAACACTGTAATTAGAAGACATTCCCATATAACAAAAATTTCTTTAGAAGATCAATAGCCATAGAAATATTTCGAGAACGGTAAACACATAGAACATCTCAAAAGAGATCGCCAAATCTGTCCAGTCATAACTGTCACACTCAGATAGTTCACATTTCAAATATCATTTCCCCAACTAGTTCTGCCGTTACAAATTTCATATTAAACCATTCACTAAAGAAGGCCAATTCTGAATAAATTTCGTTTTACACTTTTCTCAACCTTGCACCTGAGTAATTCGATTTACCAAAGAGAATTCCTTCTCTAATTGGGACATACATAACTCCAATAATCTTTACGTCAACCCGATACTTTCATCGTCTCGACTTTACTTATCAGCTCATTTTCAATCTCTGATCATACTTATAATTATTCTATCGTTGAACTCTTTGGGTTCTCAAACAGAGACTTATTCAATACAGATCTCATGAAATTCCATTATAAGTACCACTTTGGTAAGGGGAGGGTTGTAGGACCTCTCACTCGACTTTCTTATACATACACATATGACACAATTTCCATCATCATAGCAACATCATCAAAATCATGTCATTCATTCAGCAATGCAACATTCATGTTGGCTTACACAAATTTTCCTATTGTCCCATTTAGACAATATACTTATGCATACATTCTATGTTTTCTAGATAGATTTACTTATCGATTCATTTAATTAAATTAAGTCATGCTCATGACATCATATAAGGCCAAACAAACATAGATATTTGCACCACAATCACAACTTTCATTTCGTGCATCATCATGTACATATCATTACAATCATATAATTCAGTCCAACAATTTAACATAGATAAGTTCATTTCATTATAATCCTTTATCTCATAAAAATTATATATCATTAACATTTATCAACATTAGACGTCCAAATCAAGACAAGGACATTTTCATTCGTATCATGATATTATGACCTTTATTCATACCTCTACTACTTTCTATTTATTCCGTTCATCTTATCAAGTAAGCCACATACACTACATCATATAAACATTAAGGAAATATGGATATTTATCACAACATGAATTTTCATCTCACATATTATCACATATATATCATAAACTTTTATTCACACTTTTCTAAACCGAGACTTATCATAATTATAACTTTACTCAAATACCTTCACATAACATTGAACATGGTCAGCGCAGCTCGATTGGAGAGTACCTTGTCTAAATAAGACAGTACTCATATGCGTCGGAAGACATCACACTATCACAGATCAGTGGCATGTATAGCTAAACTTTTACACATGCTAGGTTAGTCCGAGAACCGACTAAACCTACTCTGATACCACCAAATGTAACGCCCTGTACCCGAGACCATCGCTGGAGTCGAATACGAGGTGTTAACAGACTTAATTCATTACTTAAACAGCTCAAACAATTTAATTTTAAAATTTTCAGACAAGTTGAAAATCTGCGTCACAGTCGCTTAAAAATTCATATCTCGAGTTACGAAATTCAAAATTAAGATCCATAAATTTTATATGCAACTAGACTCATATTTATATCTACTACTTTTTTTCTAGAATTTTTGGTTGAGCCAAATAGTACAGTTTATTAGTTAAAATCTCCCCTATTTCTGGGTTCGACTACTCTGACCTCTGTGTATTTCGAATCATATATCTCTCTATAAAAAATTTCAATGACTATGAGGTTTGTTTCTATTACAACTAGACTCAATAAGGAATCTATAAATATAAATAAAAACTTCTAATTATTTTTGTAAAATTTATTATGAATTTTTAAAGTCAGAACAGGGGATCCAGAAATCACTCTGGCCCTGTTTCACAAAAGTTTAAATATCTCATAAAATATAATTTATATGCCTATTTTGTTCAATCCATATGAAAATAGACTCATCAAGCTCCGATTCCGTAATTTATTTATTATTGAATTCTATTTCTACTATTTTTAGTGATTTTTCAAATTCACGTCACTACTGCTGTCTGAATCTATTTTATGGTAAATTTTACCTATTTCATGGTTTCCATGGATTAGCTAGCAATTTGACATACATAACACCAAATATGATCATGATTAGCCATTCCAATGGCTAATCATTACCAAGAATTTTCATACCACTCAATAACCATATCATAAGACCATATATACAAAATGATTATAGTGCTATACATGCCATACTCAAAATATACAAGCCATTATGCCAAGATGGTATACGGATAGTGTAAGCGAGCCTCCGACCGTTCTCGATTTCCGAGCTGACTTGTCAAAACTACAAGGAATGAAAAGAAGGGAGTAAGCATAAATGCTTAGTAAGTTCACATGCAAATAGCAAGTAACATAACCATATAAGCAAACATAAAATATCATTTGCATAATCATCATCAAGACATTCATGTCATATTTTCATTTATCATCTTACCACATTGTTGATATATCGAGTTTTCAACCCGAGGGTTAAGTACATACCTGTTCAAAGTATCCATCTCACAACACTTACCAATATGTCCCCTTCATCTCTAGTATTCCTCCATTTGAGTAGAACTTTACCCGTTGAATACATCGGAATATAATTCGGATACACGGATAATTTGCACATAAGTGCCATATATGTAATCAAGAAATCATGTAACCCGCCCATAGGTGAACTAGGACTCAACTCAACGAGCTCGAGCGTTCGCATCCATAAGTGAACTCGGACTCAACTCAACGAGCTCGGATGCCTGGTTACATCTCTCGAACTCGGACTCAACTCAACGAGTTCGAACATTCGCATCCATAAGTGAACTCGGACTCAACTCAACGAGTTCGGATGCTCAACCATCCTAGTGACATGTCACTTGTATCCTAATCTATTCCTAAGGTTCAAACGGGCTTTTTCCTCGATCCGACATTTCTTTGTCTTCCACGGAATATCGAAACCGATACTCGGTAGCAATTCATATTTATCAAGTAGTAAACATAATTTGCATATTACTCAACGTTAACCATAAAGCATATTATTTTACGATTAAAAATCAGCATATCATATAATTAACATCAATAACTTAAAACCAACAATTATGCTACATTATTTACACATGAACTTACCTCGTATGCGAAAATGGCTACTTTTACCATTTCGTCCACAACTTGGTATTTTCCCCATTTTAGCCCGAATTTCAGTTTTCCTTGCTCTATCATTTAAAATATAGTCTAATTAGGACTCACATTATTCAAATTGACCCAAAATCATATTTTGGCAAAATTACAATTTTGCCCCTAAACTTTTGCAAATTTACACTTTTGCCCCAAAGCTCGTAAATTAAACTTCAGCCTATTTTCTTATGTTTTATGACATTCTAATCATTTTCCCCTTCTATAGCAACATCAAATTTTCACTCTAACATGTACTTATGAACTTTAGGTATTTTTACCGATTATGTCGTTTTACTCGTTTTTACATAAAATCACTTAGCAAAAGTTGTTTAACACAATTTCAAGCTTCTTATTCTACCATAAAACATCAAAATAAATACATTTCACCTATGAGTATTTTTTCCAAATATAAACCCTAGCTTAAATTATTGCTAGAATAAGCTTCATCGAGCTACCAGGATTCTAAAAACGTAAAGAACACTAAAAACGGGGCTTGGAATCACTTACTATTGAGCTTGGAAAGCTTGAAAACCCTAGCCATGGCTTCCCCCATGCTAATTTCGGCCTCCATGAAGAAGATGAGCAAAATTGGCTTTTAATTTTGTATTTTAATTCATTTTACCCCTAAATGACCAAAATGCCCTTACTACTAAACTTTCAAAAATTCCTTCCATGTCCTAATTTTGTCCATGAACCTTAAATTGGTCAAATTACTATTTAAGACCGCCTAATTAATATTTCAATGCAATTTCATACTAAAAACTTCTAGAATGCAAATTTTGCAACTTATTCGATTTAGTCCCTACTTTCAATTTAAACACTTTAGGCATAGAATTTTATCACGAAATTTTCACACAGTCGTGCAATCATATCATAATCATCAAAATAATCATAAAATAATTATTTCTATCTCAAATTTTGTGGTCACGAAACTACTATTCCGACTAAGCCCAAAATCAGGATATTACAACTCTCCCCCCCTTTTAAGGATTTTCGTCCTCGAAAATCTTACCGGAAAAGTGGTCTTCGCTTTTAATCTCATATTCGGTGCCGAAGAACTTTCACTTAGGCTGTACCTCCAATAGATCTCTTTAATTTCTCATATGATCTGAAAGCTTACAGTCTCAACTCTCAACTGTTCTTAAATTTTCAACCCTTCTTAGTTTCCCATGATATCATGACATAAAACCCAGATCTCAACTTGATTAATGGAGACCGGAATTCCAAGAAATCCAACAATCAAAGAGACCTAAAATTCCATGAATCTGATGAGTAGTAATTCATTCAATATGGATATGATTTATAGATCTCGCCAAACATTTGACAATAGGATACATCACATTTTCCTCTTTCTGCCATAGAAATAATTCTGACATAATTGTCACATAAAATATTTCAAATAAATAATTCACCATACCGACTGAAACTCGCACTTTTATCACTTATGCCTTTACTGATGTCAAATCCTTACACAAAAATTAGAAAAGACCCCAATACTAAAATCACCACATTACCAAGATCAAATTAGAAGTATAGTCATATTTGACATGATTATCACGAGCTGAAGAACGCACTTCGAACATGAGTCATAATTGACAAATTATGGAACAAAGATAACAAGAAAACCGAATAAAGAAATCCAAGATAGAGAAACCCAGAATAAAGAAATCCAGAATAAAGAGACCCAAGATACGATACTATGCCGGAGAATCGAAAACTAAACTCATAAAGAAAATACGGAATACCTCGATAATTTTTCAAAGAAAGAAAGTCCAAAAGAAAACATCATTTAATCCCACTGAAATCAAATATAACAAGATCAATATATCTTCTCATACATATGTATCAAATGAAGCATCAAGTAGAAGAAATAGAATCATAATATCATATGTATTCTCTCATCAATTCTTATCAGACGAAATGAAATAGAATACCCAATGAAATAGAGCAATATAAATTATAAACCAATTGATTACCAATGCTTTCATCCAACACGAATTAGAAGACATTCCCATATAACAAAAATTTCTTTAGAAGATCAATAGCCATAGAAATATTTCGAGAACGGGTAAACACATAGAACATCTCAAAAGAGATCGCCAAATCTGCCCATCCATATAATGTCACACTCGGATAGTTCACATTTCAAATATCATTTCCCCAACTAGTTCTGTACGTTACAAATTTCATATTAAACCATTCACTAAAGAAGGCCAATTCTGAATAAATTTCGTTTTACACTTTTCTCAACCTGCACACTGAGTAATTCGATTTACCAAAGAGAATTCCTTCTCTAATTGGGACAATACATAACTCCAATAATCTTTACGTCAACCCGATACTTTCATGTCTCTCGACTTTACTTATCAGCTCATTTTCAATCTACGATCATACTTATAATTATTCTATCGGTGAACTCTTTGGGTTCTCAACCAGAGACTTATTCAATACAGAGATCTCATGAAATTCCATTATAAGTACCACTTCGGTATGGGGAGGGTTGTAGGACCTCTCACTCGACTTTCTTATACATACACATATGACACAATTTCCATCATCATAGCAACATCATCAAAATCATGTCATTCATTCAGCAATGCAACATTCATGTTGGCTTACACAAATTTTCCTATTGTCCCATTTAGACAATATACTTATGCATACATTCTATGTTTTCTAGATAGCTTTACTTATCGATTCATTTAATTAAATTAAGTCATGCTCATGACATCATATAAGGCCAAACAAACATAGATATTTGCACCACAATCACAACTTTCATTTCGTGCATCATCATGTACATATCATTACAATCATATAATTCAGTCCAACAATTTAACATAGATAAGTTCATTTCATTATAATCCTTTATCTCATAAAAATTATATATCATTAACATTTATCAACATTCGACGTCCAAATCAAGACAAGGACATTTTCATTCGTATCATGATATTATGACCTTTATTCATACCTCTACTACTTTCTATTTATTATGTTCATCTTATCAAGTAAGCCACATACACTACATCATATAAACATTAAGCAAATATGGATATTTATCACAACATGAATTTTCATCTCACATATTATCACATATATATCATAAACTTTTATTCACACTTTTCTAAACCGAGACTTATCATAATTATAACTTTACTCAAATACCTTCACATAACATTGAACATGGTCAGCGCAGCTCGATTGGAGAGTACCTTGTCTAAATAAGACGGTACTCATATGCGTCGGAAGACATCACACTATCACAGATCAGTGGCATGTATAGCTAAACTTTTACACATGATAGGTTAGTCTGAGAACCGACTAAACCTGCTTTGATACCACCAAATGTAATGCCCTGTACCTGAGACCATCACTGGAGTCGAATACGAGGTGTTAACAGACTTAATTCATTACTTAAACAACTCAAACAATTTAATTTTAAAATTTTCAGACAAGCTGAAAATCTGCGTCACAGTCGCTTAAAAATTCATATCTCGAGTTACAAAATTCGAAATTAAGATCCATAAATTTTATATGAAACGAGACTCATATTTCTATCTACTAATTTTTTTCTAGACTTTTTGGTTGAGTCAAATAGTACAGTTTATTAGTTAAAATCTCCTCTGTTTCTGGGTTCGACTACTCTGACCTTTGTGTATTACGAATCAGATATCTCTCTATAAAAAATTTCAATGACTATGAGGTTTGTTTCTATTAAAACTATACTCAATAAGGAATCTGTACATATAAATAATAACTTATAATTATATTTGTAAAATTTATTATGAAATTTTAAAGTCAGAACAGGGGATCCAGAAATCACTCTGGCCCTGTTTCACAAAAGTTTAAATATCTCATAAAATATAATTTATATGCCTATTTTGTTCATTCCATATGAAAATAGACTCATCAAGCTCCGATTCCATAATTTATTCATTATTTAATTCCATTTTTACTATTTTTAGTGATTTTACAAATTCGGCTCACTACTGCTGTCTGAATCTATTTTATGGTAAATTTTACCTATTTCATGGTTTCCATGGATTAGCTAGCAATTTGACATACATAACACCAAATATGATCATGATTAGCCATTCCAATGGCTAATCATTACCAAGAATTTTCATACCACTCAATAACCATATCATAAGACCATATATACAAAATGATTATAGTGCTATACATGCCATACTCAAAATGCTTAGTAAGTATAAATGCTTAGTAAGTATAAATGCTTAGTAAGTTCACAAGAATTTTCATGCCACTTGTCAAAACTGCAAGGAATGAAAAGGAGGGAGTAAGCATAAATGCTTATTAAGTTCACATGCAAATAGCAAGTAACATAACCATATAAGCAAACATAAAATATCATTTGCATAATCATCATCAAGACATTCATGTCATATTTTCATTTATCATCTTACCACATTGTTGATATATCGAGTTTTCAACCCGAGGGTTAAGTACATACCTGTTCAAAGTATCCATCTCACAACACTTACCAATATGTCCCTTTCATCTCTAGTATTCCTCCATTTGAGTAGAACTTTACCCGTTGAATACATCAGAATATAATTCGGATACACGGATAATTTGCACATAAGTGCCATATATGTAATCAAGAAATCATGTAACCCGCCCATAAGTGAACTCGGACTCAACTCAACGAGCTCGGGCGTTCACATCCATAAGTGAACTCGGACTCAACTCAACGAGCTCGGATGCCTAGTTACATCTCTCGAACTCGGACTCAACTCAACGAGTTCGAACATTCGCATCCATAAGTGAACTCGGACTCAACTCAACGAGTTCGGATGCTCAACCATCCTAGTGACATGTCACTTGTATCCTAATCTATTCCTAAGGTTCAAACGGGCTTTTTCCCTCGATATGACATTTGCTGTCTTCCACGAAATATTGAAACCGATACTCGGTAGCAATTCATATTTATCAAGTAGTAAACATAATTTGCATATTACTCAACGTTAACCATAAAGCATATTATTTCAGGATTAAAAATCAGCATATCATATAATTAACATCAATAACTTAAAAACAACAATTATGCTACATTATTTACACATGAACTTACCTCGTATGCGAAAATGGCTACTTTTACCATTTCGTCTACAACTTGGTATTTTCCCCATTTTAGCCCGAATTTCAGTTTTCCTTGCTCTATCATTTAAAATATAGTCTAATTAGGACTCACATTATTCAAATTGACCCAAAATCATATTTTGGCAAAATTACAATTTTGCCCCTAAACTTTTGCATATTTACACTTTTGCTCCAAAGCTCGTAAATTAAACTTCAGCCTATTTTCTTATGTTTTATGACATTATAATCATTTTTCCCTTCTATAGCAATATCAAATTATCACTCTAACATGTACTTATGAACATTAGGTATTTTTACCGATTATGTCGTTTTACTCGTTTTTACATAAAATCACTTAGCAAAAGTTGTTTAACACAATTTCAAGCTTCATATTCTACCATAAAACATCAAAATAAACACATTTCACCAATGGGTATTTTTTCCAAATATGAACCCTAGCTTAAATTATTGCTAGAATAAGCTTAATCGAGCTAAGGGATTCCAAAAAACGTAAAGAACATTAAAAGCGGGCTTAGAATCACTTACTATTGAGCTTGGAAAGCTTGAAAACCCTATCCATGGCTTCCCCCATGCTAATTTCGGCCTCCATGAAGAAGATGAGCAAAATTGGCTTTTAATTTGTATTTTTAATCAATTTTACCCCTAAATGACCAAAATGCCCTTACTACTAAACTTTCAAAAATTCCTTCCATGTCCTAATTTTGTCCATGAACTTAAAATTGGTCAAATTTCTATTTAAGACCTCCTAATTAATATTTCAATGCAATTTCATACTAAAAACTTCTAGAATGCAAATTTTGCAACTTATTCGATTTAGTCCCTAGTTTCAATTTTTAGGCATAGAATTTCATCACGAAATTTTCACACAGTCATGCAATCATATCATAATCATCAAAATAATCATAAAATAATTATTTCTATCTCAAATTTTGTGGTCACGAAACTACTATTCCGACTAAGCCCAAAATCAGGATATTACAACTCTCCCCCCCTTTTAAGGATTTTCGTCCTCGAAAATCTTACCGGAAAAGTGGTCTTCACCTTTAATCTCATATTAGCGTGAAGAACTTTCACTTAGGCTGTACCTCCAATACATCTCTTTAATTTCTCATATGATCTGAAAGCTTACAGTCTCAACTCTCAACTGTTCTTAAATTTTCAACCCTTCTTATTTTCCCATGATATCATGACATAAAACCCGGATCTCAACTTGATTAATGGAGACCGGAATTCCAAGAAATCCAACAATCAAAGAGACCTAAAATTTCATGAATCTGATGAGTAGTAATTCATTCAATATAGATATGATTTATAGATCTCGCCAAACATTTAACAATAGGATACATCACATTTTCCTCTTTCCGCCATAGAAATAATTCTGACATAATTGTCACATAAAATATTTCAAATAAATAATTCACCATACCGACTGAAACTCGCATTTTTATCACTTATGCCTTTACTGATGTCAAATCCTTACACAAAAATTAGAAAAGACCCCAATACTAAAATCACCACATTACCAAGATCAAATTAGAAGTATAGTCATATTTGACTTGATTATCACGAGCTGAAGAACGCACTTCGAACATGAGTCATAATTGACAAATTATGGAACAAAGATAACAAGAAAACCGAATAAAGAAATCCAAGATAGAGAAACCCAGAATAAAGAAATCCAGAATAAAAAGACCCAAGATGCGATACTATGCCGGAGAATCGAAAACCAAACTCATAAAGAAAATACGGAATACCCCGATAATTTTTCAAAGAAAGAAAGTCCAAAAGAAAACATCATTTAATCCCACTGAAATCAAATATAACAAGATCAATATATCTTCTCATACATATGTATCAAATGAAGCATCAAGTAGAAGAAACAGAATCATAATATCATATGTATTCTCTCATCAATTCTTATCAGACGAAATGAAATAGAATACCCGATGAAATAGAGCAATATAAATTATAAACCGATCGGATTACCAATGCTTTCATCCAACACGAGAATTAGAAGACATTCCCATATAACAAAAATTTCTTTAGAAGATCAATAGCCATAGAAATATTTACGAGAACGGGTAAACACATAGAACATCTCAAAAGAGATCGCTAAATCTGTCCCGGTCATAATTGTCACACTCGAGATAGTTCACATTTCAAATATCATTTCCCCAACTAGTTCTCGTTACAAATTTCATATTAAACCATTCACTAAAGAAGGCCAATTCTGAATAAATTTGATTTACACTTTTATCAACCTTGCACTGAGTAATTCGATTTACCAAAGAGAATTCCTTCTCTAATTGGGACATACATAACTCCAATAATCTTTACGTCAACCCGATACTTTCATCGTCTCGACTTTACTTATCAGCTCATTTTCAATCTCTGATCATACTTATAATTATTCTATCGGTGAACTCTTTGGGTTCTCAACCGAGACTTATTCAATACTGAGATCTCATGAAATTCCATTATAAGTACCACTTCGGTAAGGGGAGGGGTTGTAGGACCTCTCACTCGACTTTCTTATACATACACGTATGACACAATTTCCATCATCATAGCAACATCATCAAAATCATGTCATTCATTCAGCAATGCAACATTCATGTTGGCTTACACAAATTTTCCTATTGTCCCATTTAGACAATATACTTATGCATACATTCTATGTTTTCTAGATAGCTTTACTTATCGATTCATTTAATTAAATTAAGTCATGCTCATGACATCATATAAGGCCAAACAAACATAGATATTTGCACCACAATCACAACTTTCATTTCGTGCATCATCATGTACATATCATTACAATCATATAATTCAGTCCAACAATTTAACATAGATAAGTTCATTTCATTATAATCCTTTATCTCATAAAAATTATATATCATTAACATTTATCAACATTCGACGTCCAAATCAAGACAAGGACATTTTCATTCGTATCATGATATTATGACCTTTATTCATACCTCTACTACTTTCTATTTATTATGTTCATCTTATCAAGTAAGCCACATACACTACATCATATAAACATTAAGCAAAGATGGATATTTATCACAACATGAATTTTCATCTCACATATTATCACATATATATCATAAACTTTTATTCACACTTTTCTAAACCGAGACTTATCATAATTATAACTTTACTCAAATACCTTCACATAACATTGAACATGGTCAGCGCAGCTCGATTGGAGAGTACCTTGTCTAAATAAGACGGTACTCATACGCGTCGGAAGACATCACACTATCACAGATCAGTGGCATGTATAGCTAAACTTTTACACATGATAGGTTAGTCCGAGAACCGACTAAACCTACTTTGATACCACCAAATGTAATGCCCTGTACCTGAGACCATCACTGGAGTCGAATACGAGGTGTTAAGAGACTTAATTCATTACTTAAACAACTCAAACAATTTAATTTTAAAATTTTCAGACAAGCTGAAAATCTGCATCACAGTCGCTTAAAAATTCATATCTCGAGTTACAAAATTCGAAATTAAGATCCATAAATTTTATATGAAACGAGACTCATATTTCTATCTACTAATTTTTTTCTAGACTTTTTGGTTGAGCCAAATAGTACAGTTTATTACTTAAAATCTCCCCTATTTCAGGGTTCGACTACTCTGCCCTCTGTGTATTACGAATCAGATATCTCTCTATAAAAAATTTAAATGACTATTAAGTTTGTTTCTATTAAAACTAGACTCAATAAGGAATCTATACATATAAATAACAACTTCTAATTATTTTTGTAAAATTTATTATGAATTTTTAAAGTTAGAACAGGGGATCCAGAAATCACTCTGGCCCTGTTTCACAAAAGTTTAAATATCTCATAAAATATAATTTATATGCCTATTTTTTCAGTCCAAATGAAAATAGACTCATCAAGCTCCGATTCCATAATTTATTCATTATTTAATTCCATTTCTACTATTTTTAGTGATTTTACAAATTCGGCTCACTACTGCTGTCTGAATCTATTTTATGGTAAATTTTACCTATTTCATGGTTTCCATGGATTAGCTAGCAATTTGACATACATAACACCAAATATGATCATGATTAGCCATTCCAATGGCTAATCATTACCAAGAATTTTAATACCACTCAATAACCATATCATAAGACCATATATACAAAATAATTATAGTGCTATACATGCCATACTCAAAATATACAAGCCATTATGCCAAGATGGTATACGGATAGTGTGAGCGAGCCTCCGACCGTTCCCGATTTCCGAGCTGACTTGTCAAAACTACAAGGAATGAAAAGGAGGGAGTAAGCATAAATGCTTAGTAAGTTCACATGCAAATAGCAAGTAACATAACCATATAAGCAAACATAAAATATCATTTGCATAATCATCATCAAGACATTCATGTCATATTTTCATTTATCATCTTACCACATTGTTGATATATCGAGTTTTCAACCCGAGGGTTAAGTACATACCTGTTCAAAGTATCCATCTCACAACACTTACCAATATGTCCCTTTCATCTCTAGTATTCCTCCATTTGAGTAGAACTTTACCCGTTGAATACATCGGAATATAATTCGGATACACGAATAATTTGCACATAAGTGCCATATATGTAATCAGGAAATCATGTAACCCGCCCATAAGTGAACTCGGACTCAACTCAACAAGCTCGGGCGTTCGCATCCATAAGTGAACTCGGACTCAACTCAACGAGCTCGGATGCCTAGTTACATCTCTCGAACTCGGACTCAACTCAACGAGTTCGAACATTCGCATCCATAAGTAAACTCGGACTCAACTCAACGAGTTCGGATGCTCAACCATCCTAGTGACATGTCACTTGTATCCTAATCTATTCCTAAGGTTCAAACGGGCTTTTTCCCTCGATCTGACATTTGCTGTCTTCCACGGAATATCGAAACCGATACTCGGTAGCAATTCATATTTATCAAGTAGTAAACATAATTTGCATATTACTCAACGTTAACCATAAAGCATATTATTTCACGGTTAAAAATCAGCATATCATATAATTAACATCAATAACTTAAAAACAACAATTATGCTACATTATTTACACATGAACTTACCTCGTATTTGAAAATGGCTACTTTTACCATTTCGTCCACAACTTGGTATTTTCCCCATTTTAGCTCGAATTTCAGTTTTCCTTGCTCTATCATTTAAAATATAGTCTAATTAGGACTCACATTATTCAAATTGACCCAAAATCATATTTTGGAAAAATTACAATTTGCCCCTAAACTTTTGCATATTTACACTTTTTTGAAGCTCGTAAATTAAACTTCAGCCTATTTTTCTTATGGTTTATGACATTCTAATCATTTTTCCCTTCTATAGCAACATCAAATTCTCACTCTAACATGTACTTATGAACATTAGGTATTTTTACCGATTATGTCGTTTTACTCTGCTTTTTACATAAAATCACTTAGCAAAAGTTGTTTAACACAATTTCAAGCTTCATATTCTACCATAAAACATCAAAATAAACACATTTCACCTATGGTATTTTTTTTCCAAATATGAACCCTAGCTTAAATTATTGCTAGAATAAGCTTAATCGAGCCACTCACGGATTCCAAAAACGTAAAGAACATTAAAATGCAGGCTTGGAATCACTTACTATTGAGCTTGGAAAGCTTGAAAACCCTAGCCATGGCTTCCCCATGCTAATTTCGGCCTCCATGAAGAAGATGAGCAAAATTGGCTTTTAATTTTGTATTTTAATTCATTTTACCCCTAAATGACCAAAATGCCCTTACTACTAAACTTTCAAAAATTCCTGCCATTTCCTAATTTTTTCCATGAACTTAAAATTGGTCAAATTGCTATTTAAGACCTCCTAATTAATATTTCAATGCAATTTCATACTAAAAACTTCTAGAATGCAAATTTTGCAACTTATTCGATTTAGTCCCTAGTTTCAATTTTTAGGCATAGAATTTCATCACGAAATTTTCACACAGTCATGCAATCATATCATAATCATCAAAATAATCATAAAATAATTATTTCTATCTCAAATTTTATGGTCACGAAACTACTATTCCGACTAAGCCCAAAATCAGGATATTACAATGCATCAACTAATTTGCTAGATTTTGTGTATTTTGGATAAAGTTAATAATGGCATGTATAGGTTATTTAGTGATGGTACTTTGTAAATATGTTAATGGTTATTTGATATGTATGAGCTTTGAATTTCATTTTGGTTTGGTGAACCTTATCTTCTCACCAAATTATATCATTTTGGTCATTTTCAAATGCTTGTTTATAAGGTTCTTTTGGCATGTTGATGATGGCTTGAAAATGGTTACTTGTGACATATTCTAGTACATATTTGAACTAGGTTATTATGTTTGGAAAATGGCAATATTGACATGTTTAGGTAAATGATGTTTGGATGCAATTGTGGTGCCTTTGAATCGCATATTGGTTAGGTGAATTAGGTTGTTTGAAATGGCATGATTATGTGTATTTGAATGATGCTTAAATCCCTTGAAAGTGTGCACAAATGGATTGGTTTGTTATGCACGAATTGGTTATGAAATGACTTGAATTTAGGTAAATACACAGCCTGGGACACGGGCTGTCACACGGCTTGATGAATCGACCGTGTGTCATTTAAGGTTTCTCAGTGTTCCAAGTCAGTAAGTTACACGGCCTGCAACACGGGCATGTAGGGCATCTCAGTGAGTTACACGAGTGAGGACACAGGCTGGGCCACGACCGTGTGTCCCTTATTCAAATGTTATACAGCCTGGCCACACAGTCGTGTGACCCTTGTTTTTTAATTTTTGAAACTTTTTCTTAAACTTTCTGTTTTATTTTAAATTAGTCCCAAATTGCTTCTAAGCTATTTTTAGGGCCTCGAAGGCTCGATTTAGGGACAAAATGCATGTCATTGAATGATTTATACTATGTTTAATTTATTTAAATGTTATGATGTTAATTATTTTTCGATTGTAAGTGTAACCCATTTTTAGTGATGTCACAAATTATGGTTTTAGGACCTCAATTTCGACAAATAAGTTTTTATTTTATTATTATTTTAATGTTTATGGGATCATATAGGGTCATATTAAAATTTCGTTGAGAAATTTCGATGTTTGAATGGTTAAATAGGGGAAAAGGACTAAATCATAAAATAGGTAAAAGTTAAGTTCTAATAGTTAAAAGGGTCAAATGGCTATAAAACTTTAAATTAAACAGACTTAAATGGTAATTATACCATTCTTAAGGTTAGTGGACAAATATGGACATGATTTAGTGGATTTTAAACTTAATGACAAAAGTTAAATTGGTAATTTGATAAATAAACTTAAACTAAATATCATCTTCCCTAAGTGTTTTTCACCATCAAAACTATGGAAATAAGAAGCCATTTGTACACTTTAAAGGTTCGGTCAAGCTTGCTTCTTGTATGTGAGTGATTCTGAGTCTTGTTTTTAATGATTTTTATGTTACACTTTGAAGGTTGGGTTAAGCGTGTGGGGAAACTAAGAGAGTTACACGGCCTGGCACACGGCTGTGTGTCCCTTGTTCGAATGTTGGGGTGATTCCACACGGCTGTGTGTCCCTTGTTCAAAGGTCACACGGCCTGGGGTGATTCCACACGGCTGTGTGACCCCTATTTCTAATTTTTGAAACTTTTTCCTAAACTTTCCAAATTATTTCAAATTAGTCCTGAATTGCTTCTAAGCTATTTCTAGGGCCTCGAAGGCTCAATTTAGGGACAAAATGTATATGATTGAATGGTTTATGATGTAACAACCCAGATTAGACCTAGTCAGAATGGTGGTTTCGAGACCATGAATCCAAATAAAAAAATATTTAAAAATTATTTTCTATGTTTATTATGTATGAATTTGCATGTGTGAAATTTTTGTGCTTTAATTTTATTGTTTGAGTGTCCGATTAAATAGTAGGGCTTAATCGCATAAAAAGAAAACTTGATAGTTTAATGTGTAAGGACCAAAGTGTAATTGTCTTTGTAACATGAAGCATTTATGAGGTAATTAGGCCATTGTTAATATAGGTGGACGGCAAAGGACATATATATGTGATAGTATAATATTTTTTTTAACTAAGGCTAATTTGGTAAGTTAATAAAATAAGTTATTATAATATAAACATATCATAAAATAAAACCAAAGTTATTATATTCATTATATTCCTTGTTCATCCACTGAATATGAAAACAAAAGAAAAAAAAGAAAGAAAGCTAGGTTCGGCCAACATCCAAGCTTGATTCAAGGTTTGTTTTTACTCGGTTTTTTATAATGTCTACGTTTTTGAGATCGTTGCTTCAAGTACTACAAAACCCAAGCTTTAATTTTTTATTTTGAGGAATATTTTGAATTGTGCCATTGTTGATAGCTTGTGATTTTTGTTGTTTGATGATGAAAAATGAAAGATATGTTTTAGATTAACATATTTTATATTGGAGTTTTTGACGATTTTGAGTAATTAGGACTAAATTGCAAAAATAATAATTTGAGGGACTAAAATGTGAAATAAATGAAATATATGGACTTGTATGGTAATGGGTAAAATTTGGCCCAACATGAGTATAGGGAAATTTTGTATGTTTTGTGTTTTATGCAATAGGGACTAAATTGTAAAAATTTCAAATGTCAGGGGTAAAATGGTAATTTGCCCATTTATGTGTTTTTGGACTAAATTGAATGAAAATATGTTTGAATGAGCTTAATTTAAATATGTTTAGATCAAGAACCGAAGAAATCAGATTTGGATAGGGGGAAAATGAAGGTTGTCGACTAATTGCCCTGTTCCGTTTTATAACGTCCGAGGTAAGTTTATAGGCAAATAGATGTGTTTAATTGTAGATAAATTTTAAATATATATATGCCGGTATGAAAAATATGAATTTATATATGTTTATGCCGAATGTGAATAAGCTTGGTAAACATTTTCAAGCATTCGTCTCGATCGAGTTTCAACGTCTGAAAGCCCCGTATGAACCTTAGGAATAGCTAGGATACATGTGTCATGACATAGGATTTCAATATGTGATGTGCGAGTATGACCATGGCATCGATATGTGACTCCGATATATGTGAACGAGTAAGACCCTGTCTGGGATAGTGGCATCGATATGTGGTTACATGTAAGACCATGTCTGGGATGTTGGCATTGTACGATATATGTGTGATTATCCGAGTGTCCTATTAAATTTCAAATGGTTCAGCGGGCCTCGATAAGTTGTGATCAGATGTACCAAAGTGAGCTAAAATGACCAGGTATGAAATGGTTTATTACCTATTTGAAACAAAGTGAGTAAGTTACTTAATATTTGTTGCAAAACATGATTGAAGTAAAGTAAGGATATATGTGAATGTGGAAAAGGTATTCGGCCTTGTAAATAAATAATATGAACATTATTGAAATTATTTGTGAATATATACAAATGGTGGTATATTCGGTCATTGATAAATATATATATGATTATTATACTTTGACTTACGAAGTATATGCATAAAAGTGTATGTGTATTTGGCATGATTAAAGATGTTTTGGCTTAGTCATTGAATGAAAGTTTGTTAATGTATTTTTATATATAAGAAAGTGTTCATTCGGTCATTGCTATGCTTATGTATAAAAAGTTGTATTTTGATTCATAAGTATAAGCATATATGTTCACATAATGATATTTAGCTTTTTACTTATATAAATATATGTGTGTGTGTGTGCTCGGTTATATAATATAAATATGTATGTGATTATTATCCTGTGGCCTATGAATTTATGCATATAAGAGTTTATGTACTAGTTATGATAGAGATATTTTGGCTTGGAAATTGAATAATAGTTTGTTAAAATATATATATGTTCATTCAGCCATGAGTAATATACATGTGAAAGTACATATAAATTACATGAAATTGAAAGCTTAAGATTCAAAGTAACTATGATGGTATAATTTGGTTTAGTTTAAATGATTTCATTATGTAACTAAGTTGTTTATTTGCTTATGACTTACTAAGCTATGAAAGCTTACTCTGTGTGTGTTCATGTTCACTTCTGTTTTATAGATTTCGGATTCAAGTTTCGAGCTCGGGAGTCTTCGGAGAAGTTTATCACACTATCGACTATCTTTGATATTTTATAGGCTGAATTTTCGAATCTATCACATGTATAGGCTAGATTATAGTTTGAAATAATGAACTTTGGTTATGTATAAGGCCATGCAAAAATGGCTTAAATTTTATGTTAGATTTTTGGTTTTGGCATATTTGTGGTTTAAGTTAATTTGGTTATTTGCTATGTGCTATGAATGAATATCTCATGTGTTATGTGATTGTTCATAGAAGTTGATTAATGATTTTAGTTAAGGCTTGAAGAAATCGATTATATGTATATTTGATTACCTTGGTTGTGTTCATTCTATTATGAATTAGAAAGGTGAGGTTGATTACTATGTTTAGTCTTAATTTGTCATGTCTTTAAATGAAACATATTAACAAGCTTGATTGTTGATAAAATGATAATAGAAGTCTTGTATATGTGAGTCATTTATAGTAATGAGGTTCGGCTATGATAGTATGTTTTAGGTATACTTAATCCATTTTTGATGGAATTATGTAATGTGATAATTTAAGTCTATAACAAGGGCATAGTCATAATACATACATTTACCATGGGGATAAGTACACTCGGTCATATGGTTCTTTATGAATGTCATGGAGTTAATACCAATTATAAACTTAGTAGGTGTTTATTTATAAATTAAGTTATGACATGCGCACTTGACATATGGATTCGTTTATTTAAGTAAGTTTTTATGTGTCTTGAATGTTTGCAAGGTTTTCATATTTATGAGTGTTATTTACCTTAGTATGTGGCTAAATAAATCTATTAATTAAGTGTAAGTTGAGAATGTGTATAATGATATACATATATTGATCGATTAAACCAAGAAATATAGTGAGTTGACTTATAACCTAGTAAATGCTTTTAATAGTAATAAATTGTAAATCATGCGAGATATGTATAGATTGCTATGTTAATGCCGCAGATTTGAAATTGTTCATACAAATTATATTTTATACTGTTACTTGTGAATGTATGTCTATTTATTTTTACATGTGATATGCAATAACTAAATTTAAAAGTTGTATTAGTTTATGTAAATGATTTGAGTTAATTTTCGAGATTTAATTATATGAATAATTATATATATTTATTTAATTATTTAATTATTTGGGATTATATTTATTCTGTAATGCCTTATGACTCTATTCCGGTGACGGATATGAGTTAAGGGTGTTACATATGATATATTTAAATTATTGAGCATTATGATGTTTAAAAGTTTTTGATTGTACGGTAATGCTTCATAACCCTAATACAGCGATGGAGATAGGTTAGAGGTGTTAGATTTAGTTGTATCAGAGCTAGGGTTTAGTCGATTTTCAGACTAAATGTAACATGTCTGGAGTCTAAAAATACATGTCATTATATAAACTGTGATAGTGTGATAACTTTTGACTCGAATTAAATTATGTTTTCGTACAGATAAGATGTCATCCAACTGAGCTGATTTCGATGAGGTTGAAAGTAACACACAAGCCTCTACTCACGGAGCAGCTTCTAAAAATAGTGGACCGATAACTGAGGGCTGGGGAGATTAGGCTAAAGAAGCCTTCTTCCAGATGATGTCTGAGTGGTTACAGAGTTTGTGAGAATGAACCCGTTGGCTCAACGACCTCCACCCCCACCTGTACCCTAACTTGTCTCTGTTATTCCAAAAGGTTTAGAACAATTACATGCAAGAAAGCCTCCAGTTGATAAAATTTGAAAATATGGCGCTAAAAAGTTTCGTGGCACAATTGAAGACGATCCTAAAAAAGTCGAGTTCTAGTTAGAAAACATTGTGAAGGTTTTCGATGAACTATTCTGTACACTGGTTGAATGCTTAAAGTGTGTTGTTTCTCTGTTGAAAGACTCACGTATCAATGATGGAACACATTAATTATGGTAGTACCTAAAGACCATGTGAATTGGGATTTCTTTTAGATAGAGGTTAGAAATAAATATGTTAGCTAGTGATTTCTCAGCAAGAAACGTAAAGAATTTCTCGAATTGAAGTAGGGTCGTATGTCAACAGCCGAGTATGAGAGAGAATTTGTGTGATTCAACAAAGATGCTCGAAAGTGTATACCATTAGAGGCTATTATGTGTACTCGGCTTGGGGATGATTTAAATGAAGATATCAAGCTGTTAGTTGGAATTCTAGAATTGAAGGAATTCATAGTTCTTGTTGATAAAGAAAACAAGGTTGAAGAACTCAATAAAGCCAAAAGAAAAGTAGATTTTGAGGCTCGTGATACGGCTAAACGACCTATGGGAAAATCATTCTCATCTCCATCAAAGAAAACAAAGGAATTTCACAACCATTCATCAACTTCAGTAGGATTCTCGGTGAGAGATAAAGGAAAACAACATTCGAGTTCGAGACCTCAGGCTACATCTGTAGGGAGTGTGGGTAGTGTCAGAAACAATAAACCTAAATGTCAATAATGCAATAGACGACACTTTGGAGAATGTAGATTGAAAGATGGGTCGTGTTTCAAATGTGGCTCTTATGATCATTTCCTCAGATATTACCCTGAAAGATCAGATAAAGGGAAAGCTCAGAATACTCGTTTGAGTAATACAACTGCGAGAGTGAGACCACCCAGAAATAGTGGTAATGCGAGTAAGAGTCGAGGTGGAACAAAAGATTCTACTGTTAGATCTGAGGCACAGGCACCAGCTAGGGCTTTATGTGATACGTGCTTGAGAGGAAGATTTAGCACCTGATGTGATCACTGATACATTTTCTATCTTTGATACTAATCTTAATGCTTTGACTGACCAGGGTCAACTCACTCATATGTATGCACAACTTTAGTGTCGGATAAGAAAATACTTTTTGAGTCTACTGAGTTTGTGGTCAAAGTAATGAATCCTTTAGGTCAGTATGTGTTAGTTGATAAAGTCTGTAAAAACTGTGCTTTGATGATTCAGGATTGCAACTTTCTAGCTGGTTTGATGTTGTTGTTATTTGATGAGTTTGATGTGATTCTGGGTATGGACTGGTTAACACTGCATGATGCTATTGTGAACTATAGAAAAAAGCTAATTAAATTGAAATGTCAAAATGGTGAAGTGATTCGAGCTAAATCAGATTGAAATGAAGGTACAACTAATGTGATTTTAGCTATGACAGCACATAAATATGTTAGAAAGGGCTGTGAAGCGTGTCTAGCTTACATATTTGATTCTAGAGTTTCAGAAATTAAATTAGAGACAATTCTGACTGTTTGTGAATTTTTAGACGTGTTTCCAGAAAAGTTACCAGGTTTACCACTGGTCAAAAAGGTTGAATTTGCTATTGAGTTAGTGCCGGGAACTTATCCTATATCGATAGCTCTGTATAGAATGACACATACAGAGTTGAAAGAGTTAAAAGCATAGTTGCAAGAGTTGAAAGATAGAGGTTTTGTTCGGCCTATTTTTTCTCCTTAGGGTGCTCCTATTTTGTTTGTTAAGAAAAAGGATGGGTTAATGGGGTTATGTATCGATTATCGATAGCTTAACAAAGTCACGATCAAGAAAAAATATGCTTTTCCATGTATTGATGATTTGTTCAATCAGTTGAAAGGTGTGATAATATTCTCAAAGATCAACCTCTGTCCTGGATATTATTAGTTACAAGTTAAAGACTCAGATGTGCCGAAAACTGCTTTCAGTACCAGGTACGGACATTACGAATTTCTTGTTATGCCATTTGGTTTGACCAATGCACTTGTTGTATTTATGGATTTGATGAACATAATATTCAAGCCATATCTAGATAGATTTGTTGTTATGTTCATTGATGACATTCTGATCTATTCTTGAGATGAAATAGAGCATGCTTAGCATTTGAGAATAGTTTTGCAAACTTTGCGCAAAAAATAGTTGTTTGCTAAGTTTACCAAATGTGAGTTCTGGCTTTGAGAAGTCAGATCTTTGGGACATGTTGTATTGGCAAATGGTATTAGGGTTGATCCATGTAAAAAATCAACCATAGTCGACTAGAAACCCCTGAGAAATGTTTCAGAAATTAGAAGTTTTCTGGTAGCTGGATATTATCAGAGATTTGTAAAAGGATTTTCGATGATGCTACCTCGTTGATGAAGTTACTTTAGAAAGATGTCAAGTTTGAATGGTCTAAAAAGTGTCAGCAAAGTTTTGATTAGTTGAAAACGTTGTTGATTGAAGCCCCTGTGTTGGCTTAGCCAGAGTCCAGTAAGGAATTTGTGATTTATAATGACACTTCCTTGAACGGTTCAGGCTGTGTTTTGATAATGGAAGCTTATGCATCCCAACAATTGAAATCGCATGAGAAAAATTACCCTACTCAAGATTTAGAGCTTGCAGCTATTGTATTTGCTTTAAAGATTTGGCAACTGGAACGATGAAAATGTGCAAGTGTATACAATCGCAACAAGTAATAAAGTGACAAGCAAATATCGAGTTATCATACCCACAAGGGCTGTGAAAGAAAAATATTTGTGAAATGAAATTCAAACACATTGGTGAATAAAAATATTTTACCCTTGAATAAGTGATTAAAAACTAAGTAAAATAAAATAAAATAAAATAAAAATAAAAGTTCCAATCCACGATTTCAAAAGATTATTTTAATCAAGATGACAATTGTGTTAAATTACATTTCTTAACTTAGAATTACTAAACTCATGTTCATGTTGTTACGAATAAATTCACGGTAACTTGGTAATTTGCTAACTACTGCTAAATCTCTTGAACATTTTCCAATAGCAATTCAAACAATTAATCAATCTTCATAAGCACATAAAAGACTAAGTGAGGTAACAATGTATTCCTACCTTGAAACAGTTTAATCATAATAATCTTGAAAGTTATGCAAGACTAATGTATCGTCTAATACTATTGCTAATTTAACCCTCAACTACCTTAAAAGATTAAACATGCACTGATTAAGTGTTGTGTCAATTAATTACAATTTCAACATGATTAAATAATTAATTCATTAGTTACCTTACAATTATAATGCAAGAATAACTTAATCATGATTTCATTGAATCAAACAACTTACCAAGGCCTATAACAACACAAACACAATTTTAAGAACTTAAGTGGATGAAATGCAATCAACCTAACACAAATTAAATTTAAGCCATATTAATTAAATTAAATATATCAACATAACAAGTATTCATAGACATGTTCATAACAACAACAATAAAAATTAAAGTAGAATCAAATCCAGTGTTTCTCCGAAGCTTGACTAGTTTGCTCCGTTCCTCCTTCCCCACTTGTTCTTGTTGAACCGAGGCTTCCATAAGCACTTGAATGCTGATTCCAATGGTGGTTGAAGGGATCTTTTCCAAGAAGGATATCGGCAAGGGGAATGGAAGGGAAAAATGGGAAATGAAGGAGATAAAAGCAAGTGAAAGAGAAAGATGTGTGAGATGAGAGGTGTGTTTGAAATGAGCAGCCAAGGATAGGTTGAGTAGGCCGTTAAAAATAGAAAAAATCAGCAGCCATAGACTCCCCCTATGGCCAGCCACACACGTGGCAAGTTTGAAGCTTTCAAACTTGCTAAATTTAGCTAGGGACAAATCTACAAAGGCTTGAATAGTGGAGGGGTTTGAATGCAATTTCAAGGAACCTTCGAGGGTTTTTTTGAAATCCAAATAATTAGATAAATAAGCTGATTGGGTAAGCATGTTGGATGGTTTTGGGCAGCCCATTGCTTGGTTGGATTGGTCTTCTCAGATTAGCACAATTGGGCCTCTTTTCATAATTAATTAATAACAATTATTTAACCCAAAATAAATTGGACTAAAATTAAAGTTAATTATATTATGAATTAATATTCATAATTTGGACCATCTTAGGCTGAAAAATTAATTCGCCTTAATGCTTCAAAATCGCTCTCGATTTTGTGCTTCCAACAGTGCCTGTGAAGCGAATTTTCGCCCTTTGTGCAAATCTGTTGAAAATAAATCAAAATAAATCAAAATTTATTATAAAATTAATTAAAATTCAACATGTTAATAATTTAAGTACAATTTAATTATTTTATAATTATTATATATTTTTGGACAAGAATTACTACCAAATTGCATGAATATGAGTTAAAAAGGGCATGAAAAAATGTGTATATTTTCGTGTTTCCAGTGACACCATTTGTATGGAGAAAAATGTCATATCTTTATGAATCAAAAGAGCTTGAAATATTTGATGTCACACAAAGATCTAAATGTGAGACAACGAAGGTGGTTGGAGCTATTAAAAGATTATGATTTGATTATCGACTATAACCCAGGAAAAGCTAATGTCGTTGCTAATGCTCTATGTAGAAAATCTTTGTTTGGTTTATGAGTTTTGAACACAAGGTTAATGTTGGTTGATGATGGTTCTATATTAGTTGAAATAAAGCTAGACTGGTGTTTTTGCGACAAATTTTTGAAGCTCAGAAAGGTGACGTTGAATTAATTGCTAAACGAAAATAGATTGAATCGACATCTGATTCAGGCTTTCATGTTAGTTTAGATGGTAGTTTGTATTTCAGAAATAGAATTTGTGTTACGGAAATTCTAATGTCATTGAGAAGATTTTGCAGGAAGCTCACAACAGTAGCTTATCGATACATCCTCGTAGCAATAAAATATATAGTGATTTAAAACAGATGTACTGGTAGCTAGGTATAAAATGAGAGATTTCAGAGTTCGTATCAAAATGTTTTATCTGTCAACAAGTTAAAGCCGAGCATCGGGTACCTTCTGGTTTATTATAACCTATGATAATCCAGAATGGAAATGCGAATGTGTTACGATAGATTTTGTATCGGGATTGCCTTTGTCACCGTGAAAGAAAGATGTTGTCTGGGTTATTGTGGATCGTTTGACTAAATCCGTGCATTTCATTCCAGTACGTAAAGATTACTCACTTAAGAAGTTGGCAGAATTGTATGTTTCTGAGATTGTTAGATTGCACGGTGTATTGATATCTATTATCCCTGATAGGGATCTATGGTTTACTTCTCGATTCTAGAGTAAAATACACGAAGCTTTGGGTACTCGACTGTCTTTTGGTACGGCGTTTCATCCACAGACCGATAGTCAGTCTGAGCGAGTAATTCAGGTACTTGAAAATATGCTCCGATGTTGTGTTTTAAAGTTCGAAGGTAACTAGGAGAAATTTCTACCATTGGTTGAATTCGCTTATAATAATAGTTATCAACCAAGCATTAAAATGGCGTCATACGAAGATTTATATGGTCAGAAATGTCGAACTCCATTATACTGGACTGAGTTGAGCGAGAAAAAGTTATTAGGTGTTGATTTGATTTTAGAAACCAAAAAAAGGTCAAAGTAATATGTGACAGTTGAAAGCTGCTTTTGATTGTCAGAAATCCTAGGCGGATTTGAAAAGAAAAGATATAGAATTTCATGTCGGCGACAAAGTATTTCTAAAAGTATCACCTTGGAGAAAAGTTCTCTATTTTGGCCAAAAAAAGAAGCTTAGTCCGCGATTCATCGGGCCGTATGAGATCATCAAGAGGATTGGATCAGTGGTTTATCTATTGGCATTATCGTCAGAGTTAGAGAAAATTCATAACACATTTCATGTGTCGAGGTTATGATGATACCGATCAAACCTTTCACAGGTGATTTCACCTGTAGATGTTGAGATCCAATCAAATATGTTGTATAGTGAAAACTCGATTAGAGTATTAGCTTGGAAAGTTAAAGAGTTAAGAAATAAAAGAATAGCTTTAGTTAAAGTTTTTTGGCAACATCACGGAATTGAAGAAGCTACCTGGCAATCAAAAGAAGCTATGAAAGTGCATTGCCCGAGCCTATTTTCTAGTAGGATTTTTGGGGACGAAAATTACTTTAGGGGGGAGAGTTATAACAACCCATTTTCAATTATGTCAGAAATAGTGGTTTTGGGACCACAATTTTGATGAGTTTTTATTTTATTATTATTTTAATGTTTATGGGATTATATTAGGGTCGTGTTAAAATTTCGTTAAGAAATTTCGATGTTTAAATGGTTAATTAGGTGAAAAAGACTAAATCATAAAAAAGTGTAAAAGTTGATTTCTGATAGTTAAAAGGGTCAAATGGCTATAAAACTTTAAATTAAATGGACTTAAATGGTAATTATATCATGCGTAAGGTTAATGGACAAATATGAACATGATTTGGTGGATTTTAAAGTTAATGGCAAAAGTTAAATTGGTAATTTGATAAAAAAAACTTAAACTAAAATAAGGTAAAGATGGTATCATCTTCCCTAAGTGTTTTTCACCATTGAAACTAAGAAAAGAAGAAGCCATTTTTACACTTTGAAGTTTTGGTCAAGCTTGCTTCTTGCATGTGAGTGATTTTGAGTCCCATTTTTAATGATTTTTATGTTTTTAAGTTTGTTTTAGCTTAATCTAGCTAGCTTGAGGGTTAATTTGTAAAATTGTTAAAGGTTGAGGGTTATGCCATGTATGTTCTTGAATGATTTTTTATGTTAATTGATAAATTATGAATCCTTGATGAAAAATAAACAAGTTTTGTTAAGTGATTTTTGATGAAATTTCATTTAGGGATTTATTTGTGAAAATAGTAAAATTTTCATGTTAAATTTATAAAATAATGGCTATAATGGGTTGCTATAAGTCCCTAAGTAATTCTACTAGCTTTTATGGAAGATTACAATGGTTATATTTCAAATTATGGCTTAAGAACTAAATTTTGAAAAGTTAAAATGTTAGGGGTAAATTGGTAATTTTGCATAAATATGAAATATGGACTAAATTGAATTCTAGAAGTACTTGATTGACTGAAATTATCTATTTAGATCAAGATAAACCATGTTCAGAATTAGATCAAGGAAAAGCTAAAACTTCGGACTAGTTTGATTAAACTACTACGCCCTAATTATCTAGGTAAGTTCGTATGAACTGTAATCACTTCTACGCTAGTTAAATTGAATGTTCATTATGTTGATTTGATATAAACGAACTTATATATATATATATATATATGTATCAATGCTATGATGAATTGACGGATATTAAGTCCCGATTGAACCTTAAGAATCCTTAAGATAAAAATGACATGTCATTAGGGATTTCATGTTTCAGGTGCTGGTCTTGAATGTCTTACCGATGACTAAGGTCCTACATTTGTTGCGGATTCTCCATAGCTCATGTGAGTAGCATCGCGTAGCTTACATTCTGACCCACAGCTCGTGTGAGTAGCATCATGTAGCTTACATTCTGACCCATAGCTCCTGTGAGCATTGACGTAAAAGAAAGGTTACGGTTATATGTAAAGGCACACTTTGTGTGAGCTTCCCAAGTATCCAAAGAAATTTTAAATGGTTCAACAGGAAAGAAAAGGGAATGGTATAGTAAGTGTGTAAATAGATTGAATCATAACATAATGAAAGGATTTATGAACTACATGATGTTGTATATATGGAACCTTACATATCTTATGGTTGATTTCAATTATGTTATTGATAGATATACTAACTTGTGAGTTGGTGATGTTGATTAGGCTCTGCTAAGCTTTTGGCATTGGTGTTGAATTATGTTTAATCTGTGTATTGTATTATTGAAATGGTAAGTTATGTTTAAAGTTTATACGAGCTTATTAAGCACTCGTTGCTTACATAGTTTCTTTTCTTTGTTTTATAGATCATCAAAAGCTCAATTTGGTTGGAAGCTCATTGGAGATCTATCACATTATCTAGCAATCATTTTGGTAGTTTTTGAGCATTTTGGCCAAGGTTTATAGTGGCATGTATAGGTCTTTTGTATTGATTTTTCATGGAAGTATAAAACGGTTGATTTAGTATGTTTATGTCTTTGAAGTATATGTTTAGTTGACGAACATATAATGCTTGTTAAGTAAGGTCTTTTTTACTACTTTAGGGTAATTGAAAGGTATGATATTTTGGTATGCTTGTAGTGACTTGAAAATGGTAATTGTAATGTGTTTTGTAGATATTTGAACAAGGTCTATATACATGAAATGTGGCAATATGAACATGTTTAGGTAAGAGATGTTTGGATACAAATTGTGGTGCCTTGCAATGGTATATTAGATAGGTGATTTAGGATGCTTGAAATGGTATGTTTATGCAAGTTTGAATGCTGTTTGAACCCCCTGAATGGTGCTTAAGTGGTATGAGAAATTATGCAAGAAATGATTTTGAAATGGTTTGATTTTAGGTAAATTTTGGATTCACATGGCTTGGAATACATACATGTGACACAGCCGTGTGAGACACACGGCCTAGCGACACAGTCGTGTGTCATTTGAAGGTTTCTTACGGTTCAACTCAGTGAGTTACACAGCCTAACACACAACCTAGCACATGGGTGTGTAGGGCAGAGAGATACATGGCCTGGCACACGGGCTTGTGACCCTATTTAGTGAGTTACACGTGTGAGGACACAGGCTGGGACACGACCGTGTGTCTTTTGTTTGAAAGTTACAGGGCCTGGCCACACCGCCGTGTGCCCCATGTTTCCAATTTTTGCAACTTTTTCCTAAACTTTCCAAATTGTTTCTAATTTGCCCCGAATTACTTCTAAGCTATTTCTAGGGCCTTAATGGCTCAATTTAAGGACAAAATGCATGTGATTGAATGGTTTATGATATATTTAAATTATTGAGTGTTATTATGTTTAAAAGTTTCCTATTATACGGTAATGCTTCATAACCCTAATTTAATGACAGAGATAGGTTAGGGGTGTTATAGTGCGATAATGCTCTGTAGCCCTAATTTGGTGACAAAGACTGGTTAAAGGTGTTATACTTGGTGGCAAATCTCTGAAAGGAAATGCCTTTGTGGTGGTCTCTATCAAAGGAAAGCCTCTGTGGCTACCCCTGTAAAGGAAGCCTTTGTGGCCATATTTGAAAGGAAACATCTTCGTGGTGTAACCTAAGGACAGGATGCCTTGGTGGAAGCTCTGTAAAGGAAATTTCTTGTGGCGAATGCAAAGTGTAACATCCCTAACCCATATCTATCGCTGTAGTAGGGTTATGTGGTATTACCGAAAAATACACATCATTTAACATACATAACTCATACATTTATGCATTCATATATAAATACCATTCAACACAATCATATTGTCCTTTATAATGGCCATACGAGGCCTTAAAAATGCTTTATAAGTGGTTCGGGACTAAACCGATAACATATGAAAAATTTTGGAAACTTAGAAAAATATCAACATTTCAAGGGTCACACGCTCGTGTGAACAAGCCGTGTGCCTCACACGACTAGTAAACATGCCCGTGTCTTAGGCCGTGTGGAAATAGGGCATACATGCTGATTTGCATCACACGGCTGAGGACAGGCCTGTGTGTTAGGCCATGTGAAAACTAGAGAGCATACTGACTTATACAACATGGCCAAGTCACACGCCCGTGTGCTAGGCTGTGTGCCATTTAGGGGGTATACTGACTTGTATCACACGGCTGATCACACACCCGTGTGTGAGGCCATGTGGAGCATACTGACTTAAATTCAATTTCAACACCAAGGTACACATGGCAGTGTACTTAACCGTGTGTCACACACGGCTAAGACACACGCCCGTGTCCCTACTCGTATGGACAAAAATAGGCTATTTGCAAAGCCATTTTGCCACCCTATTTTCACAAGCATATACAAGCATAAATGTTAGCATTTTTACAACCCAATTGGCAGCCATTCCATAACAATTCATACTCAAATGATACCATTTCTTCCTACCATTCAAATACTTAGATAATATCATACATTTTCCATTCTTAGATAATATCATACATTTTCCATTTATAAATCTACCATATATCAAAACACATTTTCATATCTCCATTCCAACAAAAATTTGCTAAAACATATCAAAATATGACATCAAGTTTAGGCAAATCACATGGCTTAACTTATACACAAAAAGTACCAAATTCATAATCTTAAGTAACCATAACTATCACCATTAAAACTAGCCTATACATGCCATATTTACAAATATCCATAAGTTCAAAAGTACCAATCAGCAACTGGATAGTGTGATGTGTAACTCCGACTTGTCCGAAACGAGCAACCTATCAAACGTCTATAAAACATGGAAAAAGAAACAAAGTAAGCCTGTATAATTCAGAATTAAACTTAGCATTTATACATAAACAATGCAATTAATCAAGGTGTAACCAATTCAATTACCAATTGCCTAAACACAAGCACTCATCACATGTTAGTCATTTAAATACATGATATCATCCATTATCTCAATGTAAGTATTCAATACATTGTATCATACAAAAAATTCACATACATCATGTACATCATTTGTAACATTTTACTTTCGATCATATAAACAGTAATTCATTTGTATAAACAGTACTTTACCATATCACAAAATTTATGCCCGTTGAACCTATTAGAATCTCGAGGGATACTCGGGTGATATTCAGTACATATAAATCAGTAATCCGTCAATTCCTTATCATTTTCTGCTCTTTCGAGCTATGAACAGTAAGCTCCTCCTAAGCTGATAGACAGTAAGCTCTATTGAGCTAAAACGGTAAGCTCTAACGAGTTGAACAGTAAGCTCATACAAGCTGAGAACAGTAAGCTCTTACGAGCTAATATATTGGTAAGCTCATATGAGCTGCGGTGAGTCAGCAACACATGCAGGATCTCAACCGAAACGGTAACCCTAGTGACATGTCACTCGTATCCTACGAATTCATACGGTTCAAACAGGGCTCGATAACCATCAGCCTATATCAATAAGACATTCACATTCCAAATATAACAACTACTCAATTATACATATTCATTATGAATAAATTCAAGTATTTAATAGTTTGATTCTAATTATACGAACTTACCTCGTATCTCTCGGATAACAACTATTGGTTAGTCGTCAACTTTTCCTTTTCCCTGATCTAAACTCAATCTTGACTTATCTTGATCTATATATATATATATATATATCAAATTCAGTACATTCAGTATTCAATCTATTTAATTTAGCCCATAATTCATATTTTTGGTAAATTTACACATTTCCCCTAAACTTTCATATTACTTACAATTTAGTCCTTGTCACATAAAATTACAATTTCATGCAATTTAGTACAATTACATGCTAGCCGAATTTCATAAGGAATCCTAGCAGCCCATATCTTTCATTATTTTACACTTTTAACCACAACATTTTACATTTTTACAAATTAATCCCTTTTTGACATTTTTTTGTCAAAAATCACTCAACAAAACATGTAAAACTATCATCAAACTTTCATAATCTATCATCAATCATCAAATTACTCAAGCATTCAACAATGGCAATTAAATCTTCAACAATTTCAAAATCTATGGTACGGGCTAGCTAGAATACAAAGCAACGATCTCAAAAATGTAAAAATCATTATAAACCGAGCCAAAATCACTTACCAATTTAATTTCCAAGTGACCAAACCCTAGGAAGCAAAAAATTTCTTCTTTTTCTTCTTTAAAATCAGCTAAGTGAAGATGACAATGAGAAAATAGATTTTTGTTTTAATTATTATATCATTTATTAACCATTTACAATTTTAACCCTAAAATTAATTCAAAATTTCATTTATGCCAAACCATTAACATCCACTAACATAGAAATGGTATATCTATCACTTAAGGACCTTTACTTTAATTTTCTATAGCTATTTGACACTTTAAGCTAATAGAACACAAGTTTTACACTTTACGCGATTTAGTCCTTTTTACCGAATTAAGAATTCAAATAGTAAAATTTCTTTACGAAACTTTCACACAATAATTCTATCATGATGTAAAATTTAATAAAATAATAAAATAAATATTTTAAGATTCAATTTCTGGTCCCGAAACTACTATTCCAATTTGACTCAAAAATAGGTTGTTACACAAAGAATGTAACACCCCTAACCTGTATCTGTCGCTAGAATAGGGTTTCGAAGCATTACTAGAGTTATTAATTAAACAACCATACAATTCTTATATCTAAACAAACATAATTCAAATAAAATCATATAGTCCCTAATACGAGCCTTCGAGGCCAAAAACAAGCATTATAAGTGGTTTGGGACTAAACTAAGAACTTAGAGAAATTTTAGGATAACATAGAAAATTTTCAAAGCACAGGGGACACACGCACGTATGGTCCGGCCGTGTGAGACACGCCCGTGTCACAGGCCTTATGGATATTCGAAATGGGATCACAAGGCCATGTCCCAGCCCGAGTCCAACCCCGTGTAACTGTAACGCGTAGGTTTGTGTAAGTGTACATAGTCGTTATTAAGTAATAAGTAAGTATCGAGTTGTCGCCTCTACAGGGATTGTATTTGTGTTAAATCACTTAATTGTAAAATTACACTAACAACTTGGTAAATAAAAACACAATATAGTTGAGAAGTGATGATTAAATATATTAAACTAAATGCAATGATCCCTAATGCAAATTATCCCAAGTATGCAAACTATATGAATGAAATAGATTTTAGCAAAATTAAACACAATTTGCAACAATTATAACATAAATAAACTAGGACAATCACTTTAATTAAACACAATTTATTATCAACATGCTTAATAACATTCGGAAAAACATTCTATGGCAACTCGATATTTCATGAGTTTGGAAACCACATTAGGTCCTTTTGGAATCCTTTACTTAGTAAATACGCATTTTACTGATCCTTATTTACTAAGGGTTTCTTAGCATTCGTGTGAGGTAACAGGGATGTGTTAGGTTTGAAATAGTTTAATCACACAAATCTAAAAACTATGCAGATAATAAAGCTTAGTTAGAGTTGCTATGCAACCTGTAATTTAATCGAGTTAGGATCTAAATTGAGCATGCACATTTCTGTTATGTGTCCACTAGCCGTCGTCTGGTTAGGATTGCTCAGCTAATTCAGGTGGATTTCAATCACGTATGAACAAAATATAAACTTGATTTTAATTGAAAACATGATCGATTGAGGCACAAACATTATAAGCATGAATCAAATAAATATTATTTAATCAAAGCAATCATCCTAGCTTAAATAATATTAAGCTAACATTGTTATAAACAAGAACAAAGAACACATAGCAAACATTTTTAGATTAAATTAAAGAAAAGAAAGATTGAACCCAAATCAGAGTGGCCGTCACCCAAGACTCTGACCGACGAGGCTCCTTCACTCCTTCACTTTGCTCCTTTGCTGATGGCTCTCCAAGGTGGTCGACCAAGGGCTCTTTAAGACAATTAATTGCTAAAATATCTATGAAGAGATGATGCTAGGTGTGGGGAATAGAAATGCTAAGGGAATTGAGAGAGAAGAGAGAATAATGATGGATGAGGGATGATGAATGAGAGAATGAAGAGGTCTTATTTATAGGTTTAAGAGAGGTGGGTAGTTTGCTAAAAATAGCTGGATTTAGTCTCTCCAAACTTCTTCCATAAGTGGCTGGCCATAATAACTCAAGACTGAGACTCGGTCAAATGTATATCTTCGGGCAAATATCTAATTTCTTCAACAATGTAAGGACCTTGTGTAATTAAACCAAAAAGTGGTTTAAGTGGACAACCATGTGTAGCCGAATTTGGGTTGACTTGGTCTTCAATTTGGACGGTTTTTGTAGTCCAACTAATTTATCAGACCTATCCAAAATAAATCAATAAGTTAAAGGACCAAAGAATAAAATTTATCCAATTTAAATAATTAATTACAACCCAAATTATTAATGAAATATTTAAAATGATTTATTAAATATAATTTTATATTTTATTATTTAATTTAACCATGCATGGCCCATTTTATGTCTTAAAAATATAATATGTTCAGATAAGTATAAAATAAGCCATTTTATGCATGAAAACTATATAATAAAGCATAAAATCACATTTTAATAATTTATATGTCCTAATTTCATATTTTTACATATTTCATTAATTTATTAAAAAATTACTTAGTTTTAACGACGAATTTAAGTAAAAAGGTGATAAATTACATAGGAAAAATCCTATATATTTTTCAGTTTACACACCCTCAAACTTAAATCATTGCTCGTCCCGAGTAATGTTTATGCATAGCAAAAAGGTCTTGCTAAGGCAAAATTGCTAACTGTGTAAGCAGCATCAATCTTTGTCCCATAACCATGCATTAATAACTTCATGTTCATAGATCTTCTTTATTAACAAGTAATTCATATGCAAAAAATTTTAAAGTTTTATACTAAGTTTCAAAATATGCCAACATGAATAATAGTTTGTATGTATGTCACAGCCACAAATAACATTCTTCATTCAACATAATTTCTTATCAATCAAGCAAACAATGATAAGGCTTATTCATGATCTTTATATGTTGAACTTAGTACTTCCTCTCCACTAATGTAGGTGACATAATCATCAAATCAATAGGTCTTTTATAAGGTTGTAATGGGGCTCGGTTAAAGGTAGGGATTTTAAGAGATGAGACATTTCAGTTTCAAAATCTTAACCATTAACTTTGTCTTAGATTTCTCGAAATACAACCTTTTTCTTTATGTGAACCTTTGGAACACTCCCAAACTTATTTTGAACTCAAGCTCATACATATTTCCTTTTTGGAGACTGAGCAAACTTTTCTTTGCTCTTTCTTTATTTTTTTTAAGCATGAGCATATACATCTTTTTGAAAATTTCCTTAGATGTTGATTACCAAGACAACTTTAGTTAAGATGGGTCCACAAAATTAGGATAACTTTAAAAAAGATGGTAATGTGGCTTATAATGTAGGTTCATTGTAATAAATAGGCCTTTAAGCTCAGAATTATAGTTTCAAAGGTCAACATCATAGGGTTGGCTTGAAAAGGCTCAAACGATCTGAAGAAATGGTGCCTATATCATTTTAGATTTTTATGCCCCTTAGGATTTCGCCTCAAGAAAGTTATTAAGTTAATTCTAAAGATATAAACCTTCATGCATGTCTAATCTCAAGAGAAACAAAGTTTTCATGGCAAACATTACTAAGGCTAAGATCATACAAGCATTCCATTCTTCATGATACATACTTTCACTCAAATAAAACCATCATTCATACTTGCATACAAACTATCTCATTAACAAAAAATGTCTCTGAACATTCATTTATTAAAACATACTTATGAAAGAAATGATTGAAACATACTTGAAAATTTTTAAAATTTGAGCAATTTATTTGCCTTACCCCCTTTAAAAAGAAGAATGTCCTCATTGCAAGAACAAAGTAATGAATGAAAACTGAACATTAGGTAGGGTTGTAAAGAAAGAGAGGTGAGTCATTAAGACTACTTAAATACCAAGTCTTTCCTAATAACCTAATCTTAGACATGTTCATTCCCATTACCACATCACTTAGTCTTTTTCTTTCTAAAGAAGTGTTAAGTTTATTCATGCTTGCTATGTTTTATTCTGAAAAAATTAAATCCTAATTACAAAAGAAATAAATTCCTAAAGCCCTAAAAATAATTAAATAAATAACAAGACAAGAATCCCCCCATTTATTTTTCTGACTCATTCCCCTTGTCTTTTTAAGGTCCATCTCCGCTTGCATAGCCAGTATCTTCCGTCCATGTCTTAAAGATAGCATCTAGGAACAAAAGTATTAGGGATATTCTTAAAAGTATTTTGAATTGAGTCACATCTATTTTTTGTATATTTCCAGTAAGTTTGTTGTTGATTGTGCATGAATTTGCACATATCTATCAAAATTGACAACTCTAATTTCTTTGAAGCACTTGCAGAAGTCGGCATAGGAGTTGTAGATTCAGGTTCAACACTTAGCTTGACTGGTTCTTCTTCTATCTCAACCTCTGGTTCAAGGTTTGCAGATCCTTCAACTGGTTTAGGACTGTTCAGTTCCTTATCAGATTCTTCTTCAGTGTTTGTAACTGAATTAGCTTCAGCTCCAATTTCATTTGTTCTCTCCTCGGTATCTGGCTCAGTTGGCTCTTCTTGCTCGCTTTCATTCAGCTCATGCACCTTCTCTACTAACCTTTCAAGATCATGTTTTGTAATGCACCCTTGAACATATCGCCCCTTCAGATTTGCTTGTGTTTTAACATGGGCCCTTAAGCAAAGTGAAGTGATTAATGATGGAAAAGAAGCACTTCCTATCTTTTTTTTAGCATAATCATGAATCTCCTTGAGAATAATTTTCCCAACATTAATGGACTTTTCTATCCAAATTGCATATAACAAGAGCATACGTTCCATCGAGATGGTGGAACTAAGTGAGATAAGCATAAAACTGTAGCGAACGAAATAAAACCATACCTTTGCTACTGGTTTTAGGTATTCCTTTCGGCAAGAATGGCTCCCATACTTTCTTATAATCCATTGGGATCCCGAATTTGTCACAACATGAAGCACTTGTTGAAGAAAATCCCAATTGATATTGTTCATCATAGGGTAGTACTCATCTTCTTCAACATCAGTTAAGTTAAACAAATCATTGATGGACTTAGAAGTAAGAGGTACCTTTTTCTTTCGAACGATGACCTCAGTAGCATCTTGCATAGTCAAACTAGCATAGAATTCTCGAAATAGTTCATCATCGAGAAATGAACGAGCATCACAAAATCATTCCCACTTGAGAGCATTGATTTTCTTTCTAATCGGTATAGGAACAATCATCAAATCATTACTCTTCAAGTCAAAACCTTTTTCTGGCATCATAGGTTGATGCTTGAAGATTGAATCAAATCTCTCTTTCACTTCTTCATCGATCAAAATCAGATTTTCAGGAATAGTCTTTAAAGATCTAGTTCTTTTACGAGACATGGTATATTTTCTAGAAAATTGGCAAAGTTTCTGCACAAAGGAAAAAAAAATCGGCAAAGTGGTAAAGACTTGCTACGGCAAAAATCTTGCGACAGCAATAATAGTACGGCGACAACGATGGCGTGTGATAGCAACGGTGGTGCTTCGACAATCTTTTTACGGTGGCAGTAGATGGTTTCAAAAAAAGGGAAGAGAACTATGATTTTTTTCGAGATTTGAGGTTAACAGTAAAAAAAATAAGAGATTTAGGGATTTTTTAGGGGTTAAGCAAATTGCTTTGAGGGATATAAAAATTAGTAGAATGGACAGAGGTTTATATAGGGAAGAATTAGGGCAACATGTAAGGAAAATTTAGCTACATTAGGGTTACTTGGGCTGCAAGTAATGAGAGTGGCGGCAAAGTGTGGATTTTCTTCCCTTCTTTTTGTTGTCTTGGGCCTCAAACTCAAAATGTATCTACAAACTTACTAAAAAAAACTGATTAATACTTGGGCCAAATTTGACCCCCTTTATTAACATAAAAATTTAAAATTTAAACAGAATAAATGAAAATTAAAAAAAAATTAAACCTTAATTAGAAAATTTCTTCTTAACAAATTACATTAAATTAATTCCCAGGAAAGGTTGGAGGGGTCACAGCGGTCCCGCTTAAGTTCCAATCTCCTTAGACAGAATTAATTAAATGTAATAAGTTAAGAAAACAAGTTCTATTTATTTATTTATTTACAAAATGAGTTCATAAAAAATCAAGGGTCTGTTAATTTGAACAAGGATTCAACTCGCTCAACTTTACCATCCCAATAGTGTTTGAGACGTTGACCATTAACTTTAAACGTACCTCCATAATTGTCGTATAATTCAATAGATCCATAAGGATAAACTCGGTAGATGGTATAGGGTCCTTTCCATAGGGATTTAAGCTTCCCAGGAAATAACTTCAACCTTGAATTAAACAAGCAAACCTTTTGACCTTCTTTAAACTCACGAGGTTGTATATGACTATCATGCCATCTCTTTGATCTTTCTTTACACATTTTGGCATTCTCATAGGAAAACAACCTCAGCTCATCCAACTCATCATGTTGTAACAACCTTCTCTCACCGGCTTGCTTAAGATCAAAGTTTAACTGCTTCAAAGCCCAGTGAGCTCTATTCTCCAACTCTAATGGCAAATTACATGCCTTTCCAAAGACTAACTGATAAGGAGTCATTCCTAATGGTGTCTTAAATGTTGTTCGATAGGGCGTACTACTCTTTCAAGGATACCTTTGATTTCACGATTCACTTTTTTGGCTTGCCCATTAGACTGGGGGTGGTAGGTAGTAGCAATCTTGTGCTTCACATCATATTTGTCAAGCAACCACTTAAGCCATTTTGTTCACAAAGTGAGAACCTTCATCACTAATAATAGCTCTTGGTGCTCCAAATTGTGTAAACACATGCTTATGTAGGAATTGCATGACTACCTTAGCATCATTTGTAGGGTATGCTTCAGCTTCAACCCACTTGGATACGTAGCCCACAGCAACTAAGATGTATTTTTTCCCATACGAAGAAGGAAATATGCCTAAGAAGTCAGTGCCCCATACGTCGAATAATTCAATCTCCAAAATGTTTGTCAAAGGCATCTCATTCCTCCTTAATATATTTTCGGTCCTTTGGCATTTATCACAGTTCTTCACATAAGCATAAACATCATTAAATAGTGTAGGCCAAAAGTAACCTGCTTACAAAATCTTTGCTGCAGTCTGTGAACCACTAAAGTGTAACACCCCAAACCCGGCCTTGACGTTATGGCCGAATCTGGCAATGTCACATTAAAGTGTTTTTCACAAAGTGTGATAACGTTGAAAATCCCTTTCCATATTTATCTTTGTTGTGTGATTTTAATGATGATTTTAAAACATGTCGTTCATTTTACTTGCGTCCTACTTGCGTCCCAATGAAAAGGTATTTACTTTAAAGACTTTTTGACTGTCAAGATATCAATTTATAGTAGAAGCTTTCTAAATCAATTGCATTCTTGCGTTTACTTTGTAAAAATGTTGCTTCTTTTTAAAACTCGAGTTTCTAATAGTAGAAGTTATAACCAAAGAAAATTAAAAACTTAAATAAAAATAAACCCAAAGAGGCCTTATTACATAAAAATACCCAAATAAAACTACTTATAAATTTAAAAGTAAAATATGGAAGCGTAAGCTATTGTGTGGCCACCTTCGAGTCCCCCGCAGCACCAATCCGCCTAAGGATTACTTGCGCAGATAAGCAGAAGGGTGAGTTTATGAAAACTCAGTGTGTAACACCCTAAACTCGACCTGGACGTTATGGCCAAATCTGGCGCATCACATTGAAGTATTTTAGTGAAAACCGTGTTTTCATTGAAAACCCTTCTTAAAATAAAAGAAACCTTAACTATAAAAAGAAAAAAACTTGTTCAAACATAAGATTGGATGAAAATAAAGCACTTAGAAATTTAGTTGCGGAAGCGTAGAAAACATACTATAATTTAAGAAATCCATGTTCTACTTCTCGTAGTTACAATGAAAATAGTAATAATAATTCAAGTAATAATAACATAATGAAAACCTTTTTACAATCTAGTCTGAGCACACTTAAAAAGAAATAAAAAAAACTTAAATGCTTAAAAAAAAACATTATCTTGCAAGCCAGCCAACCAGAGTCCCTCATGACATCGAACCTTCTACTGAGCATCACCTGAAAATAAAATAAAAGAGGGGGGTAAGTTTTCGCAAACTCAGTGTATACAACCCTCAATTAAAACAAGCATTCAAAGAGGAATCATCAAACATGCAATGCAATCTCATCCAAATTATCTATCCGCTACACACCAGCTCCACCCCCTGTTACACCATATGGGGATATAAATATTAACCCACCCAACCTACACACCAATGGTAGTCCGATTGCGGTACTACCCTTATTTATATATTGGGATTTAAAAGCCGTCAGTGGATCCACGATTGTCAAGCAACCATGCGATCCTCATATGCTTCCTCCGTTCCATAGTTCCCACCCCATATGCAACCTAAGTAAAGCATCATATGTATGCATGTCACATTCATAAACTTACATTCAACACCTAGGTGTATTTTGGTCATTTTCGCCCTTAGAGGCATTTCGGTAATTTTCCCTTAATTATGGTTTACACTTACCTTAGCCCGTTAACAAGTTTCGCGAACTAAGGTGAATAAATACTATACACCAGGTAGGATTCCAGAGAAGAGGAGGTGGGTCATTAAGACCGCTTAAGTACCAAGCTCTCCCTAGATCCAATCCTAGACATGCATATACCCGTTGCCACACCTTAACCTTATGACTTGCCTACGGACTCAATTAATTAAGTCTTATGTAGTTATCGTATGCTAGGCCTAAACCTCTTAGAAAGCCCTAACAAAGTCACATACCTATATCCGGCCCATTAAGCCCAATCATATTTATATGGCCAATTAGGCCCAAATTACCTGTATATGGCCCATTAGGCCCAAATCACATTTATATGGCCTGCTTGGCCCATTCACATTCACATTCATGCACGCATACAAATTCCCATCACATAGAATCAATATTCAATTTTTTGCCTATTATGGGCCCAATAGCCCATCGGGCCCATTTAGCCCATTCCAGCCCATATGGCCAAATCGCAAAACAAGTCCACAAAATAGCCCGTGGGTCTCAGGCAACCGATCGGTCTCCCCCTTACGAGGATTTGCGCACTCGCAAGACTGCCATAGTCAAACTTTCAGCATTTTAGCATTTCGGTATTTCAGTATTTTAGCTTTTCGGCATTTCGGCTTTTGCTAATCTACCTGTGTGTGCAGTGTAAGTACACACCTGGTAAGCAAGCGTGATGCGATCTCCTTAGCCCAAACCTGGAGCCCAATCCTTAATCACTTTTCCTTGATCACGTATCCCTAGATCTACACCAATCTTAACTATTAAAACCCAAATAGTAGATAACTTGTATCTAACACAGGTCCCTTACCCTGCCTATGGCTATTCGGCCAACCATAGTCAATAGAAGAGGAATACTTACCAAAATCGCAACACCTAAGGAACAATTCGGCAATGAGCTCAGATCTGAGATCCGATACTAATTCCGTACCACAACTGATAAGAAAGAGTGAGGGACAATATACGATACATAGCAAAGAAACCGATTGGAAGAGCAACACTTCACCCGATTTGACCAAAGTAGAAGGAGTAGTGATTGCACCAAGGGTATCCGGCCAAAGAGGTTCGGCCCTTTACGATTTTTTATGGCAAAAGAGGGTTCTTCGGCTCCAAGGAAAAGAAAGAAAAGTTAGCAATGAGGTAGAGAAGAAATAAAATTCGGCACAAGGAAAGAGAAAAAGGAAAGAAGGCAGAGAGTTTTCGGCTTTTAAAGAAAAGAGTTTCTAGAAACAGGGTGGAGGAAATTTGACATTAGCTTCAAACCCTAGTATTCGGCACCTATTTATAAGCCTTATAGCCGAATTTTCCCATGCCCAATTCCCCATTCGGCTCCATCACTTCTCCCTTCTCATCTCCTTATTTTTCTCCCTCATAACCCTTTAATCCCTTCCTTAATTTTCTCTCCTGAACACTTCCCTTGGAGTCCTCTTTCACGCCACTACCATCCTTCTAGAAGGCCAAAATTAAACTTCTAAAAGCACTCAGCTAGGATTCGAACCTTGGACCTCTTTGCTATCTATTAACGCCACCTCCCTACACCCTAAGTGGCGTCACTTAGCCACTCCACCACTAGGCTTTTTGATGCTATTTTCCCCTAACTTTATTTTAAAGCCTAACTACTTTCCAACCCTGATTCTTTTAATAATTAACTTATAATTTCTTCTACCCCTTAATTCAAACTCAACCCTTAATTAAGACATACTAAAATTATCACTTGGATAAGAATATTAAACACAATTTTTATCAAAACCGAAAATAAAGAAATTTTGGGATTTTAGAATTTTTGGGTTTCAAGATTTTTGGGGCATTACATCTCTACCCCCTAAAAGAAATTTCGTCCTTTAAATTCACTGATTCAAACAGTTGAGAATGTTGACGTCACATCGCTTCCTCAGGTTCCCAAGTAGCCTCCTCTGCCTTGTGATTACGCCAAAGCACTTTGACTAATGGAACGGACTTCCTTCTCAGTACCTTAACATCATGACCAATTATTTGTATGGGCTATTCCTCAAAACTTATGTCTGGTTTGACCTCGATTTCTTCAATCGCCATGACATAGGAAGGATCCAAGTGATATCGTCTCAGCATAGAAACATGGAACACATCATGGATCTGGCTCAGTTCAGGAGGTAATTCTAACTGATAAGCAACTGGCCCAATCCACCTTACAACCCGATATGGCCCAATGAACCTTGGGCTTAGCTTTCCCTTTTGTCCAAACCTTAACACCTTCTTCCACGGAGAGACCTTAAGAAAGATTAAGTCTCCCACGGCATATTCTATCTCTCGACGCTTAAGGTTAGCATACGATTTCTGCCTATCCGAGGCCTCCTTCAAATGATCCCAAATTAATTTCACCTTATCCTTAGTATCGACTACTAACTTAGGGCCCAAAATTCTTCGTTCGCCTAACTCCGTCCAAAATGTTGGAGTTCGACACCTTCGCCCATACAGTGCCTCGTATGGAGCCATCCCAATGCTTGTGTGAAAGCCCTAATTTGACCCTAGTCGGAAAGTGGTTTTGGGGCCACAAAACTGAGTCATAAAAAAAAATTAACCGTTATATTCTATGTTTATTATATGTATAAATGCATGTGTGAAAGTTTTATGCTTTGATTTTGTCATTTGTATGTGAAATTTATAAGATAGGACTCATGTGGTAAGACTTGAAAATGTGATAGGTAAATTTTAAAGTGCCAAATAATGCATGAATTATTGACATGGGGGACTTGCATGTCAAATGGACCACTTTTAATATAGTGGCCAACCATATGGATAATTTATGTTTTATTTAAGTATTATAATAAGTAATGGCATTATTTTGAAACAAAAATAATTAGTAAAATAAGAAAAAGATGATAAAATAATGGATGTTCCTCTTTCTTTCTTCATTGCCGAAATTGAGAAAGAAAAATATTGAAGAAGAAGCCAATGCATTCGGCCATGGTTATCTCAATTTAAAGGTATGTAATGTATTTTTTTTTTTTATAATTGATTATGAAATTAAATTGATAAGTACATAGTATAGTTAACCCATGGTTTGAATTCATGAATCAATGAACATATATCCATTCGGCAAGTGCTAAATTTGTGTTATTTTGATAAGTTTTTTTATTGGGAAGATGTTATTTATATGCTAAAGTAGCTTAAATGATGGTTGAATAAGTTGAATTCATTGTTGAGAGGTATGAACTGAAGTTGTCGTATGTATATATATGCATTTTGGAAAGAAAATTTTGTTGTTAATTGAGTTTTTATATATATATATATGCACATTCGGTCATGGGGGGATAAGATGAATTTAAAATGTTAAAGACTGTTTTTAAGATTTGTTAAATTGTTTTGGTTATTTCCGAATATATGTTTAGTTAAAGAAAAATTTTTAAAGTGTTTGTGTTTGTGTATGTGAACTAGATATTTAATGGATATTCGGCAAAAAGGGGTTAAAGGTTAAGTCATAGGAATTTTTGGTGATATACATATTTGGTCATTAGGGTTATATGTACTTTGGCTATGTGAGTTATGTATTAAGTAAGATATTTATTTGATATGTATATTCGGTCATTGTTTGCAATGGGTGAAACCTATGTGCAATTTGCTAGATTTGATCATGAAATAGAAATTGAATATGAAGGCTAAGTTTGAGTGGTTAAGGTCGAATGGGGTATATAAAATATTAAGGCATGCTATAAAGATATATATGCGTATACGTGGTTGTGCATAAAATAAGTAATTGATTAAATTGTGATAGTCACACATAGGTATATATATATATGCCTTATGTATGTACCTTGTGACATAGAGACATTCGTATATATATATATATATATTATATATAGTTAAATTCGTGTATATGAAAGCATGGTAAGTTATGTGAATCTTTGTTTGTGTATGCGAATTAGATATTGATATAATAAGCATGAAATCGAGTCATGGCACATTTTATAAAACATAATATGCAATGAAGTTATATGATTGTCAAATGTGACTATTAAAGAATTAAAGTTGAGTAAGTAATTAAACAAATTCATTTGTTTAAATTTAAAGCTCAAGAGCAAAGAGGAACTAAATCAAATAGGGGAAAGGAGAAAGCAGATGAGTAGCCTATCCGCAACTGTTCAAAATATCCAAGGTAAGTTTTGAGTAATCGCCTTTAGTATAAAATTGATGATGCCTATATATATATATATATATATATATATACTAGATGAGTTTTGATCTTTTTGGTTCTATTTGGATTAAGTTGTATGGTAAATAATCTAAGTATATGACCTATAGTTGAATTGTCAATTAGGGTTAAGCTTGATTAATGAAAGGTATATCTGATATTTATGTATGATTTTTAAACTGAAATGAAAATGATGGTGTTCATATTAAGCTTATGTCCGAATGTAACAAATGGCTACTAATATGAAATGTTCCATAAGATGTGTTAGTATATGATTAAATAGGCATGATATTTGATGTGTGTATCCAGGTTTAAAGACCCACAGGCTATATGCTGAAATTGTATCCGGGCTTAAAGACCCACAGGCTATATGCTGGAATTGTATCCGGGCTTAAAGACCCGCAAGCTTTATGCTGGAATGGTATCCGGGTTAAAGACCCGCAGGCTTGTGCTAGAAATGTGTTTCGAGTTTTAAGACTTGACAGGACTGATGCCAGTAAGTTAAGTAAGATTACGACATTAAATATCCGTGGTAACCATCGTCGAGTAAGTACTATATATATTTTACATGCTAAGGTACGTATTATGTACTCATATGTGAATTGATTTCAAAGTGAATTATTAGTATCAAAGAACGATATATATATGTGTGGATGAATACGGTATTTAAGAATAAGAGAATGACCTATTCGGTCAATGTATGCCATTATATGAAAGTATGTGACTTATAGTAATTGTATGAGCCATATAGTATAGTGAAATATGTGCTGGAAATTTCTTGTGTATTCATATATATATATATATATATATTCAGACAATAGGCTCTATAACTAGTGTACTTGTGTATATTCGACCAAGTGAAGTACAATTAGAATTCTAGTTTTCTGATACTCAATGTTCGATTTAAATGACAAGCTTTAATTGTATGAAATGCTTAAAACTTACTAAGCCTCGAAAGCTTACTCTGTTTCTTATTTCTCTGTTTTATAGATTGTTGATTTTGGCCGCCGACTTCGGAATCATCAGCAGTTCATCATACTATCGATCTTGTTTGTATAGTTATATTTTGGTCTCGATATGGCATGTATGGGTTAGGTTGTTGATAAAATGTTTTGTAATTGTAAATATTTTGGCCATATGAAAATGGACCTCTGTTTATGTTCATTAATGTGGATGAGAAATTTAATGTTTAGTTTGGTAATACCCCTTAGCTTAAATTCGGCGATTGGATTCGGGCTAGGGGTGTTATAGCTTGCTTGATAACTATTATTGTACGCGAATTCGGCTAGCGATAAACAGTCCTCCCAGCTACCTTGGAACTCAATCAGGCATCCCCTCAACATATCTTCCAATACTTGGATCACCCTTTCCGACTGTCCATCAGTTTGAGGGTGGAAAGCCGTACTAAAATTCAACCTAGTACCCAACGCCTCATGCAACTTCTTCCAAAATCGTGAAGTGAAACGTGGATCCCTATCAGATATTATGGAGAATGGCACTCCATGCAATCTTACAATCTCCGCCACATACAGCCTAGCCAGCTTTTGCAACGAGTAATTGGTGTGAACCGATACAAAATGGGCAGACTTGGTTAACCGATCCACTATAACCCATATCAAGTCTTCCTTAGCAGACATCAAAGGTAGCCCACTAACAAAGTCTATAGTGATCCTTTCCCACTTCCAGAGTGGAATCTTTACTGGTTGAAGCAATCCCGAAGGCAACTGATGTTCTGCTTTCACCTTTTGACAAACCAAGCATTTACCTACGAACTTGATAACCTCGTGTTTAAGTCCAGGCCACCAATAAAGCTCACGCAAATTTCGATACATCTTGTTTCTACCAGGATGTATTGTATAGAGACTGCTATGTGCTTCCCGCAGAATAGACTGCCTTAGTTCATCGTCCTTTGGTATACACATTCTCCCACGAAAACACAATATTCCTTCACTATTTATCCCAAAGTCTAATGTCTCCTCACTCTCCACCTATCTAAAACGAACACTCAAAGCCTCATCCACTAATTGCTTACTCCTTATCTGCTCAACCCACACCGGCTTTATTTGAAGCTCTGCTAACAAGCTTCTATCATCCAACAAGCTTAAACGGGTGAGCATAGTTCTCAAGTCTGACTTAGTTTTACGACTCAACGCGTCGGCTACCACATTTGCTTTGCCAAGGTGGTATTCAATCGTACAATTATAATTCTTCAATAATTCCACCCACCTACGCTGCCTAAGGTTTAGATCCTTCTGGGTAAGGAGGTACTTCAAACTCTTATGATCTGAATAAATTACGCACTTCTCCCCATATAAGTAATGTCTCCATATCTTGAGTGTGAACACTACCGTAGGTAGCTCCAAATCATGGGTTGGGTAATTCTCCTCGTGAGTCTTGAGTTGCCGAGACGCATACGCAACCACCTTCCCTTCTTGCATTAATATACATCCTAAGCCCACATGCGACGAGTCACTATAGACCGTAAACTCCTTCCCAGGCACTGGCTGAACCAACACAGAGGCCTCCGTTAAAACTTTCTTGAGTTTTCTAAAACTCTCTTACTGCTTGTCCGTAAAAAAAAAGGTACCCCCTTTCTCAAAAACTTAATTAAGGGTGCAGCAATTACTGAAAAGCCCTCAACAAACCGCCTATAGTATCCTGCCAAGCCCAGAAAACTTTGAATTTCTGATACTAACTTGGGTGTTTTCCAGTCTAACACCGCTTCAACTTTTTGAGGATCCACCTTAATCCCCTCGGCTGACACCACATGTCCAAGAAAAGTAACCTCCCTTAGCCAGAATTCACACTTACTGAATTTGGCATACAACTACTTCTCTTTCAAAGTTTGCAACACAATCCTTAAGTGTGCATCATGCTCATCCTCATCTCTTGAGTACACCAAAATGTCATCTATGAAAACTACCACGAACCGATCTAGATAGGGTTGGAAAACCCGATTCATGAAATCCATGAAAGCGGAAGGTGTGTTCGTCAGCCCAAATGGCATCACCAAAAACTCGTAGTGCCCATAACGAGTTCTGAAGGCCGTCTTATGGACATCTGCCTTCTTCACCCTCAATTGGTGATAACCCGAACGCAAGTCAATCTTCGAGAAAACAGAAGCTCCCCTAAATTGATCGAAAATGTCGTCGATTCTCGGTAGAGGGTACTTATTTTTAATAGTTAACTTGTTTAACTGTCGATAGTCAATGTACATTCGCAAGGTTCCATCCTTCTTCTTCACGAATAACATCGGTGCTCCCCATAGAGACACACTTGGTTGGATGAATCCTCGATCCAACAATTCCTAGATCTGTGCCTTAAGTTACACTAACTCCTTTGGCGCCATCTGGTAATGAGCGATAGACACTAGAGCCGTCCCAGGTAACAACTCGATTCCAAATTCTACCTCCCTGCTGGGTGGCAACCCAGGCAGCTCCTCCGGAATGACATCCGAAAATTCCCTAATTGTTCTCAACTCCTTCACAGTAGGGCTCGTAGCCTCCGTATTACTAATATAAGCCAAAAAGGCTGCACATCCCTTCCGTACTAACTTCTCAGCCCCTAACGCTGAAATCACATTCGACAAATAGTTTCGGCGTTCACCAATCACCACTACTTCTTTATCCTTCGCCGTTCTTAACACCATTAACTTTGCAGCAATCCAAGGTAGCTTGGTGCTTCACCAGCCAATCCATACCTAATATTAAGTCTCCATCAAATCCGCTAAAAAGGTAACCCCTTGGGTTACTAAGGGTACATTCCTAGATAACTTATTCACTCCTACGGACTACCCTAACGGACTTATCACAGTCATCTAATTCGCAGTGATTTCAAACATATCACCCAAAGATTCAGTCATATTGCATGCAACATATGAATGCGTCGATCCAATATCAATCAATGTCGTGTAAGGTAACTCATAGATAAATAACATACCCATTATCACATCTGGGGCATCCCCATCTTCTCGGTGACGAGCAACATAAACCAAATCTGGCTGTCTCACCTCAGCATGGCCTATATTTTCGCCTAGTGCTCTATGTCCATGTCCATTGTCGTTACTGCCCCTGGCGTGTCCACGACCCCTTGGCGGCAGCTGTCCACCCCTTGGTGGCTGAGTACTACCTTGACCCACAGCTGGCTCTCGACCTAGCGTTCGAGGGCAATCCTTGATCCTATGCTCCATAGACCCACAAGCAAAACAAGCTCCCATCCTCTTCCAATAGTCCCCTCTATGGCTTTTCCCACAATCAGCACAAGGTGGCACCTTTGGATTAGCAGCAGGGGGCCTTGCTCTAATTGGCCCGATATTCCTGGCCCTAATCTTAGGCCTCTGTCCAACACCCAGGGTCTCAGCCTCCCTCTTATTCTTACCCCTTTCTTTTTCCCGATTTAAGCGCTCAGTGCGCTTAACCTCCTCTGCTATCTTTGCTTTCTCCACCAATTCCAAAAAAAACTCATTCCCTTTGTGGAGCTATCAATACCCTAAGGCTATCTCTAAGTCCATCCTCAAATCTCACGCAACGCTCATACTCTGTTGCCACCATTACTCTCGCATACCTACTAAGGCGTAGAAACTCCGCCTCATACTCCGCCATCGATTTGTTCCCTTGAGTCAAATTCAGGAACTCCTTCCTTCTAGCATCCACATAGCTTGCACCCATATACTTCCCTTTGAATGCAGCCTTGAAAAACTCCCAAGTGACCCGTTCCGGTTGGGTGCCCTCTTTCACCGTCAGCCACCACTAATAGGCTTCTTCCCTAAGTAGTGACACGGCTCCCTTCAACTTTTGCTCAAGTGAGCAGTCCAGGTCCTCCATTATCCTTTCAGTGGCCTCCAACCAATATTCTGCCACATTAGAAGCCACGCCAGCCACGCCCTTAAAGATTTACGAGGGGGAAAAATAAAGTTTACGAGGAATAGGCTTGACTATTCTCATTTAGTATCGAGGTAAGTTCATGTGTAAATATTGTAATATAACCGTTATTTTAAATCATTTAATGCTATATATATACGATATTATGATTGTTATCATGTAATTCTATGTTTTGTGGTCATTGTTGGACAACATGCAAAAATTTTATGAATTATGTAGAAAAATGTGAAAGACTACCGAAGTATCGTCATTGGTATTCCAAGGAAAATGGTAAAGGAGTGTGAGTGAGGAAAGTTCCGTTGAACCTTAGGAATAGATTAGGATACAAGTGACATGTCACTAGGATATTTGGGAACCCGAACTCGTTGAGTTGAGTCCAAGTTCGTGAGATGTAACTAGGCATCCGAGCTTGTTGAGTTGAGTCCGAGTTCACTTATGGATGGGAACGCCCGAACTCGTTGAGTTGAGTTCAAGTTCTCTTATGGGCGGGTTACATGGTAGCTTGGCTACATATGTGGCACTTTTGTGCAAACTTTTCATGTATCCGAGTTATATTCCTATGTGTTCAACGGGTAAGATTCTAATGAAATGGAAGAATACTCAAGATGCAAGTGACGTATTAGTAAGTGTTGTGGAATGAGCACTTTGGACAGGTATGTACTTAACTCTAGGGTTGAGACTTGATACGACAACAATAATATGGTAAGATGATGAATGATGAATAGAAATGTGATATATGTTTTTGTGATATTATGCTAATGTTGGTTGGTATAATTGCTTTGTTAAGTTATTTGTTATTTGTATGTGAACTTACTAAGCATCTATGCTTACTCCCTCCTTTTCATTCTTTGTAGTTTTGACAAGTCAATTTGGAGATCGGGACGGTCGGAGGCATGCTCACACTATCACTGGACAATCGCAGTATAATGACTTGTAATTTTTGGAAATATGGCATGTATAGCATTCCAATCATTTTGTGTGTATAATCTTAAGATATGACCCATGGATGGAATGAAAATGTTTGAGAATGATTAGCTATTGGAATGGCTAATCAAGTTTATATATGATAACATGTATGCTTTATGTCTTAACTAAACCATCAAAATCCTTGGAAAGGTAAAATTGGCCACAAAATAGAATTAGACAACAGTAGTGACGTGAATATGAAAAATCACTAAAAATAGAAGAAATGGAATTAAATGATGAATAAGTTATGTAATCGAATATTGATGAGTCTATTTTCATATGGAAGAAATGAAACAGGTAAATGAGTTATATTTTATGAGATATTTAAGTTTTGGTGGAGCAGGGTTAGAGCAACCTCTAAATCGCCTGTTTTGACTTTAAAAATTCACGATAAATTGTACAAAAACAATTAGGAATTTTACCTTACATGTATGAAATACTTATTGAGTCTAGTTTTATGAAAAGCAAATTTCATAGTCATTGAAACTTTTTACAAGTAGATATCTGATTCGTAATACACAGGGGTCAGAGTATCTAAACTCTAAAATAGGGGAGAATTTAACTAATAAATTGTCCTAATTGGCCCAACCAAAAATTTTAGAAAATAATTAGTAATTAGATATATAAGTCTAGTTTTAGGAAAAATTTACGGGATTAGATTTTGAGTTTTGTAACTCGAGATATGGATTTTTTAGCAACTGTGATGCTGTTAGCTAGCTCGTCTGAAAATTCTAAAATAAATTGTTTGAGCTGTTTAATTAATGAATTAAGTCTGTTAAAACCTCGTGCTCAACTCCAGCTATGGTCTCGGGTACGGGGCGTTACATTTGGTGGTATCAGAATAGGTTTAGTCAGTTCTCGGACTAACGGGGTGTAAGTACGGATTTTGCTATACATGCCATATTTATATATTGTGATAGTGTGACGACTCCTGACCTTTTTAGATGTTTTTTTTATAGTAAATGGATCCCGATCCAATTGTGGCTGATGATGTAGAGAGCAATGCGCCAGATCCTACTGAAGGGACGGTGCCGACTGAAAATTGACCTCCTACTATTGGCCAAAGAGGAGGAGAAAGGACTCGGGAAGCTTTTCTCCAAATGATGAATGCTTGGTATACAGAGTTCGTTCGTACGAACCTAACTGCTCAGCAACCTCCCCTACCACCCCCGATTCCTCAACCTATCACCTCAGATGCCTTCTGGTATGGATCTGATAAAATTTCATAGATATTCGGTTGATCGAATCCGCAACCAAGGGGCCGAAGAATTCAGGGCAAATGTTAATGATGATGCTAAAAAAGTAGAATTTTGGCTCGAAAATTCTATTCGGGTTTTTTATGAGTTATCTTGTACACCTGAAGAGTGCTTGAAGTGTGCTATATCATTGCTGAGGGATTCGGCTTATCATTAGTGGAAGACATTAATTTTAATGTTGCCGAAAGTGAAGGTGACTTGGGAATTCTTTCAAGAAGAATTTCGGAAGAAATATATCAGTGAAAGATTTGTAGACCAGAAGCGTAAAGAGTTTCTCGAGTTGAAGCAAGGCAACATGACAGTTACCGAGTATGAAAGAGAGTTCATTCGATTGAGCAAGTATGCTCGAGAATATATCCCTTCAGAGGTTAAAATGTGCAGACGATTTGAAGATGGACTTAATGAAGACATCAAGGTATTTATGGGTATTCTTGAGTTAAAAGAATTTGTGGTACTTGTTGATCGGGCTTGCAAGGCTGAAGAACTAATTAAAGAGAAGAAAAAGACAGAGGCTGAGACAAGAAATTGGAAGAAAAGATCGATGAGCAGTACACTCCCACCGCAGTCTAGAAAGTCCAGAGATATGTATTCTCATTCTCAGGCATTAGTGAGACATTCATATAGGGATCGTAAGAAGAAAAATGTGGGTTCCAGATCTTAGACTACTTCGGTGGGTAGTGAGGGAAATTCGAGAATTGCTAGACCGAAGTGCCAATGATGTGGTAGAAGTCACTTTGGTTCTTGTAGAACTAATGAATGTTACCCGTGTGGGTCTCCAGATCATTTTATTAGAGATTGTCCAGAGGGGATCGAGAAAGAAAAATTTTAGAGTGCAAAGCCAAGTGGTACTGTTTTGAGAAGATCTTCGAGAAATGCTGGGAACGAGGCAAGTAGCAAGAATGTAGTCATAGAATCAGCACTGAAGTCTGAAGCTAGAGCTCTGGCTAGAGCTTATGCCATAAGGGCACGTGAAGATGCTTCGTCTCCCGACGTGATTACTAGTACTTTCTCTCTTTATGATATTAATGTTATTGCTTTGATCGACCCTGGTTCTACTCATTCGTATGTGTGCATGAAATTGGTGTCTAATATGAACATACCTGTTGAGTCTACGAAATTTATGGTTAATGTATCGAACCCGTTAGGCGAATGTGTCATAGTTGATAAAGTATGCAAGAAATGTCCTTTGATGATTAGGGGTCATTACTTTCCAGCTGACTTGATGTTGTTGCCGTTTGATGAATTTGATGTTATTTTGGGTATGGATTGGTTGACATTGCATGATGCTATAGTGAATTGTAAACAAAAGGTTATTGAATTAAAATGTGAAAATGGTGAAATTCTGCGAGTTGAATCAGATGAATTAGAAGCATTGTCTAGTGTGATTACTTCGATGTCGACTTAGAGATATTTGAGAAAAGGTTATGAAGCTTATTTGGCATATGTATTGAATACAAAAGAATCTGAGAAGAAAGTTGAATCAGTATCGATTGTGTGTGAATTTGCGAATGTATTTCCAGAAGAGTTGTCGGGTTTACCTCCTGTCAGAGAAGTAGAATTTGGTATTGAGCTGATACCAGGAACGACTCCGATCTCGATTGCTCTGTATAGAATGGCACCAATAGAGTTGAAAGAATTAAAGACATAGTTGCAAGAATTGACAGATAAAGGCTTTGTGAGACCGAGTTTCTCGTCTTGGGGTGCTCCCGTATTATTTGTGAAATAGAATGATGGTTCTATGAGATTATGTGTGGACTATTGGCAGTTGAATAAGGTCACAGTCAAGAACAAGTATCCGTTGTTGAGAATTGACGACTTGTTCAATCAGTTGAAAGGAGCGACATGGTTTTCAAAGATCGATTTGAGGTCTGGGTACTACCAGTTGCGGGTGAAAGAATTAGATGTACCTAAAACTGCTTTTAGAACAAGGTACGGCCATTATGAATTCTTAGTTATGCCATTCGGGTTCACAAATGCTCCTGCTATGTTTATGGATTTGATGAATCGAATATTCCGGCTATATTTGGACAAGTTTGTTGTGGTATTTATTGACGATATCTTGATTTATTCGAAGAACGAGGTAGAACATGCTTAACACTTGAGGATAGTCTTGCAAATTCTGAGAGATAAGCAGTTGTATGCCAAGTTTAGTAAAAGTGAGTTTTAGCCTCGAGAAGTTGGATTCTTAGGTCATATTGTTTCAGGTAATGGTATAGGGTTGATCCCAGTAAGATTTCAACTATTGTTGAGTGGAAGCTGCTGAAGAACGTGACTGAGGTTAGAAGTTTCTTGGGTTTGGCTGGATATTACCGATGATTTGTAAATGGATTCTCTATGATTGCTACCCCTATAACTAGACTACTCCGAAAGGATGTTAAATTCGATGGACAGAAGAATGCCAACAGAACTTTGTGAAATTAAAGTAGTTACTGACTGAAGCACCGGCGTTGGTACAACCCGAGCCAAGTAAAGAATTTTTAGTGTATAGTGATGCCTCTCTAAATGGCTTGGGATGTGTACTTATGCAAAAAGGAAAGGTTGTGGCTTATGCTTCGAGGCAGTTAAAATCTCACGAAAAGAACTATCCAACTCATGATTTGGAGCTAGCTGCTATAGTATTTGCTTTGAATATTTGGCGACATTATCTGTAGGGAGAAAAATGCTGAGTGTATACAGATCATAAAAGTCTCAAGTGCTTGATGACACAAAAAGACTTAAATTTGAGATAGCGGAGATGGTTAGAATTATTGAAAGATTACGAGCTTGTGATTGACTATCATCCAGGGAAAGCGAATGTGGTTGTTGATGCCTTGTGTAGAAAGTCGTTATTTGCTTTGAGAGCTATAAATACTCGGTTGACGGTATCTGATGATGGTTCGATTCTAGCAGAGTTGAAGGCAAGACCGATGTTTTTACAAGAGATTTATGAAACTTAGGGAAGTGATAAAGAATTACAAGCTAAAAGAAAACAATGTGAGGCAGATACAGGATCAGACTTCAGAATCAGCTCTGATGGTTGTCTGATGTTTAAAGATTGGATTTGTGTGCCGAAAAATAATGAGTTGATTCGGAGGATCTTGCACGAAGCACACAATGGTTGTTTGTCTATGCATCCGGGGAGTACAAAGATGTACAATGACTTGAAGAAAATGTATTGGTGGAACAGAATGAAAATAGATATTTCTGAGTTTATATCGCGATGCTTGGTTTGTCAGCAAGTAAAAGCTAAACATCAGGTGCCTTCGGGTCTACTTCAGCCTATCATGATTCCCGAATAGAAATGGGATCGAATTACTATGGATTTTGTATCAGGATTTTCGTTAACTCCGAAGAAGAAAGATGCCGTCTGGGTGATAGTCGACAGATTGACTAAATCAGCCCATTTTATTCTTGTACGCACTGATTATTCTCTTGATAAGTTGGCTGAATTATATATCAGTGAGATTGCTAGACTTCACGAAGTGAGTACCTTTCTCGATTATTTCGGATAGAGATCCGAGGTTTACTTCATGATTTTGGCAAAAGTTGCAAGAACCATTAGGTACAAAGTTAAATTTCAGCACTGCCTTCCATCCACATACTGATGGACAATCAGAGAGAGTAATTCAGATTCTTGAAGACATGCTCAGATGTTGCGTGTTAGAGTTCCAAGGAAGTTGGAAAAGGTACTTACCGTTTGTGGAATTTGCTTACAATAACAGTTATCAGACGAGTTTGAAAATTGCACCTTATGAAGCGTTGTATGGTCCCAAGTGTCGGACACCCCTGTATTGGACTGAACTCAAAGAAGACCAGATATACGGAGTTGATTTAATCAAGGAAACTGAAGAAAAAGTGAAAGTGATTCGAGACTGTTTGAAAGCTACTTCGGATAGGCAAAAATCTTACGCAGATTTGAAGCGAAAAGAGATCGAGTTTCAAGTTGGTGATAAAGTGTTTTTAAAAGTGTCTCCATGGAATAAAGTTCTTAGATTCGGTCGGGATGGCAAGTTGAGTCCATGTTTCATCGGACCGTATGAGGTAATTGAAAGAATTGGTCCGGTAGCGTATCGATTAGCATTACCGCCATAATTAGAGAAAATTAATGATGTATTCCATGTATCTATGTTACGTCAGTATCGTTCAGATCCTTCACATGTGATTTCACTGGCAGAAATCGAGTTACAACAGGATACGACTTACAATGAAGAATCGATTAAAATTTTAGCTCGGGAGGTTAAGCAACTGAGAAATAAAAGTATCGCTCTCGTAAAGGTATTGTGGCAAAAACATGGGGTAAAATAGGCCACATGGGAGCCTGAGGAAACTATGAGGAAACAATACCCACACTTGTTTACCGGTAAGATTTTCGGGGACGAAAATCCTTAAAGGGGGAGAGTTGTAATAACCCGAATTAGGGCCTAATCAGAATAGTGGTTTTAGGACCACAAATACAGGGTATAAATAATTATTTTATGATTATTTTGAGGTCTATGATATGATTGCATGATTGTGTGAAAATTTCGTGAATAAATTCTATGCATAAAGTGCTTATTTTGAAGTTAGGACTAAATTGAATAAGTTGCAAAACTTGCATTCTAGAAGTTTCTAGTATGAAATTGCTTTGAAATATTAATTAGGAGGTCTTAAATAGCAATTTGACCAATTTCTAAGTTTATGGACAAAAATTGGACATGGATGGAATTTTTGAAAGTTTAGTAAGTAAGGGCATTTTGGTCATTTGGATATTAAATGAAATAAAATGGGAAAAATAACACAAAAAAATGATCATCTTCTGCATAAGTTGCTGCCGAATTTTGCTCTCCACCATAGCTAGGGTTTTAATACTTTTAAGCCTTGATTGTAAGTGATTTCTATGCTCATTTTTAATGTTTTTTACATTTTTGAAATCCTCGTAGCTCGATTTACCTATTTCTACCAATATTTTGAGCTAGGGTTTATATTTAAAAATTTACACATGGATGATATGTATGAATTTTTATGTTTTATGGTAGAATATGAAGTTTGAGATTGTGTTAAACAACTTTTGCTAAGTGATTTTTCGTAAAAATGAGTAAAATGACATAATCGGTAAAAATACCTAATATTCATAAGTACATGTTAGACTGTGAATTTGATGTTGCTATAGAAGGGAAAAATGATCAGCATGTCATAAAACATAAGAAAATAGGATGAGGTTTAATTTACGAGCCTTGGGGCAATAGTGCAAATATGTGAAAGTTTAGGAGCAAAATGATAATTTTGCCAAAGTTCGTATTAGGGCCTGTTTTGATGAATGTGTGTATTAAATAAATTAATTTTGTATTATAGATCAAGAGAAAAGAGATTCGAGTCGAGATCAGGGGAAAAATAAAGTTTACGAGGAATAGCCTTGACTATTCTCATTTAGTATCGAGGTAAGTTCAAATGTAAATATTGTAATATAACCATTATTTTAAATTAGTTAATGCTATATATATACGATATTATGATTGTTATCATGTAATTCTATGTTTTGTGGTCATTGTTGGACAATATGCAAAAATTTTATGAATTATGTAGAAAAATGTGAAAGACTACTGAAGTATCGTAATTGGTATTCCAAGGAGAATGGTAAAGGAGTACGAACGAGGAAAGTCCTGTTGAACCTTAGGAATAGATTAGGATACAAGTGACATGTCACTAGGATATTTGGGAATCCGAACTCGTTGAGTTGAGTCCAAGTTTGTGAGATGTAACTAGGCATCCGAGCTTGTTGAGTTGAGTCCGAGTTCACTTATGGATGGGAATGCCCGAGCTCGTTGAGTTGAGTTCAAGTTCTCTTATGGGCGGGTTACATGGTAGCTTGGCTACATATGTGGCACTTTTGTGCAAACTTTTCATGTATCCGAGTTATATTCCTATGTGTTCAATGGGTAAGATTCTAATGAAATGGAAGAATACTCAAGATGCAAGTGACGTATTAGTAAGTGTTGTGGAATGAGCACTTTGGATAGGTATGTACTTGACCCTCGGGTTGAGACTTGATACGACAGCAATAATATGGTAAGATGATGAATGATGAATAGAAATGTGATATATGTTTTGGTGATATTATGCTAGTGTTGGTTGGCATAATTGCTTTGTTAAGTTATTTGTTATTTGTATGTGGACTTACTAAGCATCTATGCTTACTCCCTCCTTTTCATTCTTTATAGTTTTGACAAGTTAATTTGGAGATCGAGACAGTCGGAGGCATGCTCACATTATCACTAGACAATCGCGGTATAATGACTTGTAATTTTTGGAAATATGGCATGTATAGCATTCCAATCATTTTGAGTGTAAAATCTTACGATATGGCCCATGGATGGAATAGAAATGTTTGAGAATGATTAGCTATTGGAATGGCTAATCAAGTTTATATATGATAACATGTATGTTTTATGTCTTAACTAAACCATGAAAATCCTTGGAAAGGTAAAATTGGCCACAAAACAGAATCAAACAGCAGCAGTGACGTGAATATGAAAAATCACTAAAAATAGTAGAAATGGAATTAAATTATAAATAAGTCATGGAATCAAATCTTGATGAGTCTATTTTCATATGGAAGAAATGAAACAAGTAAATGAGTTATATTTTATGAGATATTTAAGTTTTGGTGGAACAGGGTCAAAGCGATCTCTGAATCCCCTCTCTGGCTTTAAAAATTCACCATAAATTGTAAAACAACAATTAGGAGTTTTACCTTACATATATGAAATCCTTATTAAGTCTAGTTTTATGAAAAACAAACAGAATATTCATTGAAACTTTCTACAGGGATATATCTGATTCGTAATACAGAGGGGTCAGAGTAGCCGAACCCTGGAACAGGGGAGACTTTAATTAATAAACTGTACTAATTGGCCTAACCAAAAATTCTAGAAAACAATTAGTAAGTAGATATATCAGTCTAGTTTCAGTGAAAATTTACAATTAGATTTAAAGTTTTGTAACTCTAGATATGGATTTTTTAGCGGCTGTGATGCAGTTAGCCAGCTCGTCTGAAAATTCTAAAATAAATTGTTTGAGCTGTTCAATTAATGAATTAAGTCCGTTAACACCTCGTGCTCAACTCCAGCGATGGTCTCGGGTACGGGGCGTTACAGTCAAATTCTTGGAGTAAAAGTACCAATGAATCAGCCTCAGTTTTGCATCTTTCTTCGTGAGCAAGTACTTAATGGCGGCATGGTCAGTAAATGCTGTACTTTGGTACCTATAAGATATGAGCAAAATTTTTCAAAAGCAAAAACTATAGCAAAGAGTTCCTTTTCAGTTACCGTATAATTGATTTGGGCTCCTGTCAAAGTTCTACTTGCATAGTAAATAGGTTGAAACACTTTGTTTCTTCTTTGACCCATCACAACTCAAATGGCATAATCACTTGCATCGCACATCAACTCAAAAGGTGAGCTCCAATCAGGTGTAACGATTATTGGATCTGAGATTAATAATTTGTTTAGATCTTCAAAAGCTTCCAAACATGCTTTGTTGAAATCAAACATTGTATTTTTCTCTAACATCAAACACAATGGTTTTGAAATTTTTGAGAAATCTTTGATAAACCTTCGGTAAAAACCGGCATGGCCTAAGAAACTTCTGACTACTTTCACATTAATTGGTGCCAGTAATCTTTCAATTGCGTCCACCTTTGCTTTATCGACTTCAATTCCTCTCTTAGAGATTTTATGCCCTAAGACAATCCCTTCCTTAACCATAAAATGACATTTTTCCCAGTTAAGGACAAGATTCGTCTCTTCGCATCTCTTCAGTACCTTAGCCAAATTACTCAAACAAATATCATAAGTGAATATTGCCATCACGCATCATTGAAATGTTGCAGGTGCATTGCATAAACCAAAAGGCATTCACCTAAAAGTAAACGTACCGTATAGACAAGTAAAGGTTGTTTTATGTTGGTCCTCTAGAGCTACAACTATTTGATTATATCCTCAATAGCCATCTAAAAAACAATAGAATTCATTACCTACCAGTCGATTTAACATCTAATTTATAAACGGCAATGGAAAATGGTCCTTCTGAGTGGCTTTATTTAATTTTCTGTAATCAATACAAATTCTCCAACCAGTAACAGTTCTCGTTGCAATCAACTCGTTACGCTCATTTTCAATAATCGTGATTCCACCTTTCTTCGGCACACACTGCACTGGACTTACCCACGAGCTATCTCGAATATCAACTATGGTCCAACCAATTCCTTTTTTAAATATCTTTAGAACAAAAATTAGTTTCTCCTCTTGATCTTTCATCAGTTCTGTTGAAATAATCACAGGAAAAGTGGAACAGTCACCTAAATAAACGTATTTCAAATGGGAAGGAAGTACCTTTTGTTCGAGTTTAGGTGGTTCTTCAATTGACAACTTGGGTTGCACAAATTTTCTGACTTCTAACTTCAATGGTTCAAATTGTGCTTATTTAATAAAATTTCTCGGATTGGCTTCCATCAAAGCCATGTTTTCTTCACCTTCTTCATCCTTCGAAGGGTCAAGATCTAAGGCTTTCTCCAACGGATCTTCTTTAAAATTGCTTTCCATAGAAACAAATGTTTTTATCTTTTCCATAACTGAACACTCTTCTCACGGATTAGGAAATTTCATCGCTTTAAGAATGTTAAAGGTTACTTGATCATCTTGAACTCGCATGGTGAGTTCATCTTTCTGCACATCAATTAACGTTCTTCCTATGGCTAAGAAAGGTCTCCCAATGATGATCGGCACTTCCTTATCTGGTTCAAAATCTAAGACAATGAAATTAGCAGGAAAAATAAATTTATCAACTCTTACCAAAACATCCTCGATCTTTCCCTCAGGATATGCTAAAGATTGATCCGCTAGCTGAAGTGTCACGATTGTAGGTCTTACTTCATCTATCCCTAGCATCTTGAAAATAGACTTAGCCATCAAGTTGATACTCGCTCCTAAATCACATAAACCTTTACCACAGTAAGATTCACTAATGTTACAGGGTATAGTAAAGCTTCCTAGGTCTTTCAATTTCGATGGCAGTTTGTTCTGCAGGAATGCACTACACTCCTTTGTCAGGGCAACAGTCTCATACTCACTCAGCCATTTCTTCTTGGATAGTATATCCTTCATAAAATTTGCATAATTTGGCATTTTTTCTAAAGTCTCCACCAACAGAATATTGATGTGTAACTGCTTCAGAACATCAAAAAATTTCTTGAATTGCACCTCATGTTTCTACTTGTGTTGCTGCAATCTTTGCGGATATGGAGGTGATGGAACTTTCGGTTGAATGGAATAATTCTTCTGCATAGGTAAATCTGCATCCAAAGAAGATTTTAAAGTATCTGAATTCACTAAGTTAGGATTTACCTTGTCAGTCTTTGTAGATACTGACTCTTTTGGTGTTGGAATTTCAACAGCTAGTTGATTCTTCTCAACAGGCTTATCTTCGACATCAACCAATCGGGGTTCCAGAATTTTACCACTTTGCAATGCCACTGCCTTGATATGTTCTTTACCTAAATTTCTTAGATTCTTAGTATCGGTTGGCAAGGTTCCTTGCGGTCTATTACGAAGCTCCGTAGCTAACTGACCAATTTGGTTTTCCAAAATTTTCAATGTTGCTTGTTGGCTTTGGATCAAAGCGTCATTCTTTTCCATGTACGTTTCCAACAAGTTCTCCAAACTGTTCTCCAAGTTGTTGTTCGGTCCATTTCCTTGGTTGCTCCAAGAAAATTTAGGATGATTATGCCATGAAGGATTGTAGAAGTTGGACTGGGGTCCTTGTCCACTCCTATTTTGATTTTTTTTCCCATATAATATACTGACTCGGGATTTGATGGACAATTCTCAAAAGATTGACCTTCCCCACACTACACATAGGAAACTACTTCAAACGGACTTGGTGGCTGAGCTACAAAATTATTAGCACTATTAGCAGTAAACTATTTTAACATAGAGGAAATAGACGATACCTGAGCTAATAATGAAGTGAGGGCATCAACTTCATGAACTCCGGCTACATGTGTTCTTGAAGCTGTTTGATTTGTTGGCCATTGATAGTTATTACTCATGATCCTCTCGATGATCTCATAAGCCTCATTATAAGACTTAGACAAATTTGCACCATTTGCAGAAGTATCTACCATCAATCTTGTATGTGCATTGAGACCATTATAGAATGTCACCAATTGGATACAATGAGGAATCCCATGATGAGGACACTTATGAAGTAACTCCTTGGATTGCTTCCAAGCCTCATACAAAGACTCGTCATCTAATTGTTGGAAAGTTGTGATCTCATTCCTTAACTTAGCATTTTTGCTAGGTGATAAATACTTAACCAAAAATTTCCCTACTAATTCTTGCCATGTAGATATGGAAACTTCGTGGCAATGAATTGAGCCATACTCGCGCTCGATCTAGCAATGAGTACGGGAACAACTTCAATCTCAGTGCGTCTTCAGTCACACCGGCTATCTTGAATGAATCACTCACCTCCATAAACAATCAAAGGTGGAGATGTAGATCTTTCGTGGGCATACCACTAAATTGGCCCACCGTTTGGAGCATTTGAAACATCACTGGTTTCAATTCAAATCGGGTTGCCTCAACATCTGTCCTTTTAATTCCTAGATTTAACTTACTAAAAAGTGGCACAACATATTGTCTGATGCATCAATCCCTATCATCGGCAATGAGGATGGGATTTTGTACATTGTTGGCTTCATTATCTTGGTCTTGATTTTGATTTCCAAGGTCCATCTCAACTTGTCTTTGAGCTGTTCGTTCACGTCTTCTTTGTCTGAAAGATCGCTCAATTTCAGGGTCTACAGGGAGTAAATCGATAATTCGATCTATGCTCATAAACACCTGAATAGACCCCAGCAACAGCGCCAAAAACTTGTAACACGTAGGTTTGTGCAAGTGTACACAGCTGTTATCAAGTAATAAGTAAGTATCGAGTTATTGTCTCCACAGGGATTCTATTTGTGTTAAATCACTTAATTGTAAAATTATACTAGCAACTTGGTAAATAAAAACACAATATAGTTGAGAAGTGATGATTAAATATATTAAACTAAATGCACTGATCCCTAATGGAAATTATCCTAAGTATGCAAACTATATGAATGAAATAGATTTTAGCAAAATTAAACATAATTTGCAACAATTATAACATATATAAACTAGGACAATTACTTTAATTAAACTCAATTTATTATCAACATACTTAATAACACTCGAAAAAACATTCCATGGAAACTCGATCTTTCATGAGTTTGGAAACCACATTAGGTCCTTTCAGAATCCTTTACTTAGTAAATATGCATTTTACTGATCCTTATTTACTAAGGTTTTCTTACCATTCGTGTGAGGTAACGGGGACGTGTTAGGTTTGAAACAATTTAATCACACAAATCTAAAAACTATGTAGATAACAGAGCTTGGTTAGAGTTGCTATGCAACCTGTAATTTAATTGGGTTGGGATCTAAATTGAGCATGCACATTTCAATTATGTGTCCACTAGCTATCGTCTGGTTAGGATTGCTCAGCTAATTCAGGTGCATTGCAATTATGTATGAACGAAATACAAACTTGATTTTAATTGAAAACATGATCGATTGAGGCACAAACATTATAATCATGAATCAAATAAATATTATTTAATCAAAGCAATCATCCTAGCTTAAATAAAACTAAGCTAACATTGTTGTAAACAAGAACAAAGAAAATATAGCAAACATTTTTAGATTAAATTAAAGAAAAGAAATATTAAACCCAAATTAGAGTGGCTATCAGGCTCCTTCACTCCTTCGCTTTGCTCCCTTGCTGATGGCTCTCCAAGGTGGCCGACCAAGGCCTCTTTAAGAGGATTAATTGCTAAAATCTCTATGAAGAGATGATGCTAGGTGTGGGGAATGGAAATGCTAAGGGAATTGAGAGAGAAGAGAGAATGATGATAGATGAGGGATGATGAATGAGGGAATGAAAGGGTCTTATTTATAGGTGAAGAGAGGTGGGTAGTTTGCTAAAAATGGTTGGGTTTAGTCTCTTCAAACTTCTTCCATGAGTGGCCGGCCACAATTAGTGGAATTTAAGCTGAATTTTGCTTGATTTTTAAGCAATTTAAATGCCATAATAACTCAGGACTGAAACTCAGTCAAATTTAAATCTTTGAGAAAATATCTAATTTCTTCAACAATGCAAGGACCTTGTGTAATTAAACCAAAAAGTGGTTTAAGTGGACAGCCATGTGTAGTCGAATTTGGGTTGACTTGGTCTTCAATTTGGATGGTTTTTGTAATCAAACAAAGCTATAAGACCTGTCCAAAATAAATTAATAAGTTAAAGGACCAAAGAATAAAATTTATCCAATTTAAATAATTAATTACAACCCAAATTATTAATAAAATATTTAAAATAATTTATTAAATATAATTTTATATTTTATGGTTTAATTTAATCATGCAAGGCCCATTTTATATCTTAAAAATATAATATGTTTAGATAAGTATAAAATAAGCCATTTTATGCATGAAACCTATATAATAAAGCATAAAATCACATTTTAATAATTTCTATGTCCTAATTTCATATTTTCACATATTTCAATAATTTATTAAACAATTACTAGTTTTAACAACGAATTTAAGTAAAAAGGTGATAAATTACATAGGAAAAATTCTATATATTTTTCAGTTTACAGTAACTAACTAACTTGGGTCACACGGCAAACCACACGCCCATGTGACTAGCCTGTGTGCCCTTCGAAATGGCCTCACACGCCGGTGTGCAAGGCCATGTGAAAATTGGAGGGTATACTAACTTATGCCACAGGGCCAAGCCACACGCCTGTGTGCTAGGCCATGTGAAGCTATTGACTTGATTTCTAATTAAGTATCAAAGGACACATGACCATGTCACCTTGCTGTGTGCCACACACGACTGAGACACATGCCCGTGTCTCTGTCCGTGTGGACAAAAATAGGCTACGTTTCAAGCCACATTTCTCACCGAAAAATGTTGTCAACCTAGGCATACCAAAAAGCATATAACCATATCCTCAATAGGCATTCAAAACAACCACAACCAAGTCCAATTCATACAATTCCAATACCTACAACAACATTACTCATAAACATCACAATTGGTCTTTCAAATTCATACCAATTTCACATCCAAAAATCACCTAAATGGTCAATTCCATATATGCATTATCTTACCTAAAATTTAGCATGCTAATACATTATCAAATTCAACCATTTGCTACCTTCAATACCAAAACTCAACAAGAAATTCACATAGTAGTTATAAACTAAATATCAAAGGTCATTTACACTTATATGCATAACCAAGTATACCAAAATAAGCCAAATCACATGGCTATACACATAACCAAAACATACATCATTTACAAGCCAAATCAATTGGCTATATACATTAAAAACATATAGGCCATATTAACCATAACTGTAACACCCTGTATCTGTATTCGACGCCGAAACAGGGTACAAGGCATTATTGGACTTAAACACAATCAAACATACACTTCCGAGCCGTAAATTTTTATCCAAATTAAAACTTTTTGTATTTAATCATAAGGTCCCTAATACGAGCCTACAAGGCCCAAAACACGCTTTGGAAGTGGTTCGAGACTAAACTGAGAACTTTAGAAAATTTTACAACACTTAGAAAAATTTTCACTAAACACGGGTCACACGCCCTTGTGGGCAATCCATGTGGTCACACACGCCCGTGTCCCAACCCCGTGTAACTCTCTGTTTTTCACCCAAGAACAAATTAAAGACACACGGCCAAGTCACACGCCCATATGCTACGCCATGTGGTCAATTTAAAATTCATGATTTTTCATAAAATAGGTGCAGACTTCACACGCCCAGGACACACACCCGTGCCTGATGCCATGTCGTCCACATGGTTGAGACACATGCCCGTATCTCTATCCATGTACCCAATTTTGAGCATTCTATTTTGAAAAAATTAGGGTACAGGGGACACACGGCCTAAACACATGCTCGTGGGGCAAACCGTGTGTCACACATGGCCTAGAAACACACTCATGTGCCTACCCGTGTGGACAAAAATAAGGCTATTTACCAAGCCATTTTGCCACCCTTTGTTGCACACACCTACACAACACAACATAGCACCAATTCAAACATTTACATACAACCAAATCAGCCACAACCAAGACATCAATACATCATTCACATGCTACCATCTATCATACACAAACATCACATACTCATCAACTTAAATCATGCAAATTCCCACATCCATGAAAGGCATCATTATATAAATTACTTATACCAATAGTTGCCAATTTCAAATGGCCTTATACAAAATGAACTTTCAACCAATATAAGCCAACACATTTGGCCAAATTAATTATGACACATAACAAAATGACTAAGTCCCCTAAACATGCCATAACTCAAAATGTTGAAATCATTGGTACAAAATAAATTTTCATAGTGTGAGTGGATCTCTGACAATCTCTGATCCTTAAGCTAGCTTGGTGACACTATAAGACAAGGGAAAGGAAGGGGAGTAAGCTATAAAGCTTAGTACTCCCTACAAGTATGGTTACTTGTATTGATTATATATATCGTTTTGTTTCAAGTTCAAAACTCGGCTAATACGCATATAAATACACTAGTAATCAAATACTAACATTTTGCACTTCCTCTTACTACCATCTCACATCTACTTTCTACCATGGCCGAATGCATCAAGACACCATCACATGTATCATTACAAAGCTTCACACTTAGCATGCAAATGACATCAACACAATTCCACCTTAACCGAAACTTAACTCATCTTCATTATCAAATACATATTCGGTAAGAACATGATAATTTTTACTACATTTTTTTTTAAAACATGTAAATTTCTCAAACCCAATCAAATTCACATTCGGCTTTGGTACAATAATAAGGTAACCGATTCTTTTCCCTTAGCACCCAATGCTCGTATATGATTATTTGCATAATTCAAACACTCATCTACCATTGTTTATCTAAATTTAACATGAACAACCACCATTACACTTATTAAGCATCATAGCTGAAAGCCCTAATCATTCCCACAATCAAAAATTCAACATGGGTTACTAATATAACTTGGCATTTCATTCAAGCTTAACCTTAACTTCAAAAATTAACATAAATTCTTACCTTAATGTTAGCTTAAAACAACCGAATGCCCTTCTCCCCCTTTTCCTCTTTACATTCGGCCAACAAGAAAGAACAACTCAAGCTTTGTTTTCATCACCCTTCATTTTCCTTATTTCCCATTATCTTTTTCCTTTTTATTATTTTATAATATATAAAGCCACTAACTAATAAATAAATACATATTATATGCATATAATCCATCATGGCTGGCCACTACTCTCATAAGTGGAAATTTGACATGAAACCCCTTGTTTTTTTATAACTTGAACTAATAGATCCTTTTAGATTAACTTATCATATTTCAAAAGTGTCACACATAAGTCCTATTAACTAAATTCACATTCAATCGACTAAATCGAAACTTAAAACTTTCACACATTCGTTATTCACATATTTTTGACAATAAATATTATATTCAAATAATTCGGTCACTCGGTTTAGCGGTCCCGAAACCACTTTCCGACTAGGGTCAATTTAGGGCTGTCACAACTCTCCCCCACTTAAGAAATTTTCGTCCCCGAAAATCTTGCCGGTAAATAGGTTTGGGTATCGCTCTTTCATACAGTTCTCGGGTTCCCAAGTAACTTCTTCCATCCTATGTTTGAGCCATAACACTTTTACTAACGGAACCCTTTTGTTTCGCAACTCTTTCACTTCACGAGCTAGGATACGAATCGGTTCTTCTTCATAACTCATATCAGATTGAATTTCAACCTCTGATGGATTAATTATGTGTGATGGATCAGATCTATAACGTCGAAGCATCGAAACATGAAAGACGTCGTGAATCCTTTCAAGTTCAGGGGGTAAAATCAATCTATACGCAACTGGACCAATTCGTTCGGATACTTCATATGGCCCTATGAACCTCGGACTCAGTTTGCCTTTACGACCAAATCTGAGTATCTTTTTCCAAGGTGAGACCTTAAGAAACACTTTGTCTCCCACCTGATACTCAATATCTCTTCGTTTTAAATTTGTATACGACTTCTAACGATCTGATGCTGCCTTCAGACTTTCACGAATTATTTTTACTTTCTGTTCAGCATCTTTAATCAAATCCACTCCGAAAATTTTACTTTCGCCGAGCTCGGTCCAAAACAATGGCGTACGACATTTATGCCCGTACAAAGCCTCGTAAGGTGCCATCTTAATACTTGATTGAAAACTATTGTTGTAAGTGAATTCAATCAAAGGTAAATACCGCTCCCATGAACCACTGAACTCGAGGATGCAACATCTCAACATATCCTCAAGTATCAGAATTATCCGCTCGGATTGACCATCGGTTTGTGGATGAAAAGCGGTGCTAAAATGCAGCTTGGTACCCAAAGCTTCTTGCAATTTCTTCCAAAATCGCGAGGTGAATCTCGGATCTCTATCCGACACAATAGAAAATCGATACCCCGTGTAATCTCACAATCTGAGAAACATACAATTCAGCTAATTTATCCAATGAAAAATCCGTACGTACGGGGATAAAATGAGCCGACTTAGTTAGTCTATCAACAACAACCCAAATCGCATCTTTCTTACTTGTCGACAATGGCAACCCAGATACAAAATCCATCGTGACTCGATCCCATTTCCATTCAGGTATCATGATCGGCTGAAGTAAACCCATAGGCACTTGATGTTCCGCCTTCACTTGCTGACATATTAAACATTTCGAAACAAAATCAGAAATGTCTCGTTTCATACCATGCCACCAAAACTAACGTCTCAGATCGTTGTACATTTTTGTACTCCCCAGGTGAATTGACTTTCGGCTACAATGAGCTTCGTTCAGAATCATCGAAATGAGTTCTGAATTTCTTGGAGCACACAACCGACTTCTGAACCTCAAACAATCGTCATCATCAATTTGAAACTCTGATTCCATATTCGGAACACATTCAGCCCGTTTTGCAACCAATTCGTCATCGACTTTCTGAGCTTCACAAACTTGATGCATCAACAATGGTTTGGCCTTTAATTCTGCCACTAACACATTGTCGGATAGAACAGACAACTGTACATTCATCGTTCGTAAAGCAAATAGTAATTTACGACTTAAGGCATCCGCAACCACATTAGCCTTTCCCGGGTGATAGTCAATGACAAGCTCATAATCTTTTAACAACTCGAGCCAACGTCTTTGTCGCAGATTTAAGTCTCTTTGGGTCATCAAATATTTGAGACTTTTGTGATCCGAAAATACATGGCATTTCTCACCAAATAAGTAATGTCGCCATATTTTTAAAGCGAATACGATGGCAGCTAATTCGAGATCATGGGTCGGATAATTTTTCTCATGTGGCTTTAATTGTCTCGACGCATAGGCTACAACTCGACCTTCTTGCATCAATACGCAACCCAACCCAAGTAGGGAGGCATCACTATAAATAACAAACTCTTTGCACGATTGATTAATTTGCACTAGAATTGGAGCTTGATCAAATAAGTTTTCAGTTGATCAAAACTTTTCTGACATTTTTCCGTCCATTCGAACTTAACATCTTTTTGCAGTAGCTTCGTCATTGGCGTGGCTATCATCGAGAAACCTTTTACAAACCGTTGGTAGTAACCGGTAAGTCCCAAAAAGCTCTGAACCTCTGTAATATTTCTCGGAGGCTTCCAGTTAAGTACGGCTGAAATTTTGCTCGGATCAACTCGAATACCCGATGCGGATACCACATGACCCAAGAAGCTAACCTCTCTTAACCAGAACTCACACTTACTGAACTTAGCATATAACTGCTTATCCCGTAAAATCTGCAACATTAATCTCAGATGCTCGGCATGTTCAGTTTCGTCGCGTGAATAAATTAAGATGTCGTCCATAAACACAACCACAAACTGATCCAAATATTGTTTAAAAATTCGATTCATCAGATCCATAAATACCGCAGGGGCATTAGTAAGCCCAAATGGCATTACTAAGAACTCGTAGTGACCGTATCTCGTTCTGAAAGCAGTTTTGGGTATATCTGAGTCTCGAACTCGCAGTTGATAATAACCCGATCTCAAATCTATCTTTGAAAACATTGAGACTCCCTTCAACTGATCAAACAAATCATCAATACGTGGTAATGGGTATTTATTCTTTATGGTAACTTTATTCAATTGACAATAGTCGATGCACATTCTCAAGGTTCCATCCTTTTTCTTTACAAAAAAAACTGGTGCACCCCAAGGTGAAAAACTCGGTCGAGCAAAACCTCTATCCATCAACTTTTTCAACTGAGTTTTCAATTCTTTCAATTCTGTTGGTGCCATACGATACGAAGCCATTGAAATTGGTGTGGTACCAGGTACTAGTTCGATGCCGAATTCAACTTCTCGAACGGGTGGTAATCCTGGTAACTCCTCAGGAAAAACATCTGAATACTCACAAACCACTAGCATCGATTCAAGCTTCCTTTCCGATTCCTTACTATCAAGTACGTACGTAAGATATGCTTCACTCCCCTTTTTAACATATTTTTGGGCCAGCATCGAAGATATAACTGCTGGCAACCCACTCATATCAGTAGACTCAACTCGGATTATCTCGTTGTTTGCGCATCTCAAATCAATAGTCTTTCTTTTACAATTCACAACTGTATCATGGATGGTCAACCAATCCATACCGAGGATAACATCAAATTCATCAAATGGTAAAAGCATCAAGTCGGCCGAAAAATAGGAACCTCGGATTGCTAGGGGACATTTCTTACACACCTTATTAACAAATACATAATGACCCATGGGATTTGACACTCAGATTACGAACTCAGTAGACTCAATAGGTAGAGTCTTACTGGATGCTAAAGTCTCACATACATATGAATGAGTAGAACCGGGGTCTATCAGAGCAATCACATCAGTATCAAAGAGAGTAAAAGTACCGTAATAACATCTGGCGAAGAAGCATCCTCGCATGCGCGTATAGCATAAGCTCTAGCTGGAGCACGAGCCTCAGATCTGGTTGTAACATCTCTAGATCCTCTCTGACTGCCGCTAGCATTCCCGCATTTCTAGATGGTCTACCTCGAGCGAGAGTAGCACCGGTTTCCCACTCGATTTACATTCGCTCGGACGGTCTCGGGCAATCCTTGATAAAGTGGTCAGCTGATCCACACTTATAGCAGGAGCGATCATGAAATCTACAACTCCCCGAATGCCATTTACCATAATACTGACACTCTGACCTGTCCCGACGATCATTTCCCACACTAGCAACCGAAGTGACTCGTGTACTCACAGGAGGTCGATCGCGATCTCATCTGGAAAAACCCGAAGTGTCTTTGGATCGGCCAGAATCATCTCTAAATTTCTTCGATGATTGTTGAAAGGGCTTTCCCGATGATCTCTTACGAAACTCTTTGGCTCCCATTTCAGCTTTTCTTTTCTCCTTACCGAGCTCTTCGGCTTTGCAAGCTCGCTCGACAAGTACTACGAACTCTCTGATCTCTAGAATGCCAACATACAACTTTGTATCTTCATTCAAACCATCTTCAAAACGTTTACACATTATATCTTCTGAAGAAACGCATTCTCGAGCGTAACGGCTAAGCCTCACAAACTTTCGTTCATAATCAGTAACTGTCATGGAACCTTGTTTAAGTTCAAGAAATTCTTTTTGTTTTTGATCAATGAATCTCTGGCTGATATACTTTTTCCGAAACTCGGTTTGGAAAAACTCCCAAGTTAGCCGCTCTCTGGGCACAACAGAAATCAACGTATTCCACCAATAGTAGGCAGAATCACGTAACAAAGAGATAGTACACTTCAGGCATTCCTCGAGTGTGCAAGATAGTTCATCAAGTACCCGGATAGTGTTGTCCAACCAAAATTCAGCTTGCTCGGCATCATCGCTGTCTGTAGCTTTAAATTCACTAGCCCCGTGCTTTCGGATTACATCAAGCGGGGGCTTGTTTAACCTCATCCGGTCGACATTCTGAGGTACGCGCAGTGCGGAGAGGTATTAGTCGGGAGTGGGGGTTGTGGAACAGCCGTATTAGTTCGAATGTATTGGTTAAACCAATCATTCATAACATTATAAAAGGCTTGTCTAGCCTCATCATTTTGATTGCTCGCAACAGGTTGAGAGTCCATCAGTATTTGTCCGTGTGCAAAGGGAGCAGCGCTACACTCTCCACATCGTCAGCTACCGCTCGATTGGGATCGGGATCCATTACTAACAAAACACACATTTAAACTGTCAGAAATCACCAAACTATCAAATAATCACTTAATGGCATGTATAGCTAGACCCAAACGTATTACGGTTGTCCTAGAATCGACTAAACCTGGCTCTGATACCAATATAATTGTAACACCCCGTACCCGAGGCCATTGCCGGAATCGAACACGAGGTATTTACAGACTTATTTCATTTACTTACACGGTTCATTTTAAATTTCAGACATGCTGGCTAACTGCATCACTGCCACTTTAAAAATCATATCTCGAGTTCCAAAGCTCAAAAACTTATTCCGTAAATTTTTCCTGAAACTAGACTCATATATCCATCTATAAATTTTTTTCTAGAATTTTTTTTGATCGGCCAATTTGTACAGTTTATTATTTAATATCTCTCCTATTTCAGGGTTCGACTGCTCTGACCTTCATGCATTACAACTTATATATCTCCCTGTACAGGGCTTCAATGCTTATGCCGTTTGTTTCTAATGAAACTAGACTCAAAAAGGAATCTATAAATATATGGTATGACTTCTAATTATCTCTGGTTAATTTATAATGAATTTCAAAAGTCAGATCAGGAAATCCAGAAATCGCTCTGGCCCTGATCCACAAAAACTTAAATATCTCTCAAGATCAGACTCCTAAGACCGTTTCGTTTCTTCCATATGAAAGTAGATTCGTCAAGGATCGATCACATAATTTATTCACTATTTAACTCCATTCCTACTAATTTTAGTGATTTTTCAAATTTACACCACTGCTGATGTCAGCATCTGTCTTTAGGGTAGACCTTACCTATTATTTAGTTTCCATGCTTTAACTAGCCCTTTAGCATATATAGCACAAAATATGATTGTGATTAACCATTCCAATGGTCAATCATTGTCAAGCATATCCACACCTCTTAAATAACCATATACATACAAGATGATTATAACATTATGCTCAATATATATATATATAAGCCATTTTCGCATGGCTATGCAAATTTGTACAATACCGAAAAGTATATGACTAACATCAAAAAGGGTAGTCCTATACATGCCATTTCAAAGTTCAACCAAAAGTGTACCAAAAAGGAGCTTTGATAGTGCGGACGACTTCGACTTCGACAATCCCGAGTCCAATAGCTGACGAACCAAAATCTATAAAACAGAGATTCAAGGAAACGGAGTAAACATTTAGTGCTTAGTAAGTTTTGAGCCATGAAATTAGACACAACTAAAGTGTAGCATTCATATAGTTAAACGGATGATTTCATATGCACAAATTCTTAATATCATACTTACTTCACATTACTAACTCTTATATTCATACACAAAAGATCGACTTAGCCAAAGGCCGGTAGCTCATTTATCGACTGAGTGAATACTATTTGTAAGGAATCAACTAATTCAATGCATGTACAAAACATACCTCATCGCTGGGATTTTACGAGCGTATTAATTGAAACTATTGCAGCAAGGTTACTCATTCCCAAGCCAAGTACCTTCAGAATTTAACTGAATATAGCTTCTCACTCGAATGCCTTCGGGACATAGCCCGGATATAGCAACTCGCACAAAAGCCTTCGGGACATAGCCCGGATATAGTAACTCGCACAAATGCCTTCGGGACTTCGCCCGGAACTAGCAAATCGCATAAAAGCCTTTGGGACATAGCCCGGTTAACATCCAAATATTCATGCACATATCAATAAATCATGACACATCTATATTTCATTTTCATAATTAGATTTCAAACACAAATCACATATTAAGCAATCCCATTTTCGGCTCACTAGCCACATACAAACAGCATGGTTTAGTTTGCTTTATGACAAAATCTCTATACACATACGGCTACCCATCATACGTATAGACTAATTAACTCAACATATAATTCAAATAGAGTCATCATATCGCCCTATATTTGTTATGCTCATACGTCATGACTTAATCAAATCGTAAACTAAGTCTCGTTACTCGAAAACTTACCTCGGATGTTGTCGAACGATTTCGATGGCTATTCGACCACTTTTTTCCTTCCCTTATCGGATTTTAGTTCCCTTTGCTCTTGAGCTTAATGTAACAAATAAATTGATTTAATCATTTTAGCATCGAAAAGAGGAACTCAAGGTACTTAGTCCATATATATATACATTAGACATTAAAGTCACATACATATGAAATCATAAATCAACTCAACATATTAAACCCACACTCCCTTTTAGCCGATTGTTTAAACGAAGATAAAAGCACCAATATGCTTGCCTCTAACCGAATACATGCAACACCAATCTTCTTCCTATGGCCGAATATGCATGTCTATGTTGAGACCGATTATATGCTTAATACTCCCTACAAGTATGGTTACTTGTATTGATTATATATATCGTTTTGTTTCAAGTTCAAAACTCGGCTAATACGCATATAAATACACTAGTAATCAAATACTAACATTTTGCACTTCCTCTTACTACCATCTCACATCTACTTTCTACCATGGCCGAATGCATCAAGACACCATCACATGTATCATTACAAAACTTCACACTTAGCATGCAAATGACATCAACACAATTCCACCTTAACCGAAACTTAACTCATCTTCATTATCAAATACATATTCGGTAAGAACATGATAATTTTTACTACATTTTTTTTTAAAAACATGTAAATTTCTCAAACCCAATCAAATTCACATTCGGCCTTGGTACAATAATAAGGTAACCGATTCTTTTCCCTTAGCACCCAATGCTCATATATGATTATTTGCATAATTCAAACACTCATCTACCATTGTTTATCTAAATTTAACATGAACAACCACCATTACACTTATTAAGCATCATAGCCGAAAGCCCTAATCATTCCCACAATCAAAAATTCAACATGGGTTACTAATATAACTTGGCATTTCATTCAAGCTTAACCTTAACTTCAAAAATTAACATAAATTCTTACCTTAATGTTAGCTTAAAACAACCGAATGCCCTTCTCCCCCTTTTCCTCTTTACATTCGGCCAACAAGAAAGAACAACTCAAGCTTTGTTTTCATCACCCTTCATTTTCCTTATTTCCCATTATCTTTTTCCTTTTTATTATTTTATAATATATAAAGCCACTAACTAATAAATAAATACATATTATATGCATATAATCCATCATGGCCGGCCACTACTCTCATAAGTGGAAATTTGACATGCAAACCCCTTGTTTTTTTATAACTTGAACTAATAGATCCTTTTAGATTAACCTATCATATTTCAAAAGTGTCACACATAAGTCCTATTAACTAAATTCACATTCAATCGACTAAATCGAAACTTAAAACTTTCACACATTCATTATTCACATATTTTTGACAATAAATATTATATTCAAATAATTCAGTCACTCGGTTTAGCGGTCCCGAAACCACTTTTTGACTAGGGTCAATTTAGGGCTGTCACAAAACTAGCATGAGTGATATTAAAATCTTTAATCATAACTTACTCAATCACAACGTTACCAAGAATTCATCCCATATCGAGCTCATTACGTATGAGATTTACTTACAAAACTGTACCAACTCGTAACATACCATAGTCTTTCATAACTTTCACATTCTTATTGAACACTCAGAATATTAACGGATAATCGAAAATTTTGCACATAAATGCCATATATGTATCCAAAGCTACTTCACATCTCATAATACATATATGCTCATTTTCGAGCTATTCACGGGCCTGTTGACATAAGCTATAACAGCCCGATTTAGACCCTAGTAAGAATAGTGGTTTCGGGACCACAAATCTGAGTAAAAAAATATTTAAATATTATTTTTTTGTGTTTATGATATGTGAATTAGCATGTGTGAAAGTTTCGTATGAAAATTTAATTGTTTGTGTACTTAATTTGATAAAAGATCCGAATCGCGTAAAATATAAAAGTTGTCTGTTATAAGTTAAAGTGCCTATTTGTTATGTCTTATGTATTGGAAGGTCTTTATGTTGTAATAATACCATTATATGTTAGTGGAATATATGGTTTGGCATTTTGGTAAATAGAAATATTTTTAAAGGGTGGTTAGGTAATTGAATAATAAAGGTTAATATAATAAAACAAAGTGAAATTGATGGCCATCTTATCATATTTTATGACCGAATGAAGCATGGGAGAAAGCCAAAATAAGGTTTTCATATTCGGCACTTTGAACTTCAATTAGGTATGTGATTTTTTATCGATTTTTGATAATTTCTACGTTTTTCTGATCGTTGCTTAGTATACTATCAAGCCCATGTATCAATTTCTGATTTTGATGATGATTTTGAAATATGCTATTGATGGAATTGTGAGTTTTGTGAAGTTTAATGTTTGTAAATGAAAGATGTGTTTTGGGTTAGCATGTTTTCTCTTTGAATTTTTGATAAATTTGACTATTTTGGGCTAAATTGTAAAAATGAGAAATTAAGGGACTAAATTGTGAAATAAATGAAAGAAATGGGCTGCTAGGGACCTTAGTGAAATTTCGCCAAGCATGGGTGTGGCCAAATTTTGATTATTTCTGTGTTTTGTGAAATAGGGACTAAATTATGAAAAATATAAAATGTTAGGGGCAAAAGTGTAATTAGCCCATTTATGAGTTTTTGAATGAATTTGAGTGAATAAATGATTAAATAAGTCAAATTTGTATTGAATTAGATCAAGAAATGAGGAAATCAGATTTGGATCGGGGAAAGTAAAAAATTATCAAATAGTAGTTTCGGTCCGTTCGTGTTAGTACGAGGTAAGTTCATAAGTAAATAAATATTGTTAAATTGAATTGTAGGTGCATTATATGTGTTGAATTGAGTTGTAAAGAAATATGATTGTGAAGTTGAAGTATATAAAATGTGAATTGAATTTGAGGCACTAAGTGTGCGATAAACGAAATAGCTGCGGCTATTAAAATGGCACTAAGTATGCGATACAATTGTAGCTTCGCCTAATTAATTGGCACTAAGTGTGCGATACAATTATGGCTTAAGCTAATTAATTGGCACTACGTGTGTGATACAATTATAGCTTCGGGTAATTAATTGGCACTATGTGTGCAATACAATTATAGTTTCAGCTAATTAATTGGCACTAAGTGTGCGAGTTCGTTGAATGTTCAAGGACGATTGAATGAATTAGTGTTTCAAGCATTGGAGTGATAAATGTGATAGATAAGAACGTAATGGTACAGGTATGTACGGAACCTATGTGGTTGATGATGTTAAGTATAAAGTAGATGAAAAATTATGTATATAAAATTATGCAATGCAAGTGAGTATGATTATGATCAGTTGATAAATGATCTATGTGAAAATGAGATATGGATACTAGCAAGTGAACTATGATCAAATGAACTGTATGAGAAATGTGGAATTGTAATTGTGTTTTGCCATATATGATTCAGGAACATGTGATTTGTATATGAAATTCTGATATGAAATGTGAGTATGATTCAAATGACGATATGTGAAATATATGATAATAAACGATGTGTTATATATATGCTCATTATATGAAATTGTGTTTCTATGTTTTGGACATGATAATTATGAAAAATGGAGCATGTTTGGGATGTGTGATTTGTTATGGTTATTCGGGTTTTGAAATGCATAAAAAAAATTATATTTTTTTATGCATGAAATGAAATAAATGACCATGTTTCGGTTGGTTATGTAATGAAATTGTCCAAGCTTAATTTATATGAATGATCTAATGGTTGTTATTTGAAATTGAAAGCATGGTTTATATGTTCGCCGATAAATAAGCCTATTGAAGTTACTTAATGTGGCGATGTTGGATTATATAAAAATAGTGATTGAATATGTGTATGGAGTTAACTAATTTTGGTTTATTCAAGTTGAATTATATACATGATCTTGTGAAGATTTATTTGCGTATGGCTTACTAAGCTCTCGAAGCTTACTCTGTTTGTTTTTCCTATGTTTATAGAGTTTCAAAGACTTGCTCGGGTTAGAAGTTGTAGGAGATGTTATCACACTATCCGGTTATCGCTTCAGTAAATAAAAGCTTTGAATTTTCGGTTATGTGGCACGTAGAGGCTAGTTTCGATATGGTTCATTTAGATTTGTATATATGTGGCCATGTGAAAATGGCTTGCTAATGATGTTGATGTTACTAGTGAAATGATCTTTTTGATAAGTTTGTTATGATCTTGAATTGGTTATAAATGCGATATGAATCATGTGTTCATGGTATGAATTAGGTGTATGGAATTAGTATGTTTGTGTTGGAATTATATATGGAAATGATTAATGATATTGAAGTATGAGTGAATGAATTGGGCAAGTGATTTTGGTAAGTTTTGGTATAGAGACTGAACATGAAATTGGTTAATTATATTATGGAGTGATTGATACATGTTTGGAGTTGTATTTGGCTGAAAATGTTGCATATTATGATGCTTGATTTGAACTTGTAAGGAGGACCCAAATAGGTGGCAAATTGGCTTTGTAAATAGCCTATTTTGTCCACACGGGCGTGTGACTCAGCCGTGTGTGACTCACGGTTATGTTACACGGTCGTGTGTCCCCTGGAATACCCTACGATTTTAAGTCAATATACCCTGCAATTTTGACACAGTCTAGACACACGGGCACATCTGGTGGTCGTGTAAGACACACAGCCTTGGCACATGGGCATGTGTGGCCATTTCGAAGGGTACACGGGCTAGACACATAGGCGTGTGGCCAGCCGTATGACCTAAGTTAGTAGCCTCCCTAATTTTCACACGGCCTGGCACACGAGCGTGTCTTGTGGCTGTGTGGATAAGTCAGTATGTATGCCCTGTTTAGCCACGGCCTAGACACACGGGCGTGTCTAATGCCGTGTGAGGCACACGGCCTATTCACACTGGCGTATGACCTTTATAACTTAGAAAATTTGTTAAGTTTTGGAAAAATTTTGTATGTGTTCGGTTTAGTCCCGACCTCTTCTTAATGCATGTTTATGGTCTTATTGACCTAAGAAAGGGACTTAATGTTAAAGTTTGACTATAATATGACGACGCATGACTTTTGATTGCGAAATGTTTCGATGTGTCCGGTAATGCCTCTTAACCCTAGTCTGACGATGGATACGGGTTAGGGGTGTTACATTTAGTGGTATCAAAGCTATGGTTTAGTCGGTTCTAGGACTACCATAGTGTATGTGAGTCTAGCTATACATGCCATATTTAACCTGCGATAGTGTGATATCTCCCGACTCTGACAAAAATTATTTTGATGAGACAGATAAGTTTTCCAACCAAGCTAATTCTGATAGTAAAGAATGTATACTTAGATGTTTGAATGGAAATGTGTTGATTATGCGTTGAAACTCATAAAGGTATGGATCAAAGAGTATGACATTTTGTTATTGATAAACGTTATAATTGTATGAGTATATGGGATATGATATTTGATTTATGATTGTTATCTAAAATGCTTTGATCGTGGATTAGTGATTTGAGTTGCATATGAACTATGTGTTAAGTGCATGTATAAGAGAGTTAAACTTAAAGCTTTACTACCTCACCCCCTTGTCTGTAAAATGTTACAATGAAATATGTAAGATTTAGGTTGAATAAGTTCTTGAGGGTGAAGTTATAGAAGTCCGTGTTCGAAAGATTAACAATGTGATCAGAAAAGTGATCGAATCAGCAAATGAAGACAGTACTAACAGAGATATTGGATAGTTCTGAAGACTATTCAGATTATGCAAAGATATTGTTACAGAAGAAGTTAACTCCAATCAAATGATCTATTTAGGTAAGTTGTATAAGGAAAGTATTAATTGGAAGCTTTTCTGAATTGATTTCTGTCAGTGAAGGGATAATGTTTGAATTGTATTGATGGCTGGGTGCAGTGGTTATAGTCAGGCAATTACTATGATTTCTTCTAGGCATTCTATGTTTACATCTATCCTCAGAAATATATGTGACTATTTAATTTCAGAAGGAATTCTTATCGTATGAGAACATTAGCTAAACATATTAATAGATGAAAGAATCATTGGTCTATTTGAGTTATGCTCGACATTGCTTTGTCCTTTTTTGTTATTTATTCCATTGTGTGGACACGAAAGTTAACGGTAAAATCTATATGATGCTAATGCTTTGTTTCTGTTGTCTATTTTTCTGTCAAAAATATGTGAAGATTGTATCGCTTTTGTTACTGTAGATTCCATTATTTATGAGTGATATTATTCTTTCTGGACATTTTCTGGGATATCATTGGAGTTGATATCATTCTATATAGGTTGTAATTTTTCGATATTCTGTGTAGCTTCAAATGTCGTAATTTTCTAATATTCTATGTAGCTTCAGATGTTGTAATTTTTTGATATTCTTTGTAGCTTCAGATGCTGAAAATTTTGCTGCTCTAGTTTTCTTATGATTCTATGTGATCATCTATAAGAGATATCTATTTGACAGAAATGGTTATAGCTATTATAATCATAATTTCTTTTATGAAATTTGGAAGTACGGCAGTACTGTTATCAGAGTTATAAAAGTTGTGCTTCTGCATTGGTTGCTGTTCAAATCATATTTGCTTTTCTTCTGTGTTCAAATGCTTTCTTAACAGCCAGGATATTATCTGTGGTTACGGGTAAGACGTCAGTCTTATTATGACATTATGATTTTTATGTATTGATTGTGGCATCTGTATAATGATATGTCTGGGGCTATTCTTCTAAGGAGAAGAAAAGATTTCTTCGAAATACTGATTCAGTGATTTAGTTTGACTAGAATTATTTGATTGGAAAGATGATCGAGTTGTATGTGTTTGAATTTATCCACCGTATTGGAAATAAACTTTGAACGTACATGTGTGAATTCAGGGATAGTCTAGAAGAAGAATTTGTGTTCATAAAAATGTGATACATAATTATATCTATTGGAACAATTCTATCCGAGAAATGGTGCTATATTAATGCTAGTTCGAATGTTGAAGCTTTCTTTTGCATGAAGATATTATCAACTGAAATGTTAGCTCTGGGTTCGTCTGAGTTGAATAAAGAGTTATGTGTTATATATATGATGACTACAAGAGTTTAAAATGTTTAATGTTAGAGAAAAATCTGAATTTGCAATAGCAAAGTTAGCTTGAATTGTCGAAAAACTTTTGAGTTTGTAAGTGATTCTTATCCAAGGAAAATGATTATAGTTTCAGATGTTTTGAGAGATGAATACGTGTTTGATCTTATCATAGTTGTTAGCTGAAATAGAGATTGAATAAATGTTTAATTAGTGAAGTTGTGAAATTCAGAAATGTATCAGCGAATTATAAATTAAAAAGGGGTTCAACATAAATTGATTTCTGATTTAGAACATCAGATGTGGTATCGATGATTAATTATTATTTTGAGATAGAGTGTGTATACTGAAAAGCTCCATGAATATACAACAATTGCTACAAGAAACTCTCAGTGATAGTTTATCTGTTCATATAGGATTAACAAGATGCACAACAGTCTAAAACATGATATCGATAATTGAGTGTGAAATTTGATATTTCTGACTTTGTTGATTTTAGAAATAGAGTGTGGATGCATTCTGTATCGAAACTATCTTTGTTATTGAAAAAGATAGAGTTATTTGAAACGTTGTTAACTGTCTGAAGAAATCTTTCGGTATGTATAGATTTCCTCTTTTGAGTAAACAGCTGAGTTATTTGTTTTTGTGATGGCAAGTTTGCTTATGGTGCCAGTCAAATCGAAGAACGCAAATCAAATTCTTGAAATATTAATGTATGTAACATTGATACTGTTTGATAAATTATCAGGTAAGTATAAAAATGACATTGTATGAGATATCGTATGTGGTAATTTCCTAACTCCGTTGTTCAAGGTCGAGCTTTGTGAATGAATGATTCATGAAATTAATATTATCAGTGTAATAAAGCAGAAAGTGACGGTAACTCAATACAGTTAGAAGCAGATTCAGTTTGATATGGCGTTTAGTGGGAAGCAGATTGTAATCTTAATAGTCAGAGTAAAGAGTTATGAAATCTAGAGTTATATGTGAATTTGAAATGTACTGAGTGAAAGCAAATCCTTTAGTCTACTTTCTGGTAAGATTTTCGGGGACAAAAATCTCTAAAGGGGGGAGAGTTGTAATAGCCCGATTTAGACCCTAGTCGAAATAGTGGTTTCGAGACCACAAATTCAAGTCATAAAATATTTAAATCTTATTTTTTCATGCTTAGGATATGTGAATTAGCATGTATGAAAGTTTCGTATGAAAATTTAATTGTTTGTGTGCTTAATTTCATAAAAGGACCTAATCGCATAAAATGTAAAAGTTGCCTGTTATAAGTTAAAGTGCCTATTAGTTATGGCTTATTAATTGGAAGGTCTTTATGTTGTAATAAGACCATTATATGTTAGTGGAATTTATGGTTTGGCATTTTGGTAAATAGAAATATTTTTAAAGGGTGGTTAGGTAATTGAATAATAAAGGTTAATATAATAAAACAAAGTGAAATTGATGGCCATTTTATCATCTTTTATGGCCGAATGAAGCATGGGAGAAAGCCAAACTAAGGTTTTCATATTCGGCACTTTGAAGTTCAATTAGGTATGTGATTTTTTATGGGTTTTCGATAATTTCTACGTTTTTGTGATCGTTGCTTAGTATACTATCAAGCCCATGTATCAATTTCTGATTTTGATGATGATTTTGAAATATGCTATTGATGAAATTGTGAGCTTTGTGAAGTTTAATGTTAGTAAATGAAAGATATGTTTTGGGTTAGCATGTTTCGTCTTTGAATTTTTGATAAATTTGACTATTTTGGGCTAAATTGTGAAAAATGAGAAATTGAGGGACTAATTTGTGAAATAAATGAAAGAAATGGGCTGCTAGGGACCTTAGTGAAATTCAGCCAAGCATGGGTGTGGTCAAATTTTGATTATTTTTGTGTTTTGTGAAATAGGGACTAAATTACGAAAAATATGAAATGTTAGGGGCAAAAGTGTAATTAGCCCATTTATGAGTTTTTGAATGAATTTGAGTGAATAAATGATTAAATAAGTCGAATTTATATTGAATTAGATCAAGAAATGAGGAAATCAAATTTGGATCGGGGAATGTAAAAAATTATTAAATAGTCGTTCCGGTTCATTCGTGTGAGTACGAGGTAACTTCATAAGTAAATAAATGTTGTTAAATTGAAATGTAACACCACAAACCCATCCTGGACGTTATAGTCGAATCTGGCTTGTCACATTGAAGTGTTTTTTAAAAACCATGTTTCCATTGAAAACCCTTCTTACTATGTAAAACCTCTGGCCATTTTAAAACTTGTGAAAACCTCAGTTTACGTTGGTTTCTTTTGCAAAACATGGTTCACTGGAAAGTTATTCCCATTTAAAACGGTGTTTGTTGTGGAAGCTTAATTTAAAATAGTCGATTTACGAAAACATGATGTTTAAAAGTTAAGTTACGAAAACGTAGTGCTTTGAAAATAGTTATTGTTTTGAAAAACCATGATCTACTTCTAACGAATATCAAATATAGTAAATAAAATCCCAAAGTTTAAAATAAAAACCAGAGAGGCCTTATTACAAACCAAACCGAAATTAAAGTACTGAGAAGCAAATAAACGTAGTAGATAACAAAAGCAGCTGTGTGGCCATCTCCAAGTCCCTCGCAGCACCGATCCTCCTAATGCTGGTGATTACCTGATTGCGAAACTTTGAGAAAATCCTTCGAGCAACAACCTTAGTGGAAGAGAGGTTCGATTGCTACCCAAACTGCGGCGCTTCTTCACTCCACTGGAACTCTATTGATTTGTCAGAACCTTGCAAGACCGCAACCACAACACCAATAGCAGACACAAAAACAAACGACCAACACCACAAAGAAGGAAAATCGATAGAAGGTTAAGAAAAGGAAAGTGAATCAATTGGTTAGGAGAAAACCCAAGGAAACGAAATATAGGGCAGAGGAAAACTATATTCGGCCAAAAACCAAAAAAGATATTGAGAGGAGAAGAAAGGTAAGTGAAGAATGTAGTCAACTTGATTATGAGAAAAGAGAAATAAAGGTTCTGCTAATCAAGGAACAACATACCAAATCGTTCAAGCAAATGCACTTGAAAGGTAATAGAGAAGTAAAGGGTCACACAAAACTGCCTAAATGGTCACACTTGGATTTAGCTACACTTGTAAAAGGAGAAAAGAAAGGTACCAATTCGGCACTAAATGCCCCAAAACTGAAATTGCACAAAGAGAATAACTCCCAAAACTCTCCAAATGCCGAAAATGCACACAAAGGGACCCCTTAGCCGAATTTGCACACACTAGTTCCCCTATTCGGCTACAACACTCTCCAAGTCTAAAATTCCTTGATTTTCTCCACCCAATTCTCTTCCATGTCCATAACAACCATTATCATATCCCTTGATTTTCTCCCCTTGACCAATTCTACAACCACCTCAAGAGAGTTTTAATCCAACTCTACCTCTCTCACCTCATGGGAATAAAATAAATGTACCTTGCAAATCATGGGATTCGAACTCAAGATCCCTTTCCACCATAATGATGCCACAACCTCTAGACCACATGCTTCCTTATGATAAATTTTAACCACTAATATTTATAAGGCCTACAAGTTAAAGCCAAGGTTCACTTAAGGGAAAAACTAAAATTTTCCTAAAGCCTAAAAACTAAAATTTTGCTAAAGCCTAGATTTGAACCCAGAACTTCTCAGACATCCCCAAACACACCCAATTCACTTAACCACCACACCAAACATGCAATTTGTGCCACTTTCTTGCTCAACTAAAATATTTATAAGCCACCTACTAACAAATCCCACGCTCAAGGCCCAATACTTCTAGGCCCAAAATTCGGGGCGTTATATGAAATGTATGTGCATTATATGTGTTGAATTGAGTTGTAAAGAAATATAATTGTGAAGTTGAAGTATATAAAATGTGAATTGAATTTGAGGCACTCAGTGTTCGATAAATGAAATAGCTACGGCTATTAAAATGGCACTAAGTGTGTGATACAATTGTACCTCCGGCTAATTAATTGGCACTAAGTGTGCGATACAATTATAGCTTCTGCTAATTAATTGGCACTACATGTGCGATACAATTATAGCTTCGGCTAATTAATTGGCACTAAGTGTGCGATACAATTATAGCTTCAGCTAATTAATTGGCACTAAGTGTGCGAGTTTGTTGAATGTTCAAGGATGATCGAATGAATTAGTATTTCAAGCATTGGAGTGATAAATGTGATAGATAAGAACGTAATGGTACAGGTATGTACGGAACCTATGTGGTTGATGATGTTAAGTATGAAGTAGATGAAAAATTGTGTATATAAAATTATGCAATGAAAGTGAGTATGATTATGATAAGTTGATAAATGATCTATGTGAAAATGAGATGTGGATACTAGAAGGTGAACTATGATTAAATGAACTATATGAGAAATGTGGAATCGTAATTGTGTTTTGCCATATATGATTCAGGTACATGTGATTTGTATATGAAATTCTAATATGAAATGTGAGTATGATTCAAATGACGATATGTGAAATATATGATAATAAACGATGTGTTATATATATGCTCATTATATGAAATTGTGGTTCTATGTTTTGGATAATTATGAAAAATGGAACATGTTTGGGATGTGTGATTTGTTATGGTTATTCGGGTTTTGAAATGCATAAAAAGAAATTTATATTTTTTTATGCATGAAATGAAATAAATGACCATGTTTTGGTTGGTTACATAATGAAATTGTGCAAGATTAATTTATATGAATGATCTAATGGTTGTTATTTGAAATTGAAAGCATGGTTTATATGTTCACCGATAAATTTGCTTATGGCTTACTAAGCTCTCGAAGCTTACCCTATTTGTTTTTCCTATGTTTATAGAGTTTCAAAGACTTGCTCAGGTTAGAAGTCGTAGTAGACGTCATCACACTATCCGGTTATCGCTTCGGTAAATAAAAGCTTTGAATTTTTAGTTATGTGGCATGTATAGGCTAGTTTCGATATGGTTCATTTAGATTTGTATATATGTAGCCATGCGAAAATGGCTTACTAATGATGTTGATGTTACTAGTGAAATGATCTTTTTGATAAGGTTGTTATGATCTTGAAATGGTTATAAATGGGATATGAATCATGGGTTCATGGAATGAATTAGGTGTATGGAATTAGTATGTTTGAGTTGGAATTATATATGGAAATGATTAATGATATTGAAGTATGAGTGAATGAATTGGGCATGTGATTTTGGTATGTTTTGGTATAGAGACTAAACATGAAATTGGTTAATGACATTATAGAGTGATTGATAATTTTTGGAGTTGTATTTGGCTAAAAATGTTGCGTATTATGATGCTTGATTTGGACTTGTAGGGAGGACCCAAATGGGTGGCAAATTGGCTTTGCAAATAGCCTATTTTTGTCCACACGGACGTGTGGCAAATTGGCTTTGCAAATAGCCTATTTAAGTCCAGCAATTGATACGAGTTAGGGGTGTTACACAAGTTGTCAGTCAAGATGTAGCTACACAGTGCTGCTCTCACAAGAAATCAGGTATCCGCAACACATGCTAGACTACCCAGCCACTCGTAGGACAACGAGACCAGCACCCGGATCACATGAACACATAGGTTCCTAGTGACATGTCACTCGTATCCTATTCTATTCCTAAGATTCACTCGGGACTTTTCGCTTGTTAGAACTTTGTCAAATATGTCCAAAGAGTCAATCACAATTCATACAATATTAAAGCATTTAAAACATAAGTATAACAATGCATTATTTACATACGAACTTACCTCGGTAGAAAAATAGTAGAATTTGACCTAATAGTCAAACACTTTATTTTCCCCTCGATCTAGGTCCGAACCTCGTTTTTCTTGATCTATAATGAAAATTTTAACTTATCTAATACACACATTGTTCAATTCAGTCCACAAATCATATTATGGAAAATTTACATTTTTACCTCTAATGTTTTACATTTTTACAATTTAGTCTCTCAGCTCGTAAATTGAAATGTACTCAATTTCTTCAAAACCCAAGCCTAGCCGAAGCATTTTCATACTCATATCAGCCCACATTTTCCACTTAATCACACTTTTACTACTTATTTTATAACTTTTACAAATAAGTCCTTTTTGACATATTTACCGAAAATCACTTAGCAAAAGTTGTTTCTAACAAAAAACATGCATTTTCTACCATTAGCCATAAAAATACACACATGTCTAACATGGGTCAAACCCTAGACCTTAATCATACCTCCAATTAGTGCTAGAAATTGGTAGATCGAGTTACAACGACTTTAAAAATGTAAAGAGCATTAAAAACGGGGCAAGAACGGACTTACAATCGAGCTTGGAAGATGAAAAATTCCTATCTATGTCTTCTTAGGGATATTCAGCCATGGGAGAGAAGATGGACAAAGATTTTGGCTTGATTTTTTCTTTTTAATTCATTTAATTATCAAACGACCAAAATATCCTTTTCTTAAAACATTAAATTTTTCTTACTTCATGTCCATTTTTGTCCACTAACTTAAGTAATGGTCTAATTATCATCTAAGGACCTCTAATTTAAAATTTCATAACAATTAGACACCTCTAGCTTCTAGAATCAAGTTTTACATTTTTTGCAATTTAGTCCTTTTTGCTAAATTGAGTGCTCAAACGTCAAAATTTTCGAACGAAATTTTCACAAAATCATTCCATAAAATTCTAGACCATAAAAATATAAGAAAAATAATTTTTTTCTGCGTTAGATTTGTGGTCCCGAAACTACTGTTCCCACTAGACCCAAAATCGGGTTGTTACAACTCTCCCCCTTTAGGGATTTTCGTCCTCGAAAATCTTACCAGAAAATAGGTTGGGTACTGTTTTCTCATAGCTTCCTCGGGTTCCCATGTAGCCTCTTCCACCCCATGTCGTTGCCACAAAACTTTCACTAGGGTTTTGCTCTTATTTCTCAATTGTTTAACTTCTCAATTGCTCTTATTTCTCAATCTCTGTTGGTGAAATCATATGTAAGGGATCATAACGGTATCGCCACATCATCGACACATGAAACACATTATGAATCCTTTATAACTCTGTCGGTAAAGCTAACCGATATGCTACTGGCCCTATTCTTTCAATAACCTCATACGGCCCAATGAAACGTGGACTCAACTTGCCTTTACGGCCAAATCTCAAAATCTCCTTCTACGGAGATACTCTCAAAAGTACTTTATAACCAATCTGAAATACTATCTCTTTTTTTTTTCGAATCTGCATATGACTTTTGTTGATCTGAGGTAGCTTTCAAGCAATCACAGATTACCTTTACTTTTTCTTCGGTATCTCTAACCAAATCAACCCCGTGAATCTGTCTCTCACTAAGCTCTATCCAATACAACGGAGTTCGACACTTGCGGCCGTACAATGCCTCATATGGTGTCATTTTTATACTTGACTGCAAACTGCTATTATACACAAATTCAAGCAATGGTAGATATTTCTCCCAACTATCTTCGAATTCTAGAACACAACATCGGAGCATATCTTCAAGAATCTGAATTACTCTTTCGGATTGACCATCAGTTTGTGGATGAAATGCGGTACTAAAATTTAACTTCGTACCCAAAGCCTCTGGTAATTTCCTCCAAAATCTCAAAGTAAACCTCGAATCTCTATCTGAAATAATAGAAATAGGCACTCTATGCAATCTCACAATCTTAGAAATGTACAATTCAACTAACTTACCAAGTGAGTAGTCAGTATGTACTAGAATAAAATAAGCCGACTTTGTCAATCTATCAATAACAACCCAGACGGTATCTTTCTTTTTCAGAGTCAAAGGCAAACCCATTACGAAGTCCATCGTAAGCCTATCCCATTTCTACTCGGGTACCATTGTAGACTGAAGTAAACCTAAAGGCACTTGGTGTTCGGCTTTTACTTGTTGACAAATCAAACATCTCGATACGAATTCAGAAATATCTCTTTTCATACCTGACCACGAATAGAATTTCTTCAAATCATTATACATTTTCGTACTGTAACACCCCTAACCCATATCCGTCGTCAGAATAAGGTTATGAGGCATTACCAAATAACACACCTCATTCACATATATTTTTATATTCATAATCAAAATCCATTCAAAACATTCACAATGTCCCATGTAAGGCTCTACGAGACCTTAAAACATACTCAAAAGTGATCCGGGACTAAACCAGTAACCTTTGTAAACTTTTGGAAACTTAGAAAATTTTCTTTGATTTCAAGGTCATACGCCCGTGTGAACAGGTCGTATGCCACACATGGCCACCAGGCACGCCCGTGTCACAGGCCGTGTGAAAACAGGGCATACATACTGACTTGTACCACATGGCTAAGGACATGCCCATGTGCCATGGCCATGGGAAAACTAGGGAGGTTACTGACTTGGGTCACACGGCTGACCACATGCCCATGTGCCAGTCCGTGTTCCATACACGGCCAGTAGACATGTCCATGTGTCTAGGTCATTCAAAACTGTAGGGTATACTGACTTAATTTGAAAGGGTACCCTAGGGGACTCACGGCCGTGCAACTTGACCATGTGTCACACATGGCTAAGACACACGCCCGTGTCTCTGCTCGTGTGGACAAAAATAGGTCATTTGCAAAGCTAATTTGCCACCCTCATCTCATACACACCTATCCATTAAAATGGTATCATTTCAACACATATATAGGTAGCCAAAATATGCCAATTTAATCACATATCATGTTATCTATCATCAACCAATTCAACTACTAAATTCCATATTCAAAACATACCAAATCAACATGCTACAATTATCAAACCCACATAACTCCTAAATGAATTTTCTCACCTTTCTATCAACCAATTCATGTTTCTCAAACGTACCAATTCTTTATCCACAAATCATACCAAAATATACCATTCCTCAAGCATTAATACATCAACTAATAACTAATCAAATGAGCAACCACCTAGCTATATCAACAACCATGACAAACATGCCAAAACACATGATAACTTATATACATCACATATATCACTTATTAAACATATAATTTAAGCCAAATTAAATGGCCATATACACTAACATTTACAAGCCAAATCTCATGGCTAAAATCATAACTCAAAACATACCAAAATGACACTAGCCTCTACATGCCATATACCATAAATACAAAGCTTCTAAAGTACCAACGAGTTAATCGATAGTGTGATGACATTTCCCGATGATCCCTGAGTCCGAGTTAGCTTTGATACTCTATAAAACATAGACAAATAACATACAGTAAGCTTCATTGCTTAGTAAGTTCATACTAAATAAAATCGATAGTTCATAATATTCAAACCATCAATTAATAAACACTTAATAAGTCTCATATCATCACTCAATTGTAACCCATGACCATTTATCATATATACACAAATCCATCAAGCTTCATACACATAGCATCAACTACCACATAGGTATCGTACGTACCTGTACTCTCCCGTGTTTATTTATTACATTTTAACCTCTTTATTCAATCTATATGGAAATCTTTCAATACTCAAGGAACTCGTACACTTAGTGAAAAAATGATTAGTCGAAGCTATAATGATATCGCACACTTACTGCCATCACATTAAACCTAAGTTATCTCAGTATCACACACTTAGTGCAATCACATTAAACCAAAGTTATCTCAGTATCACACACTTAGTGCCACATATAGCCGAAGATATTTCAATTCATACACTAAGTGCTATATACATATAGCTGAAGCTATTTCAATTCACACACTAAGTGCTACATATATATATAGCCGAAGCTATCTCAAAATGCACACAAAGTGGCAAACATAGTCAATTTGTTGTCATACTCAACCATAGTCTCATATGTACAATTTATGCGACATGAAATCATTCAAAACATAATTGTAACAATGTTTATGACGTACGAACTTACCTCAGATCTAAAAACGACTCAATTTACACTTTTCTCAAATTAATCCCTAATTGACATTTTTGTCAAAAATCACTTTACAAAACATGTATATCAAACACCAAGCTTGCATAATTCATCATCAACATCATAAAAATCATGGATTCATAAATTGAATTTTTCAAAATCACTAAAAAACTCAAAAATTAAGGTACGGGCTAGCTAGTACTCAAAGCAACGATCACAAAAATGTAGAAATCATCAAAAATCGAGCTTAAAACGTACCTCAATCAAGCCACACAAGTGTAGAATGGTTTAAGAATTCAAAACCCTATTCTTTTCTCTATGTTTTGTTAAGAAGATGAACAAAATGAACATCATTTGTTTTGTTTTAATTAATATTAACTTATAAATCAATTTACCCTTTTAACCTTTAATTAAAACATTAAAAATCACATAATGGACTAATTACAACATATGGACCTCACATTTAATAAGCCATAACAAATAAACACCTTTATCATATAGAATGCAACTTTTACATTTTAAGCAATTTAGTCTTTTTTCTCAAATTGAGCTATTAAACGATAAAATTAGCTCATGAAATTTTCACACATATTTATTAACATGATGTGAACATCAAAAATAATATTAAAATAATTTTAAAACCTCAGATTTGTGGTTTCAAAACCACTGCTTTGATTTAACTAAAATCGGGTTGTTATACGTACTACCTAGATGAACCGATAAACAACCACTGTGTGCCTTGTGTAGAATTTTCTAAATAATTTCATCATTTTTTGATACACATGCTCTATCCCAAAACATCAAACAATCATCTAAACTAATCCGAAAGTCCGTATCATACCCGATTCACACTGAGCTCTTTTGGCTTGCAATTCACTATCATTTTTCTGAGCTTCACAAATTTGTTGAATAAATACCGGTCTAGCTCTCAACTCGGCCAAAATTGAACCATCACTAGACAAATTCTATCTTGTATTCATAGCTCTCAAAGCAAACAAGGACTTTCTGCTCAAAGCATCTGTGACTACATTCGCCTTTCTCAGATGATAGTTAACTACTAGTTCAAAATCTTTCAGTAACTCGAGTCATCTCTGTTGTCCCAAGTTCAGATCTTTCTGAGTCATCAAGTATTTTAAACTCTTATGATCATAAAAATATGAAATTTCTCATCGTACAAATGATGTTGCCGAATTTTCAAAGCAAAAACAATGGCGGCCAATTCCAAATCGTGCGTCGGATAATTCTTCTCATGCGGTTTCAACTGTCTCAAGGCGTAAGCTACCACTTTCCCTCCTACATCAACACAGAAACCAAACCATTCAATGAAGTGTCGCTATAAATTACAAATTCCTTTCCCAATTCAGGTTGTACTAAAACTGGTGCCTCAGCCAATAATGCTTTCAATTTCTCTAAACTTTGTTGACATTTTTTGGACCATTCAAATTTAACATCTTTTTGCAACAACTTGGTCATAGGAGTAGCAATCATCGAAAATCATTTGACAAAACATCGATTATAACAGGTTATGTAATGCCGCAAAAATCCCAAAATTGTGAATTTTTCTTTTTGTGCTTAGTAATCCTGGTTAAGTGTTAATTACGCGTTGGTAGGTCTTGGTCAAGGTTTGAGTTCGAATCTAGGGGTAGAAGAAATTAAAGTTTAATAATTAAAAGGGCCTTGTTAGACAGTAATTGGGCTTTTAAATAAAGATAGGGAAAATGGCATCAAAAAGCCTTGTGGTGGAGTGGCTAAGTGACGCTAGTTAGAGTGTAGGGAGATAGAGTTAGTGGCTAGCAAGAAGATCCTAGGTTCGAATCCAAGCTTAGTATTTTTAGGAGTTTAATTTTGGCCTTCTAGAAGGTTGGAAGTGGCATGAAGATGGACTCTAAGGGGAGTGTTCAGGAGAGAAAATTAAGGAAAGGATCAAGGGGTTATCAGGGAGAAAAATGAGGAGATGAGAAAGGGGAAGTGATGGAGCAAAATGGGGAACTGAGGGCCAGGTAATTCGACTATAAGGGCTATAAATAAGTGTCAAATGCAGGGTTGCCAGGCTAGTGCCAAATTTCCTTCACCCTGTTACCGGAAACCCTTTTCCCTAAAAGCTGAAAACCCTTTTGTTTTCTTCTTTTTCTTTCGGTCGATTTCTCCAAAAGCTGAAAACCCTTGTTCTCTTTTTTTATTTTCTTGTGTCGCTTTCCTTGTTTTACTTCTGGGTTTAGCCGACTCTTCTTCCTCTCTCCCTTGGTGCCAAATAAGCAATTGTGCCATTCAGATCTCTTGAGCCAAATACTCTTTGAGCGAATCTAGTGCAAGTGTTACTCTTCCAATTAGTTTTCTTTGCTAAGTATCAAATATTGTCCCTCACTCTTTCTAATCGACTATGGTAGGGAATTAGTATCGAATCTCGGATCTTAGCTCTCTATCAAAATTGCTCTTTAGATGTTCACGATTTTGGTAAGTATTCCTCTCCCTTTGGCTAAGGTGGCCGATTGTTCGTAGTTAAGGTAAGGGGACTTGTGTTGGATACGAGTCACCTATTATTGTTTTTTAATAGTTAAGATTGGTGCAGATTTGGGAGTTGATCGTGGTTAGGGATTTAAGAAGGGGTTGTTATACTTATCGCGCAAAGTTTGGGACTAAGGAGATCGCATCACGCTTGCTTACCAGGTGTGCACTTACACTGCACACACTAGTAGATCGGTAAAAGCCGAAATGTCAAAAAGTTGAAATGCCGAAAAGTCAAAAGTTTGGCTACAGTAGTCTTGCGAGTGCGTGAATACTCTTTAGGGGGAGACCGATAGGTTACCTGAGGCCTATGGGCAATTCCATGGACTTGGGTTGTGAATAGGCTAAGTGGGCCGGAATGGGCTAAATGGGCCTGAAGGGCTGTTAGGCCCATAATAGGCAAAATTTGATAAGCGATGCTATGTGATAGGAAATTTGTATGTGAGCATGAATATAATGTGAGTTGGGCTGGATGGGCCATATAAATGAGATTGGGCCGAATGGGCCATATGAGCGTGAATTGGGCCTGATGGGCCATATGAACGTGAATTGGGCCTGATGGGCCATATGTATGAGATTGGGCCAAGAGGACCATATGCATGTATGTAGGGGTTTTGGGCCTAGTATATGATAACTACATAAAACTTAATTAATATGTTGCGACCATGTACAAGTCATAGAGTTAAGGTGTGGCAACGTGTATATGCATGTCTAGGATTGGATATAGGGAGAGCTTGGTACTTAAGCGGTCTTAATAACTCACCTCCTCTTCTCAGGAATCCTACTTGGTGCATAGTGTTCGTTCATCTTAGATCACGGGATTTGTTAACGGGCCAAGGTAAGTAAAAACCCATAATAAAAGAAAATCATCGAAATGCCCCTAAGGGAAAAAATAACTAAAATACCCCTAAGTTTTGTGTGTAAGATTTATGATTGCTACATGAATTCATATGTATTCATGTGATATCCTGTTTAGGTTGCATATGGGTTGGGAATTATTAAAAAGAGGGAGTATATGAGGGTCGCATGGCTGCTTGACAACCGTGGATCCACCGACGGCTTTTAAGCCCAATATGTGATTGGCATGTTGCTGCAACTTGGGTAGTTCCGCAACCGGGCTACCATTGATGGGTATCAGTTGGTTGGGTCGATATTTATATCCCCACAGGTTGTGAAAAGGGGGACGGAGTAGAAGTGTACCGGTTAGATTATTGGGGTGGGTTGCACTGCATGTTGATGTATGATGACTTTTGAATGCTTGTTTTCGTCGAGGGTTGTACACACTGAGTTTGTGAAAACTCACCCCCTCTTTTATTTTATTTTTAGGTGATGCTCAGTAGAAGGTTCAATGTTTGGAGGGACTCTAGGTGGCCAGCTAGCAAGATAATTTGGACTTGTTTTTCTTTTTAAAGCTTATCAGTTTCTATGTTATTAAGTACTTTTCAAATCGGATTGTAATAGGGCTTCCACTTTATTATTATTTGGATTATTATTTTTTTATGTGATGTAATTATAAAAAGTTGAATACAGTTTCTTAAACTATAGTATGACTTCTTTACGTGTCCGCTACTACATTTTATAATGACATGTTTTCATAAAATCATATATTTTAAACAAATGGTTGAAAGGAGTTTTTTTTAAGGATAGTTAAGGTTTCTTTTATTTTAAGAAGGGTTTTAAATGAAAACACGGTTTTCGCTAAAACACTTCAATGTGATACACCAAATTTGGCCATAATGTCCAGGCCGGGTTTGGGGTGTTACAAGTTAAGCCTAAAAAGCTTCTAACTTCAGATACATTCCTTAGTGATTTCCAATCAACAATTGCCAAAATCTTACTTGGATCAACCCGAATACCATCACCTAAAACAATATGTCCCAAAAATCTGACTTTTCAGAGGCCAAACTCATTTTTACTGAATTTAACAAATAATTTATTATCCCTCAATGTCTACATTACAGTTCTCAAGTGCTCGGCATGCTCGGACTCATCTCGAGAATAAATCAAAATATCATTGATGAACACAACCACAAACCTATCTAAATATGGTCAGAAAATTCTATTCATCAAGTCCATAAAAATAGCAGGTGCATTAGTTAGTCTGAAAGGCATAACAAGAAATTCATAATGCCCGTACCCTGTCCTGAAAGCAGTTTTTGGCACATTCGACTCTTTAACTCTCAACTGATAGTAGCCAGATCTCAAATCAATCTTCGAGAATACCGTTGTTCCTTTTAACTAATCAAATAAGTCATCAATCCTCGTTAAAGGATACTTATTCTTTATAGTCACCTTGTTGAGCTGTCGGTAATTGATACAAAGTCTCATAGATCCATCTTTCTTCTTTACAAATAACACTAGAACACCCCAGGGAGAAAAAATCGGTCTCGCAAAACCTTTATCTGTCAAATCTTACAACTGAGCTTTCAATTCTTTCAATTTAGTCGAAGCCATCCTATACGGAGCAATCGATATCGGTGAAGTCCCAAGTACTAAATCATTAGCAAACTCCACTTCTCTGACCGGTAGTAACCCTGGCAACTCTTTCGGGAACACATCCAGATACCCACACACTATCGGCACTGATTCAATTTTCAATTCAGACATCCTTGTGTTCAATACATAAGCAAGATAAGCTTTACAACCTTATGTACCTCTGATCAAACATAAACGAAACCATAATAGGCAATTCACTTGATTCATCGGTTTCAACCTAAAGAACCTCACCATTTTCACATTTCAATTTAATAGTTTTTTGTCTACAATTTACTATGGCATCATGAAATGTCAACCAGTCCATAACCAAAACAACATTGAATTCATCAAATGGACACAACATTAAGTCAGCCAGAAAATAGTGACCTCGAATCATCAAAGGAAAATTCTTGCAAACTTTATCAACTAGCACATATTTGCCTAAGGGGTTTGACACTTTAATCGCAAATTCAGTAGACTCAACAGGCAAATTCTTACTAGATACCAAATTCACACAAACATAAGAATGATTCGATCCAGGATCGATCAATGCAATAACATTAGTATCATAAAGAGAAAATGTACCAGTAATCACATCGGGAGATGATGCATCCTTACGAGTACGAATGGCATAAGCTTTAGTAGGTGCTCTAGCCTTAGATCTCACTATTGTATCTTTCGTCACACCTTTACTGCTAGTTCCATTCCTAATATTTATCGGTGGCCTACCTTTATTAGTAGTAGTACTTGGCCTTGCACTCAAAAATTATTTTTTCTTAGCCATCTCAGGGCAATCTTGGATGAAATGCTCTTGAGAACCACACTTGAAACAAGCTCGGTCATTCATCCTACATTCACCGGGATGTCTTCTTCCACAATGCTGACATTCAGCTCTGTTAGACCTAACATTACCCACACTTGCCATTGAAGTATCTTGAGACTTAGAACTCGAATATTATTTCCCGCAGTCTCTATGTGAATACCAAGCTATACATTCGAATGAGATTTCATTTCTCTAGATTTTTTTAACTGAGATTGAAATGACTTACTCATTGACCTTTTTCTTGTATCTCTAGCCTCACTCTCGGCTGTTCTTTTCTCTTTTCTTAGCTCTTTGGCGTTGCAAGCTCGTTCAACCAATACAACAAATTCTTTTAGTTCTAAGATTCCAACTAACAGTCTGATGTCCTCATTCATCCCATCTTCGAACCTTTTACACATAATAGCCTCAGAGGAAACACATTCTCGGGCATACTTACTGAGCCTGACAAATTCTCGCTCATACTCCGTCACCGACATTCTGCCCTATTTCAACTCAAGAAATTTTTTACGTTTCTGATCGATGAACCGCTAACTGATTTATTTCTTTTGGGATTCCTCTTGAAAGAATTCCCATGTAACCCTCTCTCTTAGTACCACAGATACGAGTGTCTTCCACCAGTGATATGCTGTGTCCCTCAATAATGATATAGCAGATTTCAAGCATTCTTTAGGTGTACATGATAACTCATCAAATACCCTGATAGTATTCTTAAGCCAGAACTCGGCTCTCTCGGGGTTGTTATCTACATTAGCCCTGAATTCCTCACCTCCTTGCTATCGAATCTTATCAATCGGAGGCTTATTCTGTCTTACCAAATCTACATCTTGGGGAACTACGGGAATCGGTTGGGGATAAGGAGGGGGTAGAGGATGTTGAGCATTCGGGTTTGTTTGAACAAACTCCGAATACCACTCGTTCATCATGTAGAGGAAGGCTTCTCTAGGCCCTCCTCCCTGACTGACTATGGGAGATCTATTTTCAGATGACGCTGCCCCTTGAGCAGGAGCCAACGTATTACTTTCTACATCATTAGCTACAGCTCAGTCCGGATTTATTTACTATATGAAAACATAGTTTAAAATTGTCAGGAGTCATTACACTATCACAGTTCATATGCGTCATGTATAGCTAGACTCTTACACACACTACGTTAGATCGAGAATTAACTAAACCGTAGCTCTGATACCACTAAATGTAATACCCTTTACCCATATTCGTTGCCAGAATAGGGTACAAGGCATTACCAGACTTAAACACAATCAAACATATATTTCTGAGCCGTAAATTTTTGTCCAAATTAAAACTTTTTTTATTTAATCATAAGGTCCCTAATACGAGCCTACGAGGCCCAAAACACGCTTTGGAAGTGGTTCAGGACTAAGCCAAGAACTTTAGAAAATTTTACAACACTTAAAATTTTTTTCACTAAACAGGGGTCACACGCCCGTGTGGATATGGGACACACCCGTGTGGGCAGGCCATGTGGTCACACACGCCCATGTCCCAACCCCGTGTAACTCTCTGTTTGTCACCCAAGAACAAATTGAAGTCACACGTCCAATTCACACACCCGTGTTCTCGGTCGTGTGGTCGATTTAAAATTCATGATTTTTCATAACCTAGGTGCAAATTTCACATGCCCAGGACACACGCCCGTGCCTGAGGCCGTGTCGTCCACATGGCTGAGACACACACCCTTGTCTTTGCCCGTGTACCCAATTCTGAGCATTCTATTTTGCAAAAATTAGGGTGCAGGGGGCACATGGCCTAAACACATGCCAGTGGAGCAAACTATGTGTCACACACGGCCTAGACGTACGCCCGTGTGCCTACCCGTATGGACAAAAATAAGGCTATTTACCAAGCCATTTTGCCACCCGTTGTTGTACACAACTACATAACACAACATAGCACTAATTCAAACATTTACATACAGCCAAATCAGCCACAACCAAGACATCAATACATCATTCACATGCTACCATCTATCATACACAAACATCACATACTCATCGACTTAAATCATGCAAATTCCCACATCCATGAAAGGCATCATTATATAAATTACTTATACCAATAGTAGCCAATTTCAAATAGCCTTACACAAAATGAACTTTCAACCAATATAAACCAAAACATTTGGCCAAATTAATTATGACACATAACAAAATGACTAAGTCCCCTATACATGCCATAACTTAAAATGTTGAAATCATTAGTACCAAAATAATTGTTGATAGTGTAAGTGGATCTTCGACAGTCTCCGATCCCTGAGCTAGCTTGGTGACACTATAAGACAATGGAAAGAAAGGGGAGTAAGCTATAAAGCTTACTAAGTTCCTATGCAAATAATAAGCATCATAATCATATATTTAACATACAATTGACATGATGAAAACTAGCATGAATGATATTAAAATCTTTAATCATAACTTACTCAATCACAACCTTACCAAGGGTTCATCACATATCGAGCTCATTACATATGAGATTTGCGTACATACCTGTACCAACTTGTAACATACCATAGTCTTTCACAACTTTGACATTCCCATTGGACACTCGGAATATTAATTAATACTCAAAAATTTTGCACATAAGTGTCATATATGTAGCCAAAGATACTTCATATCTCATAAAACATATATGCTCATTTTCGAGCTATTCATAGGCCTGCTTACACAAGCTGTCAGTCAAGACGTAGCCACACAGTGCTGCTCTCACAAGCTGTTAGGTATCTACAACACATGCCAAACTACCTAGCCACTAGTAGGACGTATGAGATTAGCACTCAGATCACATAAGCACATGGGTTCCTAGTGACATGTCACTCGTATCCTATTCTATTCCTAAGGTTCAATCGGGATTTCTCGCTTGTCGAAACTTTTTCGAATACATCCAAAGAGTCAATCGCAATTCATACAATATTAAATCTTTTAAAACATAAGTATAACAATGCATTATTTATATACGAACTTACCTCGGTACAAAAATAGTAGAATTTGACCTAATCGTCAAACACTTTATTTTTCCCCTGTGTAGGTCTGAACCTCGTTTTTCTTGATCTATAATGACAAATTTAACTTATTTAATACACACATTGTTCAATTCAGTTCACAAATCATATTATGGAAAAATTACATTTTTGCCCCTAATATTTCACAATTTTACAATTTAGTCCCTAAGCTCGTAAATTGAAATGTATTTAATTTCTTCAAAACGCAATCCTAGCCAAGCCATTTTCATACTCATACCGGCCCACATTTTTCACTTAATCACACTTTTACTACTTATTTTATAACTTTTACAATTAAATCCTTTTTGACATTTTTACCGAAAATCACTTAGCAAAAGCTTATTTTCTAACAACAAACATGCATTTTCTACCATTTGCCATCAAAATACAAACTTTTCTAACATGGGTCAAACTTAGACCTTAATCGTACCTCAAATTAGTGCTAGAAATAGATAGATCAAGTTACAACGACTTAAAAAATGTACAAAGCATTAAAAACGGGGCAAAAACAAACTTACAATTGAGCTTGGAAGATGAGCAAACCCTAGTTATGTCTTCTTAGGGGTACTCGACCATGGGAGAGAAGATGGACAAAGATTTTGGCTTGATTTTTGCTTTTTAATTCATTTAATTACTAAATGACCAAAATGCCCTTTTCTTAAAACACTAAAATTTCTCTTACTTCATGTCCATTTTTGTCCACTAACTTAAGTAATGGTCTAATTATCATCTAAGGACCTCTAATTTAAAATGTCATAGCAATTAGACACCTCTAGCTTCTAAAACTCAAGTTTTGCACTTTTTTTAATTTAGCCCTTTTTGCTAAATCGACTGCTGAAATGTCAAAATTTTCGAACGAAATTTCACAGAATCATTCCATAAAACTGTAGACCATAAAAATATAAGAAAAAAATCTTTCTGTGTCAGATTTGTGATCCCAAAACCACTGTTCTGACTAGACCTAAAATCGAGTTGTTACAAAAACACCTACACAAGCCATATAACCAAGTACACAAGTTTCATGGATTCCATGCTTATATGGTTTACGTACATACTTGGACTGATACGTATCAATCTCTTACCCTTATATATTATCAATATACCCGTTGAGCCATTCGGAATAATATTGGATACTTGGGAATCTCGCACCCTAAGTGCCAAAACATGGTCGTAACCATCTAAATCTCATATCTCATATGTAAATGCTCATTTTGAGCTATCACCGGGTCTACTCACACAAGCTAACGGTCAAGACATAGCTACACAATACTGCTCACACAAGCTGATGAGTAACCTCAACACATGCCGAAAAACTCAGCCACCAGTAAAATGTACTAACCAACACCTAAAACATAATAACCCCTAATGACATGTCATTTCTATCCTATCTATTCCTAAGGTTCAACCGGGATTTATACATTTTCGATAACTCATCTAGAATTTTCGTGGTGCCGTATCATCTCAATTATAATAATTTAGCATTTAACATGTATAATTTAATGCTTATTAAACATACGAACTTACCTCGATCACAAAAATGACGTAATAAGATCGACTAGTCCAAAACTTTATCTTTCCCTCGATCTAGTTCCGTACGAGGCTTAACTTGATCTAAATAATCAAATTCAATCCATTTAGTCTTCATTCTATTCAATTCAGCTCAAAATACATATTTTTGTAATTTTAAACTTTTACCCTAATATTTTAACATCTTTATAATTTAGTCCCTAGCTCATAAAATTGCAAATTTATGCAATTGAGTCCACACTCATGCTAGCCAAATTTCATCTATGCTCATAGCAGCCCACATATTTTATTATTTCACACATTTATCACATAATTTTCACATTTCTCAATTTAATCCCTAATTGACAATTTTATCAAAAATCACTTAACAAATGTTGTTTATCTAACAACAACCATTCATTACATCAGAACACAAACACATTCTTCAATGGTAAAACCCTAAACTTTTAACAATTTTGGAAATTAGTCCCTAGGCTAGCTAGATTAAGCCAAACAACTCTAAAAACATAGAAATCATTAAAAAAGGGACAAAAAAATACTCACATGCAAGGCTAGGAGTGAAGGCTGAATACTTAAGCTTTCATGGAGGTTTTCTACTTCAAAATTTTGTGGTATCATTCATTAAGGAAGATGATACATTTTTTTTTGTTTTAATTAGCTTATTTACTAAATTACTTAATTAACCTTGATATATTAACCTTAAAAATCATTTAAATAATGTCCATATAAGTCCACTCACATTGCCAATGGTCTATTTACCATTCAAGTACTCATACAATTAAGTTCTTTAACTATTTAGTACCTTTAGCCTATAGAACTCTAATTTTGCACCTTTTTTAGTTTAGTCTTTTTCATCGAATTGAGCATTCAAACGAAAACATTTCTTAACAAAATTTTTATATGACTCTAATAACATGTTATATACCTTAAAATAATAATAAAATGAATATTTCTACTTTGGATTTGTGGTCCCGACTGATTTGAATAAAAACGGGCTATTAGAACTCTCCCCCTTTAGGAATTTTCATCCCCAAAAATCTTACCAGAAAATAGGTTAGGGTACTATTTTCTCATAGCTTCCTTAGGTTCCCACGTAGCCTCTTCAACACCGTGACGTTGCCAAAGTACATTCACTAAAGCTATGCTTTTGTTTCTTAACTCTTTAATCTCTCGAGCTAAAATTTTGATCGGTTCTTCATTATACGACATATCGGGTTGAATCTCAACCTCTGACGGAGAAATTATATGTGACGAATCTGATCTATACTGTCGTAACATCGACACATGAAATACATTATAGATCTTTTCTAATTCTGATGGTAAAGCTAGCTGATATGCCACTGGCCCTATCCTCTCGATGATCTCATACGGTTCAATAAATTTCAGACTCAGTTTTCCTTTGTGACCAAATAGAAAAATCTTCTTCCACGGTGATACTTTAAAAAGCACTTTATAGCCAATTTGAAATTCAATATCTTTACGTTTCAAATCCGCATACGTTTTCTGTCGATTTGAAGCTGCTTTCAAACTATCGCGAATTACTTGTAAGAGTATGCCCAAAGATCAATCACGATATGGTTGTAATAACATACTTGGTTTATCATGTTTATTAATATAAGGCGCTGCCATTAATATTCCAGTTTCTTTTCTGTGTGCATAAATAAATTGTTTTATAATAATGTCCTGAGAATAATATGATTATTCTTAAAAGATCCTTAGTCAAGTATTGTTGTTGGCTAGGACAATAATAATGCATTAAGACTAACATGTAGTTGATTGATGATAAAGAGTTGTCATTGATATGGAGTGTCAGAATCAATGCATGAATATGTGTGTTAGAGAACAACATATTGGACTGACCCGCTATGAGTATGTTTCTTGGATTATTATGTAATTGTCATAACATTACTCATAGTGATTAATATGTATATGATCCTCATACTTGAGATCGCCTTTATCCCAACATCGTGAGTTGTATATTTTGATACAGTCAAACAAACACCGTAACTGGTTGTTCTATAAAGACTGATGTTGGACATACCATAATCTATGTTGAGGGATATAGTTGATCAATATAGGATAAGTCCCTCTTACATAATGGGAGTAATATCTCAGGCCACTTGATTGAGTGAGGCTAGAAATGCATGGCCATGCTCAAATAAGTTGATATGAGATGTCATACTTATTTGTGCCTCATAGTCTACTCAAGGTATCAAGAAACATGGGATGGACTATGCAAGTTGACTATTCCATGACTTGTGTCCATCCCAAAGATATAGGACTTAAGGATTAATGCATGAAAAGTTAATCACAAAAGGTTATGTCGAATCATGACTTCTTGTAACTTAGGTCGCATTGATGCATTGCTAGATGCCACTCATTGTTTGTAACATTAGAATCGTTCTAATATTACTGCTAACGTTACAAGAACCTATAGGGTCACACCCTATGGTTAAAATGAACGAGGTAAGACATAATTGGTATATTGCTTGGTTGTCACATGAATTAAATTAATTATAGAATTAATTTAATTGGGAAATCAAATTGTTGAACATACTATATGTACAAGGATGTTGTACACATAATCAGAACATAATTTTATTGATATATGAATTTAGTTCGTATATAAGTTTAAATAAATATAGTTTACCGAAATCCTTATTATAATTAATGTAATTATAATTTTTCGGTTAAACATTATTATATTTATTTGAATGATAATTATTATGTTCGGATTAATTTTAATGAATTAAAATTCGTTATAAATATATACCAATTAAGAGGGAGTTATATATAGCAAGGGTAAAAACCCTAAAAAGAATTATAAAAACTAGCCTGAAAATAGGCAAAGTGGTCTAGCAGCCGTTTAGCAAAATACTCTCTGAAAATAGTTTTCTGGGATTTCTATCGTTCATTGTCAATCGGGTGGACTACATAGAGGCCGACATGAGAAAAGGTTGCGGCTTGGTTCGATAGTGGTTCAACATTCCTGTTGCCTAGGCCTCGCTGTATACTCAGATTGAAGTTTCGGTAATTTTGAAACCTTTTTATCACCCCGATTCATTCCTTACACATGGATCCTTGGTTTGGATCGCCAAAATTTTTTTTAAAAATTTTTCACTACTCCTTGGAGGCACCGGTGTTCCAACAGTGGTATCAGAGCCACTTGTGTAATACGGACTCGGGCTTAAATACTTGGATGATGCAATTGTATGAGATACATGTTTCAATTTTATTATGTTATTCCTGTTTAAATCGTTTAAATAAAATCTGATAATTGTTCCTTTCGATAAGCGATTAAATGTTAATCATGATGTTATAGCCTATTCGGTTTTATGTTTTTACTGTTAACTTTAAGAAATCTATGATGAAGCAGGGGTGGCATTTACAATTTCCAGTAACAGATTACTGGCCAGTGGAACAAGGGTTGTTCCGATATGAAACCTCAAGGATTAAAATCCTAAAAAACACGATTCTATTGATAAAACTTATCAAATCGTGAGGTTTCATTTGACTGGGGTTCGCGGTTCATACCGCAGGGCTCCGCCCCGTACCCCTGGTTCATATCGCGGGGGCTCCGCCCCAACAGCCCCCGCCTTCAGATCCCCATCATCTTCCAATATGTTTTGTAATAAATAAACTTAATGAGCCATAAAAGGTTAAAAGGATATTTTATAATTCACTTAGTAAAACGTTGTATAAAGTATGCTATTTTTTGAAATGCACGGTGTTTGAAATACATAGTTATAGCCCGATGACCCATTTGATAAAAGGTTGTAATTTTATAAATACGGCTTGCGTGTCGTGCCTTACTACTATTCTTCTGTATTTCTCTTCTCATCTTACTCCCTCGTATGTAAAACGAGTTTCTGAATTTTGTAATTTTTAAAAGTTGCTGTGGACTAGACGAGAAGGAAGATGGGCTGACCAGTATGGATCGACATCTTGTGAAACGGCTTACACCTTTAGGTTCCCTTTTGGTTCTCCCATTGGCTTGGGTTGAACCACCATAGTTTATGGGCTATAACTATTGCATTTATTTATTGCTTTACTTATTCATGTATGAGATGCTATGGATGTTTAAAGCATGCAAATTTGGTAATAATAAACCCCATTAATTGTTGAGATCAATTCAAAGATTAAATGGACTAAAGTAGACCATAATTGGTGAGATGTAACACTCTAATAAAATCCCTCCATTAAAATATTAAGTCAATATGGCCTTCCAATTTATGCCCTCGTTAAGGCCTCAATCAATACTATGTAGGTTTTGCCAAAGTGAAGTACTAGTATTTATCTTGGTTAAACGCGAAGAATAAACAAGTGATATTCGCCGGTTAAAAATTGGTTAATGACTTAACTAGGTTACTCTAATAGGATTAGAAACCTAGAGGCAAGTAATTTGGATAAATCATAAGATGATTAGAACAAGAGTTCTTCACCAAATTGTAGGAGTTACATATGATGTAATTAGCAAGCAAGTGTTGCTTACCTAAATAACCATAATCTTGAGAGTAAAGCCAAAGCTGACTTAAGAGGAGGTGAAATATGGATCCTTAACCCACTAGAAATACTTTCAAGAAAGTCTTTCCAAAATTAATATATGAGGGTTATTAATTTTGAAAGAAAATAATGGGAACATCATTTAATAAAGTCCTTTTAATGATTGATATAAACTTGGTAAATTTATTCACATGCATATTTTATTGTTGTAGATTTATTATGGCTGCAAACACTAATACACTCTTATTATGATCGGTCCTTGAGAAGGACAAATTGAATGGTTTGAATATTCTTAACTGGTTCCGTAACTTAAGGATTGTCCTCAAACAAGAACAGAAATTATATGTCATTGAAAAACCACTTCCTGATGAACCACCGGGTATTGCCTCGAGGGCTGATAAAGATGCTTACAAGAAGCATCTCGATGAAATGGTAGACGTTGGATGTCTTATGCTTGCCACTATGAATCCTGAGCTTCAAAAGCAAGATGAGGATATGGTCGCTTATGATATGATCGAGCACCTAAAAGAACGATATCAAGGGCAAGCACAGCAAGAGAGGTTCGATATCTCTAAGGCCCTATTCCAATGTAAGCTGGTTGAAGGAAGCCCAGTAGGACCTCATGTTCTTAAGATGATTGGTTATATTGAAAGCCTATCGAAGCTTGGGTTTCCATTAAGCCAAGAGTTGGCCACTGATGTTACTCTGGAATCGTTGCCGGATAGTTACAGCCAGTTTGTCCTCAATTTCAATATGAATGAAATTGACAAGACTCTGCCATAGTTGCTCAGTATGTTACGAACTGCTGAAGGCAACATGAAAGAGGTTGGACCCAAGCCCATACTGATGGTCTGTAACAACAAGGGCAAGGGAAAGGCTAAAGTCCCGACAAAGCCTAAAGGCAAACGTAAGCCTAATCTTGGAAAGGGAAAGGCTACAGTGAAACCTAAAGGTGGGGTATCTAAGGAAGGAAACTGTTTTCATTGTGGTGTGTGTTTGGACATTGGAAGCGGAATCGCCTCTGTCTATCTTGAGGAAATCAAGAAGGCCAAAGCAAGTAGAACGTCTCGCTTGTGTATTTATGTTATTGATATTAATTTATCAACTACTACTTCTTGGGTATTAGATACTGGTTGTGGTTCTCATATTTGTACTTCTGTACAGGGACTACAAAGGAGTAGGACTTTGGCTAGAGGAGATGTGGACCTGCGAGTTGGAAATAGAGCAAGAGTTGCTGCATTAGCTGTGGGAACATATACTTTATCTTTTCCTAGTGGACTTGGTTTAATTTTAGAGGATTGCTATTTTGTGCCCAGTTTGACTAAAAACATTACTTCAATTTCTTGTTTAGACAAAATTGGTTTTGAGATAATAATTAAGAATAATTGTTGTTCCTTTTATCTCAATAATGTTTTCTATGGTTCGACACAATTGATTAATGGCCTCTATATTTTAGATCGAATGAATCCCATTTACAACATAAATACTAAAAGATCTAAAATAAATGACTTAAATCAAACTTATCTTTGGCATTGTCGTTTGGGCCACATAAGTGAGAAACGCATATCTAAACTCTATAAAGATGGTCTATTGGATTCATTTACTTTTGAGCAATTTTAAGTATGTGAATCTTGCTTATTAGGAAAAATGACTAAACCTCCTTTTACTGGTAAAAGTGAACGAGCTAGTGATTTAGAGGGTTTAATACATTCAGATGTATATGGACCAATAAATACACAAGTCAGAGGTGGATTTCACTACTTCATTACTTTCACTGATGATTTCAGTAGATATGGGTATGTTTATCTCATGCGCCATAAATCTGAGGCCCTTGAAAAGTTCAAGGAATTTAAAAATGAAGTACAAAATCAACTAGGAAAAACTATTAAGGCACTTCGATCTGATCGAGGTAGAGAGTATTTGAGCCTAGAGTTTGATGATCTTTTGAAGGAATGTGGGATTGTCTCACAACTTACGCCTCCTGGTATTCCTCAATGGAATGGATTTTTTGAGAGAAGAAATCGAACTCTATTAGACATGGTTCTATCCATGATGAGTCATGCTGATCTACCGACTTCCTTTTGGGGACATGCACTTGAAACAGCTATTTTCACACTAAATCGTGTTCCATCTAAATAGGTTCAAAAGATGCCATATGAGATGTGGACCGGAAAACGTCCCAGTATGTCTTTTATGAAAATTTGGGGTTGCGAAGCTTATGTTAAACGTCAGACGTCTACTAAGCTTGAATCCAAATCTGAAAGGTGTATCTTTGTGAGGTATCCGAAAGAAACCAAAGGATATTATTTCTTTAATCCCACTGAGAACAAAGTGTTTGTTACTCAGACTGGTGTCTTCCTAGAGAGAGAATTTGTTTCTAGAAAAGGAAGGGAGAAAGATTAAACTTGAAAAAATTCAAGAATCACAATATACCACTGAACCAGAGATAGAACAACAGTAAATTCCACAAGAAATTGAAAAACAAGTAACTACTGTAGAAACACAACCACCGCGTAGATCTTTAAAAGAATGCCATGCATCTTAGAGATATGGATTTCTCATTACAACGCATGGTGACATTCTTCTTATAAATCAAGATGAGCCTAGGACTTATCAAGAAGCGGTGGTGAGCCCAGACTCTGAGAAATGGCTTGAGGCCATGAGATCTGAGATGGATTCCATGTATGAAAACCAAGTTTGGACTTTGGTTGACCCACCCGAAGGGGTTAAACCTATAAGGTGCAAGTGGGTTTTCAAAAAGAAAACCGACATGGATGGTAATGTACAAACAAACAAGGGGCGATTAGTCGCTAAAGGTTTTCGCCAAATTTATGGTGTTGACTATGATGAAACCTTTTCTCCTGGAGCTATGTTTAAATCCATCAAGATCTTGCTCGCCATAGCTGCATTTCATGATTATGAAATCTGGCAGATGGATGTCAAAATAGCTTTCCTTAATGGGAAACTTGAAGAGGATGTGTATATGACACAACCTGAAGGTTTTGTCGATCCAAAGGATGCTGGAAAGATATGTAAGTTACAAAGATCCATTTATGGATTAAAGTAAGCTTCTCGAAGTTAGAATCTTCGTTTTAACGATGCAATCAAAGAGTTTAGTTTTATCAAAAATGAAGATGAGCCATGTGTTTACAAGAAAGTTAGTAGGAACACAATCACATTCTTGGTACTGTATGTGGATGACATACTTATCATGGGCAATGACATACCTACCTTATAGTCTATTAAGACTTGGTTAGAAAGTTGTTTTTCTATAAAGGACTTGGGCGAAGCCACTTACATCTTAGGAGTCAAGATCTATAGAGATAGATCAAGACGATTACTAGCTCTAAGTCAAGGTACATATATAGATAAAGTATTGAAAAGGTTCAATATGGAAGAATCTAAGAGAGGATTCCTACCTATGAGACATGGTATTTCACTCTCGAAGGAAATGTGTCCTTCAACTCCACAAGAGAGAGAACATATGACTAAAATTCCATATGCTTCTGCTATTGGATCTATCATGTATGCCATGTTATGTACCCGTCTAGATGTCTCATATGCCTTAAGTATGACGAGCAGGTACCAAGTAGATCTCGGTGAAGGTCACTAGACCATAGTCAAGAATATCCTTAAGTACTTAAAAAGAGCTAAGGATACGTTCCTAATAAATGGAAGTGAGGAAGAGTTAAGTGTAAAAGGTTACACTGATGCCAGCTTCCAAACCGACAAGGATGATTCTCGATCGCAATCAGGTTTTGTGTTTTGCCATAATGGTGGTGCTGTGAGCTGGAAGAGTTCAAAGCAAAGTACAGTACCCGATTCTACAACAGAGGTTGAGTATATTGCAGCTAGTGAGGCAGCAAAAGAAGCGTTTTGGATCAAGAAGTTCATTACTCAACTAGGGGTTGTGCCTAGCATATCAGATGGTATAGAACTCTGATGTGATAACAATGGAGCTATTGCCCAAGCAAAAGAACCCAGATCTCACCAATGATCCAAACATATACTTAGGCGCTACCATCTTATTCGAGAGATTATCGATCGAGGGGATGTAGAGATATGCAGAGTGCCTACAGATGATAACATTACTGATCCCCTGACCAAGCGTCTGACACAGCAGAAGCATGATCGTCACACTAAGTCACTTGGTCTTAGATATATAAGTGATTGGTCTTAGTGCTAGTGGGAGATTGTAAGAGTATGCCCAAAGATCAATCACGAGATGGTTGTAATAACATACTTGGTTTATCATGTTTATTAATATAAGGCATTGCCATTATTATTCCAGTTTCTTTCCCGTGTGCATAAATAAATTGTTTTATAATAATGTCCTGAGAATAATATGATTATTCTTAAAAGATCCTTAGTCAAGTATTGTTGTTGGCTAGGACAATAATAATGCATTAAGATAACATGTAATTGATTGATGATAAAGAGTTGTCATTGATATGGAGTGTCAGAATCAATGCATGAATATGTGTGTTAGAGAACAACATATTGGACTGACCCGCTATGAGTATGTTTCTTGGACTATTATGTAATTGTCACAACATTACTTATAGTGATTAATATGTATATGATCCTCATACTTGAGATCATCTTTATCCCAACATCGTGAGTTGTATATTTTGATCTGATCAAACAAACACCATGAATCGGGTTGTTCTATATAGACTCGATGTTGGATATACCACAATCTATGTTGAGGGATATAGTTGATCAACATAAGATAAGTCCCTCCTACATAATGGGAGTAATATCTCAGGCCACTTGATTGAGTGAGGCTAGAAATGCATGGCCATGCTCAAATAAGTTGATATGAGATGTCATACTTATTTGTGTCTCATAGTCTACTCAAGGTATCAAGAAACATAGGATGGACTATGCAAGTGTGACTATTCCATGACTTGTGTCCATTCCAAAGATATATGACTTAAGGATTAATGCATGAAAGGTTAATCACAAAAGGTTATGTCGAATCATGACTTCTTGTAACTTAGGTAGCATTGATGCATTGCTAGATGCCACTCATTGTTTGTAACATTAGAATCGTTCTAATATTACTGCTAACGTTACAAGAACCTATAGGGTCACACCCTATGGTTGAAATGAACGAGGCAAAACATAGTTGGTATATTGCTTGGTTGTCACATGAATTAAATTAATTATAGAATTAATTTAATTGGGCAATCAAATTATTGAACATACTATATGTACAAGGATGTTGTACACATAATCAGAACATAATTTTATTGATATATGAATTTAGTTCGTATAAAAGTTTAAATAAATATAGTTTACCAAAATCTTTATTATAATTAATGTAATTATAATTTTTCGGTTAAACATTATTATATTTATTTGAATGATAATTATTATGTTCGGATTAATTTTAATGAATTAAAATTCATTATAAATATATACCAATTAAGAGGGAGTTATATATAGCAAGGGTAAAAACCCTAAAAAGAATATATAAAGACTAGCCCGAAAATATGCAAAGTGGTCTAGCAGCCATTTAGCAAAATACTCACTGAAAATAGTTTTCTGGGATTTCTACCGTTCATTGTCAATCGGGTGGACTACGTAGAGGCCGACATCAGAAAAGGTTGTGGCTTGGTTCGATAGTGGTTCAGCATTCCTGTTGCCTAGGCGTCAGTTTCTACTTAGATTGAAGTTTCGATAATTTCGAAACCTTTTTATCACCCCGATTCATTCCTTACACATGGATCCTTGGTTTGGATCGCCGAAATTTTTTTTTTTAATTTTTCGTTGCGCCTTGGAGGCACCGGTGTTCCAACATTACTTTCACTTTCTCTTTGGTCTCTCTGATCAAATCAACCCCGTGAACCTTTTTCTCACTAAGCTCATTCCAATACAACGGAGTTTGGTATTTACGACCATATAAAGCTTCATACGGTACCATCTTTATACTCAATTGAAAACTATTATTATATGCAAACTCAACCAACGGTAATTATTTTTCCCAGTTGCCCTCAAGCTCTAAAACACAACAATGAAGCATGTCTTCGAGAATTTGAATAATTCTCTTAGACTGACCATCTATTTGAGGATGAAATGCGGTACTAAAATGTAACAGCATACCCAAAGACTCTTGCAATTTCTTTCAAAATCGTGACGTAAACCGTGGATCTCTATCCTAAATAATGGAAACTGGCACTCCGTGCAATTTGACAATCTCAGAGATGTACAATTGAACTAATCTATTAGGTGAAAAGTCTGTACGTACCAGAATGAAATGTGTAGATTTCGTCAATCGATCAACAACAACCCAAATAACATCTTTCTTTTTCAACGATATGGGTAATCCTGATACGAAATCTATCACAACTCTATCCCACTTCCACTCAGGTATCATCACTGGTTGTAGTAATCCCGAAGGCACTTGATGTTCAGCTTTAACTTGTTGACAAACCAAGCATCTCGACACAAATTCTAAAATGTCTCGCTTCATGCCTGACCACCAGTATAACTGTTTCAAATCATTATACATCTCAGTACTCCCCAGATGAATAGATAAACAACCACTATGTGCTTCATGTAGAATTTTCTGAATAAGCTCAGAATTTCTCGGCACACAAATTCTACTTGGAATAGCAAACAATCATCGGATCTGATTTGACACTCTGAATTAGTAGTCGACTCGCACTGTACTCTTTTAGCTGTAATTCATTATCACATTTTTGGGCCTCACAAATTTACTAAAGAAATATTAGTTTAGCTTTTAAATCAGCTAAAATTGAACCATCATCAGATAATGTCAATAGTGTGTTCATCGCTCTCAAAGTGGGCAAAGATTTTCCAACTCAGAGCATGCGCGACTACATTTGCTTTCCCTGGATGATAATCAATCACTAACTCATAGTCTTTCAACAAATCAAGCCATCTTTGTTGTCATAAATTCAAATATTTTTTGAGACGTTAAATACTTCAAGCTCTTTTGGTTGGTAAAAATATGGCATTTTTCACCGAACAAACGATGTCGCCAAATTTTAAATGCGAAAACAATAGCGGCCAACTCTAAGTCGTGTATCAGATAATTCTTTTCATGTGGTTTTAATTGTCTGGAAGCATAAGCTATCACTCTGCCTTCTTGCATTAAAACACATCCCAAATCGTTCAATGACACATCACTGAAAATCACAAACTTTTTACCCGACTCAGGCTGAACTAAAACTGGTGCTTCAATTAACAGTGCTTTCAACTGTTCAAAACTCTGTTGGCATTTATCATACCACTCAAACTTCACATATTTTTGTAACAATCTAGTCACCAGTGTAGCAATCATCGAGAACCCTTTTACAAAATGCCGATAGTAGCCAGCTAATCCCAGAAAGCTTTTGACTTCGGATATGTTTCTTGGATCAACTCGGATAAACTCTAATACCTTCCACTAAAATAATATGTCCCAACAATCCAACTTCTCGGAGCAAAAACCCGCACTTACTAAATTTAGCAAACAACTTCTTATCTCTCAATGTTTGTAACATAATCCTCAAATGTTCGGCATGGTTCGATTCGTCTTGAGAATAGATCAAAATGTCATCGATGAATACAATTATGAATCTATCCAAATATAGTTTAAAGCTTGGATTCATCAAATCCATGAATATTGTAAAAGCGTTAATTACTCTGAATGGCATAACAAAGAATTCATAATGCCCATACCTGATCCTGAATGCAGTTTTTGGCACATTCGAATCTTTAACCCTCAACTAATAATAACCAAATCTCATATCAATCTTTGAAAATATTGTTGCTCCTTTCAACTGATCGAACAAATCATCAATTCTCGACAAAGGATACTTACTCTTAATCATAACTGTGTTAAGTTGACGATAGTCGATACACAGTCTTATCGATCCATCTTTCTTCTTGACGAATAGCACTGGTGCACCCCAAGGCGAGAAACTAGGTCGTGCAAATCTGCTATCTGTTAACTCTTGCAACTGAGCTTTCAACTCTTTTAACTCTGTATGAGCCATTCTATACAGAGCTATCGATATTGATGATGTTCTCAGTATTAATTTAATAGCAAACTCGACCTCTCTGATCGGTGGCAACCAGGTAACTCTTCTGGAAACACATCTAGATACTCACAAACCACTCGCACTGATTTAATCTTTGATTCAGACATTGTGTATCCAGTACATAAGCAAGATAAGAATCGTAACTTTTCGTCACATATTTCTGTGATAGCACCATCGATATCACTATAGGCAACCTACTCGAGTCATCGGATTCAAATCAAATAATTTCACTATTTTAACATTTTAGCTCAATAGTCTTTCGTCTATAGTTTACAACAGCATCATGCAGAGTCAACCAATCATACCCAAAATCACATCAAATTCATCAAATGGTAAAAGCATCAAATCGATCAAAAAATAGTAACCTAGAGTTGTCAAAGGACAATTCTTGCAAACTTTATCAACTAGGACATACTGGCTTAAAGGGTTCAATACTTTAATCACAAATTCAGTTGACTCAATAAATAAACTATTACTAGACACTAAATTCTTACAAACATACAAATGAGTCGATCCATAATCAATCAAAGCAATTACATCAGTGTCATAAAGAGAAAATGTATCCGTGATAACATCTGGTGATGATGCATCCTCGCGAGCACACATGGCATAGGTTGTGGCTGGTGCTTGAGCCTTAGATCTCACCGTAGAATCCTTTGTCTCACCTTTGCTACTAGTCACATTTCCAGTATTTCGAGGTGGTCTCCTTCTGGTAGTTGTATTACTCAACCTTGTATTCAAAAATTTTTCTTTCTTAGGTAACTCAGGATAATCCCGAATTGTAACAGCCCGATTTTAGGGCGAATCAAAATAGTGGTTTTGGGACCACAAATTTGACGTAGAAAAATCCATTTTTTTATATTTTGATGGTCTACAGTTTTACTGAACTATTCTGTGAAAATCTCGTTCAAAAATTTTGACGTTCGAGCACTCAATTTAGTCAAAAGGACTAAATCGTCAAATGTGCAAAAGTTAAGGTCTACTTGTTAAAGGTGTCCTATTCCTATGAGATTTTAAATTAGAGGTTCTTATATGATAATTAGACTATTTGTTAAGTTAGTGGACAAAAATAGATATGGTGAGAAAAAATTTTAAAGTTTGGCGAAAATGGCATTTTGGTCATTTGGTAAATAAAAGAATAAAAAGGGAAAATAAAGCCAAAACTTGTCCATCTTTTCCAACCCTTGGCTGAAATTTTCAAGCTCTCCATAGCTAGGGTTTTGTAATCTTTCAAGCTTCATAGTAAGTGCTTTCTAGCCCCATTTTTAATGTTCTTTACATTTTTGAAGTCCTCGTAACCCGATTTACCTATTTCTACCATTATTTTGAAGTAGGGCTCATGTTTAAAAATTTACCCATGTATGACATGCATGTATTTTTATGATTGATGGAAGATATTGTATGTTGAAGGTGTGATAAACAACTTTTATTGTGTGATTTTTCATGAAAATACCTAAAAAGGACCTATTTGTACAAAGTTACAAAATGGGTAGTAAAAATCTGATTTGATGAAAAATATGGGCTGATATGAGCATGTTTATGGTTCAGCTAGGCTTGGGTAACAAAGAAATTGAGTGCATTTCATTTTACGAGCCTAAGGACTAAAATGTAAATATGTCAAAGTTTAGGGGAAAAAAATGTAACTTTTCCATAAGTTGATTTTTGGACAGCATTGAGTAATGTGATAATTAAATAAGTTAAATTTGCTAGTATAGATCAAGAAAAACAAAGTTCGGACCTTGATTGGGGGAAAAAAAGGTTATTGACAATTAGGTCCATTTCCTACCATTTTGTACTGAGGTAAGTTTGTGTGTAAATAATGCAATGTTGTATTATGTATTTAATCCTTAATATTGCATAAATTTTATGATTGTTTCTATGAAAATATTCATCGAAGTTTCGACGATGAGAAAATCCCGATTGAACCTTAGGAATAGTTTAGGATACAAGTGACATGTCACTATGATACCATGTGTTATGTAATCTATGTGAATCCGAGTGCTGGCCATGTATGTCCTACCGGTGGCTGGGTAGTCCGGCATGTGTTGCGGATACCTAAAACCTTGTGTGAGCAGCCCGTGTAGCTACGTCTTGACTGACAGCTTGTATGAGCAGACCCTTGATTAACTCGTGTGTAAGCCCTATGTGTTATGAAATATGAGGTAGCATTGGCTACATATGTGGCACTTATGTGCAAGACCTTCCGTGTATCCGATATTATTCCAAGTGTTCAATGGGTAAACTGAAGAGTATGTCAAATATGACAAAGTATGTGACTACGTTACGAGTTGGTACAGGTATGTATGTAAAACCCATGAGTATGAACTTTTGTATGAGATGAACTCTTGGTAAGAATGCTAATGAGTAAGTTATGTATAAGATACATGATGATATTTATGTTAACTTATATGGAGTAGTTATATGGTTAATGAATGATTTATGTTGCTTATTATTTGCATGCAAACTTACTAAGCTTTAAAGTGCACTCCCCTTTTCTTTCCATTCCTTGGAGTGACTCCAAGCTAGCTCAGGGATTGAGGAACGTCAGAGCTCGATTCACACTATCAAACGATTGTTTTGGGTATACTTGGTTTTAATATTTTGAGTATGGCATGTATAGTGACTTGGTCATTTTTTTCAGTGTCATATTGGTATAGCCAAATGTGTTGGCATTGTAATGGTTAATGATTCATTTTGTATATGGCCATTGGAAGATTTCTAATATTATTCTTATTGGTCATTGGTATGTTTATGTGATGATGCTTATCATGAATATGAAATTGACATGAACGAAAAAGAAAGTATGTGATGTTTATGTATGATAGTTGTTAGTATGTGCAAATGATGTATTGATATCTTGTTTGTGGCTGATTTGGTTGTATGGATATGCTTGGATTGGTGTTACTTGTTGTTGTGTAGGATGGTGCAAGTAAGGGTGGCAAAATGGCTTAGTAAATAGCTTTATTTTGTCCAGACGGCCAGAGACATGGCCGTGTGCCTCAGCCGTGTGAAGGACTTGGCCTAGGGACATGGGCATGTGTCCAGGGCGTGTGAAGTTTGCACCTATTTCATGAAAATTTTTAAAAGTAAAATTCACCACATGGCCTAGCACACGGGTGTGTGACTTGGCCGTGTGACTTCCTTGGGTGCATGACGTCATAAACAGAGAGTTACACTGGTTAGGGACATGGGCGTGTGTGACCACACGCCTACCCACACGAGCATGTGACCCCTGTTTTGATGAAAAAAATTTTAAGTGTTGTGAAATTTTCCAAAGTTCTCAGTTTGGTCCCAAACTGTTTCCAATTTTTGTTTTAGGCCTCGTCGGCTCATTTTAGGGACTATATGAATGTTTATGAAAAGTTTTAAATTTGAGCGAAAATTTATGTTTTGATTTTGAATGTTTATTTGAGTTTAAGTCCGGTAATGCCTCGTACCTTGATCTGGCATTGAATACGGGAAGGGGTGTTACATTTAGTGGTATCAAAGCCATGATTTAGTCTATTCTTAGACTAATGTAGCGTATGTACGAGTCTAGCTATACATGCCATATATAAATTGTGATTGTGTGATGACTCCTGACGATTTTAAACTGTGTTTTCATATAGTAATGGATCCCGAATGAGCTATGGGAAATGATGTAGAAAGTAATGCGTCGGCTCCCGTCCAAGGGACGGTGCCAGTTGAGAGTAGACCTGTAACTGTGAGTCAGGGATGAGAGGCTTGGGAAGCCTTCTTCCAGATGATGAATGAGTGATTTTCAGGGTTTGTTCCAACAAACCTAGCCGTTCAACAACAACATGCTCCACCCCCTCCTAATCCTCAACCTGTCCCTATAGTGTCTCAAGATATGGACTTTATGAGATTGAATAGAACCCCGGTTGAGCAAGGGGCTGAAAAATTTAGAGAAAATTCCGATAATGATCCCAAAAAAGTAGAATTTTGACTTGAGAATTCTATTAAAGTATTCAATGAGTTATCTTGTACACCCGATGAATGCTTGAAATGTGTTGTAACTTTACTGAGGGACACGACATATCACTGGTGGAAAACACTACTAGCTGTGGTCCCGAAAGAAAGGGTTACATAGGAATTATTTTAGGAGGAGTTCCAAAGAAGTATATCAGTGAACGATTCATCGATTAAAAGCGTAAAGAATTTCTTGAGTTGAAACAGGGCCACATGTCAGTCGCTGAATATGAAAGAGAGTTCGTTCGACTCAACAAGTATGCTAGAGAGTGTGCCTCCTTCGAAGCTATTATGTGTAATAGGTTTGAAGACGGGCTTAATGAAGACATCAGACTGTTAGTGGGTATTCTTGAGCTAAAAGAATTTGTTATGCTCGTTGATTAGGCTTGTAAAGCAGAGGAACTAACCAAAGAAAAGAGAAAAGCCAAGTCTAAGGCTAGAGATGCAAGAAAGAGGCTGATGGGTAAGTCATTCCAATCTCAGTCTAAGAAATCTAGAGAGATACATTCTCATTCTTATGCTTCATTTGGGTTTTCAAATAGAAATCATGGGAATCAGTATTCGGGTTATAAAGTTCAGACTACTTCTATTGCGAGCGTTGGAAATCAACCCAATAGATCTAGATGCCCCCATTGTGGAAGATGTCACCCCGGCAAGTGTCGAATGAATGATCGAGCTTGTTTCAAGTGTGGTTCCCAAGATTATTTCATTAAAGATTTCCCTGAGATGACTGAAAAAGAAAAGTTTCAAAGTACCAGGCTGAGTAATACTACTTCTAGAGGGAGACCCCCGAGAAATACCGGGACTGGAGCTAGTAGTAAAAATGTGATGAAGGATTTAGCTGGGATATCTGACACTAGAGCATCGGCTAAAGCTTATGCCATTCGTGCTCGTGAGGACACATCTTCTCCCGATGTTATCACTGGTACTTTTTCTCCTTATGATACTACTGTTGTTGCCTTGATTGACCTGGGATCCACCCATTCATATATATACATGAATTTGGTAACTAGTAAGAATATGCCTGTTGAGTCTACGAAATTTATGATTAAGGTGTCAAACCCTTTAGGCAAGCATGTAGTAATTGATAAATTATGCAAGAAATGTCCTTTGATGATTAAAGGTCATTATTTATCAGCTGACTTGATGTTGTTGCCATTTGATGAATTTGATGTTATTTTTGGTATGGATTGGTTGACTATATATGATGCTATAATAAATTGTAGACGGAAAGTCATTAAATTGATATGTGAAAATGGTGAAATTCTTCGCGTTGAATTAGATGAGTCAGATAGATTGCCAATTGTGATTTCTTCAATGTTTGCTAAGAAATGTTTAAGAAAAGGTTGTGAAGCCTATCTTTCCTATGTGTTGAATACGAAAAAATCTGAATTGAAAATTGAATCAGTGCCAGTAGTGTATGAATATTCGGATGTGTTTCTGGAAGAATTGCCAAGTTTGCCTCCAATTAGAGAAGTTGAATTTAATATTCATTTGGTCCCTGGGACTACACTGATATCGATAGCTCCGTATAGGATGGCCCCGACCGAATTAAAGGAGTTGAAAACTCAATTGCAAGAACTGACAGATAAAGGTTTTGCAAGACTGAGTTATTCTCCCTGGGGTGCATCGGTATTGTTTGTAAAGAAGAAAGACAGATTTATGAGACTTTGCATCGATTATGGACAGCTTAATAAAGTGACCATAAAGAACAAATATCCCTTGCCGAGAATCGATGACTTGTTTGATCAGTTGAAAGGGACAACAGTATTTTCAAAGATAGATTTGAGATCCAGATACTACCAGTTATGAGTTAAAGAGTCAGATGTGCCAAAGACTACCTGTAGAATAAGGTACGGGAACTATGAATTTCTTGTTATGCCTTTCAGACTAACTAATACTCATGTAGTTTTTATGGACTTAATGAACTGAATTTTCTGACCATATTTAGATAAGTTTGTGGTTTTTTTTATTGACGACATATTGATCTATTCTCGAGATGAGGCAGAGCATGCAGAGCACTTGAGAACTGTTTTGCAAACCTTGAGAGAAAAATAGTTGTATGCTAAGTTTAGTAAAAGTGAATTTTGGCTTTGAGAAGTAAGATTTTTGGGCCATATTATCTTGGGTGATGGTATTTGGGTTGATCCCAGTAAAATTCCGATGATTGTTGATTGGAAACCACCAAGAAATGTGTATGAAGTTAGAAGCTTTTTGGGCTTATCCAGTTACTACAGCCAGTTTGTCAAAGGGTTTTCGATGATTGCTACTCCTATGACAAAATTGTTTCAAAAAGATGCCAAGTTTGAAAGGTCTGAAAAATGTCAGCGAAGTTTCGAGAAGTTGAAGGCATTATTGACTGCGGCACCGGTTTTAGTACAACTTGAACTGGGAAAAGAGTTTGTGATTTATAGCGATGCATCATTGAATGGACTAGGATGTGTGTTGATGCAAGAACGCAAGGTGATAGCTTATGCCTTGAGACAATTGAAGCCACATGAGAAGAATTACCCAACACATGATTTGGAATTAGCTACTATTATGTTTGCCTTAAAGATATGGTGACACCATTTGTACAATGAGAAATGTCATGTTCTTACCAACCATAAGAGTTTAAATCTCAAAAGGACTTGAACTTACTGCAACGAAGATGGCTCGAGTTGCTAAAAGATTATGAGTTGGTGATTGACTATCACTCGGGTAAAGCGAATGTAGTCGCACATGCCTTAAGTAGGAAGACTTTGTTTGCTTTGAGAGCATTGAACGCGAGATTGACCTTATCCAATGACGGTTCTATTCTAGCTGAGTTGAGAGCTAGGCTGATGTTTATTTAGTGGATTTGTGAAGCCTAGAAATGTGATAGTGAATTGCAAGCCAAGAGAGCTCATTGTGAATCGATTACTGATTCAGATTTTCATGTCGGACCCGATGATTATTTAATGTTTCGAGGTAGAGTTTTTGTACCAAAGAATGATGAACTTATTCAGAAAATTCTTCATGAAGCACATAATGGTTGTTTATCTGTGCATACGGGTAGTACGAAAATGTATAATGATTTGAAGAAAATGTATTGGTGGTCGGGCATGAAAAGAGATATCTTCGAGATGTCTGATTTGTCAACAAGTGAAAGTTGAACACCAAGTTCCTTCAGGTTTACTTCAGCTAATGATGGTGCACGAGTGGAAATGGGATAGGATTACGATGGATTTTGTAACGGGTTTGCCTTTGACTCCAAAAAAAAAGATGTCGTCTAGGTTGTTGTTGATAGATTGACGAAGTCGGCTCATTTTATAACGGTATGTACTGATTATTCATTTGATAAGCTAGCTAAGCTGTACATTGCTGAGATTGTGAGATTGTACGAGGTACCTATTTCTATTATTTCAGATAGAGATTCAAGGTTTACTTCGAGGTTTTGGAAAACGTTGCAAGAAGCCTTGGGTACAAAATTGAATTTTAGTACAACTTTCCATCCACAAACTAGTAGTCAATCTGAGAGAGTAATTTAGATTTTAGAAGATATGCTCTGATGTTGTGTTCTAGAATTCCAAGGTATTTGGGAAAAATATCTACTGTTGGTTGAATTTGCCTACAATAATAGTTTTCAGTCGAGCATAAAAATGGCGCCTTATGAGGCATTTGATGGTTAAAAATGTCGAACTACATTGTACTGGACAGAGTTCAGAGAAAATCAGATTCACGGGGTTTAGTTAGAGAAACCGAAGAAAAAGTAAGGGTGATTCGTGATTGTTTGAAAGTTGCTTCAGATAGACAAAAGTCGTACGCGGATTTGAAAAGAAAAGAGATTGAATTTCAGATTTGTGATAAGGTATTTTTGAAAGTATCTCCATGGAAGAAAATTCTAAGATTTGGCCACAAAGGCAAGTTAAGTCTGCGATTTATTGGGCCGTATGGGATTACCGAAAGAATAGGACCGGTAGCATATCGGTTAGCTTTGCCATCTAAGTTGGAGAGGATCCACAATGTTTTTCATGTGTCTATGTTGCACCGTTATAGATCAGACCCTTCGCACGTGATTTCACCAATAGAAGTTGAGATTTGTCCACATATGACTTATGATTAGGAACTAATCAAGATATTAGCCCGGAAAGTAAAATAGTTGAGAAATAAAAGTATAGCTCTTGTGAAGGTGTTGTGGAAAAGACATGGGGCTGAAGAGGCTACTTGGGAACCCAAGAAGGCTATGAGAAAACAGTACCCAAACCTATTTTATGGTAAGATTTTCGGGGACAAAAATCCCTAAAGGGGGGAGAGTTGTAATAGCCCGATTTTGGGGCTAGTCGAAACAGTGGTTTCGGGACCATGAATCTGTCGTAGAAAAATCCATTTTTATTATATTTTGATGGTCCACAGTTTTATCGAACTATTCTGTGAAAATCTCGTTCGAAACTTTTGACGTTCAGGTAGTCAATTTAGTCAAAAGGACTAAATCGTAAAAAGTGTAAAAGTTAAATTCTACTTGTTAAAGGTGTCCAATTGCTATGAGATTTTGAGGTCCTTATATGATAATTAGACTATTTGTTAAGTTAGTGGACAAAAATGGACATGGTGAGATAAAATTTTAAAGTTTGGCAAAAAGGGCATTTTGGTTATTTGGTAAATAAAAGAAAAAAAAAGGGGAAAATAAAGCCAAATTTTGTCCATCTTCTCCAACCCTTGGCTGAAATTTTCAAGCTCTCCATAGCTAGGGTTTTTTCATCTTTCAAACTTGATAGTAAGTGCTTTCTAGCCCCTTTTTTAATGTTTTTTACATTTTTGAAGTCCTCGTAACCCGATTTACCTATCTCTACCATTATTTTGAAGTAAGGTTCATGTTTAAAAATTTACCCATGTGTGAAATGCATGTATTTTGATGTTTGATGGAAGATATTGTATGTTGAAGGTGTGATAAACAACTTTTACTAAGTGATTTTTCATAAAAATACCTAAAAAGGACCTATTTGTAAAAAGTTGCAAAATGGTTAGTAAAAAATTAATTTGATAAAAAATATGGGTTGATATGAACATGTTTATGGTTTAGCTAGGCTTGGGTAACAAAAAAATTGAGTGCATTTCATTTTACGAGCCTAAGGACTAAAATGTAAATATGTCAAAGTTTAGGGACAAAAATGTAATTTTACCATAAGTTGATTTTTGGACAGCATTGAGTAATGTGACAATTAAATAAGTTAAATTTGCTATTATAGATCAAGAAAACCGAAGTTCGGACCTTGATTGGAAGAAGAACAAGGTTAATGACGATTAGGTCCATTTCCTACCATTTTGTACCAAGGTAAGTTTGTATAAATAATGCAATGTTGTATTATGTATTTAATTCTTAATATTGCATAAATTGTACGATTGTTTCTATGGAAATATTCAACGAAGTTTTGACGATGAAAAAATCCCGATTGAACCTTAAGAATAGTTTAGGATACAAATGACATGTCACTAGGATACCATTTGTTATCTGATCTATGTGAATCCGGGTGGTGGTCATGTACATCCTACCAGTGGCTGGGTAGTCTGGCATGTGCTACGGATACTTTACAGCTTGTGTGAGTAGCCCACTTAGCTACGTCTTGACTGACAGGTTTTATGAGTAGGCCCATGATTAGCTCGCGTGTGAGCCCTATGTGTTATGAAATATGAGGTAGCATTGGCTACATATGTGGCACTTATGTACAAGACCTTCCGTGTATCCAACAGTATTCCAAGTGTTCAAGGGTAAATTGAAGAGTATGTCAAAAATGATAAAGTATGTGACTATGTTACGATTTGGTACAGGTATGTATGTAAAACCCATGAGTATGAACTTTGGTATGAGATGAACTCTTGGTAAGAATGCTAGTAAGTTATGTCTAAGATACATGATGATAATTATGTTAACTTATATGGAGTAGTTATTTGATTAATGAATGATTTATGTTGCTTATTATTTGCATGCAAACTTACTAAGCTTTAAAGCTTATTCCCCTTTTCTTTCCTTTCCTTATAGTGTTGCCAAGCTAGCTCGTGGATTGAGGAACGTCAGAGCTCGATTCACACTATCAAACGATTATTTTGGGTATACTTGGTTTTATTATTTTAAGTATGGCATGTATAGTGACTTGGTCATTTTGTTCGGTGTCATATTGGTTTAGCCAAATGTGTTGGCATTGTAATGGTTAATGATTCCTTTTGTATATGGCCATTGGAAGTTTGATAATATTATTCTTATTGGTCAGTGGTATGTTTATGTAATGATGCTTATCATGAAGATGAAATTGACATGAATGGAAAAGAAAGAATGTGATGTTTATGCTTGATAGTTGTTAGTATGTGCAAATGATGTATTAATATCTTGTTTGTGGCTGATTTGGTTGTATGTATGTGCTTGGATTGTTGTTGCTTGCTGTTTTGTAGGTTGGTGCAAGGGTGGCAAAATGGCTTGGTAAATAGCCTTATTTTATCCAAACGGACAGAGACACAGCCTTGTGTCTCAGCCGTGTGAAGGACACGGCATAGGGACATGGGCATGTGTTTAAGGCGTGTGAAGTCTGCACCTATTTTATGAAAAATTTTGAAAATTAAATTTGCCACATGGCCTAGCACACGGGCGTGTGACTTGGCCTTGTGACTTCCTTGGGTGCATGATGTCATAAACAAAGAGTTACACGGGTTAGGGACACGGACGTGTGTGACCACACGGCCTACCTACACGGGCATGTGACCCTTGTGTTGATGAAAAATTTTCTAAGTGTTTTAAAATTTTCCAAAGTTCTCAGTTTTGTCCCGAACTACTTCCAATTTATGTTTTAGGCCTCGGAGGCTCGTTTTAGGGACTATATGAATGTTTATGAAAAGTTTTAAATTTGAGCGAAATTTCATGTTCTGGTTTTGAATGTTTGTTTGAGTTTTAAGTCCGGTAATACCTCGTACCCTGTTCTGGCATCGAATACGGGTAAGGGGTGTTACACGAATAAAATGATCTTGTGAGCCACATCTAAAACAGGATTTATTATTCATCCAACAGTCTCTAAAATACCGTCTTCCACACTGTTGACACACAGGTTTGTTGGCTTTAACACTACCAATGCTCGATACTGAAGTAGCTTGAGCTTTTAGACTTGTGTTTTGCTTCCCATGATCTCGGTTAGAATACCCCATTAAAGTTGTCAAACGGTTATAATAATCTTTTGATTTCTTTGAAAAAGAATGATAGGGTTTTACACATTGTTCACTTTCTCGAATCTCTAGCCTCAGAATCGGCTTTTCTCTTTTCTTTGGTCAGTTCCTTGGCTTTGCAAGCTCTGTCGACTAAAACAAAAAATTTTTTCAATTCTAGAATTCTGACTAGGAGTTTAATGTCTTCGTTCAACCTGTCTTCGAACCGCTTACACATAATTTCTTCAATAGAAACACACTCTTGAGCATACTTAATTAATCTTTCAAATTCTCTTTCATACTCGGTCATAGTCATATGGCCCTGTTTCAACTCCAGAAATTCTTTGCGCTTTTGATCAATAAACTGTTGGCTTACATATTTCTTTCTGAAATCAGTCTAAAAGAATTCCCATGTGACTCATTCCCTCGGCACCACAGATATCAAAGTGTTTCACCACTGATATGCAGTATCGCTTAGAAGTGATACATCACATTTAACACATTCCGCTGGCGTACAAGATAGTTCATCAAATACCCGGGTCGTATTCTCAAGCCAAAACTCGGCTCTCTTAGGATCATCATCAACTGTACCTCTAAACTCTTCAGTACTTTTGAATTTTATCCACAGGTGGCTTGTTCATACGCAAGGTTTCCAAACCTTGAGGAGCTACGGGAATTAGTTGGGGAATAGGTGGGGGTGGAGGTTATTGAGCAGCTGGATTAGTTCGAACAAACTCAATGAACCATTCGTTCATAATTTGGAAGAAGGCTTCCTTAGCCTCTCGTCCTTGAATCTCAAATACGAGTCTTGATTCAGACGGCACTGCTCCATGAACGGAGGCTGGCGCATTACTTTCTACATCATCAGCAACTGCTCATTTGGGATCCATTACTATATGAAAACATGATTTAAAATTTTTAGGAGATATCACACTATCACAGGTTATATATGGCATGTATAGCTATACTCACACTCATTATGTTAGTCCGAGAATCGACTAAAAATCATTCGTGTAAGGTTTCAAAGCATTACCAGACTTATCAATTAAACAATCATACAATTCCCGTATCTAAACAAACATCATTCAAATAAAATCATATAGTCCCTAATACGAGCCTTCGAGGCCAAAAACAAGCATTAGAAGTGGTTTGGGACTAAACTGTGAACTTAAAGAAATTTTGAGAAAACAAAGAAAATATTCAAAGAAAAGGGGACACACGCCCGTGTGGACAAAAATAGGCTATGTTTCAAGCCACATTTCTCACCCAAAAATGTTGTCAACCTAGGCATACCAAAAAGCATATAATCATATCTTCAATAGGAATTCAAAACAACCATAACCAAGTCCAATTCATACAATTCCAATACCAACAACAACATTACTCATAAACATCACAATTGGTCTTTCAAACTCATACCAATTTCACATCCAAAAATCACCTTAATGGTCAATTCCATATTTGCATTATCTTGCCTAAAATTTAGCATGCGAATACATTCTCAAATTCAAGCATTTTCTACCTTCAATACAAAAACTCAACAAGACATTCACATAGCAATTATAAACCAAATATCAAAGGCCATTTACACATATATACATAACCAAGTATACCAAAATAAGCCAAATCACATGGCTATACACATAACCAAAACATACAACCTTTACAAGCCAAATCAACTGGCTATATACATTGAAAACATATAGGCCATATTAACCACAACTGTAACGCCCCGTACCTGAGACCATCGCCGGATTCGAACACGAGGTGTTAACAGACTTAATTCATTACTTCAACCGCTCAAATGATTTATTTTTTTAAAATTTCCAGTCAAGCTAGCAATCTGCGTCACAGTCGCTTAAAAATTCACATCTCAAGTTTAGAAACTCAAACTCCAATTCCGTAAATTTTACTTGAAACTACACTCATATATATATTTACTAATTTTTTTCTATAATTTTTGGTCAAGAAAATTAGTATATTTTATTAGTTAAATTCTCCCTTATTTTAGGGTTCGACTGCTTTGACCTCTGTGTGTTGCGAATCAGATATCTCTCTATACAGAATTTCAATGTCTATGACGTTTATTTCTCTTAAAACTAGACTCAATAATAAATCTGTACATATAAAGCATGACTTCTAAATATTTTTTTTACAATTTATTATGATTTTTTAAAGCTAGAACAAGGGATCCAGAAATCACTCTGGCCCTATTTCACAAAAATTCAAATATCTCATAAAATATAATTCATATACCTGTTTTGTTCAATCCATATGAAAATATACTCATTAACCTTCAATTTCATAACTCACTCATCATTTAATTCCATTTTTACTATTTTTAGTGATTTTTCAAATTTACATCACTGCTGCTGCCAAATTCTATTTTATGGCAAATTTCACTTTACTAAGGATTTTCATGGACTAAATATCATTTTAAACATACATAACATCAAATATGACTTAGATTGTCCATTCCAATGGCTAATCATTTACAAACCCTTTTCTTGCCAAACCATAGCCATATCATAAGATCATTTACACAAAGTGAGTATTTTGCCATACATGCCACATTCAAAACACACAAGCCATTTTACCAAATCAGGCCTTCGGATAGTGTGAACGAGTCTTCGACCTATCCCGATTTCTCAAGCTGGCTTGTCAAAACTACAATGAAAGAAAACGAGGGAGTAAGCACAAATGCTTAGTAAGTTCACATGCAAATAGCAAGTAACATAATCATACAATCCCACAAAAACATTATTTGCATAAACAACACCAAGACATTCATGTTCTATTTGTATTTAATATCTTTCTACGATTTCATCATACCAAGTTCTCAACCCAAGGGTTTAAGCACATGCCTGTCAAATTTTCTCATTTACCACACTTACCAACATGTCACCTTCATTTTAGGCCTTCTTTTTATTCACTTAAGATTCACCCGTTGAACACATCGGAATATAATTCGAATACGCGGATCTCATGAACATAAGAGCCATACCCGCAGCTAGACAAACTCAATAGCCTGCGGAACTTATGTAGCCAAGCTACCATGTAACCCACCCATAAGTGAACTTGGACTCAACTCAGGGAGCTCGGGCATTCGCATCCATAAGTGAACTCGGACTCAACTCAACGAGCTCGGATGCCTAGTTACATCTCACGAACTCGGACTCAACTCAACGAGTTCGGAATTCAACCATCCTAGTGACATGTCACTTGTATTCTAATCTATTCCCAAGGTTCAAACAGGCTTTTTCCTCAATCACACATCTTTGCCGTCTTCCACAGAATATCGAAACCGATACTCGGTAGCAATTCATATTTAACAAGTAATAAACATAATTTGCATATTACTCAACAATAACCACAAAGCATAATATTTCATAATAATGATCATCATATCATATAAATATCATTAAGTTAATTAAAATGACAATTATGTTACTACATTTACACATGAACTTACCTCGGTACAAAATTATTAGCAATCGAGCCTATTCTTCGTAAACTTTGTTTTTCCCTCAATCGAGACTTGAATCTCGTTTCTCTTAATCTATAATGCCAAATTAATCTTATTTAATACATACATTCATCAAAACAGCATTTAATACAAACTTTGGCAAAATTACATTTTTGCCCCTAAACTTTTGCATAACTACACTTTTGCCCCTAGGCTCAGGAATTAAACTTCATCCATTATTCCTATGTTTTATGACATGCTGATCATTTTTCACTTCTATGGTAACATCAAATTCACACTCTAACATGTACTTATGACTATTAGGTATTTTTACCGATTAAGCCCTTTTACTCGTTTTCGCTTAAAACCGAGTAGTACAAGTTGTCTAACATAATTTAAAACCTCATTTTCTATCATAAAACACCAAAATACACAAATTTCACCTATGGATATTTTTCCAAATATGAACCCTAAGTTGAATTATTGCTAGCATAAGCTTAATCGAGCTACCGGGATTCTAAAAATGTAAAGAACATTAAAAATGGGGCTTGGAATCACTTACTATGGAGCTTGGAAGCTTGAAACAAACCCTAGCTATGGAGAACCCTTGAAATTTCAGCCTAATGAAGAAGATGGACAAAAATTGGCTTTTAATTTTATTTTTAATTCATTTTAATAATTAAATGACCAAAATGCCCTTACTACTAAACTTTCCAAAAATTCCATCCATGTCCAATTTTTGTCCATAGACTTAAAAATTGGTCAAATTGCTATTTAAGACCTCCTCATTAATATTCCAAAACAATTTCATACTAAAAACTCCTAGAATGCAAGTTTTACAAATTATTTGATTTAGTCCCTAATTTCAATATAAGCACTTTAGGCATAGGATTTCATCACGAAATTTTCACACAATCATGCAATCATATCATAAACATCAAAATAATTATAAAATAATTATCTCTATCTCGGATTTGTGGTCACAAAACCACTATTTCGATTAGGCCCTAATTCGGGATATTACAACTCTCCCCCCTTCAAGGATTTTCATCCTCGAAAATCTTACCAGTAAACAGGTGTGGGTATTGATTTCTCATAGTTTCTTCAGGTTCCCATGTAGTCTCTTCTACCCTGTGCTTTTGCCACAATACTTTCACGAGAGCAACACTTTTATTCCTTAGTTGTTTGACTTCTCGAGCTAAAATCTTAATCGGTTCTTCTTCGTAAGTCATATCCGATCGTAGTTCAATTTCTATCGGTGAAATTATATGTGAAGGATCTGAACGATATCGACGTAACATAGATACGTGGAACACATCATGAATCTTCTCTAATTCAGGTGGTAATGCTAGCCTATATGCTACCGGTCGAACTTTTTCAATTATTTCATACGATCCAATAAAATGCGGACTTAACTTGCCCTTCCGTCCAAATCTAAGGACTTTCTTCCATGGAGACACTTTCAAAAATACCTTATCACCAACTTGAAACTCGATTTCCCTTCGTTTCAAATCCGTATAAGATTTTTTTCTATCTCAAGCAGCTTTCAAACAATCTCGAATCACTTTCACCTTTTCTTCAGTTTCTTTTATTAGATCAACTCCATAAATCTGATTTTCCTTGAGTTCAGTCCAATACAATGGCGTCTGACATTTACGACCATACAATGCTTCATAAGGTGCCATCTTTAAACTCGCCTGATAATTATAAGCAAATTCTACCAACGGTAAGTACCTTTCCCAACTACCTTGAAATTCCAATACGCAACATCTGAGCATGTCTTCAAGAATCTGAATTACTCTCTCTGATTGTCCATCAGTTTGTGGATGAAAGGCAGTGTTGAAATTTAACTTTGTACCTAATGCCTCTTGCAACTTTTGCCAAAATCGTGAAGTAACTCTCGGATCTCTATCCGAAATGATTGACAAAGGTATTCCATGAAGTCTAACAATCTCACAGATATACAATTCAGCCAACTTATTAAGAGAATAATCCGTACGTACCGGAATAAAATGAGCCGATTTAGTCAATCTGTCAACTATTACCCAGATGGTATTTTTCTTCCCCGGAGTTAACGGCAACCCTGATATAAAATCCATAGTAATCCGATCCCATTTCCATTCAGGAACCATGATAGGCTGGAGTAATCCCGAAGGTACTTGGTGTTCAGCTTTCACTTGTTGACAAACTAAGCACTTTGATACAAACTCGGAAATATCTCTTTTCATTCCACTCCACCAGTACATTTTCTTCAAGTCATTATACATTTTCATACTGCCCGGATGAATCGCCAAACAACCATTATGTGCTTCATGCAAAATCTTTTGAATCAACTCATCATTTTTTAGTACACAAATCTGATTTTTAAACATCAAGTAACCATCAGAACCAATTCTGAAATCTGATGCCGTATCATCTTCACACTGCTTTCTCTTGGCTTGCAAATCTTGATCATTTTTCTGAGCTTCAGAAATCTCTTGTAAAAACATCGGTCTTGCTCTTAACCCTGCTAGAATCAATCCATCATTTAATATCTTTAACCGAGTGTTCATAGCTCTCAAAGCAAATAGCAATTTTCTGCTTAAAGCATCGGCAACCACATTTGCTTTTCCTGGATGGTAATCAATAACAAGCTCGTAATCTTTCAATAACTCCAACCATCTTCGCTGTCTCAAATTCAAGTCTTTTTGTGACATTAAGTATTTAAGACTTTTGTGGTCGGTATATACTCGGCACTTTTCACCATACAAATAATGTCGCCAAATTTTCAAAGCAAACACTATAGTAGCCAATTCCAAATCATGAGTCAGATAATTTCTTTCGTGAGATTTTAACTGCCTCGAAGCATAAGCCACCACTTTTCCTTCTTGCATAAGTACACATCCTAAGCCATTTCGAGAAGCATCACTATACACCAAAAATTCTTTACCTGATTCGGGTTGTACCAACACTGGTGCTTCAGTTAATAACTTTTTCAATTCTTCAAAACTTTGTTGACATTCTTCCGTCCATTCAAATTTAACATTCTTTCAGAGTAGTCTAGTCATAGGAGCAGCAATTATAGAAAATCCATTTACAAACCACTGATAATACCCAGCTAGCCCCAAGAAACTTCTAACCTCGGTTACATTTTTCGGTGGTTTCCAATCAACAATGGCTGAAATCTTACTAGGATCAACCCGTATACCATCACCTGAAACAATATGACCCAAAAATCCAACTTCCCAGAGCCAAAATTCACTTTTACTAAACTTAGCATACAGCTGCTTATCTCTCAAAGTTTGTAAAACTATCCTCAAATGCTCAGCATGCTCTGTCTCTCTTTTGAATAAATTAAAATATCATCTATAAACACCACAACAAATTTGTCCAAGTATGGCCAAAATATGCGATTCATTAAATCCATAAACACAGCAGGGGAATTTGTCAACCCGAATGGCATAACTAAAAATTCATAATAACCTGTTCTGAAAGCAGTTTTAGGCACATCTGACTCTTTTACTCGCAGCTGTAGTACCCAGATCTCAAGTCAATCTTTAAAAACCATGTCGCTCCTTTTAGCTGATCAAATAAATCATCAATTCTTGGCAACGGATATTTTTTTTTATTGTCACCTTGTTTAACTGCCGATAGTCAACACACAACCTCATAGAACCATCATTCTTTTTCACAAATAACACAGGAGCGCCCCAAGGTGAAAAACTCGGTCTCCCAAAGCCTTTATCAGTCAACTCTTGCAACTGCGACTTTAATTCTTTCAACTCAGCTGGTGCCATTCTATATGGAGCAATTGAGATCGGAGTGTTCCGGTATCAAATCAATACCAAATTCTACTTCTTTGGTGGAGGCAAATCCAAGAATTCTTCCGAAAAATACGTGCGCAAATTCACACACAACCAAAGACCGATTCAACTTTCTTTTCAACTTCTTTTGTATTAATTACATACGCCAAATAAGCTTCATAACCCTTTCTCAAATATCTCGAAATGACATTGAAGAAATCATACTAGATAATGCCTCTGATTTGTCTGGTTCAACCCGCAGAATTTTACCACTTTCACACTTTAATTCTATAACCTTTTCTTTGCAATTTATTAAAGCATCATGCAATGTCAACCAATCCATACCCAAAATAACATCAAATTCATCAAACGGCAACAACATCAAGTCGGTCGGAAAGTAATGACCCCGAATTATTAAAGGGCATTTCTTGCATACTTTATCAACTATCACACATTTACCTAACGGATTCGACACTCTAATCATAAATTCTGTGTTCTCAACAGGTATATTCATACTAAACACCAGTTTCATGCATACATATGAATAAGTAGAACCGGGATCAATCAAAGCAATAACATTAACATCATAAAGAGAAAATATACCAGTAATCACATCGGGCGATGAAGTATCTTCATGTGCCTTTATAGCATAAGTTCTATTTGCGCACCCTTGCTTGAGATTTAGTGCTGAATCTCGGCTACATTTTTCTTTGCTTGCTTCATTTCCGCTTTTCTCGAATATCTTTCCTCGAGTCCGCACCACTAGCTTTTACATTCTGAATTTTTTTTTCTCAGCTCTCTCTGGGCAGTCTCTAATAAAATGATCCAGAGAACCACACCGAAAACATTCATTCGCTCTACATGGGCCAAAACGATTTCTGCCACACCGCTGGCACTTGGGCTTAACAAATCTCGTATTTCACACACTAGCTGCAGAAGTAGTCTGAGATTTAGGACCCACATTTTGCTTCTTAAAATTTCCATATGATTGTCCAACCGAAACCTGTGAACGAGGATTCATATTTCTAGATTTTCTGGATTGCTGTGAGAATGAACTGCTCGTCGGTCTTTTCTTCCAATTTCTAGTCTCAGCCTCTACCTTTTTCTTCTCTTTAAGTAGTTCTTCAGCCTTGCAAGCTCGATCAACCAGTACTACCATTTCTTTTAATTCAAGAATCCTAACAAAGACTTTGATGTCTTCATTGAGTCCGTCTTCAAATCGTCTGCACATTTTAGCTTCTGTAGGAATATATTCTCTAGCATACTTACTCAACCTAACAAACTCCCTTTCGTATTCAATAACTGTCATGTTCCCCTGCTTTAATTCAAGAAACTCTTTACGCTTCTGATCAATAAATCTTTCACTGATATATTTCTTCCGAAATTCTTCTTGAAAGAACTCCCAAGTTACTTTCTCTTTCACTATTTCAAGTCAATGTCTTCCACCAATGATAAGTTGAATCCTCAACAATGATATATCACATTTCAAGCATTCTTCAGGTGTACAAGACAATTCATCAAATACTCGAATAGAATTCTTGAGCCAAAACTCTGCTTTCTCGGCATCATCATCAATATTTGCCGTGAATTTTTTGGCCCCTTGTTTACGGATTTTGTCAACTAGAGTTCTGTGAAATTTCATCAGATCTACACCTTGAGGCATCGGGGGTACAGGTTGAGGAATCGAGGGAGGTGGGGGAGGTTGTGCATTCGGGTTCGTACGAGCGAACTCAGTATACCAGGCACTCATCATCTGGAGAAAGGCTTCCCGAGCCCCTTCTCCTCCTCCTCGACCGACAGTAGGAGGTAGATTTTTAGTTGGCACCACCCCTTCAGCCGGAGCTGGTGAATTACTCTCTACATCATCAACCGCAACTAGATCGGGATCCATTTACTATAAAAAATCATTTAAAAGGTCAGAAGTCGTCACACTATCACAATTTATATATATATGGCATGTATAGCAAAACCCGTACATACAACACATTAGTCTGAGAATCGACTAAACTTGCTCTGATACCACTAAATGTAACGCCTCGTACCCAAAACCATCGCCGGATTTGAACACGAGGTGTTAACAGACTTAATTCATTACTTAAACCGCTCAAACGATTTATTTTTTAAAAATTTCCAGTCAAGCTAGCTATCTGCGTCACAGTCGCTTAAAAATTCATATCTCGAGTTTCGAAACTAGAAATCCAATTCCGTAAATTTTACCTGAAACTAGACACATATATATATATATATATATATATATATATTTACTAATTTTTTTCTATAATTTTTGGTCAATTCAATTAGTACAGTTTATTAGTTAAATTCTCCCATGTTTTAGGGTTCGACTACTCTGACCTCTGTGTATTGCGAATTAGATATCTCTCCGTACAGAATTTCAGTGTCTATGATGCTTGTTTCTCTTAAAACTAGACTCAATAAGAAATTTGTATATAAAGCATGACTTCTAATTATTTTTTTTACAATTTATTATGAATTTTTAAAGTCAGAATAGGGGATCCATAAATCACTCTGGCCCTGTTTCACAAAAATTCAAATATCTCATAAAATATAATTCATATACCTATTTTGTTCAATCCATATGAAAATAGACTCATTAATCTTCAATTTCATAACTTACTAATCATTTAATTCCATTTCTACTATTTTTAGTGATTTTTCAAATTTACATCACTGCTATTGCCAGATTCTGTTTTATGGCAAATTTCACTTTACTAAGGATTTTCATGGACTAAATATCATTTTAAACATACATAACATCAAATATAAATTAGATTGGCCATTCTAATGGCTAATCATTTACAAACCCTTTTCTTGCCAAACTACAGCCATATAATAAGATCATTTACACAAAGTAAGTATTTTGCCATACATGCCACATTCAAAACACACAAGCCATTTTACCAATTTAGGCCTTCGGATAGTGTGAACGAGTCTTCGACCTATCCCGGTTCTCAAGCAGGCTTGTCAAAACTACAATGAAAGAAAAGGAGGGAGTAAGCACAAATGCTTAGCAAGTTCACATGCAAATAGCAAGTAACATAATCACACAATCCCACAAAAACATTATTTGCATAAACAACACCAAGACATTCATGTTTCATTTGTATTTAATATCTTTCTACGATTTCATCATACCAAGCTCTCAACCCAAGGGTTTAAGCACATACCTGTCAAATTTTCTCATTTACCACACTTACCAACATGTCACATTCATTTTAGGCCTTCTTTTTTATTCACTTAAGATTCACCCGTTGAACACATCAGAATATAATCCGAATACGCGGATGTCATGAACATAAGAGCCATACCTGCAGCTAGACAAACTCAATAGCCTGCGAAACTTATGTAGCCAAGCTACCATGTAACCCGCCCATAAGTGAACTCAGACTCAACTCAACGAGCTCGGGCGTTTGCATCCATAAGTGAACTCGGACTCAACTCAACGAGCTCGGATGCCTAGTTACATCTCACGAACTCGGACTCAACTCAACGAGTTCGGAATTCAACCATCCTAGTGACATGTCACTTGTATTCTAATCTATTCCCAAGGTTCAAACGGGCTTTTTCCTCAATCAAACATCTTTGCCGTCTTCCATGGAATATCGAAACCGATACTCGGTAGCAATTCATATTTAACAAGTAATAAACATAATTTGCATATTACTCAACAATAACCACAAAGCATAATATTTCATAATAATAATCATCATATCATATAAATATCATTAAGTTAATTAAAATGACAATTATGTTACTACATTTACACATGAATTTACCTCGGTACAAAATTATTAGCAATCGAGCCTATTCTTCGTAAACTTTGTTTTTCCCTCGATCGCGACTTGAATCTCGTTTCTCTTGATCTATAATGCTAAATTAATCTTATTTAATACATACATTCATCAAAACAGCATTTAATACAAACTTTGGCAAAATTACATTTTTGCCCCTAAACTTTTGCATAATTACACTTTTGCCCCTAGGCTCGGGAATTAAACTTCATCCCTTATTCATATGTTTTATGACATGCTGGTTATTTTTCCCTTCTATGGTAACATCAAATTCACACTCTAACATGTACTTATGACTATTAGGTATTTTTACCTATTAAGCCCTTTTACTCGTTTTCGCTTAAAACCGAGTAGTACAAGTTGTCTAACATAATTTAAAACTTCATTTTATATCATAAAACACCAAAATACACAAATTTTACCTATGGGTATTTTTCCAAATATGAACCCTAGGTTGAATTATTGCTAGCATAAGCTTAATCGAGCTACCGGGATTCCAAAAACGTAAAGAACATTAAAAACGGGGCTTGGAATCACTTACTATGGAGCTTGGAAGCTTGAAACAAACCCTAGCTATGGAGAACCCTTAAATTTTGGCCTAATGAAGAAGATGGACAAAAATTGGATTTTAATTTTGTTTTTAATTCATTTTAATAACTAAATGACCAAAATGCCCTTACTACTAAACTTTCCAAAAATTCCATCCATGTCCAATTTTTGTCCATAGACTTAGAAATTGGTCAAATTGCTATTTAAGACCTCCTCATTAATATTCCAAAACAATTTCATACTAAAAACTCCTAGAATGCAAGTTTTACAAATTATTCGATTTAGTCCCTAATTTCAATCTAAGCACTTTAGGCATAGGATTTCATCACGAAATTTTCACACAATCATGCAATCATATCATAAACATCAAAGTAATTATAAAATAATTATCTCTATCTCGGATTTGTGGTCACAAAACCACTATTCTGATTAGGCCCTAATTCGGGATATTACAACAACTCCTATACATGCCATATAACCAAGTACCAAGTTCAAAATTATCGAAATGACAGCTGGATAATGTGATGCAATCTCTAACAACTCCCAATCTGAGCAAGCTTTGAAATCACTATAAAACACAGAAAAGTAAATAGAGTAAGCTATTAATCTTAGTAAGCTCGTATGGCTAATAAGTATAACTTAATATTCATTCAAAATTTAAGTAATCTAAACATAATATGCTACAAATCAACATAATCACAAGACTAACATATATTCATCAACATAGTAAATCATGAAACTCACAAATTTCATGGATTCAATGCTTATATAGTTTACGTACATACCTGCACTGATACATATCAATCTCTTACCATTTTATATCATTAATATTCCTGTTGAACCATTCGAAATAATATTGGATCCTCAAGAATCTCGAACCCTAAATGTCAAAACATGGCCGTAACCATCTAAATCTCATATCTCATATGTAAATGCTCATTTCGAGCTATCACCGGGTCTGCTCACACAAGCTAACGGTCAAGATGTAGCTACATGGTGCTGCTCACACAAGCTGAGGACTAACTGCAACACATGTCAAAAAACTCAGCCACCGGTAAAACATACGGACCAGCACCCAAAACATAATAACCCCTAATGACATGTCATTTGATCCTATCTATTCCTAAGGTTCAATCGGGATTTATACATTTTGATAACTTGTCCAGAATTTCCGTGGTGTCGTATCATCTCAATTATAATAATTTAGCATTTAACATGTATAACTTAATTCTTATTAAACATATGAACTTACCCCGATCACAAAAATAACGTAATAGGATCGACCAGTCCAAAACTTTATCTTTCCCTCGATCTAGTTCCGTACGAGGCTTAACTTGATCTAAATAATCAAATTCAATCCATTTAGTATTCATTCTATTCAATTCAACCCAAAATACATATTTTTTAATTTTACACTTTTACCCCTAATATTTTAACATCTTTACAATTTAGTCCCTATCTCATAAAAATGCAAATTCATGCAATTGAGTCCACACCCATACTGGCCAAATTTCATCTATGCTCATAGCAGCCCACACATTTCATTATTTCACACATTTATCACATAATTTTCACATTTCTGAATTTAATCCCTATTGACAATTTTATCAAAAATAACTTAACAAATGTTGTTTATCTAACAACAACCATTCATTTTCTATCATCAAAAATCAAAACACATACACATTCATCAATGGTAAAACCCTAGGCTTTTAGCAATTTTGCAAATTAGTCCCTAGGCTAGCTAGATTAAGCTACAACGACTCCAAAAAACATAGAAATCATTAAAAACAGGACGAAAAATACTCACATGTAAGGCTAGGAGTGAAGGCCGAATACTTAAGCTTTCATGGAGGTTTTCTACTTCAAAAATTTGGTGGTATCATTCATTAAGGAAGATGATACATTTTTTTTTCTTTTGTTTTAATTAGCTTATTTACTAAATTACTGAATTAACCTTGATATATTAACCTTAAACATCATTTAAATGATGTCCATATAAGTCCACTCACATTATCAATGGTCTATTTACCATTCAAGTACTCATATAATTAAGTTCTTAGCTATTTAGTACTTTTAGCCTATAGAACTCTAATTTTGTAGCTTTTTCAATTTAGTCATTTTCATCGAATTAAGCATTCAAAGGATAAAATTTTTTAACGAAATTTTCATATGACTTTAATAACATGTTATAGACCTTAAAATAATAATAAAACAAATATTTCTACTTTGAATTTGTGGTCCCGAAACCATTGTTTCGATTTGACTAAAAATAGGCTATTACAAAGGAAGCCCTCACGGTGATTTAAATAAAGGAATGCCATCAGGGCAAAATTCTGAATGAAAGTCGTGAAATGAACCATGAAAGAATGGTTTGAATGGTTCTCTGAAAGCAAGGTAAAGATTGGACTTTGAGGTATAGTAAGTGTAAGAGATAATCTATGGGACAAGTACAAAGGACTAAATGTCCAACGATTTGTGAGATCCGAATGGCCAATTGATCAAGAATGTTTCTCCACAAGCTAGTTGAGAGAAACAACAATGGCACTTTCTTGGCAATGTTCGGGATCAATCATGGAGTTCAAGATTTCATATTTGGGGCTAATTTTAATGAGGAAAAATACCAGCAATATGGTGGAGAAGATGTTAACAAATCTTGAAATAAAAAGAAAAAGAAAGAGATGGCAAAACTAGGTGTAGGCAACGACAACAATGGAGGAAAAAAGAAAAAAATTGAAGATCAAGGAAGAGAGGAGAGGGGAGGAACTACTAGGGTGAGTAAATATAGAATAAAGCTGGTTATTTTGTGTAAAATTAACATTTATACCTAGGGTTACAGGGGTATGGATGGCACACACATTAAAAACAAGGGATTTTGTAAAAAAAAATAGTTATTTTGCATGGGAAAGGATTCAAATTTGGGACTTCAATTTATTTTTCATGTTTTTGCATTGATCAATTAACCACTAGGCTATTTCCTTATTGTTAAAATAATTTTGCAATATTTATTTTAAAAATAAGGTGTGTCACATAATAGGGTTTGAGGCAAAATTAGCAAAATAATAAAAATAGTGAGAGAGAAGGGATTTGAACTTGGGTTTCAAGGAATGTTTCATTAACAATTATCCAACAAACTAATACCTCATTTATTCTTAAAAATGCATAGATAATCTCAAAAATTAGGGCATGACCACTCTCTCTTGATTCCTAAACTCGATTCTACTAACCCCCGATTTTTGGGATGTTACATGTGAGCTTAGTTGTGAATAAGGACTAATTTGTTAAGTAATTTTTGTTAGTCTTGTGTATAAGGACCAAATTGTAATAATGTAAAAATTATCATGAAATTTTTAAAAAATATATTTTTAGAGGCCTGTACAATGATGAATTTGTAATTGGATTGAAAAACAAAACTTGAATTTGAAAGATATAATAGTTTCAGTTTTAGGGACTAAATTGAATAAAATGAAAAATTTTAAGGCAATTTGAAAAATGAAATGAAATTATTATATGATTACAATAGGTTGTTTTGAGATGTTTGAAATTGATAATTGAATTAAATTATATTATAAATGGGATTTGTATCAATCGATAGATAAATGTGAAAAAGAAAAAATTACGGAATAGTTCTCGGGGTCGTGTTTGAGGTTGTTTTGGTTAGGTAAGTTTGTATGGACTTACTTTATTAAATTTTGATACCATTTTGTTATTTTGTTATATATATAAAGGTTAGAAATCAAATGGATTAAATCGAAAATAATGAAATATATGATAAAAATGAATATATGTGTGTTATTGGATGATTGTGAAATTGTTATGTAATTCCATGATATATGTATGATTTTTATTTCAATTAATTCTTGTTTACATTGGGTTATATGTACATTAATTGTGATTAAGTTGTTGCTAAATAATGACTTCAATATTGAAAGGATTAAATTGTGAAATGAGATAAATAAATATGAAAGAATATGAGAATGTATATGGTTGAATTACATGTATATGAAAATGTTCAATGGACTGGAATGAAATGAATATGAATATGGAGGTTCGTGTGAACTTAGTAAATAGCTAGTGTAACAACCTATTTCTCAGTGATGTCGGAAATAGTTGTTTCAGGGCCACAAATCTAACAAGTGAGTTTGTGAATATTATTATTTAATATTTATGAGACAAATATAGTTTTATAATAAATTTTGGCTTGATAAATTATGTTATTTGAATGAGTAATTAGGTTCAAATGGTAAATCCTTAAAGTCAAGTGGTTTTTAAAAAGAAGGTATTAGGACCTCGTTTCTATAAACTGAGCCCATAAATATTTAATGTTTTTATTCCTATAAACTGAGCCCATAAATATTTAATGTTTTTATTAGGGTTATATTAAAATTTGATTAAGAAATTTTAATGTTTAAATAGTTAATTAGGCGAAAAAGACTAAATCATAAAAGGTGCAAAAGTTGAATTCTATATGTTACAGGGGTCAAAAGACTATGAAATTTTAAAGTGATCGACTTATATGGTAATTATACCAAATTTTTAAATGGTGGACGATTTTGGGCCTTAAATTGTTGAAATTTTAAAGATTTATCATAAGGGTAAAATGGTAATTAAGCATTAATAATTATAAACAAAAGAAACACACTTCATCTTTTTCATTTGGAAGCTTAGCCGTCGAAACCACCATTTTTGGGGTGGAATACATTCGACAAAGTTTGATTCTTCATGGATGGTTAGTGGTTTTGTCCCATTTTTAGTAATTTTTATGTTTTTGAGCTTGTATTAGCATACTAGCTAACCCGAGGGTCAAATTGTAAAACTGTTAAATGTTATAGATTATGCCATGGATGAATTTGATATGTTTTTGAAGTTTTATGATAATGTGTAACACCCCCAAACCAGGTCTAGAGGTTTTGACTGGATCTTGGAGGTTAAATTGATCACCAAATTGATCGAAAGACAATTTTACAAAATGAATTCTTAAAATCTCATTTTGAACACGGTTTGCTAATTTTGAACTAAATCGTCTAACAATTTAGGATTCAAAATAGTAAATTTACGTTAAAAAAATTCAAAAAAAAAAATCCACAGTTTCTAAAGTCCAGTTCAATAGCAAATTACGAAAGTTCAAAATAGAATTTATACCACAGTCCCTCATATATACTTACAGTCCAAATCAGTTCACAAATTAAAGCCAACCCATCTGAGACCTCCGATGTGCTGAATCCAGAGCTTAACTATGCGAGTTACATGAAAGAGAAGAAACTAAGGGGTGAGCTACACGAGCTCAGTATGAGTTCGAAATAGAACGGATGGTAAAATACAGAGTAACACAACAATGTTCTAGAACAATACATGCAATAAAATCACTTATGAAAGCCCAAATCATATTAAACCACATAAACGAAGACCCAACCATATGTACTAAATAGAACACCTTATAACACTTTAACCATATTGCCAATAACCAAACGTTCACACGTGCAGACGTATTTATAGACGCAAAATGAATGCAACAAATTAAAAACCCTCCCCACCAACCGAACACCACTACAACCACCCTGCACACCACAGAAGACCATGTTAGGTCCATCCACCCTTCACATCACAAATGGTGGAACTAAGCCACTCTGATAATAATATGCAACTGAGCTGACATATGTTTCTTGTGGGCATACCACTGTACAGAAGTATTGCAGATAAACTACCCAAACAAACTCCCTTCTCTTCACAACTAAAATCATAAAATTTTCATGCAAATGCAAAATGCACACCATTTGCAGACAAACATACAGAAATGGATTACAGAAACAGAAGTACACATATTCATTTACACATGCCTATATTTGATTACACTAGTATTTCAATACTCAATTATGAGAGCAACTATAAATTTAGACTTCTTCACCATATAAACAAATAATTAAATTAAAGCCCATAAATGCACAATTATGCATGAAACCAAACTTGATCTAGCCCAAAACACACTTACCAAGGCTTACTTAAAGGTCGGAACATACAGAAACACAAAATAGATCAAATTTCAAAATGGAACAAAAACTTGTGAAATAGGGCCATATGGCTGTGTGCCCCGGCCGTGTGGATGTGCCTAGGCTATATGGGGTCTACACGCTTGTTTGCAAGCTATACATGCCTATGTGGAGGAGACAAACGCTTGTGTGACTGAGTTATAAGGCCGTGTGAGCAACCCGTGTAACTTACTATCCAAAACTTTCAAAATAAGGTGCAGAGAAGACATGACCGTGTGGAAATCTCACACGCTCGTCTGGCTAAAGGACACAGCCGTGTGCTCCAAACACACACCCATGTGCAAATCAATAAAAATCCCCAAATCGTAGCCACATGACCGCATGGCACCAAAAATCATCCAAAAACCTTAATTCCCAATGTCACACGGCTGTGTGAACCACCCGTGTGGTCACGAAACCACATTGAAACGGACTGTAAAACATGCTTTTGGCAATGAAACAGACCCCAACCTTTCGTAATTTAGAGATATACCAAAACACACAGAACTTCATGCAATTCAATACTAAAACAACACTTCAATTAGTCAATTTCAGAAACAAACCCTAAACGCGATCACAAGCACCAATAAATCGTTTGATTTGCTCCACAAAGCAGTTCAGAAACCTCAATTACCTTACAAATTGAACTATAAGAGTTTCAATTACATAACATAAAACAAATTAAAGCAATTCTATCACTAATGCAAAAGACAAACCTACCCAATTCAAAATGCAATTAGATGGAACACACAAAAATAATTCACCCTATACCAACAACAATTAATATAAATGTAGAAATACAAGAATAATAAAAGAGTTAAAGAATGGAAGGAACCCCAACAAAATTTTGAAAATTTTGGAAAGAAAAGGAAACATAAAAAGAAGAATGTGAAGAGAGAATAATAAAGAGAGAGAAAACGTGATCTTTTGTTTTATACTGACAACTTCCTCTTTTTTATTTTTAAAAATAACAAATACTTAAATAATTTAACATAAAACCAAAACATAACTTGAACCAAAAATTGAATAAAACTAATTCTTCTCTAACACACATGAGGATTTAAACCCAAGACCCAAAGATAAACTAACGCACATCCAACCACTGAACTAGCAAGCTTATTCTAACACTAAAATGTGAAAACAAACCCAATTTCTCAACTTGCTCATAGACCCTAACCACAAACCTCAAAACTTCTAACCCTAAATTTTGGGATGTTACAAGATGGTTAAGTTTGGTTGTTAAATAAACATGTTTTGTTAAGTAAATTTTGATGATTTTAAGATTTAGTGACTTATTTATGAAAATGGAAAAAATTCAAGGAAAATATTGTGAATTGATGATGAATATGGGTTGTTTTGAGACTAGGTAAAAACTGCTAACATGAATTTTAGCTAAAAGTGGTAAATTTGCAAGTTTCAGATTTAGGGACTAAATTGTATATAAGTCAAAATATTTAGGGCACATTTGTAAATTGTTAACAGAAGGGTTTAATTGCATAAAACTACTTGTTGGAATGCTACAAATTTATTAATTGGGTTGAATTATTATTTAGATAAAGAAACGCCATAATCGGATTAAAATTGAGGAAAAGCTAAAGTTTCGGGCTAGTTGTTGACTCCATTTTAGTAACCGTTTCAGTCGAGGTAAGTTTGTATAAGAATTGAAATCATTATTTTCTATTTTGGATTAATGTAAATAGATATTTATGCTATGTTTAAATTTAATTGATAAAGGTGTGATAAATTATTATTATGGATCAACTAGAGAAATTAATCAAATTAAAGGATATGTGAACAATTATTAATGTGACTGGTGAAATTGTACTTGGTGATCATGAATTATAGATTGTCTCTTTAAATGTTTGTTTTGATTAAGGTAAGTTCATAGTGTTTTGATATGTAAATGTAAATATCTTGTTACTATATCATTTTTTGTTAGTTAGTTGAATATATGTTTAAGAAATTTCATTTATTATTATTAGAAATCGATTATTACAAATGAGTACATATGGGAATGAATAGTTGATGAAAGCACTTTTGTGATTTCACACTATTGATATAAATGTAATGTAAATTTACGAAAATGATGAACTGCTTTCGAATGATAAATGTGTATAAAAGTACCAAATTTATGCTTAATGTTCGATTAAACATAGTAACTGTTGAGGATACGATTGGCATGCCAATAGGTTTAGTATGCGCGCTTGTACGACATTACACCTCGATGCCTTTGTTACACTTTAGTGTCTCTGTTTACACTTCAGTGCCTCTGATTGCACAATCGTGCCTCCTATCAGCACTTTGGTGCCTTTGTTACGCATCTACGATGCTTCTAGTGTGGTATAGTTACCCGAGTATCTGAGTCAAGTAACTAGTTCATCGGGATATGAAATAATGGAATTACAATCTATTTATGTGCTTATATATATTATGGCATATTTATAGTATTGATAAGTGAAAGATATTATAATGAGTTTTTTAGTTACATGTATGGGTTACTACTTTGAGTAAATGTGATTCTTGGTATGAAAATTCCTTTGAAATGGAGGTTGTTTTGATGTATTTGGATTGAAAAAGTAACATTTGAGTTATGTGGATGAATGATCTATATAGTGAAATTCTTTTCATGATATGAGTGGGTAATTAAAGCTTTACAGAGTATATGACTATATGAAATGATCTATGATTTAAAATAAGGATATGGAATATGTGGTAAGTATAGTTAAAAGAAAATGAAGGTATATGGTAGTCATATTATAGTGGAATGGTGAAATTGAAATGCTTGATATGTTATATGCCTTGATTGGGTTGGATTTATGTGCATTGCTTCACCTACTAACCTTGTAAGGTATGGGGTATTGAAAAAGGAAATTTGATCTATGACTAAATAGAATTACTCATGGCAGATTACTTTAATGCAATTGGTAAGTTTAAGTTCCTTTATATGAGCTTAGTAAGCACTAGTTGCTTATATAGCTATTTTCTTTATTTTGTAGATCATCAGAAAGCTCGAGCAGTGAGAATCTTCATCGAAGTACGATCACACTATCCATTGATCCACTTTGGTAGCTTTTGAATATATTGAAACGGTTATAAGTGGAATGTATAGGGTTGTATGTCTACTTGGTATGTATTGGATTGTGCCAAGCCTTGGTGTGCCTTAATGCTTTTGTTGATGGTTTATTTATGAAGTGTATTTATAAGATGTTAATGTTGTTCTAATGAATTGTAACACAAGTGTACGTAGTTGTTTAAGTAATAAATAAGTAAAAATAAGGTATCGTCTCCACATGGACTGTATAAGCTTAAACAATTAATTGCAAAATTATAATTGACAATTTGATGTTAAAAAACTCAATAAATTTGGATAGTGATGATTAGATTAATTAAATGCAAGAGTGGTCTCTAATGCAATTTCTAATCTAAATGCAATTTACCTAAATGTATGAATGAAGGATTTAGCAACAAAAATAATCAACATTAAACGGGCTAGGATACTTATATTAATCAAATCAACTTACTTTCATTATGCTAACATGTTCGAAATTACTTCCATGGCAACTCGATCTTTTATGGGTTTGGAACCAAATTAAGTCCTTTCAGATCTTTTACTTAGTTAAATATGCATGTTACTGATCATATTAGACTAAGGGTTTTTTAGCATTTATGCAAGGTCACAGGGACATTTACGTTTGCAATAGTTTAATTACATAAATCTAAAAACCATCCAAGATAATAGAGCCAACTAAAGATATTATGAACCTTAACTTAGTCGGTTTTAATGATATAAATTAAGTAATGCACTTTTCAATTATGCTTCTACTAGCCATCTTCTGGTTTGGATCGCTTAGCTAATCTGAGTGCACCCAATCACATATGAATGAAATGCATCATGATATTAATTGAAAACATAATCGACTAAGGCACAAAACATGTTAACACGAATTAAATAAATCTCATTGACTTAATATAATTATCCCAACAAATAGGATTTAAAACTTCATAGTTGATGTCAAAAGCATAAAACTTAAAGAAAACATGTTAAAATAGAAAATCAAAAGGAAAAAGTAGACTCAATTCAACAACCTTTCAGATCTATTCTGACTGAAGCGCTCCTCCATTCTAATTGAAGCTTCTTTTGCTAACAGTTTAGAAGGTAGCCAGTTAAAGAGTGCTTTTGCAAAGCTTTTGAGGCTAAAGAAAGGCAAGGGGATGGACGTCTATGCAAGGGAAAAATGGGGAAAGAATTGAGAGAAAACTAGAGTAGGTGAGAGAGGAACATTGAGAAATGAAGGATGATTGAAAAGTGAAGAATGGCATGGTATTTATAGGTGAAGGTAAGGGTTTGAGTTTATGAAATATAGGTTTAAGTTCCCTTCCTTCCCTCTCTCATGTGGCCGGCCATGCTTCAAGGAAAAGGGATAAGCAAGTCTTCTCAATTTGAATTCGAATTTCAAGCTAAAGATAGTTATAGAGTAGACAGTTTCAACAGGGTAATTGTTAGGCTGAATTTTGATTATTTTCAAAATGTAGAGACCTTCAATTAAATATCCCAAAACATATTTTGGGTAGCCAACATCAAGTGCCAAAATTGGGCTTTTAATTCCCCTTGTTGGACGATTTTTTCAGTCTTATAACTTAGCAGACATGTCCATCTTTTATTACCTTTACTGGGTCAAGTAGTCGACCCCATGCCCAAAATTGCATGGTCTTGCCATCCACATAGATAATTTGCGCGTGGCTATCTTTTATTTATTTAAATCATGTCTTCAATAAACCCCCTACATAGTGAAAAGTACATACATTAATAAATTAACATGAATTAATACAAAATATGCATGAAAATCATGTAATTAAGCAGAATTTCACATACTTTCCAAATTCATGTCTAAAATTACTAATTAAATAAAATTCACTTATTTCAACAATAATTACTCGAGATAAACATAATAATTAAGTAAAAATGTAACGCCCCAAAATTCAAATTTTTGTTTTTGCGAATGTGTGACACAATTGAGTATCTACTTCAGTGGTTAAGTGTTCTGGGTGTGTGTGGGGTCCCAAATTCAAGCCACGACTTGGGAAAATTTTGGTTTTTTTATGAATAAAGCCCAATCTTTGATCAATCGGCTTTTATTTAATTTTTGATAAGCTTATATCAGAATGGGCCTATTAGTCTGGTGGTTAAGCAATGTGTTGGCTTGTTGATGGTCCTGTGTTCAAATCCCTGCGTAAGCAAGGGAGATTATTTTTGCTCGGTTTGGTGGCTGAGAGTTTGAGTTGTATTGGAAATCTGAATAGTGGAAGTTTGATGAAGAGAATTTAGGAGTGAATTAAGGGATTTTGGGGTTATCAGGATTCTTATCGAATTATTCTGTTCAAATTTTTTTCTTTTCTTTTTTCCCTAAAAATAAAATTTTTGGTTTTCTCTTCTCCTCTTCTCCCTTTTTGCTATCGTTTTCCTTTTCCATTGTTTTTCCTTGCTACCAAAATTCTTGTGCTCTCCCATTCTTTTTCTCCTCAACTTCTTTCCACTCGATCTAGTGTCGTTCCACGATTAACTGCGATCATTCAATAAGTACTCATCTTTTTTACGTTTGTTTCTCTCCAAAAACTCTGCCAATTTTTCCATTAGGATTTCCTCTCTCTTTTGCCAAAACCTACCCTTCTCTTCCCATTTTCTTTCGATTTTGCTCCCATCTCGACTGCAATCGCACTTTTGTTCCTTATTTTGGCGTTTAGTGGACAACTTCGGTAAGTGATTTTATGTGGTTTGTGGTGAGAATGTTAAGTTTTTTACTAGGGGTTATTCTGATGTTTGGGCAGCATCATTTTGCTAGGATCGAGACTCTTCTAGTACTACTTCGTAAGCAAATCGATTTGAAGTGTTGGGGGTAAGTTTCAATCGCTCAATAGTTGAGTAACCCACTCGGGTTGGTTTTAATTCGTTGGTTAAGTGATTAACTAAGTAGTATTTTGGTCAATTATAGGTTCGGGATTGCTTGGAGTTGCTTTTGCGTCAAAAACGATACAGGTGTGTACCTGAAACATAGAAAATGAGGTTTTGGTGAAAGTCGAAAACCCCACTGTCGACTCTACACGGGCGTGTGGTTGCCCGTGTGGTAGGCTGTATGCGACCACATAGCCGTGCGATCGACAAGGCCAGGCCATGCGCGCAAGACACGTTCGTGTGACGACCAGGGCCAAATTGGGCCGTGCGGGCCACACGGGCAGGCCACATGGTGTATGAGCCCATTTTCGCTGAATTTATTGCTAAAGTTGCACCAGTCGCCCAAATCAACTGTGAACCTATTGTAGGGTCGGTAAGCATCACTTAGACTCCTAATTGTGTGAACTGACTGTTTGATTTATATATATTGAGCATGATGATAGTATGCATGTATACTGAACTGGTTATATGTACTAATATCATGAGATAGCATGTCATGATTTGTATGTTGCATTACATGGGGTTGGGTTGATTATATTTGGAGGAAGTGTACTGAAAGGCTCTTAAACCTAATATACTGAAAGCTTAGCTGCAAATTACTAATTTGTACCGCATTCAGTACTACCTGGAGTGTCGGGATGGGTGGGTTGATTTAATCCCCACATGGAGTTTAGGGTTGGACGGGGATGGTGTGTAGAGGCTGGTTGGGTAGGACCTTGTTATTGAATACCGCATGACTTCTACTGATACTGTGATGGGCTAAGGCCGTAATGCATACTGATACTATGATAGGCTAAGGCCCTACTGCATATTTGATACGGTACTGAGATGGGCTAAGGTCCAAATCGTTACTGATTCTGAAAGGGACTTAGACCCAAAACTGTATTTAACTGTGCACTGTGTCTACTATTGTTTGTTTTCTGTGGGATTACACACTGAGTTTATGTAAACTCGCCCCTTTCTATTTAATGTGCATAGGTAATCCCCAGACCTAGACGGATCGGTGTGGCGGAGGACTCGATGGTGACCACAATTTTTAGACTTTACGTTTTTTTTAATTTATTTTTTATGGTTTTATTATTATTGAGATGTAATTTATTTGTTTTTGTCGAATTATAACTGCTAGTCGTAGGAAGTTTGGTTTTCAAAAAGCTAACGTATTTTCTAAACTCACCATTACTTAAACTGCTTTGTTTTAAAAGCTTCCGCAACGAGAAACATTTTAAAGCAAATGTTTTAAATAAGTAAAATGATTCCATTTAGAACTAATAAGAGATAAAGATAGGTAATAACACGAAAATTATTTTATTGTGATAATTTAGTTTTTGAACACACTATCATGTGACATCACCAGATTCGGCCATAACGTCTAGGCTGGGTTTGAGGTGTTACAAAAAAGGTGGTAAAAACTTATACAAAAACCCTATATAATTTGAGTTTACACACCCCCAAACTTAAACCATTGCTCGTCTTAAGTAATGTTCATGCACATCACAATTTTTGCTAAGGCAATTTTGCAAAATGATAAAGCAACATCAATCTTTCCACATAATCATGCTTCAATAAATCATGCTAAAAAATATTCTTTATTCATAAATAGCTCGAATACAAATATTATTTCCAAACTTTATACTAAGTACATCATAATGTCAACATAAATCATAATTTGCATTCATATTCAAAGTCAACATAACATTCACCAATCAATATGCTTCCCTTATCAACTAAACATAAAAATCCCAAGGTTTAATTAGTGTCTTCATATGTTGAACTCATTAATTCCTCTCCACTAATATAGTCGGTATAATCATCTAATCAATAGGTCTTTTATTAGGCTGTAATGGGGCTAGGCTAAAGGTAGGGATAAAGAGAAGTGATTTTGAGGTTCAAAAGATCTTAACCCTAACTTTGTCTTAAATCCTTTGGCATCACAACTTTCATACAAATGGGTCTTTGGAATACCCCCAAACTTATTTCAAACTTATGCTCCACTTTTATTTTTCTCAAACTTTGAGCAAACGTTGCTCTTTGTTTTTGAGACTTTGAGCACTCCTTTATTTGCTCTTATTTTTTACATTTGAGCAAAAATTTCTTTTATTCTTTATTCATTTTTCTCTCTCTCTTTTTTTTTTAACATGTGAAGAGCATGTACATCTCATAATTTTCCTCAAACTTTGATCACCAAGAAAATTTTTTGGTTAGGATAGGTGCAAAAGAATAGGATAAAAATTTAAAAAATGTTAATGTGGCTTATAATGTAGGTAATTTGCAATAAAAAGACCATTAAGCTCAAAATTAAGTTCCAAGGGTTAAATTTCATAAGGGCGGTTTGAAAGGCTCAAACAATCCAAAGAAAGTGTGCCTATATCATATTAGATTCTTATACCTCCTAAGATTTCACCTTAAGAAAGTTACTAAGTCAATTCTAAAAACTTAAACCTTCACACATGTCTATTTCTAAAGAACTCAAATTTGCATGGCAAATCCTACGTAAGACTAAGATCATACAATCATGCTATGTGACAACCCGAATTAGGGCCTAATCGGAATAGTGGTATTGTGACCACAAATCCGAGATAGAAATAATTGTTTTATAATTATTTTGGGTTTTATGATATGATTACGTGATTGTGTGAAAATTTCGTGATAAAATTCTATGCTTAAAACGCTTAAATTGAAAGTAGGGACTAAATTGAATAAGTTGTAAAATTTTGCATCCTAGAAGTTTTTAGTATGAAATTGCTTTGGAATATTAATTAGGAGGTCTTAAATGGAAATTTGACCAATTTTAAGTTCATGGACAAATTTTGGGACATGGAAGGAATTTTTGAAAGTTTAGTAAGGAGGGGCATTTTGGTCATTTGTATATTAAATGAAATAAAATGGGAAAAATAACACAAAATTGGTCATCTTCTTCACTAGTTGCTGCAGAATTTTCCTCTCTTCCATAGCTAGGGTTTCTTCAACTTTCAAGCTCCATAGTAAGTGATTCCAAGCCCCGTTTTTAATGTTCTTTGCATTTTTGAAATCCTCGTAGCTCGGTTTACCTATTTCTACTATTATTTCGAGTTAGGGTTTATGTTTAAAAATTTACCCATGAATGATAGGCATGTATTTTGATGTTTGATGGTCGAATATGAGGTTTTAAATTATGTTAAACAACTTGTGCTACTCGTTTTAAGTGAAAACGAGTAAAATGGCATAATTGGTAAAAATACTTATTGTTCATAACTATATGTTAGAGTGAGAATTTGATGTTGTTGTAGAAGAGAAAAATGTTCAGCATGTCGTAAAACATAGGAATAAGGGATGAAATTAAATTTCCGAGCCTTGGGGCAAAATTGTAATTTTGTAAAAGTTAGGGGAAAAAAATGTAATTTTTCCATAATGTGATTTTTGGATTGAAATAAATAGTATGAGTATTAAATGAGCTAAATGTATTGTTATAGATCAAGAAAGGCGTGGAATTGACCTTGAACGGGGAAAAGAAAAAGCTTTGGACTAAATCGCAAAAATTCCACATTTTGCACCGAGGTAAGTTTGTATGTAAATATTACATTAATTTTATGTACATTCTTATATTTCAGCCTATTATGTAAATATATTAGCGGATGTTAAAAATATGAATAGACCATTGGAAGAATGGAAATAAACAATAGAGAGAGATCCCGGTTGAACATTCGGATAGATCAAATAAAATAGAGGAAGCGTAGCTAGGTCACATGTATGGTGCTGAGTGCACATCATGTGTACAAGAAAGCTACGAGATACAATGTAGTAGCTAGGTTACATGTGTGATACGGGATGTATCCCATGTAGACAAGAGAGCTACGTAAGAGATGAATGCAGCTAGGTCGCATGGGTGATACTATGTGTACACCATGTAGACAAGAGAGCTACGGGATATATGTAGCTAGATCGCATGCGTGATTCCAAGTGAAGGACACCATGTAGACAAGAGAGCTACAAGAAAAATTGGCTAGGTCACATGAGTGGTACTAAGTGTTCACTATGTGTACAAGAGAGCCGAACTAAACGAAGTATGATGGTGGAGCTGTGGGCTGAAGCCATTAAATATCGAGGGTTGATCCGAATTGTTCAACGGGATGGCTTAGTAGTGAGATTGTAGCCATGGACCTACACCTGTAACGTATGAAATGTGATGAAAATGATTTGTAGTATATAAATATGTAAGTTAAAATGCGGTTAGTGCAAAGAATGGGTGAAAGAGTGAAAGTAGCATCAAAACTGTTTTGGACAGTAACAGTGACGTGATTTTGAAAAATCACCAAAAATAGAATGGATTTAACTAGAGGTTGAATGAGATGTGTAATTAAAGCTTAATGAGTCTATTTTCATATAAAAGAAACAGAGCAAGCAAAAGAATTCTATATTTTGAGATATTTGCAATTGTGTGTGACTTGCTCAGAATGACTACGTGGTCCCCTGTTCCAACTTTGAAAAATCATTAAAAATTGTACAAAACAAATTAATAAATATAGTTTATATGCCTAAATTCCTTATTGAGTCTAGTTTTAAATGAAACATATTTTATGGTTATTTGAATTGTGTACTGGGAGAAATTCACTTCGTAATGAACAAAGGTCAGATCAGTTGAGCTGTGTAACAGGGGAAACTTTAACTAATAAACTGTACTAATTGGCTAAACCAAAAATTCTAGAAAAAAATTATTAAAAATATTTATGAGTCTAGATTCAGGGAAATTTTACGGATTTGAATTTCGAGTTTTTTAACTCGAGTTATGATTTATTTAGTGACCATGACGCAGCAGAGACAGCTTAATCAAATTGGAGTGAATAGTGAAATTAAAGTAGATATACTTGAGTTGTTATATAAACATATTAGATTCTTTAATTAATATTTACTTACTCACTTACTAAGCTATAAGCTTACTTTGTTTTCTCTCTTTTGTTTTATAGTGTCCTTCACTTGCTCGGGGAGTTAAGGATCACGAAGATCCATCCGCACTATCAACACTTTTGGGTATTAAACTAAACATTTTGAATTATGGCATGTATAGTAGACTTAATTATTTTGTTACGTGTCATAATTGCCTAGGTTTAGAATATTGGTCACAGTATTCGATCAACTACTTTGTATAAGCCATTAAAGTTGCCTAATATTGTTCAAGACATATGTTATAACGATACACTATCAAATTGGATGACATATTTCTATTTCGGTTTTTGTTTAATGGTATGTGCTATGTTTTAGTAATACCTTGTACTCTGTTCCGGCAACGGTAATGGGTAAGGGGTGTTACATTTAGTGGTATCAGAGCTATGGTTTAGTCGGTTCTCGGACTAATAAAGTGTGTGTAAAAGTCTAGCTATACATGCCATAAAAATATTGTGATAGTGTGGTGACTCCTGATTGTTCTAAATTGTGTTTTGTTTTAATATAGTAATGGATCCTGGAAGGAACCTGCTGGTGATGATCTTTGCGATGTCATGCCGGCTCTGCACAAGGGACCGCGCTGTGTGGAAAGTAGATCTCGAGACATTGAGACAAGGAGATGAGGCTCGGGATGCCTTTCTCCAAAGGATGAACAATTGGTATACTGAATTTATTCAAGCAAATCCAAATGCTCAACCTCCTCCACCCCCTCCTATACCTCAGACGATTCCTGTAGCTACTCAAGGCATAGATTTGGTAAGGATGAACAAGCCTCCAGTTGACAAGATTCGAAAACAAGGGGCCGAAGAGTTTAGAGCAAAGATTGATGATGATCCTGAGAAAGCGGAATTCTGGCTTGAAAATTCTACCCGTGTATTTGATGAGCTCTCATGTACACCCGAGGAATGCTTAAAGTGTGCTGTATCACTTCTGAGAGATTCGGCCTACCATTGGTGGAAGACTAGAGTAGCAGTGGTGCCAAAAGAAAGAGTTACTTGGGATTTCTTCCAGGAGGAATTTAGAAAGAAATACATAAGTCAGCGATTTCTTGATAAAAAACGGAAGGAGTTCCTTGAATTAAAGCAAGGCAAGATGTCCGTGGCCAGAATATGAACGCGAATTTGTGAGACTTAGCAAGTATGCTCAGGAATGTGTGTCCACGGAGGCTATTAGTGCAGAAGGTTTGAAGATGGGCTGAATGAGGACATTAAAGTCTTTGGTAGGAATTTTGGAGTTGATGAATTTGTAGTATTGGTTGATCGAGCTCTTAAAGCTGAAGAATTGAACAAAGAAAGAAGAAAAGCTGCTATTGAGGCTCGAGATGCCAGAAAAAGGCCGATAAGCAAGCCATTTCAATCTCAATCAAAGAGGTCCAAAGAGGCAAACCCTCGAATGACAGTTTCAATTGGGGATTCACACAGAGATCGTGGTAGAGCGTATTCGAGGTCTAAAGCTCAAGCTACTTCAGTGGCAAGTGTGGGTAATATACGACCTAGAAAGCCCGAATGTCAGCAATGTGGCAGGCAACATTATGGTGAGTGTTAAGGAACCGAGCGAGCTTGTTTCAGGTGTGGTTCTCGCGAACATTTTATTAGAGATTGTCCAGAGAAAGTTAAAGAAGAAAGATTTCCGAGTGCTAGATAGAATACCACCGCTAGTAGGGGTAGACCACCGAGAAATACTGAAAGTGGGACTAGCAGTAAAACTGCGATGAAAGATTCGATGGCAAGATCGGAAGCTAGAGCACACTGCTAGAACTTATGCTATCGTGCGAGAAGATGCATCATCTCCCGATGTCATTATGGTACATTTTCTCTCTATGATACTATTGTTATTGCATTGATTGATCCGGATCCACTCATTCCTATATTTGCATGAATTTAGTATCTAATAAAAAGTCTTTGGTTGAGCTTACGAGTTTACAATTAAAGTGTCGAACCCTTTAGGCCAATATGTACTAGTTGATAAGGTTTGCAAGAATTGTCCATTAATGATTCAAGGTCACATTTTCCGCCAATTTGATGTTGTTACCATTTGGTGAGTTTGACGTTATCTTGGGAATGGGGTGGTTGACATTGTATGATGCTAAGGTAGATTGCAAACAAAAGATACTAGAGTTGAAATGTGAAAATGGAGAAATCCTGTGGGTTGAAACAGATGAATCAAATAAATTGCCTATGGTGATTTCGCACATGTCTGCACAGAAATACATGAGAAAAGGGTGTGAAGCTTATCTGGCTTATGTAATGAATCTTTGAGTTGCCTCAATTGAAGCTTGAATCAAGCACTCGATAGTTTGTGAGTTTCGGATGTATTTCCAGCACGAATTGCACAGGTTGCCTCTCGAACAGAGAGATAGAGTTTGCCATTGATTTATTTAAGATGCATCGCACCGATCTCGATTGCTCCATATAGAATGGCTCCGACTGAATTAAAAGAATTGAAGGCTCAGTTGTAGGAATTTACAGATAAGGGATTTGTGAGACCGAGTTTCTCTCCCTGGGGTGCTCCAGTATTATTCGTAAAGAAGAAGGATGGTTCAATGAGACTTTGCATTGATTACCGTCAGCTTAATAAGGTGACTATAAAGAACAAATATTGCCGAGGATTGATGATTTATTCAATCAGTTAAAAGGGGCCACAGTGTTTTCAAAGATTGATTTAAGGTCTGGTTACTACCAGTTGAGAGTTAAAGAGTTGGATGTGCCGAAAACCGCCTTTAGGACAAGGTATGGACATTATGAGTTTCTTGTGATGCCTTTCGGCTTAACAAATGCTCCAGCTATATTTATGGACTTAATGAATCGGATCTTTCGGCCATATCTGGATAAGTTTGTGGTAGTGTTTATAGATGACATTTTAATTTATTCTCGGGATGAGTCTGAACATGCCGAACACTTGAGAACCATATTGCAGATCTTGAGAGAAAAGAAACCATTTGCCAAGTTTAGTAAAAGTGAGTTCTGGCTTCGTGAAGTCAGATTTTTGGGACATATAGTTTCAGGTGATGGTATTCGGGTGGATCCAAGTAAGATTTCTACGATCGTTGATTGGAGACCGCCAAAGAATGTATTCGAGGTTAGAAGCTTTTTAGGCTTAGCCGGATATTATAGACGTTTTTTTGAAGGATTTTCGATGGTTGCCTCTCCTATGACTAAGTTGCTGCAAAAGAATGTTAAGTTTGAATGGACTGATAAATGTCAGCAGAGTTTTGAAAAGTTGAAAGCACGATTGACTGAAGCACCAATTTTGGTACAGCCCGAACCAGGAAAAGAGTTCGTAATTTATAGTGATGCATCGTTGACAGGCCTTGGATGTGTGTTGATGCAAGAGGGTAAAGTGGTAGCTTATGCTTCGAGACAGTTAAAACCGCATGAGAAGAGCTATCCTACACATGATTTGGAATTGGCCGCTATTGTTTTTGCCTTGAAGATTTGGCGACATTATTTGTATGGTGAAAAATGCCGAATTTTTATTGATCACAAAAGTTTGAAGTATCTGATGAATCAAAAGGATTTGAATCTGCGACAGCGAAGATGGCTTGAATTATTAAAGGATTATGATCTGGTGATTGATTATCATCCGGGAAAAGCAAATGTAGTTGCTGACGCCTTGAGCAAAAAATTTCTTTTTACTTTGAGAGCCATGAATACGGGGCTAGCGTTGTCTGATGATGGGTCAATCTTAGCAGAGATGAGAGCTAAACCGTTATTTCTTCAGTTGATCTGTGATGCTCAAAAGAATGATAGTGAGTTGCGGGCCAAGAGAACTCAATGTGAGTCAGGTTGCGACTCAGATTTTCGAGTTGGACCAGACTACTGTTTGATGTTTCGAGACAGGATATGTGTGCCGAAAAATGATAAATTGATTCAAAAACTATCACATGAGGCGCATAATGGCTGTTTATCAGTTCACCCTGGTAGCACAAAAATGTATAATGATTTAAAGAAGTTGTATTGGTGGCCAGGTATGAAAAGAGACATTTCTGAATTTGTAACCAAGTGTTTGATTTGTCAACAAGTAAAAGCTGAACATCAAGTACCTTCAGGGCTACTTCAACCGGTAACGGTGCCTGAGTGGAAATGGGACAAGATTACCATGGATTTTGTGACCGGTTTGCCTTTGACTCCTAAAAAGAAGGATCTTTGTTTGGGTAGCGGTTGATAGATTAACAAAGTCAGCCCACTTTATACCAAGACGCATCGATTACTCACTTGATAAGTTATCCGAATTATATATGCTTTGAAATTGTGAGGTTGCACGGAGTACCTATGTCTATAATATCAGATAGAGATCCGAGATTTACCTCGAGATTTTGGAAAAAGTTACAAGAAGCTTTGGGTACAAAATTGAAGTTTAGTACCGCGTTTCATCCACAAACAGAGGGTCAATCGGAAAGAGTAATCCAGGTACTCGAAGATATGCTTAGATGTTGTGTTTTAGAATTTGGAGGTAGTTGGGAGAAATATCTATCTTTGATTGAGTTTGCCTACAATAACAGTTATCAATAAAGTATACAAATGGCACCGTATGAAGCTTTGTATGGTCGTAAGTGTCGGACTCCTTTATATTGGACCGAGCTTAGTGAGAAACAGATTCACAGAGTTGATTTAGTTAAAGAAACCGAAGAGAAAGTAAAAGTAATTCGGGATTGTTTGAAAGCTGCTTCAGATCGACAAAAGTCATATGCAGATTTGAAAAGAAAAGAGATTGAATTTCAAGTGGGTGATAAAGTGTTCTTGAAGGTGTCACCATGGAAAAAGATTCGAGATTTAGCCAGAAAAGGCAAGTTGAGTCGCGTTTTATTGGGCCGTATGAGGTTCTTGAGAGAATTGGACCGGTGGCATATCGGTTGGCTTTACCGCAGAGTTAGAAAGAATTCATAACGTGTTTCATGTATCAATGTTGAGACGTTATCGTTTCGATCCTTCACATGTGATTTCCCCAACAGAAATTGAGATTCGATCGGATAAGACCTATGAGGAAGAACCAATAAAGATTTTGGCTCGAGAAGTTAAACAGTTAAGAAATAAAAGTATAGCCTTAGTGAAAGTATTGTGGCACAGACATGGGATAGAAGAGGCTACGTGGGAACCTGCGGAAGCTATGAAGAAACAGTACCCAAACCTTTTTACCGGTAAGATTTTCGGGGACAAAAATCTCTAAAGGGGGGAGAATTGTGACAACCCGAATTAGGGCCTAATCAGAATAGTGGTATTGTGACCACAAATCCGAGATAGAAATAATTGTTTTATAATTATTTTGGGTTTTATGATATGATTACGTGATTGTGTGAAAATTTCGTGATAAAATTCTATGCTTAAAACGCTTAAATTGAAAGTAGGGACTAAATTGAATAAGTTGCAAAAATTTGCATCCTAGAAGTTTTTAGTATGAAATTGCTTTGGAATATTAATTAGGAGGTCTTAAATGGAAATTTGACCAATTTTAAGTTCATGGACAAATTTTGGGACATGGAAGGAATTTTTGAAAGTTTAGTAAGGAGGGGCATTTTGGTCATTTGTATATTAAATGAAATAAAATGGGAAAAATAACACAAAATTGGTCATCTTCTTCACTAGTTGCTGCCGAATTTTCCTCTCTTCCATAGCTAGGGTTTCTTCAACTTTCATGCTCCATAGTAAGTGATTCCAAGCCCCGTTTTTAATGTTCTTTGCATTTTTGAAATCCTCGTAGCTCGGTTTACCTATTTCTACTATTATTTCGAGTTAGGGTTTATGTTTAAAAATTTACCCATGAATAATAGGCATGTATTTTGATGTTTGATGGTCGAATATGAGGTTTTAAATTATGTTCAACAACTTGTGCTACTCGGTTTTAAGTGAAACGAGTAAAGCTAAGCATAATTGGTAAAAATACTTATTATTCATAACTATATGTTAGAGTGAGAATTTGATGTTGTTGTAGAAGAGAAAAATGTTCAGCATGTCAGAAACATAGGAATAAGGGCTGAAATTAAATTTCCGAGCCTTGGGGCAAAATTGTAATTTTGTAAAAGTTAGGGGGAAAAAATGTAATTTTTCCATAATGTGATTTTTGGATTGAAATAAATAGTATGAGTATTAAATGAGCTAAATGTATTGTTATAGATCAAGAAAGGCGTGGAATTGACCTTGAACGGGGAAAAGAAAAAGCTTTGGACTAAATCGCAAAAATTCTACATTTTGCACCGAGGTAAGTTTGTATGTAAATATTACATTAATTTTATGTACATTCTTATATTTCAGCCTATTATGTAAATATATTAGCGGATGTTAAAAATATAAATAGACCATTGGAAGAATGGAAATAAACAATAGAGAGAGATCCCGATTGAACATTCGGATAGATCGAATAAAATAGAGGAAGCGTAGCTAGGTCACATGTATGATGTTGAGTGCACATCATGTGTACAAGAAAGCTACGAGATACAATGTAGTAGCTAGGTCACATGTGTGATACGGGATGTATCCCATGTAGACAAGAGAGCTACGTAAGAGATGAATGTAGCTAGGTCGCATGGGTGATACTATGTGTACACCATGTAGACAAGAGAGCTACGGGATATATGTAGCTAGGTCGCATGCGTGATTCCAAGTGAAGGACACCATGTAGACAAGAGAGCTACAAGACAAATCGGCTAGGTCACATGAGTGGTACTAAGTGTTCACTATGTGTACAAGAGAGCCGAACTAAACGAAGTATGATGGTGGAGCTGTGGGCTGAAGCCATTAAATATCGAGGGTTGATCCGAACTGTTCAACGGGATGGCTTAGTAGTGAGATTGTAGTCATGGACCTACACTTGTAACGTATAAAATGTGATGAAAATGATTTGTAGTATATAAATATGTAAGTTAAAATGCGGTTAGTGCAAAGAATGGGTGAAAGAGTGAAAGTAGCATCAAAACTGTTTTGGACAGTAACAGTGACGTGATTTTGAAAAATCACAAAAAATAGAATGGATCTAACTAGTGGTTGAATGAGATGTGGAATTAAAGCTTAATGAGTCTATTTTCATATAAAAGAAACAGAGCAAGCAAAAGAATTCTATATTTTGAGATATTTGCAATTGTGTGTGACTTGCTCAGAATGACTACGTGGTCCCCTGTTCCAACTTTGAAAAATCATTAAAAATTGTAAAAAACAAATTAAGAAATATAGTTTATATGCCTAAATTCCTTATTTAGTCTAGTTTTAAATGAAACAGATTTTATGGTGATTTGAATTGTGTACTGGGAGAAATTCACTTCGTAATGAACAGAGGTCAGATCAGTTGAGCTGTGTAACAGGGGAAACTTTAACTAATAAACTGTACTAATTGGCTGAACCAAAAATTCTAGAAAAAAATTATTAAAAATATTTATTAGTCTAGATTCAGGGAAATTTTACAGATTTGAATTTCGAGTTTTGTAACTCGAGTTATGATTTATTTAGCGAACATGACGCAGCAGAGATAGCTTAATCAAATTGGAGTGAATAGTGAAATTAAAGTAGATATACTTGAGTTGTTGTATAAACATATTAGATTCTTTAATTAATATTTACTTACTCACTTACTAAGCTATAAGCTTACTTTGTTTTCTCTCTTTTGTTTTATAGTGTCCTTCAGCTTGCTCAGGAGTTAAGGATCACGAAGATCTGTCCGCACTATCAACACTTTTGGGTATTAAACTAAACATTTTGAATTATGGCATGTATAGTAGATTTAATTATTTTGTTACGTGTCATAATTGCCTAGGTTTAGAATATTGGTTACAGTATTCGATCAACTACTTTGTATAAGCCATTAAAGTTGGCTAATATTGTTCAAGACATATGTTATAACGATACACTATCAAATTGGATGACATATTTCTATTTCGGTTTTTGTTTAATGGTATGTGCTATGTTTTAGTAATACCTTGTACTCTGTTCCGGCGACGATAACGGGTAAGGGGTGTTACATGCTATCACTCAAGACAACATACGGATAACTTTAAAATAAAAAATCATGCCTGCATTTGAACATACTTATGAAAAAAAATTATTTCTGAATATTCATTTATTGTTACAAACTTAAGTAAAAGGATTGAAACATACTTCACAATTCATGCGAAATACCTTATTAAAATTCATGCTAAATGCCTTACCCCCTTTAAAAAGAAGCAATGTTCTCATTGCAAAAACAAAGTAAAGAATGAAAACTGAACACCAGATAGGATTGCAAGAAAAGAGAGGTGAGTCATAAAGGTTGCTTAAGTACCAAGTCTTTCTCACAATCCAATCCTAGACATGCTCATTCTCATTACCACATCACTTTATTTTCTTTCTATTGAAGAGCCATTGAGCTTATTTTATTCATGCTTGCTATTTTATTATGCAAAAGAAAAAATTCTAACTAGGAAATAAAAATAAACACCTAAAAAGAAATAAAAACTAAAGATAAGAAATTCCCCCCATTTATTTATTTGACTTATCCTCCTCGTCTTCCTCCTTTGATGTTTCATCCTCGCTTGCATTCTCATCTTCCTTCCATGACTCAAACATATAATCTAGGAACTCATGAACCAAATTGTTAGATATATTTTTAAAAGTATTTCTTACGGAATCATCTCTAACTTTTGCGTATTTCCAATAAGCATGTTGTTGGTTATGCATAAATTTCATCATATCCATCATAATTGACAATTCCAATTTCTTCACAGTATTTGAAGAAGTAGGCCTAGGAAAAGTCAACACGGGATCAACACTTGGTTCAACTGGCTCATCAACATTCGACTCTTCTATTGGTTTAAAGACTTCTGGTTCCTTTATCGGTTCAAGCTCATTTGGTTCTTCCTCCGATTCTGTTTCTTCTATCTCATCAATTGAGTTAGCCTCCATTTCAGATTCATTCAATGACTCATCAGTTTTTGGTTCTATTGGTTCACTCAGTTCAGGTGGGTTTAGCTCATGGACATTCTCTACTAACCTTTCAAGATCATGAGCTGTGATGCAACCTTGAACATACGAGCCTTTTAGGTTTGCTTTTGTCTTAACTTGGTCCCTTAAGCAAAGTGAAGTTATCAATAATGGGAAGTAAACACTTTCAGTCTTCATTCTGGCACAATCATGGATCTCCTTAAGAATGATCTTCCCAACATTGATAGACCTTTCTGTCATAATTTCATATAACAAAAGAATTCGCTCCATCAAGATGGTGGAACTGTATGAGATATGTATGAAACTATATTGAACAAAGTAAAACCATACCTTAGCGAACGGCTTTAAATATTCCCTTCAGTAAGAATGACTACCATACTTCCTTATAATCCATTGGGATCCCGAATTTGTCACTACATTAAGTACTTGTTGAAGAAAATCTTAGTTTATATTTTTCATCATGGAAAAATACTCATTTTCTTCAACATCAAGTAGGTTAAACAAATCATTAATGAACTTAGAAGTTAGAGGTACCTTCTTCTTGAGATCAAGAACTTCAATTGCATCTGGCTTAGTCAAATTTGCATAGAACTCTCGAACTAACTCCTCTTCCTGTAATGATGTGCATCACAAAAATAATTCCAATTGAGGTCATTAATCGTGTTTTAAATCGGTAAGGGCACAACCATCTTATCATTACTCTCCAAGTTGAAACCTTTTTCCGGCATCATATATTGATTCTTGAAGATTGAAACCTTTCTTTCACTTCTTCATCTTGAGTCACAATGGGATTTTTAGCAGAGGTCTTGGAAGATCAAGTTCTTTTGTGAGATGTGGACATTTTTCCTGAAAAATGAGCAAAATTTTGGCAAAATGAATGAAAAATAAACAACAAAAGCCATGCCTTTCAAAAAATTAACCGATAGGGAGTCATTCCTAACGGTGTCTTAAAAGCAGTTTGATAGGCCCATAGTTCATCATTAAGCCTTCGAAACCAATCTGTTCTATTAGGGTGCACTACTCTTTCAAGAATACCTTTGATTTCTTGATTCACCCTTTCAATGTCCATTCGATTGTGGATGATAGGCAGTAGCAATCTTATGTTTCACATCATACTTGTCAAGCAACCACTTAAGCTAGTTATTTACAAAGTGAGATCTTTCATTGCTAATTATGGCTTTAAGAGTCCCAAACCGTGTAAAAACGTACTTATGTAAGAATCGCATGACTACCTTAGCGTCATTAGTTGGATATGCCTCAGCTTCAACCCACTTGGATACGTAATCCACAGCTACCAAAATAAACTTATTACTATATGAAGAAGGAAAAAATGCCTGGAAAATCAATGCCTTATACATCAAAAAGTTCTATCTCTAAAATGTTCGTCAAGGGCATCTCGTTTCTTCTTGATATGTTTCTGGCTCTTTGGCATTTATCGCAGTTTCTCACATATGCATAAGCATCCTTGAACAATGTAGGCCAAAGTAACCAAGCTAGTAAAATCTTTGCTATAGTTCGTGAACCACCAAAGTGTCTCACACTCAGAGATGAATGACAATGGTACAAAATTTTGTCAATCTCACTCTCAGCTATGCACTTCCTATTTATGTTATCTGCACACTGTTTAAAAAAAATGGGTCCTCTTAGAAATAGTACTGACCATTTCTCGAGGAATTATTCCACATGCTAAGTTATTGGAAAAATCAGCAAACCAAGGTGTTTCATAAATGTGTCTTACCTCAAAGATATGCTCATCAAGAAAGTTCTCATTAATTGGAACAAGAGAAGAAGTTACCTAATTTTTTTTAACCTTGACAAATGATCAACTACTTGATTTTCAACACATTTTCTGTCTTGGATCTCAAGGTCAAATTCTTGGAGCAAAAGTATCCATCGAATTAGCCTTGGTTTAGAATCTTTCTTTATAAGTACTTAAATGGCAGAATGGTCAGTAAACACTATAACTTTGGTACCTATAAGATATGAACGGATTGCCAAAAGTAAAAACTATAGCAAAGAGCTCCTTTTTTAGTTACCGTATAAATGATCTGGGCTCCTGTCAGAGTTCTGCTTGTATAGTAGATAGGGTGAAAGACTTTGTTCTTCCTATGACCCATAACAGCTCCAAAAGCAAAATCGCTTGCATCACACAATAACTCAAAAAGCATGTTCCAATCAGGTGTGATAATTATTGGGGCTGAAATTAACTATTTTTTTTTTATTTTTCAAAAACTTTTAAACATGCTTTGTTGAAATAAAAAGCATCTTTTTCTAAGAGCATACAGAAAGGTTTAGAATATTTTTCAAAAATCCTTTATAAATATACGATAAAAACTAGCATGGCCTAAGAAACTTCTGACTCTTTTCACACTGACTGGAGGTGGTAACCTCTCAATTATTTCCACCTTTACTTTATCCACTTTGATTCCATACTTCAAAATTTTATGTCCTAAGACAATTCCCTCCTTAACCATAAAATGTGTAACAGCTCGTTTTTTAGTTAAATCGAAACAGTGGTCTCGGGACCATAAATCTGAGGAGAAAATATTTATTTTATTATTTTATTAAAGTTTAAATCATGATAGAATTATTGTGTGAAAGTTTCGTAAAGAAATTTTATTGTTTGGATGCTTAATTCGATAAAAAGGACTTAATCGCGTAAAATGTAAAAGTCGAGTTTCATTAGCTAAAAGTATCCAATAGCTATGGAATATTAATTTAGAAGTCCTTATGTTGTAATTTGACCATTTGACACTTGATTGGACATATTTGGACATTAAACGGATGTTATATATGTTTTATTATTAAGGATAATTTAGTAAATTGTCTAATAAGGTTATTTTAATAAAACAAAAACAATTTGGTGTTCACCTTCATCATCTTTAACTAATTGGAGAAAGAAAAAAAATAAATCTTGGAGAGCTTTTAGGGTTCGGTCACTTGGTAGCTTAATTGGTAAGTGGTTTTGACTCAATTTTTAATGATTTTTACGTTTTTGAGACCGTTGCTTCGTATTCTAGCTAGCCCGTACCTTAGATTTTGAAATTGTTAAAGATTTTTCATGCTGCCATTTTTAAATGTTTGAGTAATTGGATGTTTGATGATGGATTTTGAATATTTGTTAATAGTTAAATTAGTTTTGTAAAGTGATTTTTGACAAAAATGTCAAATAAGGATTAAATTGTGAAAATGTAAAATTAGTGGTTAAAAGTGTGAAATAATGAAAGATATGGGATGCTAGGAGTCCCTATGAAATTTAGCTAGGCATGGGTTGGTGCTAAATTGCATGAATTTGTAATTTTATGTGATAAGGACTATATTGTAAATAATGTGAAAGCATAGGGGCAAATGTGTAAATTTTCCAAAATATGAATTATGGACTAAATTGAATAGATTGAATGCTGAATGTATTAAATTTGATAGTATATAGATCAAGATAAGCTGAGATCAAGTTTAGATCGGAGAAAAAGGATGATTGATGAATAGCCGGTAGTTTTTATCCGAGCGATACGAGGTAAGTTCGTATAATTAGAATCGAACTTTTAAATACTTATATTTATTTTAAATGTATTTATATAATTGAGGAATTGATATACTTGGATTACGAGTGACTAATTGATATAGATTGATGGTTACCGAGCCCCGTTTGAATGGTATGAATTCGTAGGATACGAGTGACATGTCACTAAGGTTACCATTTTGGTCGAGCTCCTACATTTGTTGCGGACTCACCACAACTCGTATGAGCTTACCCATATATCAACTCGTAAGAGCTTTTTGTTCTCAGCTCATATGAGCTTACTGATTCATCTCGTTAGAGCTTACTGTTTCAGCTCAATAGAGCTTATTGTCCATCAGCTCAGGAGGAGCTTACCGATCATGGCCCAAAAGGGAGAAATTGATAATGAATTGACGGAATACTAATGTATATGTAACACCCCAAACCCAGCCTAGTCTTTATGGCTGAATCTGTGATGTCACATTGAACTATGTTTTGAAAAGCATCATTCTGTTTGAAAAGTCGGTACCATATTAAAACCCTCGTAGTGATCTTTTATAAAACTTTTAAGTATTTTGTTTGTTGTTAAAAACTTAAGTAGGTTTAGCAAAATTTTAATCATTTTAGGCCGTTATTACACTTTAAAGACAATGTTTGTTGCAGAAGCTTTTGAAATATATTGTAATGGCATGGTGTTTTGAAAGCATTTATCCTTTTGAAAGTTCACGTCTTACTACTAGTAGGTATAAATAAAAAATAAGTAAACCCCAAATTAAAGTAAAAATTTAAAAAGGCCTTATTACATAACAAATACCCAAATTAAATAGCTTAAAGATTAAAAGTTTAAAATAGTAGCAAAAGCAGTTGTGTGGCCTCCATTGAGTCCCTTGCAACATCGACCCACTTAAAGATTACCTGTACAGGAAAGCAGAAGGGTGAGTTTATGAAAACTCAGTGTGCATTCCCTTTACAATAATCAGTCAAATCGATGGAAAATACAATTTGGGCCTAAGCCCGTTTCAGTGACAATCCAGTATCAGTTAGGGCCATAGCCCATTACAGTAACAGTATCAATGTGAGCCTTAGCCCATTATAGTAATAGTAACAGAAATGCAATCAGAAGTCCTACCCATCCATCCTCTACACTCCACTCCGTCCAGCCCTACACTCCATGTGGGGATAAAATCGACCTACACATCTCTACACTCCAAAATATAGCATCAATTGTGCCACTAACAGTATTTGTAGCAGAGCTGCCAGTACAGTACACTTCCTTCAAATATATCAAACCCACCCCCATGCAACATGTCATGTCATAGTATCATACGTGTATGCAATAATGACATGCTCGAATACAGTCATACATATCATAGGGGTATATTAGTCATTTTACCTCATAGGGGTAAAACAGTCATTTCATCAGTATAGGGTCTAAGTGTACTCACCGGCCTAGTAGTAGGTCCACAGTCATCTCGGGCGACCCGTGCAACCTTAGCGGTCAAATAGTAAAAATGGGCCCAAAGCCCACAACACAGCCCATGTGGGCCCACATGCCCTTGTGGGCCACAAAGCCCTAAAATGACCTTGGTTGCGTAAACTACACAACCTAGCCCAATAATCTCCACACGTCCATATGGTTTACCCGTACGGGGCCCACGAGCCTATGGGGCCCACACGACCCATTTTGACCCAACGTGGCCCAAAACGGCCTAAGCCCATAAAATCACTCATGGTGGCCTCTACGATCAAACGCCCACGTTTTACACGTTCAGACTACCACATGAGCGAGCATACTCTCGTGTAGAGTCAATAGTCATACTTTTTCCAGCTTTTGCCGGTCTATGTTTATAGTAGTGTTGTTACACACTTGTTTGCGAAAAGTGCTAGAATTCCATGAGGGCCAAACCTACATTCATTCAAGGCATTCAATTAGTCGTTTGACAATATGGTAAATCACCCTCCTCTTAAACTTAATCCCAAAATATTAGATACTTGCCTTGATTGAACGAGTGTTGTTTAATTCGCTAATCCATTGACGAAGGTTGATTACACCCTCCTTGTCGAATAACAGTGTTACCAGCAAAATCTATTAATGAAGATTGCATAAACATATGGCTTGAATCATTATATACTGGCTTATAGAAAACCAAAACTAAAGATAAGGGAAAGTAAAGCAATTGGTCAACACCCTATAACATAAACCATGCACCAAGGATCAACGCGTGCTAAACAAGGACCATGTTACCTACAATCGAGTGCAGAGGGATATTCGATCGCTCCAACAACACTTGTAAGCACCTTCACTCATTGAGAACTTCTAAAATAGAAAGGAGCACCACCAATATGTAACACCCCAAATCTGGCCTAGACGTTACAACCGAATCTGACATGTCATATCGACGTGCCTTCTAAAACTGGAACTTGTTGGTGAAAATCATTTCTAAGTTGAAACCCATTTAGTATTTATTGCTTGAGAAAACTCGGTAAATTCCGTTATTACAACTGAAACTAACTTATCAAAACGTTTGTTATCATTGATTTCTTAATCCGATTAAAACCACGAAAGCTTCTCTAGTTGGAAACCTTAAGGTTAAAAATGCACGTTTTTCTTTGAAACCCTTATTACTTTGAAAACTCGATGTTCCTATTCTATCAATTTAAAATACGAAATCAAAAGCCCAATAACAATTAAAAATTTCCCAATTGGCCTTATTACATAATTTATCATATGAATATTTGCATATCAATTCAAATATGCTCAGTATAGCTAAACACATACAAGTTCACAAACCTTTCTCATTGAACACATATTCAATATCTTAATCACATTCATGAAATACTTCCCCTTTTCAATACTCGTATGAGTCTCGTACATACCTGAGTCACGTATCTCATTCACGCATTCTTTCTCAACTTGACTTTGCCCAATGAACCATTCGAAATTGTTAAGGATACTCAGAAATCACATAACTCGTACAATGCCATATCCCATATATGGTCCTACATGTTATCACATATCGATGCCACTATCTCAAATATGGTCTTACATGAAATCATAATATGATGCCAATGTCCCAGACATGGTCTTACACGTAATCACAATACAATGCCAATGTCCCATACATGATCTTACATGTAATCACATCTCGATAACCTAAACTATTCCTAAGGTTCGTATGGGACTTTTAGATGTCGTAACTCTATCGATTCTTGCTCTTAATTGCTCCTTCAACATTTATAACAATTCAATGACAAATAAATGCATATAATTCAATTTAAAGACATTTATTTGCATATAAACTTACCTCAGTCATAGAAACAACGAAACTAGCTGATAAATCGAGTACTTTCTTCATTCCTTGATCTAAGTTCGAGTTCTTTCGTTCTTGATCTATATATATTCAAATTAATCCATTTAATCACCAACTCAATCAATTTAGTCTTTAAACACATATTTAAGCCAATTTGCACTTTGGCCCTAAACTTTGACATTTCTTACAATTTAGTCCCTATTTCATAAAAACACAATTTACAACGATTTCAATTAAACCCAAGCTAGCCGAATTTGTAACACCTCAAACCCGACCTAGACGTTATGACCGGATCCGACGTGCCATATCGAAGTGTTCAAAACATTTTATATTGTTGGTTTAGAAAACTTGCTTAGTGTTTTAAAAGATACTTTCATTATAGGTTAAAGTGAATGGAAGCTGTGCACCAGGTAGGAAATCGAAAAAGAGGAGGTGAGTCCATCGGACTGCTTAAGTACCAAGCTTCCTTCGGATCCAATCCTAGACATGCACACCGTCATTGCCACACCTTAACATCATGTATATTTTTAGGCAACCCTTTTGATTAAGTCCATTTTAGGAAAAGCGATCAATTTTGGAAAACATTTTCACTGCGGAAGCTTTGCTTGTTGTCGTGTTATTTTGAAATCAATTATTGTTTTTGAAAACGCGCCCTAAAGTTAGTCAATTTTGACAGTTAAATATAAGTAATGCCTATCTTAATAAAACATATTAAAACCCTTAAAAATAATTAAGCGGCCTTATTACATTTAAAAACCCAAAACCATACACGTAAATAAAAGGATGTCCAGTTCACCAGAAGAAAAAATCGAATTTGCAGAGCGTGTGGCCACTCCAAATCCCTCACAGCTCCAAGCCCACTATGGTTGGAGATTACCTGCGTGGAAGAAAATAAAGGGCTGAGTTTGGGGAAACTCAGTGTGTAAATTAACCCAACCATAGCCTATATCAGCTCAAACCACAGAAGCAGAATAAGTTGGCCTTAGCCTAGAACAGAATTCAGAATAAAGCCCATAGGCCCATAACAGAACAGAACAGATATCACATGATTATGCAAAAACCCAACCCATATCTAACCATATCCACCCCCATACCAGCCTTACGCCATGTGAGGAGACTACTCGACCCACCCAACCGCTACACGCCACAGAAATATGCAGCATGGCTGCTAGAATAGATTATGTGACAGAGTCACCAGAAATAAATAATCGTGGCAGAGCCACCAGAACAGATATATGTGGCAGAGCCTCCAGATCAGATAATTTGTGGCATAGCCACCAGGACGCTTCCTTCATAATATAACCCATGTCCCCATGCAAAAAATATACAATCATGGCATACATCACACAGAATCAGATCATCATGCTTTTCAGACAAAATTAACCCTAGGGGTATAATGGTTATTTTGCACCTAGGGGTATCATGGTAATTTTCCATACATAGGGGTATTTTAGAAATTTAACTATTTTAAGGATTTCATGCATATCATAGCCATCTATGTACTAACAGAAACACTTACTGAGTGTTCTTACCGAATTGGGCCCGTTGGCCCATTGTCCCAAATTTGGCCCATTAAGCCCAAAAACATCAAACAGCACGGAGTCGTACACTTTGCAGTGTTGTCACTTGAATTTATAATGCGCATCAAACTGTTAACCTTACGAGCATTCGCACACTTGCAAGTTCTCAAAATACCAGCTTTTCGACATTTCAGCTTTTCGGCTTTTGTCGATCTAGTCTATAAGAGGGTGTCAGTTACACACCTGTTTTATGACGGTTCGTTGACGAGATCCACACACGAACTGCCTACAATTGGATTGCTAACATATTACTCTAAATATCAAAATAAAACTGCGTATTTAACCCCTTATCATATTCGGCCAACCATTCTTAAAACCCTATTGCTCTTACTTTTTTGCCGAAATATGGATTAGATCCAAAGATCCAACCGAATAGTCTTCAATTCCTTTGCTGTACGCTCCCTTGTCCACGCTAATGCTTACACATTCAAAAAGAAAGAGGCATAATGCCCTTAGTCCAAACGTTAGCCACCCCTTAAGGATTTCAGCTTTTTCTTAAAACATGTATGATTAACGCAAAATACTTAACAACTTACCTATCGTTCTTAGGCTTAAAAGAGTGCGCCTATCCACGATCCTAACTCCGATCTATCGTACTCGTGAGAAGAAACAGATTCCAACAACCCAAGTTTCGGCTTCCTCCACCACAGGTCTATAGATTTCAGTTTCTATAAGTAAGTAAGAGAAGTTCGGCTACCACAAGATTCGGCTCTTGGAGAATATGGGAGATGGTAACAATAATGGATGCGACAGAGAATGAAGGGTATGAGTTCGATTATGAGGAAAAGAGAAGATAGAAGAAAGTAAAGGATGATAAAAGAGGTAGTATTCGGCTATGGAGAAAACGGCACAGTGAGAGGTTTCTGGGTCCGGCTAAAAGAAAAAGAAAAGATGAACAGAAGAAGAGATGAGCAGAGAATTCGATTTTGTGGTTGTGAAGTCGGCACAGGTGTAGTTTTTGGCTTTTAGCAAAAATAAAAGGGAAGAGAAGAGAAACCTAATTTTTGGTAGAACAAACTAAATAACCTAGTCCCAAAATACAAAAGAATTCGACAGCCCCTAGACCAAATGCCGAAATTCCCAACATAAGGTGACCTAGCTGAATGTACACTTGCAGAGTCCTCTATACGGCCAACTCCTACTTCCTATTTAGATTCCTTGATTTTCTCCCCTTATCCCTCCTTTACTCAATCCACTGAACAACTCCAACTCCTCTTGACAGTCTTTTACTTGAGTTCCATTACTTACCATTCCTACTCATAAAAATAATTCCTTTGATTATGCTCTCATTGTGACTTGAACCTTGGTTCTCCCTAGCATCCACACGCCACTTTTATAGCCTTCCCAGTGGCGTCACATGCCACTTTGCCAGCTATTTCCTTGTGTTTTATTTTACCCAATTAATACCTAAAAGCCCAGTCGACCAGAACCCTCTTTTTCTTATGGACTTAAAATTAATTAAAATTGTCGGGTTTTAACTTAAGCTTGGGCCTTCTAGAAGCCCACTAACATAATTAAACCTACGCTAAGCAAACAGAACACAAAAATTTTAAATTTTGCCAACATTCATAGAATTCCTGAAAACTGGGACGTTACAACTCTACCCTCCTTAAAGAAATTTCGTCCTCAAAATTTACTTGATCCAAATAGATGAGGGTATTGCTATTGCATCGCCTCTTCTGGCTCCCAAGTATTGTCCTCTCTGCCATGATTACGCCAAAGCACCTTCACTAATGGGACAGATTTCCTTCTTAGCACCTTAACATATCGATCCAATATTTGCACAGGCTCCTCCTCAAAGGTCAAATTAGTTTGTACCTCAATTTCTGCAACCGGCACGACATGAGTAGGGTCAGAACGATACCGCCTTAACATGGAGACGTGGAAAACATCGTGAATCCTGTCTAACTCTGAAGGCAATTCCAATTGATAAGCCACTGGGCCTACTCACTTCAAAACCCGATAAGGCCCAATGAACCACGGACTTAACTTGCCCTTCTTACCAAACCTCAATATCTTCTTCCAAGGAGAAACCTTCAAGAAGACTATATTACCTACTGAATACTCAATCCCTCCACGCTTTAAATCCGCATATGACTTTTTCCTATCAGATGCTTCCTTCAGCCGATCTCTAATTACTTTGACCTTATCTTCAGTATCAGCTACCAACTCTGGCCCAAGAACCTGTCGTTCTCCTAATTTGGTCCAACAACTAAGTGTACGACACCTTCGTCCATACAGTGCTTCATACGGTGCCATTCTAATACTTGCCTGATAACTGTTGTTGTACGCAAACTCCGCCAATGGCAAGTACTCCTCCCAACTACCTCGGAAGTCAATAACACATCCCCTCAACATGTCCTCCAGAATCTGAATAACCCTTTCCGACTGACCATCAGTTTGGGGATGGAAAGCCGTACTAAATTTCAATCGCGTCCCCAACGCTTCATGTAGCTTTTGCCAAAACTGAAATGTGAATCTAGGATCCCGGTCAGAGATAATAGAAACTGGGACTCCATAAAGTCGCACAATCTCTGCCACATACAACATGGCTAACTTTTAAAGTGAAAAGTCAGTACGGACAGGTATGAAATGAGCCAATTTGGTCAACCTATCCACAATCACCCAAACCGAGTCTTTCTTTGATGGCGTCAAGGGTAGTCCACTCACAAAGTCTATGGTTACCCTTTTCCATTTCCAAAGTAGTATCTTTACCGGTTGCAAAAGTCTTGAAGGTAGTTGATGCTCAGCTTTCTCTTGCTGGCATGTCAAACATTTCCCCACAAACTCTGTTACTTCCAGTTTTAGCCCAGGCCACCAATACAATTCTCGTAAGTCGTGATACAACTTATTCCCTCCAGGATGCATGGCACAAAGTCCCCCTTGAGCTTCCTTAAGTATTGAATGCCTTAAGTCAGAGTCCTTCGGAATGCAAATTCTTCCTCGGAAACACAGAACTCTTTCACCATTCAACCTAAACTCAGAAGTTTCCCCTTCCTTAACTTGTTGGAAACGAGCAACCAAAGACTCATCTCTCAACTGCTTTTCCTTAATCTGATCCACCCAGGTTGGCTTTACTTGCAACTCAGCCAATAGACTCCCATCATCATACAGACTTAGACGAGCAAACATTACTCTCAGATTAGATACAGCTCTACGACTTAGAGCATCGGTTATCACATTAGCCTTGCTTGGGTGATACTCGATCGAACAGTCATAATCCTTAAGCAACTCAATCCATCTCCTTTGCCTAAGGTTCAACTCCTTCTGAGTCAACAAATACTTAAGACTCTTATGGTTCGTGTATAAACACACCTTTCTCCGTACAAGTAATGTCCCCAAATCTTAAGTGCAGAGATTACTGCTGCCAACTCCAAATCATGAGTAGGATAGTTTCCTTCATGAGACTTAAGATGTCGTGATGCATAAGCAACCACCTTACCCTATTGCATCAACTCACAACCCAAACATACATGTGATGCATCACTGTACACAGTAAAATCCTTCCCAGACTCCGGCTGAATTAACACAGGTGCTTCAGTCAAAACTTTCTTCAACTTCTCAAAAGCTTCCTGCTGCTTCTCTGTCCAAACAAATGGTACTCTTTTCCTAATAAGTTTTGTCAAAGGTGCTGCTATCATAGAAAATCCTTCCACAAACCTTCTGTAGTAACTTGCCAACCCTAAGAAACTCTGAATTTCTGACACCAACCTAGGTGGCTTCTATTCCATAATCGCTTCAATCTTCTGAGGGTCCATCTTAATCCCCTCAGTAGAGACCACATGTCCTAAGAAGGTTACCTCCCTCAACCAAAATTCACACTTGTTGAACTTCGCATAGACTTCTTTCTCCCTTAACACTTGAAGCACAATGCGGAGATGTTCATCATGTTTCACTTCAATTTCAGAATATACCAGAATATCGTCAATAAAGACGGCTACGAACCAATCCAAGAATGGTTGGAACACACGATTTATTAGATCTATAAATGCTTCAGGAGTGTTCGTCAGTCCAAATGGCATAACCAGAAACTCGTAATGACCATATCAAGTCCTGAATGTCGTCTTATGAATATCTGCCTCTTTAACCCTTAACTGATGATATCCAGATCGAAGATCGATCTTGGAAAATACAAAAGCTCCTCTAAGTTGGTCAAACAGATCGTCAATCCTTGGCAGAGGGTACTTATTCTTAATTGTCAGTTTGTTCAACTGGCGATAATCAACACACATTTGCATCGTCCTATCCTTCTTCTTCACGAATAGCATCGGTGCTCCCCATGGAGACACAATTGGCCTAATAAAGCCCCTATCCAACAACTCTTGAATTTGAGCTTTCAGCTCTATTAACTCTTTCGGTGCCATCCTATACGATGCAATGGACACTGGTGCCGTTCCAGGCAACAAGTCGATTCTAAACTCGACCTCTCAATTTGGAGGCAATCCCGGAAGCTCCTCCGGAAAAACATCTTGGAACTCTTTTACGGTCCTAACCTTATCCACTATCAGCCCCTCCTCTTCCGACTAACTTACAAATGCCAAATAGGCCTCACAACCTTTCTGAATCCACTTTTCAGCCCTCAATGCCGACACCATATTGGACAAATAGTCCCTTCGTTCACCTATCATTATAACCTCCTCACCCTCCGTGGTCCTTAGCACCATTTGCTTAGCAGCACAATCCAAAGTCGCCTTATGCTTAAAAAGCTAGTCCATTCCCAAAATGAGGTCAAACTCTCCGAACGGTAACTCCATCAGATCTCTAAGAAAAATCCTGCCTTGAGTTTCTAAGGTACATCCCTATACAGTTTGTCTACCCTAACCGAGTGACCCAAAGGACTTAGTACAGATACCCCACTCACAGTCTCCTCAGAGTGCACACCCAACGACCCAGATATGGCACATGCAACATAGGAATGAGTAGATCCAATATCCACCAAAGCAGTATACGGCATGCTAGAAACCAAAAATGTACCAGCTATGATGTCAGGTGCATCGCCCTCCTCTCAATGATGAGCTACATACACCAATGCTAGCTGTCGAGCCTCAGCATTTTCGATACCCCTGCCAGGCGCCCTTCGACCTCGACCATTTTTATTTTCATTTCTGCCCCTACCTTGTCCACGTCCTCTCAGTGGTTATGGTCCACCCCTCACGGGTTGAGCAACCCTCTGTTCAGCAACCTGAACCTGATCAGCTCTCTGAGGACAGTCCTTAACTCTATGCTCCATAGATCTGCATCGAAAAAAAGCACCGGAATGTTTCCTACACTCGCCTAAGTGTACCTTACCACAGTCTCCATAGATTGGTGGTCTAACAACATTCATCGGAACTGTTCGAACTGGTTCCCCACTCTTGCTCTCTTAACATTCCTATTTGCACCACCCGAAGGTTTGAAATCCTTCCAGAAATGATTCTGATCCTTCTCACGATTCTGTCTCTCAGTACACTTCACCTCCTCAGCTATCTTAGCTTTTTTCACCAGAACCGCGAAATCATGCTCCCTCTGCGGAGCAATCAGCACCTTAAGTTCATCTATGAGTCCATCCTCGAAGCGCACACTACGCTCATACTCCGTAGCGACTATTCCTACAGCATACCGGCTTAACCACAGAAACTCAGCCTCGTACTCCGTCACCGACTTATTTCCTTGAACCAGATTCAAGAATTCCTTCCTGCGGGCGTCCACATAACTCGGCCCAACATACTTCCCTTTAAAGGCCGTCTTAAATAGCTCCCAAGTTACCCTATCTGCTGGGGTTCCATCTCTCACGGTGAGCCACCACTGATAGACCTGCGTCTCGGAAAAGCGACACGGCTCCCGCCGGTTCGCCGCTCCAGAGCACCCAAGTTGTCCATAATCCGTTCTGTGGCCTCCAACCAATATTCTGCCACATTCGGGGCTACGCCAGATACACCCCTAAAGATCTCCGCTCCATTAGCCCGGAGTCGTTTAGAAATAGACCTTGAATTCCGTTGCCCGTACTTGCTCCGGCAACCCTTTCCAGAACACGAAGCATTGCCTGCGATAAGGCGTCATCCCTGGCACCGCGATCATGAGACTCCACTTTCATTGCCGGAGGTACAGGTGCATCTGCCGCCGGCAAATGTCCCAAAGCTAAAGATCTCGCTCGAGCACTTCCTCAGCCACGTCCACGGTGTTTCCCACGAGCGGCTCTTGTACTCATATCGTATTATCTGATTACGAATTTTATGCATTAATTCAATATTCCAGTGATTATTACAGATGTTTTATGAATCAGACAGTAATTCAGAGTTTATTTTTGCAGAATCGAAGTCTAGCTACAGTTTCAGTCTCTTATCAATTTTTTCCTATGGTTTCAGTATCATCCTATCTAGAGTATCCTAGTAGGTTTTCAGTACAGACAGATAATTCAGAAAAAAATTCAAAAAAGTTTAGAGTAATACTTACAGACTTGAGCCGGAGATTCGGAATGCCACTTAAAGATCCAGATTTTGAAAACAAAGTTTTACAGCCTTTATAAAACTTTTATTTTCGAAAACCTTTGTTTTTGTAAACCTATTCCACAGCCGAGTTATTACAACTGGGCTCTGATACCACTAAATGTAACACCCCAACCCCGGCCTAGACGTTATGACCAGATCCGACGTGCCACATCAAAGTGTTCAAAACATTTTATATTGTTGGTTTAGAAAACTTGCTCAGTGTTTTAAAAGATACTTTCATTATAGGTTAAAGTGAATGGAAGCTGTGCACCAGGTAGGAAACAGAAAAAGAGGAGGTGAGTCCATCGGACTGCTTAAGTACCAAGCTCCCTTCGGATCCAATCCTAGACATGCACACTGCCATTGCCACACCTTAACATCATGTATATTTTCAAGCAAGATTAAGTCTATTTTAGGAAAAGTGATCAATTTTGGAAAACATTTTCATTGCGAAAGCTTTGCTTGTTGTCGTGTTATTTTGAAATCAATTATTCTTTTTGAAAACGTGCCCTAAAGTTAATCAATTTTGACAGTTAAATATAAGTAATGCCTATCTTAATAAAACATATTAAAATCATCAAAAATAATTAAGCGGCCTTATTACATTTAAAAACCCAAAACCATAAACGTAAATAAAAGGATGTCTAGTTCACCAGAAAAAAATTGAATTTACAGAGCGTGTGGCCACTCTGAATCCCTCACAGCTTCAAGCCCACTATGGTTGGGGATTACCCGCGTGGAGGAAAATAAAGGGGTGAGTTTAGGGAAACTCAGTGTGTAAATTAACCCAACCATAGCCTATATCAGCTCAAACCATAGAAACAGAATAAGTTGGCCTTAGCCCAGAACAGTAATCAGAATAAAGCCCATAGGCCCATAACAGAACAGAACAGATATCACATGATTATGCAGAAACCCAACTCATATCCAACTATATGCACCCCCATACCAGCCTTACGCCATGTGGGGAGACTACTCGACCCACCCAACCGCTACACGCCACAGAAATATGCAGCATGGCTGCCAGAATAGATTATGTGACAGAGTCACCAGAAACAGATAATCGTAGCAGAGCCACTAGAATAGATATATGTGGCAGAGCCACTAGATCAGATAATTTGTGGCATAGCCACTAGTATGCTTCCTCCATAATATAACCCATGTCCCCATGTAACAAATATACAATCATGGCATACATCACACAGAATCAGATCATCATGCTTTTCAGACAAAATTAACCCTAGGGGTATAATGGTCATTTTGCACCTAGGGGTATCATGCTAATTTTCCATACATAGGGGTATTCTAGAAATTTAACTATTTTAGGGTGCATATCATAGCCATCTATGTACTAATAGACCCTATAAGGCCCTACCGTCAGGGCATAAGCGCCCTCTTGCTACCCATATGCGAGGTGCCGTCTTAGCCTTCCTCATTCCAACCCTGTAGAGTCAACGCCTTTACGTCTATAGGAGGCGTAACTTGACAAGTTTAGTCACTTACCGAGTGTTCTTACTGAATTGGGCCCATTGGCCCATTTTCCCAATTTTGGTCCATTAAGCCCAAAAACATCAAATTGCACGGAGTCGTGCACTTTGCAGTCTTGTCACTTGAATTTATAATACACATCAGACTGTTAACCTTACGAGCATTCGTACACTCACAAGTTCTCAAAATATCAGCTTTTTGGCATTTCGACTTTTCTACTTTTACCGATCTAGTCTATAAGAGGGCGTTAGTTACACACCTATTTTATGACAGTTCGTTGACGAGATCCACACACGAACTGCCTACAATTGGATTGCTAACATATTACTCTAAATATCAAAATAAAACTGCGTATTTAACCCCTTACCATATTCGACCAACCATGATTAAAACCCTATTGCTTTTACCTTCTTGCCGAAACATGGATTAGATCCAAAGATCCAACCGTATAGTCTTCAAGTCCTTCGCTGTATGCTCCATTGTCCATGCTAATGCTTACACATTCAAAAAGAAAGAGGCATAATGTTCTTAGTCCAAATGTTAGCCACCCCTTAAGGATTTCAGCTTTTTCTTAAAACATGTATGATTAACGCAAATTACTTTAACAACTTACCTATCGTTGTTCGGCTTAAAAGAGTGCGCCTATCCATGATCCTAACTCCAATCTACCGTACTCGTGAGAAGAAACAGATTCCAACAACCTATGTTTCAGCTTCCTCCACCACAGGTTTACAGATTTCGGTTTCTATAAGTAAGTAAGAGAAGTTCGGCTACCACAAGATTCGGCTCTTGGAGAATATGGGAGATGGTAACAATAATGGATGCGACAGAGAAGGAAGGGTATGAGTTCGATTATGAGGAAAAGAGAAGATAGAAGAAAGAAAAGGATGATAAAAGAGTTAGTATTCGGCTATGGAAAAAACGGCACAGTGAGAGGTTTCTAGGTTCGGCTAAAAGAAAAAGAAAAGATGAACAAAAGAATAGATGAGCAGAGAATTTGGTTTTGTGGTTGTAAAGTCGGTACAGGTGTAGTTTTCGGCTTTTAGCAAAAATAAAAGGGAAGAGAAGAGAAACCTAATTTTTGGTAGAATAAACTAAATAACCTAGTCCCGAAATACAAAAGAATTCGACAACCCCTAGACCAAATGCCGAAATTCCCAACATAAGGTGACCTAGCCGAATGTGCACTTGCAGAGTCCCCTATACGGTCAACTCCTACTTCCTACTCAGATTCCTGGATTTTCCCCCCTTATCCCTCATTTACTCAATCCCCTGAACAACTCCAACTCCTCCTGACAGTCTTTTACTTAAGTTCCATTACTTACCATTCCTACTCATAAAAATAATTCCTTTGATTATGCTCTCATTGTGACTTGAACCTTGGTTCTCCCTAGCATCCACACACCATTTTTATAGCCTTCCCAGTGGCGTCACATGCCACTTTGCCAGCTGTTTCCTTGTGTTTTATTTTACCCAATTAATACTTAAAAGCCCAGTCGACCAGAACCCTCTTTTTTTTTATGGACTTAAAATTAATTAAAATTATCGGGTTTTAACTTAAGCTTGGGCCTTCTAGAGGCCCACTAACATAATTGAACCTACGCCAAGCAGACAAAACACAGAAATTTTAAATTTTGCCAACATTCATAGAATTTTCGAAAACTAGGGCGTTACAGAATTTCTATAGGCTCCTTAACAACCTATATTTATCAATATTTTACACATTAACCACACATTTTCATCTTTTCACAAATTAACCCATGTTTATGCAATTTCACTAAAAATCACTTTACAAAACATGATAATCTATCACCAAAAATTCATATTTCATTGATCGTGATTTTTCGTGATAAGTTTTATAAATTTATAATTAATCATTCTTGAAACTAACTATTATCACAACATAGGCAAGTGTACCTATCGAACAGTAGTATAGCTTTAGCAAGACCGGATTGTCGAACCCAAAGGACTAAAAGTAGTAGTAATGACTGTCTTTTTATTATCTAGTGTAAGAAATAAGGGGTTTGTTTTAACTAACTAATTAATTAAACTAAAAAGTTGCAGAAAATAGAATTAGGAAATTACTTTTGGGAAAAACGATTGATTTAGAACAATACCTAATAAAAAATCCACCTAGACTTTTACTTGTTATTCTGGCTCCGAACCGAATGATTTATTCATTTAACTTGTTCCGTAGAAATCCCTAAGTTATGTTATTATCCCTATTCAAGACTAATAATGTCTAATCCCTAGGTTGAATAACCGAGACTTTTCTCTAATTAACACCCTAGGGTTGCATTAACTCGATCTATGGATTCCCTTATTAGGTTTCACCCTAATCCGGCAAAATCTTGTCACCCTATCTCTAGGCGCGCAATCAACTCTGCTTAATTATGACAAAGTCACTCTTAGCCAGGGACTATTCATCCTCCAACTAAGAGCACTAACTTGAAGAGATATCCTGAAATAGAAAAACAAGAATTAAGAACACACAATTAAGAACAAGTGAAATATTTATCATATGGTTCAAAAATTAATAACAAGATTCGTCTTAGGTTTCATCCCCTTAGGTATTTAGAGGTTTTAGCTCATAACTAAATAAGAAAACATCTCAGAATAATAAAGAATACAAAACATAAAGAAAACTCAAAACTCCTGAAGGGAAATTAAGGAGGAATCTTCACTCTTGATGATGAATCCGGCTTCTAAGATGGATCAATCGGCTTCCTTGGAGTAATTTCTTACTTCCTATTCTCCGTCTCTCCTGTAGCCTTCCTCTAGGGTGTTTAAATAGGCGTTAGAATGCCTAAAAGCCCTAAAACTTTCCCTTTTCTGAATGGAACTTAGCTAGGGTTCGGCAGGGACACGCCCGTGTGGCATGGCTGTGTGCGAATACTTCAGGCCGTGGTTGAGGCTGAGATATCAACACGCCCGTGCTGAGGTTGATTTGGGCCATGGCCAAGCCTGTTGGATTGGCACAGGCATGTGTGCTACCCGTGTGAGGAGGTCCAGGCCGTGTTGTTCTCCCGTGTCAGCCCATTTTCTCTGTTTTTGGCCCGTTTCTCGTTCTTTTCATCCTCCTATTCTCACCTAAGTATGAAACATGAAATTAAAGGATTAGGAGCATCAAATTCACCAAATCTAAGGAGAAACCATTCATAAACGTGATAAGCGAGGGATAAAAATATGTATAAATTACGGTTTATCAAATACCCCCACACTTAAGCGTTTGCTTGTCCTCAAGCAAAATCCTCAATTCACAATTAAGAATTCCTTTTTCTCAACTTATAATTCCTATCAATAGTACCTCAAACTAAATCCATAATTAATCATACATTGAGAATTCAACTAAAAGGACATTAAAGCTTCAAACATTCCAAGTTGAGTATTTAATCATGAAAAACTTAGGCATCTCCCCTCATCTAAGCAGTTACCATTTATTCAAAATCTCACTGAGTTTAACATCCTCACTAAAGATTCATTCAAATCACTTGAAGTGTTTAAGGACAATGAAATTAGCCCTCATCAGTCAATATGAAAAGTTATTACCATAGGCTTGCATGAAAATCAAATCTCCAGCACTATAAATCAAGATGATACATCAATCAAAAGGTCTTTAGAGGGTTGTAACGAGGCTTGGTTAGGGGGTGTGGTCACTAGCTGAAAGAAAAGATTAGAATCGAGATTGAGTTGAAAAATTACTTAACTAGAAAAATGATTAATCATCACTTGTGTACAACAAAGCTTCTTCTCTGACTATAGAATTTGAATATTGAAGTTCACAAACAAAAGATCACTACTAATATGTATACATTTTTTTTTAAATAAAAAGTCAAATAACATAAACTAACTATTAAAAACAAGACATAGCTAAGCAATTTATTCAAATCAAATCTCGACATAAATAAGGATCAAATTAATTGAGGGGATTTGAACAATAATGGGTTAAGGGTTACTATTAAGGGTAATACAAGGAATGGCTTGTTAGGCTCAAAGGGTTTTACTAAAGGTTAATTGTGGAGGTAGGCTTTTCATGGCATGAGTAGGTTAATCCTAAGTGCCTCTATCATCTTGACATATCAAATCAAATGGTGTGGTCTTGACATGCATAATCAGGCAAGTTCTAGAATAACAATTCGATATTGACACTCTCAAAGCAACAATAAAAGTGAGCATGAAAGAATTAATAGATGTTCTTGAAGGCTCAAAATCTCACAAAAATTATGGCTTTTTGATGTTTAAACCTGTGGAATTCAATTCAAGATAATACCTAAACTTGGGGAAATAACTAAAATTTTAAATTCTTAAAAATTAACTTATCATGCTTAATTTTCTAATGTCTTAAAATTTAAATAATCAATGCATGAATGCCTATGTTTTAATTCAAGATATATCAATAAAAGTCATAAGTCAATCAAAATTCATCCTAAACATGATATGAGAAATTTACAAGAGAACAAGATAATATTCAAGGATTTTTCAGATAATGAAATGATTACCCCCCACACTTAAGATGTAAATTGCCCTCAATGTACAAAGATAGATATATGGAAAAATATAAAATTATAAGATAGGGAGAGAAGTAAAACTTCCTGAGTGTTAAATGAATGAACTCCCTAGTTTGGAGTTATGTAGAGTGGAGGAGGATACTCCAGTGGTGGTAGAGGTTCGGTGCCACAAGTACTGCGCCAAAAGAATATTATATCTCGTTATCAATTAAGGCATGGCAGTCGTGGAGAACCCTTTCCAATGGAGTTCGAAGTTCCTAAGTGATTGTGAGCTTTGGAGCTCTTTATAACTGTGAGGGAATAATAAACTTTTTAGGGAACATTAGGAGGAATGATTACTCATAAAGAAATAGTTGAGATTAAAATTAATTAATAAAACCTAAATATAAGATATAAAGATAGTATCAAAAACAGAAATAATATTTAAATGTCAAAAGTGAAATTAGTAAAAACTGAAAAATAGAAATAGAAATAAAACTAAAAATAAAAATTAAATTAAACATCATCATCATCGCCAGATGGTTCGCGAGGTGGTGGTGGCGATTAGATGTGGAAGTGCTGATAGATCTCCTGGAGAGTAGCATCAATGTTGTCAAATCTTTGAAAACACTGTTGCTCGAATCGGTTGAGGTGCTCAGATATGTCAGCATATAAAGCCGCCGCATGAACTGGACGATGGGAGCGTAGTGGCTGGGAAGGTGGGTCCTCGTGCTGGGGAGGGACATCATCAATAATGTCCTTTAGAGCCTCCTTTTTGGTAGATTGGGCAAGACAATATTGGGGAGGGTAGGTTCCTCGGCGCCTTTCGATCATCCTCATGCTAAGCATGCTCAAGATGCCTTGTGGAGACATCTGGCCGATGAGGGTAAGGGATGATTCTTAGGTCACAGTGTTGAGGAGTCCGAAGTACCGCGCCAGTCGAGTCATGTAGGGGCCAATGGAGATGACCCCCCTCCAGTGTCGCTCCGTCTGGTGGCAAATGGCAAGGGCTATAAAGTATGCAAGATCGAAGACATGCTCGTTTGACATACACCATAAGTAGTAGACGTCGTGGGTAGCGTCGACGCTAGTGCTCTCTCTCCGCCCTGTCAAAGTGTGAGATAAAATAGAATGTAGATATTTTAAGGATGGACGGATAGATGATGCCTTGATACGACTAGGGTCATAGCTGGCTGAACATGGAACGAGGGCATCCCAGCAACGTGACAGAGAATGATGGATATGGCGGTCGAGAGCATGTAAGTCATTCTCCTCTCTGAACTCCTCGATATATGAGCCCAATGCAGTGCTAAATTTTGCGACGCTTAGTTGGCGGACTAATCTGCCTAAGCGAAACTGGACTGTGCCAGGATCATCGTAGTTCGTCATTACCGTTTGAAGATGGAACGTTGAACATAGTTCCATCGTGAGCTCCAGGTATGTCGGCTCGATGATTCCAAAGAAAAACTCTCAAGGATCGGTGGTTTGGAGAGCCCAGATTGCATTTGCCAACTGAACTTGTTCTACCGTAGCCCAGTTGATGCAGCGGCCTACAGTTAAAGGTCGGGCCCGTAGTATTTGGAAAAATTCTTCTTGGGGCCCATTGGGGAATTGTAGGAAAGGGTGGCGAATTTTCGCGGTAGGGCCCGAGAAAGATGACGCTCTCTTCTATTTCTTCAAAGCGGGGACGGCGATTTTCTTTCCTCGTGAAGACGACATAGTGAACCTATAATTGGAATCATGAATTCGTCTTGTTGAGTAGACACGGTAAAACGAAACTAAATTTTAAGACGGAAAAGGCATAAATATGTTCAGCCACAAAAATTAAAACAATAAGTTCAATAGCATACTTTTGTGGCATTGCATGGTAGTATGAGTAAGAATGGTGAAGAATTTTAGGGAATGGAACATGATATATGGATGAAAAATATCAACACAAAAAGCATGAATATTTCAACTATCATGAATACTCACTTCTAACTAATCAAATGGAGTAAAGGAATCATGCAATGGTTAAGAAATTTAACATAAAAAAGATGATAGTTATTCTAGATTATGACATTTACGTGATGAAAATATGAAAAAAACATGAAAACTTGCATACTATTATGATAAATAGCCTTAGAAATCAGTAAAATAGACAAGGAAGAAGTAAACAAACGCTAGGAAGAAAGGATTGAGCGTCAAAAATGGAGTTGGAAGCGGCGCACGGGCATGGCAAGGAGGCCGTGTGGACTTGCAGCGACTAGGGTTAAGGTTTTTGAGTGGGGAAGACAATGAATAGTGTAAGGTATTTATAGATTTTGGGGCCCACGGCCAGGGGCACGCCTGTGCGCCTTAATTTTTGCCCGTGTGTTTCTCGTTTTTCCTATTTTGGCGCGTCTAAAATTTGACACACGCCCGTGTACCTCAGGCGTGTTGGTGCACACGGCCGTGTCACACGATCGTGCCTAGCTTCGTTCGCTTCTCCCACGCCCGTGTTAATTTGACAGGTTTAGCCACGGGTTCTAGACACGGGCGTGTCGCATGCCCGTGCTAGTTTCTCAATTTCAACCACGGTCCTAGGGCACAAGGGTGTCGTACGCCTGTGTTGTTTTGACATGTTCACCCATGGCCATGTCGCACGGCCATGGCGATTTATCGTAGCCCGTGTTTTGGGCAAATCTTTGCCCTGTTTCCACACGATCCTAAGCACGCCCATGTTCTTGGCTGTGTCTTTGTAGTGAACTTGTTTTCAAGAGCTCCTTTAGTAGGTTAGGTGTTAAACACTAAAATTTAAAGAAGTTAATACAGTTAGTGCTCAGGTTGCCTCCCGAGAAGTGCTTATTTATAGCCTAAGCTTGACTTACCTCTCCGTTGAATGGTCATGGTGGTTTGAGGAGTTCATACTCCTTGTTCCTACTATCAGTCTCATTAAAATAAGGTTTTAGATGTGTGTTGTTTACCTTAAAAGTACCGAACTTGGGATGACTTACCTCGACTATACCGAATGGGAAAATACTAAGTACTGTAAGAGGAATTTCTTCATTTGGGTTGGCAGTGACAATGTAAGGATCTGCGGCATCTAGTAAACTTTATCTCCAACCTTAAGTTGATTTGGAGAGGCATCGAGCTCGTTATGGTGTAGTTTTGGTTTATCGTGTGTTCTCAGCTTATGTGTTCGCCATTCCTCTAGTTCTTCTATTTGTAGCCTTCGTTCTTCATGAATGGGTCCTCTATTATTGTTGGAACATGGCTCATGAACTTCTTTCAAACTCAATTCTTGCAAAGTAGGCTACGTCATATTGTCAGTTTTAGTAGACTGGTGTGGACAATTACCTTCAATATTCGATGTGTTACCAGAATTACAAGCTTGAAGGGTGATCGTTTCGTCTCCCACATGAAGTGTGAGCTCACCTGTGCCAACATCAATAATTGTTTTAGCAGTTGCTGAAAAGGGCCTCCCTAAAATCAAAGGGGTGTTGTTATCCTCCTCTATATCTAAAACAACAAAGTCAACGGGGAATATAAATTTATCGATTTTAACTAGTACATCTTCAATAATACCCCTAGAAAATCTTATAGTTTTATCTGCTAATTGAATGCTCATCCTAGTCTATTTGGGTTTCCCAAGACCTAGTTGCTTAAACATTTTGTAAGGCATGGCGTTAATGCTTGCCCCTAAATCAGCTAATGCATTATTAGTATCTAAACTACCAATTAAGCAAGAAATTGTAAAAATCCCTAGATCTTTTAATTTGTGGGGTAGCTTATTCTGTAGAATAGCTGAGCAAATTGCATTTAGTTCCACATGCGATGCTTTGTCCAATTTCTGCTTGTTCCCTAAAAGCTCCTTTAAAAATTTCATTGCATTCGGCATCTGCAATAGAGCTTCAATAAACGGTAAGTTAATATGTAATTTTTTCAAAAGTTTAAGGAATTTGCCAAATTTTTCGTCTGAACAGTCTTTCCTTGTTGCGTTAGGGTATGGCACACGAGGTTTATATTCTACACTCATCGTTTTGTTTTCATTATGACTTACCTCACCTTTACCTTTGCTCACCACATTTTCTTACCTTGGTTCTGGCTCAGACTCAACGAGTCCTTCTTCATCTTGAACATTAATTGCGTTGAGCTTTTCCCTTGGGTTAGGTTCAGTATTACTTGGCAAGCTACCTTGTGGTCATTCGGAGATTAGTTTTGACAGCTGGCCTATCTGAGTTTTGAGCCCTTGGATTGATGCTTGTTGATTTTTAAGTGCCATCTCGGTATTCTGGAAATGGATTTCTGACACTGAGATGAATTTGGATAGCATCTCCTCAAGGTTCAGTTTCTTTTCCTGTTGACAAGGTGGTTGTTGAAAACCCTGAGGATTTTGTGGCCTTTGATTCCCTTGACCAGCCCAAGAGAAATTTGGGTGGTTCTTCCAACCTATATTATAAGTATTACTGTATGGGTTATTTTGAGATCTAAATTTATTGTTACCCTTATATTTGACTCGTTTCTCTTCGGTTGTAGGATTGAATGGTTGATATTCTGTACCCACACCTTCTCCACTTGAATCACATCTCATCACTGGATGTACCTGTATAGAACCAAGTAAACCATCAAATTTTTTATTCAGAAGTTCTACCTGATTTGACAACATAGTAACTAAATCGACATTATAAACGCCTACTATTTTAGTCGGCTTAGTCCTCATGACTTGCCACTGATAGTTGTTCAGTGATATCTCCTCAATAAATTCGTAGGCCTCTTCAGGTGTTTTGTTGTTGATGGTTCCACCAGCGGCTACGTCAATCATCTATCTTGTTGAGGGATTCACACCATTGTAGAACATTTGAACTTGCAGCCATAGAGGTAACCCATGGTGAGGGCACCTTGGCAGTAGGTCCTTGTATCTCTCCCATGCATCGTAAAGTGTTTCTAAATCCATCTGCACAAAAGAAGAGATATCATTACGTAACTTAGCCATTTTAGCCGGCAGAAAATATTTTAAGAAAAACTTTTCGGTAATTTGTTCCCAAGTAGTTATGGACCTTCGTGGTAACGAGTTCAACCACTTTTTAGGCTTGTTCCTTAGTGAAAAAGGAAATAACCTAAACGAATGGCTTTATCAGAGACGCCATTAATTTTAAAAGTGTCACAGATTTCTAGAAAATTCACCAAGTGAGTATTGGGATTCTCATCCTGCAAACCATGAAATTGAACAAACTGCTGTATCATTTGAATCGTGTTAGGTTTCAGTTCAAAATTATTTGCAGCAATAGCAGGCCTAACTATACTTGACCCAGTTCCTGTTAAATTCGGTTTAGCATAATCATGCGTAGTACAAGGAGCAGGATTATGATTTGCTAATTCAGCGGGTATTGCTGGAGGTAGCTGATTGTCTTGATTTTTAGCCATCTCCTCGGTTGTAGTTGAGATATCGTCCTCCTATTCTTCTTCTGTGTATCTTACGCTTCGCTTGATTTCTCATCGATTTCTACGAGTTGTGCGATCAATTTCTTCGTCAAAAAGCAGTGGTCCTGACAGGTTTCTTCTAGTCATAAACTATAAGAACCTGCCAGAAGAAAGAAAAAGAAAATTATTAAATTAAAATAAAAATTAAATTAAATTGCAAGAAAAATAAATGGCTAAAGTAATAAAAATTGAGTGTTCCTAATATCTTATTCCCCGGCAACGGCGCCAAAAACTTGATCGTGATTTTCCGTTATAAGTTTTATAAATTTATAATTAATCGTTCTTGAAACTAACTATTATCACGATGTAGGCAAGTGTACCTATCGAACAGTAGTATAGCTTTAGCAAGACCTGATTGTCAAACCTAAATGACTAAAAGTACTAGTAATGATTGTCTTTTTATTATCTAGCCTAAGAAATAAGGGGTTTGCTTTAACTAACTAATTAATTAAACTAAGAAGTTGCAGAAAATAGAATTGGGAAATTACTTTTGGGAAAAACGATTGATTTAGAACAACACCTAAGGAAAAATCTACCTAGACTTTTCCTTGTTATTTTGGCTCCGAACCGGACGATTTATTCATTTAACTTGTTCCGTAGAAATCCCTAAGTTATGTTATTATCCCTATCAAAACTAATAACGTCTAATCCCTAGGTTGAATAACCGAGACTTTTCTCTAATTAACACCCTAGGGTTACATTAACTCGATCTATGGATTCCCTTATTAGGTTTCACCCTAATCTGGCAATTGTCACCCTATCTCTAGGCGTGCAATCAACTCCGCTTAATTATGACAAAGTCACTCTTAGCCAGGGACTATTCATCCTCCAACTAAGAGCACTAACTTGAAGTGAAATCCTGAAATACCAAAACAAGAATTAAGAACACATAATTAAGAACAAGTCAAATATTTATCATACGATTCAAAAATTAATAACAAGATTCGTCTTAGGTTTCATCCCCCTTAGGTATTTAGGGGTTTTAGTTCATAACTAAATAAGAAAACATCTCAAAATAATAAAGAATAAAAAACATAAAGAAAACCCAAAACTCCTGAAGGGAAATTAAGGAGGAATCTTCAGTCTTGATGATGAATCTGGCTTTTAAGATGGATCAATCAGCTTGCTTGGAGTAATTTCTTACTCCCTATTCTTCGTCTTTCCTTTAGTCTTCCTCTAGGGTGTTTAAATAGGCTTTAGAATGCCTAAAAGCCCTAAAACTTGCCTTTTTCCGAATGGAACTTAGCTAGGGTTCGGCAGGGACACGCCCGTGTAGCATGGCCGTGTGTGAATACTTCAGGCCGTGGTCGAGGCTAAGATATCAACACGCCTGTGCTGAGGTTGATTTGGGCCATGGTCGAGCCTGTTGGATTGGCACAGGCGTGTGTACTGTGGGGAAGTCTAGGCCGTGTTGTTTTCCCTTGTCAGCCCATTTTCTCTATTTTTGGCCCATTTCTTGTTCTTTTCATCCTCCTATGCTCACCTAAGTATAAAACATGAAATTAAAGGATTAGGAGCATCAAATTCACCAAATCTAAGGAGAAACCATTCATAAACGTGATAAGCGAGGGATAAAAATATGTATAAATTACAGTTTATCATTCATCATCAAATACTAAAGAACACAATAACTCATCAATGGAATCTTTCAAAATCTTTAACAGTTTCAAAAATTAAGACACGGGCTAGCTAGTACTCAATGCAACGATCACAAAAACATAGAAATCATCAAAAACTGATATAACAGCCCGGTTTAGACCCTAGTCGGAAGAGTGGTTTTGGGACTACGAATTTGATTCAAAAAATATTTTAATATTATATTTCATGCTTAAAATATGTGAATTTATATGTGCGAAATTTTCGTGTGAAAATTTTATCGTTTGTGTGCTCGATTAATTAAAAGGACTTAATCGCGTAAAATGAAAGTTGATGGTTATTTGTAAAAAGGGCTAAATTATTTTTTTTTTCTTTTAATAGAGAGGTTTTAAAATGAAATTCGACCAAATGGCTATAGCATGGATGGTTTTGGACATGTATTATATAGTTTTATTATTATTTAATAAAGGTTAGTTTAGTATAACAAATAATATTATATGTTATAATAAACTTAAAATAAAAACAAGTACATATATTTTCTTTTCATGACCGAAACTTGAGAAAGAAGATGGGTTTTGAAGCTTTCAAATATTCGGCCACCTTCCAAGCTTGATTCCAGGTTCGTTTTTACTCGATTTTTGATAATTTTTACATTTTTGAGATCGTTGCTTCAAGTACTAGCTAGCCCATGCTTGAATTTTTGAATTGGTTGTGTATTTTGTGATTTTCCATTGATGAGATCTTGTTGTTTTTATTGTTTGATGATGAAAAATAAATATTTAATGTTAGATTATCATGTTTTATTAAGTGATTTTTTATAAAAATGCTTATTAAGGACTAAATTGAGAAATTTATAAATTGAGGGGTCAAAATGTGAAAAAAATGAAATTAATGGGCTGCTAGGGACCTAAGGTAAATTCGGCCTAACATGGGCATAGATAAATTTTGAGTATTTTATGTTGTTTTGAAATAGTGACTAAATTGTGAAAAAAGTGAAACATCAGGGCCAAAATTGTAATTAGCACATTTATGTGTTTTTGGATGAATTTGATTGAATATATGATTAAATAAGTTGAATTTGTATTGAATTAGATCAAAAAATGTAGAAACCGAATTTGGACTGGGAAAAAAACCAAAGTTATCGACTAGTCGTCCAGTCCCGATTACGATTGTCTGAGGTAAGTTTATAAGCAAGTAAATGCTGTAAATTTTGAATATATGTGAATGTGAAATGCTGATTTGAATTTATGAGTTTATATATAAATAACCGAATGTGTATATATGTTTGGGAACTATGTTTACGAGTTCGTTTCAACTGAGTTATGACATCTGAAAGCCTCGTATGAACCTTAGGAATAGTTAGGATACATATGTCATGACATAGGATTCCGATATGTGATGTGCGAGTAAGACCATAGCATCGATATATGTGTGCGAGTAAGACCACGTTTTATATGTTGGCATCGATATGTGACTCTGATATATGTGTGCGAGTAAGACCCTGTCTGGGACAGTGGCATCAATATGTGATTACATGTAAGACCACGTCTGGGACGTCGACATTGTACGATATATGTGATTATCCAAGTGTCCTATCCAATTTTAAATGGTTCAACGGGCGAAGATAAGTTGTGTACGAAAGTATAAACTGGGCTAAGTGATCAGGTATGTGATAGTTGATTACCTATTTGAAAATAAGGTAAGTTGATTATTTGATATGTGATACAAACATATGTATGATGTTAGTTGAATTTGTGAGTAATTGTGAAGTATATTCGGCCATAAGTTAAGTGTAATTATGTGGTATTAAGGTTTGATACATGAGTATATGTAAACAAGTGTTTAAAGATTCGACTTTATGCATTGATAATATGATTTTAATAGTGTATGATACCTTGGTATAGACATATGTATATTTGGCTACATGATAAGTATAGGTATGGGATATTAAAGTTTGATTCAAGAAGATATGTTTATGGGTGTGTATGTGTTCGATTATATAATGGTACTATGGTTTTGAAATTGAATGTTACCTTGACAATAGATACAGTACATTCGTCCAAAGGTTATGTATAGTGATATTATATTGTGACCTATGTGAAAACTTATATAAGTGATTATGTACGGCCTTAATGATATAAAATAAGAATAATTATGAAATGATCCATGAATATATGTATATGAGTTTATGTATATTCGGTTAATTATTGATATTGTGGCTTTGGAATTTGAATGATATATTAATATTAGTTGTATGGATATTTGGCAAAATGAAAGTATATGTGTTATATGAAATTATAAGTTTGAAGTTAAATGTGATTATGGTAATATAAATTGGTTTGGTAATTGAATTAATATTGTCATTGAGTTATTTATTTGCTTATAGCTTACTAAGCTCTCAAAGCTTATTCTGTGTGTTTTTCCTATGTTTATAGATTTTCAGAGATCTACTCGGGTTGGAAGTCGATGGAGACAACATCACACTATCCGGTTATCATTTCAGTAAATAATGTTTTGAGACTCAATTATGTGGCATGTATAGGCTAGTCTTGGAGTTAATTATTTTGAATAAGTATGTATTTAAAGCCATGCGAAAATGGCTTGCTTATTATGCTTAAGTTTAGTTTTACATGTTTTTAATTAAAACGCTTGATGAGTTTGGTTTTGATAATTGGTTTAGTAGTTAGCTCATTTTGGAAATATGAAATGTGGTATAATTAGAGTGATGGATGATGGTATATTAATTTAACAAGTTCGGTTGTTAAATGGTAAGTAATAAATATGTCTCATGATTGTTTTGGTTGATCGATTTAGTAAGGATTCAAATGGTAAATGATGATAATGATTAAGTATGTTTTGGGTTAGTTTTAATGGATAGTTAAAAATGTCAGGTTGTTGCTAATATCAATATAGGTATACATTCATGTGTGGTTGTAAATCCGAATATGATATTTTATTTTAATTTGATATGCTTATGATATTGATAATAGTGAGATCGAAATAAAGATTAGTTAATAGGATAAAATATGAAGTTTAGGTATATTAATATAGATATGAATTAGATGCACATTGGAGTGTTATTTGTGTTCAAGTGTTAAGTATGGCTTTTATTTTTAGGATTAAATGTGCACTTGTATATATGCATCATTAGTATGTTCGGCCATGTTATAATCTATTTAAGTTTCATATGTGACTGCATAATAATTTATGTAGTATGATTCAATTAGTTTTATTATGAGCTTGTGCAGAAGTTATCAAATAATATGTTTGATAGAAATTGGCATATATTCGAAGTATGAAGTGTAATGATATATTATGGAATATGATTTAATTATAAAAATGGAATTAATGTGATGGATATAGGGAATTGAATATTGGAAGTATTAAATATGTGAAAATATGTTCAGTTGGGTTTTGATATATGTTCGAACTGAATTAGTTGGAATTTTTGAAATGTGCTTATTTGCGATACATGTTCAGTAAGGTATGATTATTTCTGAGTTGGAATTATGACTCATGTATTCGAATTTATAATAAGTGAATTGTGAATATTTGAATTTGAAAAGTTTTAAATGTTTAGTTATTCTTTGGTGTATGAAAGGTGAGGAATGATTGTGCTGAACTGTGTTTTATACAGTAGTGCCTCGTAACCCTAATCCGGTAATAGATACGGGTTAGGGGTGTTACAACTTAGCTCAAAACATACCTCAATCAAGCTATGCAAGTGCTGAATATCAAAGCCCTATTTTAGCTTTCTTCTTTGCTTCATTCGGCCATAAAAGATGATATAATGGCCACCATTATGTTTTGTTTTAATTTAATTAACCTTATTTCACTAATTACTATTTTAACCTTATATTGTAACATTAAAAATCAATTAATGGATGACTATATTTGTCCATCCCATTAACCAAAGGTCAAATAACCACATAAGGACTTACAAGTTTAAATTTCATAGCAATTAAAGCACTTTAACAAGTAGAATGCAACTTTTACATTTTATGCAATTTAGTCCTTTTATCAAATTAAGCATCCAATCGATAAAATTAAATCACGAAACTTTCACACATACATGATATCATGCTGTAAACACATAAAATAATATTAAAATAATTTTTTAACATCATATTTGTGATTCTGAAACCACTATTCTGATTTAGCTAAAAATCGGGCTATCAAAACTCTCCCCTTTAGGGATTTTTGTCCCCGAAAATTTTCCCAGCGAATAGGTTTGGATATTGCTTTCTCATAGCATCCTCGAGTTCCCACATAGCTTCTTCTACCCCGTGTCAATGCCATAATACTTGCACTAATGCAATTCTTTTATTTCTCAGCTCTTTGATCTCATGAGCTACAATTCAGATCGGTTTTTCACTATACGATAAATCTGACTGAATCTCAACTTTGGCCAGGGAAATAACATGCGAAGGATTAGATCTGTATGTTCGTAGTATTGATACATGGAATACATTATGAATCTTCTCTAATTCTGACAGTAATGCTAACTGATATGCCATTGGTCCAACTCACTCAATAATTTCATAAGGTTCGATAAATCTCTGGCTCAACTTCTCTTTTCTACCAAATCTGAGTATTTTCTTCCACGGTGAGACTTTTAAAAACACTTTACCCCCGATCTGAAACTCAATATCTTTTCGTTTCAAATCTGCGTATGATTTCTGACGATCTGACGCTGCCTTTAGACTATTACAAATTACTTTCACTTTTTCTATAGCCTCTCTAATTAAATCAACTCCGTGAATCTTATTCTCGCTAAGTTCAGTCCTGTAACGCCCCAATTTCTGGGATTTTCGGGAATTCTGTGAATTTTGGCAAAATTTGGAATTTCTGTGTTTTGATAGCTTGGTGTAGGTCTAATTATGTTAGTGGGCCTCTAGAAGGCCCAAGTTTAAGTTAAAATCCGGTAATTTTAATTAAATTTTAATTCCACAAGAAAAAGGGGTTCTAGTAAACTGGGCGTTTAAGTATTAATTGGGTAAAATAAAACACAAGGAAGCATCTGGCAATGTGGCATGTGACGCCACTGGGAAGGCTATAAAAGTGGCGTGTGGATGCTAGGGAGAACCAAGGTTCAAGTCACAATGAGAGCATAATCAAAGGAATTATTTTTATGAGTAGGAATGGTAAGTAATGGAACTCAAGTAAAAGACTGTTAAGAGGAGTTTGAGTTGTTCAGGGGATTGAGTAAAGGAGGGATAAGGGGAGAAAATCAAGAAATCTGAGTAGGAAGTAGGAGTTGGCCGTATAGGGGACTCTACAAGTGCACATTCGGCTAGGTCACCTTATGTTTTGAGTATATGGCATGTATAGGGATTTTGGGTTATTTTTGTATATGTGTTGTTAATGAATTTAGTCATTTGAAATGTTTTGTAAATGTTAAATATTTGGTCTTGTGTATAGCCATGAAAGTTGGCTCATTTTGGTTGTTTTGGATAAATATATATACAAATGGCCTTTGATGTGTGGTTTATAATTGTCTTCTAAATGGCTTCTTGAGATTTAATATTGAAGATAGAAATGGATTAATATTGGAGATGTATTATCATGTTATGTGTAGGAAAAAATAATGCATATAGTAGGTGGATTATTTAGATGGTTTTGGTTATGATTTTGGCATGAATGAAATGGTAAATTTTGAGATTTGTGTATATTGTGATTAATGGTATGAGACAAGCATTAATTGAACTTGTTTGAAGCTGGTTTAGATGCCTATTTTATGCCATGAAATGTGCATTTTGGTTTGTTGTAGGTTTATGCAAGATGAGTGGCAAAATGGCTTGGTAAATAGCCTATTTTTGTCTACACGGGCAGAGACACGAGCGTGTGTCTCAGCATTGTGTGACACACGATTATGTTACATGGTTGTGTGTCCCCTAGTGTTGAAATTAAAATCAAGTCAGTATGCTCCACACGACCTCACACACGGGCGTGTGACTTAGACGAGTGGTATAAGTCAATATACCCTACAGGTTTGGCACAGCCTAGCACACGGCCTAGCATATGGGCATGTATGTTGGTCGTGTAACCCAAGTCAGAGAGTTACACGGGGTTAGACATGGGCTGGGACATGGCCATGTGCTCCTATTTTGAATGTCCACACAGCCTATGACACGGGATGTGTCCCCTATTTTTGAGAAAAAAATTGAAGTTTTTAAAGGCTTCTAAAGTTATCGGTTTAGTCCCGTACCACTCTCAATACATGTGAGCTTCATAGGTTCATATTAGAGACAAAATGATTGGTTGTGAATGAAATGTATATGATTTGATTAATTGTATGTGAAATGTATGTTTAATATGTGGTATTAGTCTGGTAATGCACCGTAATCCTATTCTGGCATTGAAAATGGGTGAGGGGTGTTACATTTATTGGTATCATAGCTACGGTTTTGTCGATTCTCGGACTAACGGAGCGTACGTGAGAGTCTAGCTATACATGCCCTATATAAACTGTGATAGTGTGATGACTCCTAACAATTTAAAATGTGTTTTCATATAGTAAATGGATCCCAACTGAGTTGTAGCTGCGATGTTGAGAGTAATGTGCCAGCTCCCACCCAAGGGACAAAGCCGTCTAAATCTAGAAATGTATCGAGTAGTCATGGAGGAGAGGCTAAAGAAGCCTTTCTCCAAATGATGAACAAATGGTTCATGCAATATGTCTGGACAAATCCGGCTGCTCAACAACCTCCACCCCCACCTAATCCCCACCCAGTTTTCGTAGCTCCTCAAGTTGTGGAACTTCGACAATTGAATAAGCCTCCAATAAATAAAATCTGAAAGTACGGGGCTGAAGAGTTTAGAGCTACCGTTGATGATGATCCCAAGAGAGCTGAACCTTGGCTTGAAAACACTATTCGGGTATTCGATGAGCTTTCGTGCACGCCAACTGAGTGCTTAAAATGTGTCATTTCTTTATTGAGGGATACAGCGTATCAATGGTGGAATATATTAGTATCAGTGGTACCGAGAGAAAGAATGACTTGGGAATTCTTTCAAACTGAGTTCCGGAAGAAATATATAAGTCAAAGATGTCTTGATCAAAAGCATAAAGAGTTTCTAGAATTGAAACAAAGCCGAATGACTGTAACTGAGTACGAAAGAGAATTCGTAAGACTAAGTAAGTATGCTCGAGAATATGTTTCTACTGAAGAAATCATGTGCAAACGATTCGTTGATGGGTTGAACGAAGATATTAAACTTCTAGTCGGAATTCTAGAATTGAGAGAATTTGTTGTTTTGGTTGATAGAGCTTGCAAAGCTACGCAGATTCAGAGGCTAAAGACTCGAGAAAAAGGTCAATGAATAAGCCATATCAATTTTTGTCAAAGAAATTCAGAGATTCGTTCTCTCATCCAAATGTTTCAATCGAGCATTCGAGCAAAGATCGTGGAAAACAATTCTCAAGTCCTAAAGCTCAAGCTACATCGGTATTGAGTGTTGGCAGTGTGAGAAATTATAGACCTTAATGTCAGCAATGTGGAAGATGACATCCTAGTGAATGTAGAATGTATAACCAAGCTTATTTTAAATGTGGTTCATAAAATCATTTCATACGGGAACTAATAGAGAAAGATAATATTCAAAATGCAAGATCAAGTAATACAACTGCTAGAGGGAGGCCACCAAGAAATGCGGGAAATGCAAGTGGTAATCATGTGATCGTGATTTTCCGTGATAAGTTTTATAAATTTATAATTAATTGCTCTTGAAACTAACTATTATCACGATGTAGGCAAGTGCACCTATCGAACAGTAGTATAGCTTTAACAAGATCGGATTGTCAAACCCAAAGGAACTAAAAGTACTAGTAATGACTGTCTTTTTATTATCTAGCCTAAGAATAATGAGGTTTGTTTTAATTAAATAATTATCTAAACTAAGAGATCATATAAAATAGAATTGGGAAATTACTTTTGGAAAAATGATTGATTTAAGACAATACCTAAGGAAAAATCCACCTAGACTTTACTTGTTATTTTGGCTCCGAATCGGACAATTTATTCATTTAACTTGTTCCGTAGAAATCCCTAAGTTATGTTATTATCTCTATTCAAAACTAATAACGTCTAACCCTAGATTGAATAATTGAAACTTTTTTCTAATTAACACCCTAGGGTTGCATTAACCCGATCTATGGATCCCTTTATTAGGTTTCACCCTAATCCGGCAAAATCTTGTCACCCTATCTCTAGGCGCCCAATCAACTCTACTTAATTATGACAAAGTCACTCTTAGCCAAGGACTATTCATCCTCCAATTACGAGCATTAACTTGAATCAATATCCTGAAATACCAAAACAAGAATTAAGAACACATAATTAAGAACAAGTCAAATATTTATCATACAATTCAGAAAATAATAACAAGATTCATCTTAGGTTTCATCCCCCTTAGGTATTTAAGGGGTTTATTTCATAACTAAATAGGAAAGCATCTCAGAAGAATAAAGAATACAAAACATAAAGAAAACCCAAAACTCCTAAAGGGAAATTGAGGAGAAATCTTCAGTCTTGATGATAAATCTGGCTTCTGAGATGGTTCAATCGGCTTTCTTGGAGTAATTCCTTGCTCCCTATTCTCCGTCTCTACTTTTGTCCTCCTCAAGGGTGTTTAAATCGGCTTTAGAATGCCTCAAAGCCCTCCAAATCGCCTCTTTTCCGAATAAAACTTAACTAGGGCTCGGTAGGGACACGCCCGCGTGCGATTACTTCAAGCTGTGATCAAGGCTGAGAGATCAACACGCCCATGCTGAGGTTGTTTTCGGCCGTGGTCGAGCCTGTTAGAATGGCACGGGCGTGTGTTCTGCCCGTGTGAGGAAGTCCAGGCCATGTTGTTTTCCCACGTCAGCCTATTTTCTTTGTTTTTGGCCCGTTTCTTGTTCTTTTAGCTCTCCTATGCTCACCTAAGTATAAAACATGAAATTAAAGGATTAAGAGCACCAAATTCACTAAATCTAAGGAGAATTCATTCATAAATGTGTTAAGCATGGGATAAAAATATGTATAAATTATGGTTTATCATCATGGTACTACAAGAGATTCTACAGTGAGATATGAGGCTAGAGCACCTGCTAGAGCTTATGCCATTCACACTCACGAAGAGGTGTCGTCACCCGATGTTATCACTGGTACATTTTCTCTTTATGACACTAATGTTATTGCATTGATTGATCCTGGATCGACTCATTCATATGTTTGTGAGAATTTAGTGTCTAGTAAGAGTTTTCCTATTGAGTTTACCGAGTTTGTGATTAAAGTATCGAACCCCTTAGGCAAGTATGTTCTAGTTGATAAAGTTTGCAAGAATTGTCCTTTAATGATTCGGGGTTATTGTTTTCTGGCTAATTTGATGTTTTTGCTATTTGATGAATTCGATGTAATTTTGGGTATGGATTGGTTGACTCTGCATGATGCCATTGTAAATTGTAGACGACAGGCTATTGAATTGAAGTATCAGAATAGTGAAATCCTTCTAATTGAATCTGATGAGTTGAGTGGGTTGCCAATTATGATTTCATCTATGTCAGCTTAGAAATGTGTGAGGAAAGGTTGCGAAGCTTATCTTGCTTATGTTTTAGATACAAAAGTCTCTGAACCGAAGATTGAATCAGTGCCTATAGTCTGTGAGTTTCCGGATGTGTTTCCATAAGAATTACCGGGGTTACCACCGATAAGAGAGGTTGAGTTTGCTATTGAGTTAGTACTGGGAACTTCACCAAATCGATAGCTCCGTAAAAAATAGCTCTGACAGAACTGAAAGAGTTGAAATCTCAGTTGCAAGAGTTAACAGATAGAGGTTTTGCACGACTTAGTTTTTTTCCCTAGGGTGGGCCAGTGTTCTTTGTAAAGAAGAAAGACGGGTCAATGAGAATGTGTATTGATTATCGACAAATCAATAAGGTTACGATAAAGAACAAGTATTCGTCACCAAGAATAGATGATTTGGTTAATTAGTTGAAAGGGTCAACTGCGTTTTCAAAGATTGATTTGAGATTTGGCTATTATCAGTTACGAGTGAAAGATTCAGATGTGTCAAAAACTGCATTGTAACACCCGAACCCATAACCGTCACCGGAAGGGTTACAAGCTATTACCGAATAGTTCACAACTTCAAGGCCACTATAAGAACTCTTTTAATAGAAATATAACCTTCTCTAACTCTTTTACATATAAAAGCATCTGTTCAAAAAACCACTTAATCAAATTTATCATTTGGATCAATTACACGAGTTTAGCCGAATGCAATCAGTGCTCAATACTAAGGTTCATTTCATCTATATTCAATCCTTCTATACTCATAATCGTTTCATAGATATATATATATATATATATATATATATCAAGGTATCAAACATAATTCATTTTGGATAACTACACTACAAATAACATATATGCATAATACATTGCAACTAGTTTTAACTATTACATTAATGCACCAACTAAATCTAAAGTAACGAAATACACAACCAAAACCTATTCAATAACCATCTATCCGGCTAAATACATAAGAACATGAATAATTAGATTCTCGTTTTAAAAATAAGACATAGATTAAACATCCAACTTCAAAATTATAACATCCATAAAAGTGATCAAAACCTGAAACTGCATTTAACTAAATAGACAAGCCATATTCGAATGGCTTTTACAAGTACTGGAACAAAATATAACATCTCAAAATGTTATTCAGCCTATACATGCCATAAGTTTAGCTTTAAACATAAAATAACAAAATAGTCGATAGTGTGACGAGATGCTGACAATTCCCGAGCTTTCAACTGATTTCAAGAATCTATAAAATAGAGAAACATAAAATTTAAAGTAAGCATTTCTTATGCTTAGTACGTCCTTAAGCTATGTTTTGTACTAAGTTTGAATAAATGATAGATATAAGAATCGAAATTGGATTATTAGAAATTGTTATGTCCTTGCCAGATGTGATTTCTATTCATTTACCCAATTCGTTCTTGCATCTAGAATCTTAGTTCAAAGTCCAACTCTATAATCAATATAATACCGAATAAACAACTCACATAATTTAAAAAGAACAAATGTCACAAGTCACATATCTCAATACTCAACTTAATTATCCTCAAAGATATACTATTAACGAATATCTCTTATAACACATAACTTTATTTCATAGATTATGCATATACCTCAATTGGCCGAATATTTTTATAATTCATAAACATTTTCCATCAATGCGAAAGATAGCTTAACAAATCACTCCCTTATGCATCTATAATCAAATATTCAACTACTAAATTTGTCAATACTTACACTATATCACCTTTGCATACACATAAATATCCAAAAATTAAGAAGAAAGACTTTTGCATCACATATAGATTTTCACCTATACGAGCAAATATACGAATTCAAATAAACATCACATTTTTCATATCATCATGACTAAATGATCCATATCCAAAGTAACACCTTTTATAAACTACAATGTGACCGAGCACATATAAAACCATAAGGTCAAATTTTTACTTACTTAAATTCCTCATCAAATTGAATTTAATTCACCGACATCAACCTGCTAGGTATAAACCTGAATCTCACACCGGCACAAGGCCTGCTAGACCAAAGTCTGATATATATTCACCAGCAATATGCTTGCTAGGCATAAGCCCGAATACATTCCATAGTAATAACTTATTAGGCCATTAGCCTAATTTATTTTTCACCGGCCACAGGCCTGCTAGGGACGAGCCTGTATAGCTCAAACATGTAATTCATACAAACACTTAGATATCACATTATATTACTCGTTTGTTCATGCAAATTTTGATACTCTTACATACCCTAAAACATCAATGAACCACAACCAATATGTTTCCTTAATGTCTTATACATTCGGCTAACATAATTAACATAGACAGAAAGTCCAAAGATTTAATCCACAATCAACAACTTATAAAACTATCATTTGAACAAATTATCCTCCAATCTTCATTCGGCATTTGCTTATATGACATCATATTTTTCTACTTATAATCAAGTTCATTTTGTAACTTAAGAACTTACCTCAATAATTTCGTATGATCGTTTTGGCTACTCAGCTAGCCTCGCTTTTCCTCGATCCGAGTTAGGCCTCTTTTGATCTTCAGCTTAATTTAAAGATAAATTGAACTCATTTAATAAATTTATCCATTTAACTTACTAAACAAATAAAATCATATAATTACGAAATTTTTACATTAACCCCTCTAAAACAACATAATTCACAATTTAGCCTTAATTCACTAAAGCAATTAAAATCACAACCTAAAATACGTTCATCCACCACACATACTTTAAATTTCTAACTTCCAAAACAAAATCTAACAACATCCCTTCATGGCCGAATGAACATATAGCTATCAAAATCAAAATTAACACTTGGGCTTTAAATGTAACTTAACAACCAACTCAAAATCACAAAATTTAATGAAAACTAAGTTGAAAACTCACCTTAATTTGCTTGGGAAATGACCGAATGTATGAAGCTTGTTTCTTTCTTCTTCTTTTTTTCTTTGTTAATCACGGCTTGAAGTTGAACATGCAAAGTGGCTTTCTATTTTATTTTATTATAAATTCATTTATTTAACCATTAACTAATATGCCATATAAATATCAATTAATTTAATTGTTTTCAATTGCTAATGCCATCCCACTCTAAACTAAATGGCACAATTGCAACTTAACCACTCCCTAAAATTAAACATTCATAATTTGACCATTACACAATCAAGCACAAAGTATTCGTTTTACGCGATTAAGTCCTATTTATCGGATCGGATACTCTAACGATGAAATTTTAAAACGAAATTTTTTTCACACAACTAATTCACGCACTCAAAACACGAAAAATAATATTTAATCATTTTTCTTACTCAGATTCGTGGTCCCGAAACCACCGTTCTGATTAAGGTTAAAATCAGGCTGTTACATGCGTTCAGAATGAGGTACGGACATTATGAATTTCTTGTTATGCCTTTTGGATTGACTAATTCTCCTGCAGTTTTTATGGATTTGATGAATCGAATTTTTAGGCCATATTTAGATAGATTCGTTGTTGTATTCATTAATGACATTCTGATCTATTCACGAGATGAGTTTGAGCACGCCGAGCATTTGAGAATTGTGCTACAAACTTTAAGATGTTTTCTAAATTCAACAAGTGTGAATCCTGGCTTCGAGATGTCAGATTTTTGGGGCATATTATTTTAGCTAAAGGCATACGAGTTGACTCGAGCAAGATTTCAGTAGTTGTTGACTGGAAACCACCGAGGAATGTCTCCGAAGTTAGAATTTTTCTGAGGATAGCTGGATATTATCGATATTTTGTTAAGGGATTCTTGATGATTGCTACACCGATGACCAGATTGTTACAGAAAGATGTTAAATTTGAGTGGTCTGAGAAATGTCAATAGAGTTTTGATCAGTTGAAAGCATTGCTAACTGAGGCACCAGTTTTTGTTCAACTTGAGTCGGGTAAGGAATTTGTGATTTATATCGACGCGTCATTGAATGGTTTGGGTTGCGTTTTGATGCAAGAAGGAAAAGTCATAGCTTATGCCTCCAGACATTTGAAACCGCAGGAAAAGAACTATCCGACACATGATTTAGAATTGGCCACTATTGTTTTTCACATTGAAAATCTAGCGAAATCATTTGTATAGTGAAAAATGCCACATCTTTACCGATCACAAAAGTTTAAAGTATATAATGACTCAGAAAGATCTAAATTTGCGAAAAAGGAGATGGCTCGAGCTATTGAAAGATTATGAGTTAGTAATAGATTGTCATCTAGGAAAGTAAATGTAGTTACATATGCTTTGAGTAGAAAATCTCTATTTGCTTTGAGAGCGATGAATACAAGGCTGACTTTGTTTGATGATGGTTTGATTCTAGCAGAGTTGAAAGGTAAACCGGTTTTTCTTCAGCAAATTTGTGAAGCTCAAAAGTGTGATACCAAGTTACAAGCTAAAAGAGTGCAATGTGAGTCAAATAATGATTCAGACTATCAAATCAGAGCCAATGATTGTTTAATGTTCCGAAATAGAATTTGTGTACCAAAGAATCCCAAGCTTATTCAGAAAATTTTGCACGAAGCACATGATGGTTTTTTATCTGTTCACCCTAGGAGTACTAAAATGTACAATGACTTGAAACAATTGTATTGGTGGTTGGGCATGAAACGAGATATTTCAGAATTTGTATCGTGATGTTTGGTGTGTCAACAAGTTAAAGCTAAACATCAAGTGCCTTCAGGATTGTTACAACCTGTGATGATACCAGAATGGAAATGTGATAGAGTTACGATGGATTTCGTATCGGGTTTGCCCCTATCTCTGAAAAAGAAAGATGCTACCTAGGTTGTCATTGATCGACTGACGAAACTACACATTTCATTCTGGTACGTATTAACTATTCACTTGATAAATTACAAGAAGCTCTGGGTACGAGGTTGAATTTTAGTACAGCTTTTCATCCACAAACCGATGGTCATTCTGAAAGAGTAATTCAAATTCTCTAAGACATGCTTCGTTGTTGTCTGTTGGAATTCAAAGGCAATTGGGAGAAACATTTTCCGTTGGTTGAATTTGCGTATAATAACAACTTTCAATCGAGCATAAAGATGGCATTGTACGAAGCTTTTTATGGTCGCAAATGCCAAAATCTGTTGTACTGGACTAAGCTGAGTGAGAAAAAGATTCACAGAGTTGATTTGATTAGAGAGACTGAAGAAAAAGTGAAAGTAATTCGTGACAGTCTAAAAGCAGCCTCAGATCGACAGAAATTGTATGCGGATTTGAAATGAAAAGACATTGAATTTCAGATCGATGATAAAGTATTTCTGAAGGTTTCTCCAATGAAGAAATTCCTTCAATTTGGTTGTAAAGGTAAACTGAGTCTGTGATTTATCAGGCCGTATGAAATCATTAAAAGAATAGGTCCAATAGCATATCAGCTAGCATTACCATCAGAATTAGAAAAGATCCATAATGTGTTTCATGTGTCGATGTTGTGAAGTTATAGATCAGATCCATCACACGTAATTTCTCCAGTAGAAATCGAGACTCAATCTGACATGACATACAACGAAGAACCGATTAGAATTTTAGCTCGAAAGGTTAAAGAGTTGAGAAATAAACGCATAGCTTTAGTGAAAGTAACGCATAGATTTAGTGAAAGTACTTTGGAAATGGCATGGTATCAAAGAGGCTACGTAGGAGCCGGAGGAAGCTATGAGAAAACAATACCCTAACCTTTTCACTAGTAAGATTTTCGAGGACGAAAATCCCTAAGGGCGGAGAGTTGTAACAGCCCGTTTCTAATCAAATTAGAACAGTGGTTTCAGGACCACAAATCCGAAGTCAAAATAATCATTTTATTATTATTTTAATGTCTACAGCATGAATATATGATTGTGTGAAAGTTTCGTTTAGAAATTTTATTGTTTCAGTGTTTAATTTGATAAAAAGGACTAAATCACATAAAGTGTAAAACTTGAGTTCTATTAGCTAAAACTATCTAATAGCTATAGAAACCTAAAGTAAAGGTCCTTATGTTGTAATTAGACCATTTCAATTGTGAATGGACAATTGAGCATATATTAAGTGATTTTTAATGTTTTAAAACAAGGTTAATTTTGTAATTTAGTAAAATAAGTTAATTAAATAAAACAAACATAATTTTATGCTATCATCTTCCTCAATTGCTGAAAATTAGAATAAAAGAAGCCATAACTAGGGCTTTAGACATTCGGTCACTTCTCCTTGAGCATGTAAGTCCATTTTTGTGCAATTTTTAATGATTTCTATGTTTTTGTGATCACTGCAGCTTAATCTAGCTAGCCCAGGGACTAATTTGCAAAATTGTTAAAGATTTAGGAAGTTGCCATTGATGAATAAGCATGTATGTTGATGTTATGAATGTTTGATGATAGTTATACAAGTTTTGTTAAGTGATTTTTAGTGAAAATGCAAATTAGGGATTAAATTGTGAAATTTGGAAACTTTGTGGTTAAAATGTGAAATAAATGAGAAATATGGGCTGCTAGGGACTTGTTTGTAATCCGGTTAGCATGGGTTGTTGTTAACTTGCATGAATTTGTGTTTTAATGAAATAAGGACAAAATTGTAAAAGATAAACATTAGGGGTAAACGTGTAAAAATGCCTTAAAGTCAATTTTGAACTAAATTGAATAGAGAGATGATTAAATAAGTTAATTTTGGTTAATATGGATCAAGAAAAGCGAAACTTGGATCGAGATCGAGGGAAAAACATAGTTCTCGACTAATCGACCAATTTAGCCGTTTTTATATCTAAGGTAAGTTCGTATGTGATAAATTTCATTATAAATGTATTTTAAATGTTTTGATATTGCATAAACTGCGATTACGAGATTACAGATATGTTCGAAAATGATTCGACGATGATTTGGCATTTGAAATCCAAGTTGAACCTTAGGAATAGATTTGGATACTAGTGACATGTCATTAGGGATTATTGTGATTATGTGATCCGGGTGCTTGTTATGTACGTCCTACCAGTGGCTGAGTATACCGGCATGTGTTGCGGTTACTTGACATCTTGTGTGAGCAGTACCGTGTAGCTACGTCTGTAACGCCCCCACACCCGAAACCGTCACCGGATTCAAGCTTGAGGTGTTACTAAACTTATTTTACCTTTTAAACAACTCTAAACCACTGATTTTAATTTTCGAAATAAACTGTTTTTCTGTGTCATGGTTGCTTGAAAATTCCTTTCTCGAGTTTCAAAACTCGAAATTAAGATCCGCAAACTTTTCCTGAAACTAGACTCATATATCTATCTACTAATTTTTTTCTAGAATTTTTTACTTAGCCAATTAGTACAGTTTATTAGTTAAAGTTACCCCTGTTTCAGAATTTGACTGCACTACCTCTACTTACTGCAAACCACTTTTCTCCCTCTACAAAATTCATATGACTATACAATTTGTTTATATTAAAACTAAATTCAATAAGTATTCTAACCATCTAAATTACACCACCTAATTATTTTTTTAAAATTTATGGTGAATTTCTAAAGTTGAAATAGGGGATCCAGAAATCGCTCTGGCCCTATTTCACTAAAACTCAGATATCTTATAAAATAAAAAACCTTTACCTGTTTTGCTTATTCCATATGAAAATAGACACAATGAGTTTTAATTTCATATATTATTCACCATCAAACCATGTCTCTACGATTTTTAGTGATTTTTCAAAGTCACGTTATTTCTAATACTTGAATCCATTTTTAAGTTACTTTCACATTTTTCATAGTTTTCATGTGATAGTTACTACTTAATCATACATACTATTAAACATGTATATCATCAGCCATTCTATTAGCTAATCACTAGAAAGTATTTACACATCATTCATTGATCATATCATATCAAAAGAAACCAAGTTCCTATACATGCCATACACAAAATGAAACATCTAACTATACCAATGTGATTCCTTCGATAGTGTGATCGGGTCTCCGACGTTTCCTTCGATCCCCGAGTGGCTTGATAAAAACTATAAGAAAAAGAAAATAAAGAGAGTAAGCACTAGGCTTAGTAAGCTTACAAGCAAATAAATTACAACATTCAACATAATGAATAATTATACATAATGTCACCTAGCCTCATACACTTTCTTTACTTCTCATTTCTACCTTCTTCTTTACTCACTTACCTTCTTTCTTACCTGACCTTTCACTATTCATAAATATAATCTACCTTCCCTTTTGCTGATAATTCGCTATAATTTAACATGTACAATGACCCGTTGAACCACTCGGAATACTAAGGATACTAGGGTCGTTCTCGTCTATCAATATCACGCCAATGCCATGTCTTGACATGGACTTACATGAATTATTCTGTCTCCAATGCCATATATATATATATCTAATATGAGCTTACATGGCTCATTCCTATCTCCAAAGCCATATATCGATATGGACTTACATGGCTCATTTCTCATGTCTGTCCGTCTGTCAACCCCAATATCCTAACATTCCTAAGGTTCAAACGGGGCTTCCTAATACTTTTTCTCTGTCACTTTGCCTTTAATTCGACTTTAAATATTCCCATAAAATAAGTATATAAATGCTGGAAATTGACAATAATAATGTAAAATAAAAGAATATTGCATTTATTTCATGTAAACTTACCTCGATACAAAATGTGACTAAAACTGTACAATTTAGTCCTTTACTTTTCTTTTCCCGATCTACTCCCGAATTTCGCTCTTCTTGATCTATAATAGCAAATTTAATTTATTTAATATTCATATTTATCAAAACAGTCCTTTACTCAAACTTTGGAAAAATTATATTTTTGCCCCTAAACTTTTGCATATTTACACTTTTGCCCCAAATCTCGTAAATTAAACTTCAGCCTATTTTCTTATGTTTTATGACATGCTGATCGTTTTTCCCTTCTATAGAAAAATCAAATTCTCACTCTAACATATACTTATGACTATTAGGTATTTTTACCGATTAAGCCCTTTTACTCGTTTTTACCTAAAACCGAGTAGCACAAGTTGTCTAACATAATCTAAGACCTCATATTCTATCATAAAACATCAAAATAAACACTTTTCACCTATGGGTATTTTTCCAAATATGAATCCTAACTTAAATTATTGCTAGCATAAGCTTTATCGAGCTACCGAGACTCCGAAAACGTAAAGAACATTAAAAACGGGACTTGGAATCACTTACTATGGAGCTTGAAAGCTTGAAATAAACCCTAGCTATGGAGAACCCTTGAAATTTTGTGCTAATGAAGAAGATGATGAATTTTGTGTTATTTTTTCCCTTTTTATTTCATTTAATATCCAAATGACCAAAATGCCCTTCCTTATTAAACTTTCAAAAATTCCATCCATGTCCTATTTTGTCCATGAACTTAGTAATTGGTCAAATTTTTATTTAAACCCTCCTAATTAATATTCCAAAGCAATTTCATACTAAAAACTTCTAGAATGCAAGTTTTGCAAATTATTCGATTTAGTCCCTAATCTCAACTTAAGCACTTTATGCATAGAATTTCATCACGAAATTTTCACACAATCATGCAATCATATCATGAACCTCAAAATAATAATAAAATAAATTTTTCTACCTCGAATTTGTGGTTTCGCAACCACTGTTCCGTTTAGGCCCTATTTCGGGATGTTACATTTGTCCCCCCTTTAGGGATTTTCGTCCCCGAAAATCTTACCTGTGAAAAGATTTGGGTATTGCTTTCGCATAGCCTCTTCGGGTTCCCATGTAGCCTCGTCTACCCCATGTCTATTCCATAGTACTTTCACAAGTGCAATACTTTTGTTCCTTAATTGCTTTACCTCTCGAGCTAGAATCTTTACCAGTTCTTCACCGTAAGTCATGTCCATTTGAATCTCAACCTCTGTCGAGAAATCACATGTGATGGATCGAACGATAACGACGTAGCATAGACACATGAAATACATTATGAATCTTCTCTAACTCAATCAGCAAAGCTAACCGATATGCTAATGGTCCGACTCTCTCAATCACTTCAAACGGTCCAATAAAATGTGGACTTAGTTTGCCTTTCTTGCCAAATCTGAGAACTTTCTTCCACGGGGATACTTTCAAAAAAACTTTGTCACCAACTTGATACTCAATCTCTTTTCTCTTCAAATCTGTATACGACTTTTGTCTGTCTGAAGCTACTTTCAAGCAATCTCTGATAATTTTTACTTTCTCTTCTGTTTCCTTAACTAGATCAACCCCGTAAATCTAATTTTCCTTAAGCTCTGTCCAATACAAAGGTGTGCGACATTTACGTCCATACAAAGCTTCATAAGGTGCCATCTTCAAACTCGACTGATAACTATTATTGTAGGCAAACTCTACTAATGGTAAATATTTTTCCCAACTACCTTGAAATTCCGATTACACAAACATCTAAGCATATCTTCAAGTACTGAATAACTCTCTCGAGTGACCATTGGTTTGAGGATGGAAAGGCTGTACTAAAACTCAACTTTGTGCCCAAAGCCTTACGTAATTTCTTCCAAAAGCGTGAAGTAAATCTTGGATCTCTATCGAAATGATCGATAATGGTACCCCGTGTAGTCGACTATCTCTCAAATATACAACTCGGCTAACTTGTCAAGTGAATAATCCATACTGAATCGGGATAAAATGAGCCGACCCGTTAACTTATCAATCACAACCCATATTGCATCTTTTTCTCTCGGTGTAAATGGCAATCCTGTCACAAAATCCATAGTGACTCGATCCCATTTCCACTCGAGGACTAACATGAGCTACAATAAACTGAAGGTAAGCGATGTTCGGCCTTTACCTGTGATGAGATCAAGCATCTAGAAACAAACTCGAAATGTCCTTTTCATTCCTACCACACAGGTACATTTTCTTCAAATCATTATACATCTTTGTACTACCTGGATGAATAGACAAAAAACTACTATGTGCTTCCTGTAAGATCTTTCGAATAAGCTCATCATTCTTCGGTACATATACCCTATCTCGGAACATCAAACAACCGTCAGAACTGATCTGAAAATCTGACTCTATATCCGACTCACACTGATCTCTTTTGGCTAACAACTCACTGTCATTTTTTTGAGCTTTAAAAATTTCTTCAAGAAACATCGGTTTAGCTCTCAACTCAGCTAAGATAAAACCATCATCTGATAAGGTTAGACTAGTGTTCAAAGCTCTTAATGCAAATAAAGATTTCCTATGCAAATAAAGATTTCCTACTCAAAGCATCAGCAACAATGTTTGCCTTACCTGGGTGATAATCGATGACTAGCTCATAATCTTTAATCAACTCTAACCATCTTCTTTGCCTCAAATTCAAATCTTTTTGAGTCATCAAATATTTCAAACTTTTGCGATCAGTGAATATATGGCACTTCTCACCGTACAAATGATGTCTCCAAATCTTCAACTCAAAAATAATGGCAGCTAGCTCTAAATCATGTGTCGGATAGTTCTTCTCATGTGGCTTTAGCTGTCTAGAGGCATAAGCAATTACCTTTCCTTCCTGCATAAGTACACAACCAAGTCCATTCATGGACGCATCTTTGTAAATCACAAACTCCTTACGGTTCTAGTTGTACTAAAGCGGGAGCTTTAGTCAACAATGTTTTTAACTTGTCAAAACTCTGTTGACACTTCTCGATCCATTCAAACTTGATATCCTTTCACGGCAATCTTGTCGTGGGTAGCTATCATGGAAAATCCTCTACAAATCGTCTATAATATCCGGCAAGACCAAGAAAACTTCTAACTTCTGATACATTTCTAGGAGGCTTCCAATCAACAATGGCTGAAATCTTGCTCGAATCAACCTTATACCTTCACCTAAGACAATATGTCCAAGAAAACCAACTTCTCGTAACTAGAACTCACTTTTGCTGAACTTGGCATACAACTGATTATCTCTCAGAATCTGTAAAACTGTTCTCAAATGCTCTGTATGCTCAGTCTCGTCATGAGAATAAATCAAGATATCATCAATGAACACAACTACAAACTTATCCAAGTACGGTCTAAAAATTCGGTTCATTAAGTCCATGAAAATGGCAGGAGCATTAGTCAAGCCAAATGGCATCACAAGGAACTCATAATGACCATACCTAGTTCGGAAAGCAGTCTTCAGGACATCTGACTCTTTAACTCGCAACTGATAGTATCCAAATCTCAAATCTATCTTGGAGAACACAGTAGCTCCCTTCAATTGATCAAACAGATCATCAATTCTAAGTAATGGATACTTGTTCTTTACTTTTACCTTGTTAAGTTGCCGATAATCTATGCACAATCTCATCGATCCGTCTTTCTTTTTCACAAATAGCCTTTGGTGCACCCCATCTTTGAACTACTGGGTCTTACAAAGCCTTTATCTGTTAATTCCTGCAACTGAGCTTTCAATTCTTTCAATTGCAATGGAGCCATTCTATAAGGAGCAATAGAAATGGGCGTGGTACCTGGAATCAACTCAATACCAAAATCAACTTCTCTAACAGGAGGTAAACCTGGTAGTTCTTCCGGAAACACATCGGGAAACTCACATACCACAGGCACTGATTCAATTTTCAATTCTGGATCTTTAGTGTTCAACACAAAAGCAAGATAAGCTTCATACCTTTTCTCAAACATTTCTGAGCAGACATAACAGAAATTATGGGAAATGAACTATCTGACTCTTCTGAATTAACCCGAAGAATTTCACCATTTTCACACTTCAACTCAATGAATTTCTTTCCACAATTCACTATCACATCATGTGTAGTCAACCAATCCATACCAAGAATCACATCAAACTCATCAAATGGCAATAGCATGAGATCGGCCGGAAAACAGTAGCCTCTAATCATCAAAGGACAATTTCTACATACTTCATCTACTAATACATGCTTGCCTAATGGATTCGATACTTTAATCACAAATTCTGTAGATTCTATAGGCATACTTATACTAGGCATTAATTTCTTACAAACATATGAATGAGTTAAACCCGGATCAATCAAAGTAATGACATTAATATCATGTAGAGAAAATGTACCCGTAATCACATCGGGGAAGGATGCCTCTTCGCGAGCACGGATAGCATAAGTCCTTGCAGGGGCTCTAACATCTGGTCTCAAAGCCGAATCTCTTGAGGTACCTCTGTTACTTGCTCCTACTCCCGGTTGCCTCGGTGATCTGCCTCTAGTAGGAGCATTTCTGGATCTAGCACTCTGTGTTACCTCTCGGTTAGCCACCTCTGGACATTCTCATACAAAATGATCTGGAGCACCACATTTATAACAAACATTTTTGCCTGCCCGACAAGGACCATAATGAAGTCTACCACACCGTGGACACCCTGATCTACCCTGTCCAACATTACCTACACTCGCAGTCGAGATGGTCTGAGCCTTCGGATCCTTAAATCTGCTGCCTCTATTCTGACTAGAATACCCAGCTGAGAAACTAGATCTGGTAGAAAACTCCTTTGGCCTTTTGGATGTAGCCTAGAATGACCTGCTTATCTGTCTCTTCTTTGTATCTTGCGTCTCTGTCTCAACTTTGCCTTTTCTTTTTAACAGCTCCTCTGCCTTACAGGCTCTCTCAACTAAAATAACAAACTCTTTTATTTCTAGGACACCCACTGACAGTCGGATATTATCATTTAACCCATCCTCAAACCTTTTACACATGATAGCCTCTGTGGACACACATTCTCGAGCATATTTACTAAGCATGACAAATTCGTGCTCATAATCAATCACCGTCATATTACCTTGTTTCAATTCCAGGAATTCCTTTCTCTTCTGGTCAATAAACCTCTGACTAATGTACTTTTGACGAAATTTCTCCTGAAAGAAATCCCAAGTGACCCTCTCCTTTGGTACAATTGATACAAGTGTCTTCCACTAGTGGTAGGCTGAGTCTCTAAGAAGTGATACTACACATTTCATACATTCCTCGGGTGTACAAGATAATTTCGTCAAAGACTCGATAGTATTTTCTAACCAAAATTCGCTCTTTTCGCATCATCATCTTTTGTTGCTCGGAACTCTTACGCCCCTTGTTTCTGATTCTATCAGCTGGTGGCTTTTCTCTTATCATCATTGCACTGGATCTGGGGAGCTTGAGCTACATGGGTAGCCCGAGAATCATGAGGGGGTGGAGGTCTAACTACCGGATTCGCATTTAACGAACTCGGCAAACCAATCATTCAAAGCTTGGAAGAGAGCTTCTCGAGTCACTCCTCCTCCCGATCAATCAGCATCTTGGCCTATTCTCGGATGGCTTGCCTTCTTCCGTGGGAGCAGCACATTACTTTCTACATCATCATCACCAGCTTCGCTCGGGATCCATTACTATAAAACAAAATATTTAAAAATCGTCAGGAGTCGTCACACTATCAAAATACAGGTATGGCATGTATAGCTAGACTTTTACTCACACTAACTGTTCCAAGAACAGACTAAAACTGCTCTGATACCAATAACTGTAACACCCCCACGCCCGAAACCATCACCGGAGTCAAGCTTGAGGTGTTACTAAACTTATTTTACCTTTTAAACAACTCTAAACCACTGATTTTAATTTTCGGAATAAACTATTTTTCTGCGTCATGGTTGCTTAAAATTTCATTTCTCGAGTTTCAAAACTTTAAATTAAGATCCGTAAATTTTTCCTGAAACTAGACTCATATATCTATCTACTAATTTTTTTCTAGAATTTTTTTACTTACCCAATTAGTACAGTTTATTAGTTAAAGTTACCCCTGTTTCAGAATTCAACTGCACTACCCTCTACTTACTACGAACAACTTTTCTCCCTCTAAAAAATTCATATGACTATAAAGTTTATTTATATTAAAACTAGATTCAATAATGATTCTAACCATATAAATTACACCACCTAATTATTTTTTTAAAATTTATGGTGAATTTATAAAGTTGAAACAGGGGATCCAGAAATTGCTCTGGCCCTATTTCACTAAAACTCAGATATCTTATAAAATACAAAACCTTTACCTGTTTTGGTTATTCCATATGAAAATAGACACAATTAGTTTTAATCTCAAATATTATTCACCATCAAACCATGTCTCTATGATTTTTAGTGATTTTTCAAAGTCACGTTATTTTTGATACTTGAATCCGTTTTTAAATTACTTTCACATTTTTCATAGTTTTCATGTGATAGTTACTACTTAATCATACATACTATTAAACATGTATATCATCAGCCATTCTATTAGCTAATTACTAGAAAGTATTTACACATCATTCATTTATCATATCATATCAAAAGAAACCAAGTTCCTATACATGCCATACACAAAACGAAACGTCTAACTATACCAATGTGATTCCTTCGATAATGTGATCGGGTCTCCGACGTTTCCTTCGATCCCCGAGTGGCTTGATAAAAACTCTAAGAAAAAGAAAATAAAGAGAGTAAGCACTAGGCATAGTAAGCTTACAAGCAAAAAAATTACAACATTCAACATGATGAATAATTATACATAATGTCACCTAGCCTCATAAACTTTCTTTACTTCTCATTTTCTATCTTCTTCTTTACTCACTTACCTTCTTTCTTACCTGACCTTTCACTATTCATAAATATAATCTACCTTCCCTTTTGCTGATAATTCGCTATAATTTAACATGTACAATGACCCGTTGAACCACTCGGAATACTAAGGATACTAGGGTCGTTCCTGTCTATCAATATCCTGCCAATGCCATGTCTTCGACATGGACTTACATGAATTATTCCTGTCTCCAATGCCATATATATATCTAATATGGGCTTACATGGCTCATTCCTGTCTCCAAAGCCATATATATCGATATGGACTTACATGGCTCATTTTACGTCTGTCTGTCTGTCCTGTCAACCCCAATATCCTAACATTCCTAATGTTCAAACGGGGCTTCCTAATACTTTTTCTCTGTCACTTCGCCTTTAATTCGACTTTAAATATTCTCATAAAATAAGTATATAAATGCTGGAAATTGACAATAATAATGTAAAATAAAAGAATATTGCATTTATTTACTGTAAACTTACCTTGATACAAAATGTGACTAAACTGTACAATTTAGTCCTTTACTTTTTCTTTTCCTCGATCTACTCCCGAATTTCACTCTTCTTGATCTATAATAGCAAATTTAATTTATTTAATATTCACATTTATCAAAACAGTCCTTTACTCAAACTTTGAAAAATTACATTTTTGCCCCTAAACTTTTGCATATTTACACTTTTGCCCCAAATCTCGTAAATTAAACTTCAGCCTATTTTCTTATGTTTTATGACATGCTGATAGTTTTTCCCTTCTATAGCAAAATCAAATTCTCACTCTAACATATACTTATGACTATTAGGTATTTTTACCGATTAAGCCCTTTTACTCGTTTTTACCTAAAACCGAGTAGCACAGGTTGTCTAACATAATCTAAGACCTCATATTCTATCATAAAACATCAAAATAAACACTTTTCACCTATGGTATTTTTCCAAATATGAACCCTAACTTAAATTATTGCTAGCATAAGCTTTATCGAGCTACCGAGACTCCGAAAACGTAAAGAACATTAAAAACGGGGCTTGGAATCACTTACTATGGAGATTGAAAGCTTGAAACAAACCCTAGCTATGGAGAACCCTTGAAATCTCGTGCTAATGAAGAAGATGATGAATTTTGTGTTATTTTTTCCCTTTTTATTTCATTTAATATCCAAATGACCAAAATGTCCTTCCTTATTAAACTTTCAAAAATTCCATCCATGTCCTATTTTGTCCATGAACTTAGAAATTGGTCAAATTGTTATTTAAACCCTCCTAATTAATATTCCAAAGCAATTTCATACTAAAAACTTCTAGAATGCAAGTTTTACAAATTATTCGATTTAGTCCCTAATCTCAACTGAAGCACTTTATGCATAGAATTTCATCACGAAATTTTCACACAATCATCCAATCATATCATGAACCTCAAAATAATAATAAAATAAATTTTTCTACCTCGAATTTGTGGTTTCGCAACCACTGTTCCATTTAGGCCCTATTTCGAGATGTTACAATGTCTTGACCCACAGCTTGTATGAGCAGGCTCGTTGATAGCTCTAGTGTGAGCAGTATATGTGAAATGTTTTGTAAATGTTAAATATTTGGTCTTGTGCATAGCCATGAAAGTTGGCTCATTTTGGTTGTTTTGGATGTATATATATACAAATGGCCTTTGATTTGTGGTTTATAATTGTCTTCTGAATGGCTTATTGAGATTTAATATTGAAGATAGAAATAGATTAATATTGGAGATGTATTATCATGTTTTGTGTAGGAAAAAATAATGCATATAGTAGGAGTATTATTTAGATGGTTTTGGTTATGATTTTTGCATGAATGAAATGGTAAATTTTGGGATTTGTGTATATTGTGATTAATGGTATGAGACAAGCATGAATTGAACTTGTTTGGAGCTGGTTTAGATGCCTATTTTATGCCATGAAATGTGCAATATAGTTTGTTGTAAGTTTATGCAAGAGTGAGTGGATAAATGGCCCTGTATACCTATTCCGGCATTGAATATGGGTGAGGGGTGTTACATCTGGCACGTGAAAAATACATCCCTAAAGAATTCTTTGTGAATCCAAACGTCTGGCACGTGAAAGTGTCATTGGTAGTGTATGCTACCGTCAAGATGCACCAGTCGAATAGAATGTTGCAGTAATTTGGGTTCCAAGAATCAATTCCTATGGCACTTGAAGACATCGATAATGTGCAACCTATCGACTTGTGAGGTCGAACGGATGAGAATTGGCCAGTATTCCACCTGCAATACATCAACATCTGGGACAATAGGTACGAATTCTTACCTACACGCGAGGCCATTGTCACTCCAGAATTAGCCTACGATCTGAATTGCATGCCATGGTTTAGGATCCATAGAGAGCCATACTTGTACTGGGAAGAGTGAGGAGGCCGCAACCGTGTACGAGGAGGCCACGACTGGCCTCTATACTTCCAAGGACTAGTGAGGCGGGTCCATCGTCAGCATCTACACAAGAAATAGCATCGATCATGGCACCACCCACTGATCAATATGTACCATCTTATTCTGGTACATATACTAACCCTTTCATCTTCACACAAGCACCATATATTCTACCACATTTTCCTGCTTCTACTTCTATGACATGTTTTGTTTTTAGACCTCCTTCCCCAATATATTACACGCCTATGCCATCTACATTTTCTACGATGACATATAAGCCGTCTATGTTTCAGGCACCGACCGAAAGTCTAGTCGCTATGCCATCGGTGTATGGGACACAGCATAGTTATACTCATATGCCATTTGTGTCGCAAACACCTTTGGGATCATTGTTCTACAAGGGTGGTTCATCTTCCCAACCACATATTCTTAGACCAGAGGATGTACAATGGCAACCGAGGAGTAGCCCGTCGCAATCAACCGAAGGCTAAGAAGATGAGAGGCCGAAGCCAGAACCCCAACTGGAGGTTAAACCAAAGAGGAATCCAGCGTCCACCCCGATATGGCACAGATTTCGGCTGGCATTTGTACTGATTTACGTTATCATTATGTTCATCATTTTAACATTTAAATAAATGTAAAATGTTGATATTGTAATGATGATGTATATTATTATGTTTTTAAATGAATATCATTTTTTTTTTCATTTCAGTTGGTATTTGTTATCATTTCACAAATTTAAATCAAGACTATACGTGGATACCAGATTACAATAAAATTTATGTTAACGATGTGTTGTAGTTATCGTCCCTTCGATATGAAAATGATGGCATTGAATGGCTCGGGTTCCTACACCACTCGCATAACATCAGCTGGTTGGACCTCTCCCGAATATCCATGTTATCGCATATTTGAGTTGACTTTGGTTGACCTTTTGGTTTGCGATGCAATGATCTATTAGGTAACAACTTAAATGGAGCACTCGGTATAGATGACAACCTACGTTCATCTAGGACGATGGGAGTACGTCTCTCCACACATTATACATGTTTTCTAATTTGTACACTTTATCCACAAAGCTCATGGGATCCAAACGTTGATCGCTACATGTTGCAATTGCATGAGTGCATGGAAAATGAAGTGCGTCAAATATCCCATAGTCACAAGTTCTCTGCCTCAAGTGTACACAGTATGCTCCCCCAGCAATACTGTGGTCCGATCTATCAAATTTTGTTACCCGAAACCATAGTTGTTCATGCGAGTGGCAAACTGGATGCATACAGTTTGCCCGTGTTGTGGCCTTTTTAATTTTTTCAGGTGGATCTGCCCAACATAAATCACCTCTCGCTTTAGGAAAAGTTTAGCCAAACAGAAGTATGTCTCTTTTACAATTGAGGTAATCGACAAATGGCGCATTCCCTTTAAAACAAAATTGATACATTCTGTCAGTTTTGTTGTCATGTGGTCATATCGTAGACCCCCATCGTAGGATTGTTTCCATTAATCGAAGGGTATGTTTGAGAGGTAGCTCGCACCCGTATCGTTAACTTTTCGTAAGTTTGCTAACATTTCATGGAAATGGTCTTTTACAAGCCCGTACCCTATCCAGAGAAGTGAATAATGGCGATTACATACCAAAGAATTTTAAAGAATCTCTAATAGTGGCGATTACATACCTATGTTGGTCACTTGTGCTCGCTAAATAGTGGAGGGATAGTGTCTATGGTAGTTTGATGCAACATGCCTTAAATAGTACCTGAGGTGTGTACGGTTTAAGAAACTTCCTTACCGTTCAATTGCTGCCAGTATTCTAGGTCCCCGATCGGAGATGATGCAAATATTAGCTTGAGGACAAACATGCCTCCTCAACTGAGATAGGAAGAAATCCCAACCGTCTACTGACTCTCCAGGCATGATTGCAAAGACAATCGGTAGGATTTTTCGATTGTCATCATGTGTGACAGCCAACAACAATCGATGGGTATATCTCTCGTATATAAAAGTATCATCAATCTACACTAGTGGCTTGTAGTATTGGAATGCCTCTCGACTTTGCTTGAAAGTCCAATACAAATGTTTGAACACTCAACGTCCATGGAGCAATCGGTCATTGTAGTACGTATGCCCTATTTCCATATCGGTTATGCAACCCAAGACGTACGTCTCAAGACCTGACACTACGACATACCTCGTTGTATGATTTGTCCCACCCACTATGTATCTTCTTCAATGCATTTTGCTTTGCAATCTACGCCTTACAGTACAAAGGCGTGTAACTGAACTGGGTACGAATATTTGCAATTAAAACCAGCACAACAATCTAGGGACTCACTTTCACCATAGGCAGTATAATGTCTGTCATCTCCAAATCCAATTTTGGATGATCTCGTGAAATACCTGCAACCACACGAGTACATTAAACTTAGCAATTTGAAAATGACGTAATACATACTAGTATTGATATAGTACCCATCGCAACACACGTATGTAAAGCAGTAAACTTATTTATTGTCCAAAACCTCGTCTTTTTCATAACAAAAAAGCCATGATTTTCCATGCACATCCACGGTCTCGCATTGCACACTTCACCTCGAACTTCTCTAATCAGGATTTAACCATGTGGAAGTTTACCCCGTTCTTGATGTTGTATTGCTTCATTGCAACAAAAAAATCATCTTCAATGCAAAACTCCTTCCCCACTTCCAAATCTCTCGAATCCACCGAGGAACTCGCATGGCCCGACCTCCTGTGTGAGTTCTGGAAACTCTAACCCATCCTCTGCCGACAAGTCCACATTATGCATGTAGGCTAGAGGCAAGTACGTCCTAATCCGTGGATCTTCTTTAGCATCTTTGTTAGGATCTTCACATCCTTCACCATCTTTTGGTTCAATTGGACCATGCGATGGTTTAAAAAATAATGCAATTTTTGAACTATCGGCACTAGGCTCTGGAATTAGATTGGCATTGGATTCACTGTCGTATTCATTTTCAGACCTACCCACATGTGTTGAGCTGGAAGTCCCCTCACTGGTGGACATTGTAGGGAGTACATCATCCTTTCTCATGTAGTTGTCAAAATGTCCAAAATCATTTGCCGATATCCAACCACTCAAAGTTGATGTCATTCTCCTGTAAGAGTTCCCAGCATTAAACATCAGCTAACTGAAGTTCAAATCAATACCACTAACTGAGTGCCACGTATGGGTAATGTCTTCCGCTCTACCACCCCAACCCAACTGTTTAGTGTTCTGCCTACCGCAGCTGAATTGAGGGTTGAGAGAGATGTGTCTTCCAATTGATGATTCAATGATATCATAATGGGAAGTTACTAACAAAGTGGTGAACCTACCACACAACTGTGTCATTGGACTATCAACATGTTCTTCTATTCTGGCATCTCAAACATGAACAGATGTCAACGTCTGAGCGCCTTGGTCTGATATTGAAAACTTGGCATATAACTTAAGAAACAATGAACCATAGACTAGATGCGTCTGCACCATCGCCTCCAACTCCCTCTCACCTTTGATATCGAAAGCGTAATATCTGACAAGGTCAACTGAAGCAAAAATATGATATTTAAGGGATGATACTCTCAGCTGGTTAGATCCGACAACTTTCTACCTAATTGTTATTCGTAGTTTTGGCATTTGTATGTTCTGGTTAAAATTCATTCGCATTGTGTTCTCTGATAAAAAACGACCACATTCTCAGTGTCACGCGTTTCACCATCGTACTAAATAATAACATTAATTCGTCTACTCAGTTTTAACCAAATAATCTATTAGGAGACATTCAAAACAAAAACATCATGAAAAAAATTAATGCTACAACTAAAAATGAACAACAAAAATCAATGCATACTTTTACCCAAATTGCATCGTTACTCTAACTTATACGCACTCCACGAACTTCTCTTCTTTTGGTCTCTTTAACAACTTTTTATTTTCTCGTAATTGACTTATACCACTCAAGCTTGAAATATGTTTCATTTATAGTAAGGGACGAACTCCAAGTTCATTCTGAAAATTTTCCCCGACTAGTGGAGGTTGAAATTTGTAGAGAGAAAACGCTCCAAGCAGGATGCACTGCCTGCAGCTGGAAGTGCTTTCAGCTAACATGTACTGAAAATGCTTCTAGTTGGATGAGCTTTTAGTACTTTTGCTGACAGTGCATCCTACTAGGAGCATTTTTTTCTCTACAAATTTCAACCCCTACTTGGGACAGAAAACCCATCGTATATCCCAGGAATCTCGGGATATATTTTCAGAACCCATCTCATCAATATTAATGCACTGTCGTACATAATTTACTAAAATATCATATCCAACTAGTATTAAGAATGTGCAAAAATTTTAAAACTAATATTTCGTTCCAAACAAGTACTCCGAGTTTCAATGAAAATACAATGTCTTTAAATTTCGAATACAATAAATTATTTAATATCAAAACCCTAAACAACCCTATCTCAAAAACCCTAACCTTCAACCCTAAAATAAATAAACCTAACCCTAATAAACAATAAAAGATGCAAGAGGAAAACTCTTCTAGCTGGAAGCTTTTTCGGTTCACCTGTTAGAAAATGCGTCCACCTAGGAGCGTTTTTCTGACAACACACTGAAAATGCATCTACATGGAAGCATTTTCAATTAAGAACTCTAAAAATGTGTCCACCTAGGAGTAGAGGTGTCCATTGTCCGGGTCAGGCCCAACCAAAATTTCAGGCCCAATTGGTAGGCTTAGGCCCGGCCCGACCCGACCCGAAAAATGAGCTAATATTTTTGTCCAAGCACTACCCATATTATATATGCTAAACCCAAGCTCGACCCAACCCGTTTTTTTACTATTTTATTACATAAATTAAAATTTAAAAATATAGTATATCAAATACACTAAAAAGTTAAAACAAACAATTCCCCAAAATTATCAAATTGCATTAACAAATATTAAAAATTGGATGAAAACTTATTGTCATTTGTTGGATATATACCTTATTAACGTTCATAATAATTAATTATTTCTCCTTCAAAAAAATTAACCATTGCTAATGTAATGATTATCTTTCCAAGGGAAAAATAAATTTTACACATAATGAAAATGACAAAGGACAAAAAGGAAAAACAGCAAAGTAAATGATGGCATCAAATTTGTTTCATTGAAGTACATTAAAGCTAAAGGATAGTACATGAAATTTGATAATTAGTGAAATAACTTGGTAACTAAAACCAACTACACCAAGGTTATATTTTTATGCAAATGATGTTGGAAACCTAACAAAATTAAAAGTTCTATAATATTCATATATCAAGCAAAATAGCAGCAGAAATTAGCACCCAACACCCAACGGTAGCAACAGAACAATAGTGAAACAATACCCAAAATAGCACCAAAAACAACTGGCAAAATGTAATCAACCATTCAAAATATCTATATATATCAAGAAATCAACATATTTGATTTTATAACAAGCTATAAATTCTAAGGTAAATTATATACCTAAAAAGGAATTGAAGCATCATCGTCCTCATCATCCTCATCGTTATCGTCATTCTTATCATTGTTGTAATCAATTTCTAATATAAAATAAAAATAAATAGTTAGATAATAAAATTGATAAAATATTATAAAATTATAACAATAAAGCGAGAATAATAATTACCCGTTGAAAATCCCTTAGCTCGCATCCAGTCATCAAAGTAAACAATGACTTGAACTGTTATTAGTTTAAAGGAACTTCTCAAATATGTGATAACTTTCTTCCCCATGCTAAAAGCCAACTCGAAAGCTACAGTCGATATTAGAATTGCCAAAAGATCACAAGCCAAAAATGAAAGTCCATGATATCGAATTGAACTTTTGCTCTAATAATCCAGTATATCTATTTGGCTATTCAACTCAAGCTCTGGTTCTTCCAAATAAATATCCAACTGTGACCTTTCACTCTTAATACTAGATTCACTTAAGTATCTTATATAATCATCACTCTCATCATAATCTCCTCCCAAATCAACCCTATAACATTGAGTTGATGCAAACTAGAATCAACATGATCATTATCCGAAACATTGGAACTCCCAGCCAAAGAGGAAGACATAGATTTGGAGTTCTTAACATACTCTTCAAACAAGAGTTTAAGATTGCAAAGAATGGTCTGTACAAAGTCTGAAGCATGAACATCGTAGATTTTAGTAAAGCAATACTAGACATAATTTAACTTGTAACGAAGATCTAAAATTGCAGCACATGACAATATCAAAGAATACTCAACCCAATATTTATTAAATTTCTCTTGCATTTGCATAACCATTGGAGTTAAAAATGAATTAGGACCTTTAATTGTATCAATTAAGACATTGTGAACCTTCTAGACCCCTCTAAAATAAAGATTAGCCGTTGGATAATTAGAACTAGAAAAAACACAAGTCGCATCATAAAAGACTTTCAAAATTTTACAAAGAATAACAACATTTCCCAACTCTTCATTAGAAAGTGCAAATATTTGATAATCTTTATCCTGTTGGCCCTAATAATCTAACACATCTTAATAGTAAAAAGCATTTTCAAGCATCAAATAAGTAAAATTCCGTCTCACATACACATCTTAATGTAACTTTTTGGTCACATTCAAATGAAAGCTTTTGTCTGCCACATCATAATTTTTTTATCCGAATTCCTGACTTTTTTATGTACTTGATTCCATTTTGAATCTTACCATCAACATCATTAGTAAGTTCCAAATTAGCTTTAACTATAAGATTCAATATATGTGCACAACATCTAACATGAAAAAAAGCACCATCAAACAAAAGAGCTTGATTCGCACAAAAATAGATTTTTAGATAGGAAACCATAACATCGTTATAAAAAGCATTATCCAGAGTGATGCTAGAAATTTTCTTGTGTATACCCCATTGAGATAAACATAAAATAAGTCCATTTGCTATGTTCAAACCATCACACGGAGGAGATAAAGCTCTAAACCTTATGATTCTCTTTTGTACCTTTCAATCTTTGTCAACCTAATAAGCAGTAATGCAAATGTATTCATCATTAGTATGCTCAGAGTTCCAATTATAAGAAGTTAGACAAATTAAACTAGGTACTTTAGCCAACTCTTCTTTAACATGATCTCTCTCTTTTACATAATATATTAGGACATCCCTAGTAGCTGTTTGTCTACTTATATTCTTAAAATTAGAACTGACAATACTCATCATGTATCTAAATCCCAATTCTTCAACTATCCTAAATGAATGCTTGCTACATATAAGAAAAGTAGAAACAGCTCGACGACACTCATTAGCATCAAACTTGTAGGTTTTTATAGATGAATCACCTCTTAAGGATGGTTGAGTGGTTATAGTGCATTGAGTGATGTCCTTATTAATTTTTTTTCAAACAGTTATTTAGATGACGTCTTAAATGAGAGGTTCTGGTAGAAGATTTACCAGAAAAGATACTCTTACAGTGAATACATTGTACCTTCAACTCGTTTTTGTTCTTACATTCAAGCTTTGTCATTTCATCCCACACCTTTGAAGTAGTAGACTTTTGACGTTTGGAAACACTTTCATATTTCTTAAATCCATCATCCACATTTATTGGAGTATTCGACCTAGCCATTGTCATAAAAACTGAAGTCCTAAAATCATAAAAACTTAGTTATTAGATAAAAAAGCAAAAAAAAAAAAGTTAAAACTAAACCTATTTGTCCAAATAGGAGAGCAATATTTCAATTTAATTAAAAGAAACTTAATTGACAACTACTGGCAAATATATTCACAAATAGGTTACATCAATTATAATTAAAAATATAATAAATTTTGGAAAAAATTTTAGAAAATATAATAAGTTTTTTTAGTGCTTTAATTATCTTTTAATTTTAAATGAGTTGCAAATTTGACATTTCAACTTTAAAGTTTATTAATTCTTTTACTTCAAATTTATTTATTAAAAAATAAAGCTTCCTCCTATATTCAAGTGGTGATAACAGGAGACAAACATAGAGGTAAGTTCATGAATAAGTTCCACTTTCTCCAATATTTCCTTTTGTAAACAAACATAATATTTCCTTGTTTCAAAGGAAAACTACAGTTTCTTAATTAGTAGTTTTTATTCAGTTTTTACTATTTGGAATCAAGATTTTCAAATTCAATGATAATCCATGCTATCATTAGCTAGGAAAACATCCACAATTACTTTCGTTTGTCTTTCTGTTAATCTTATTACCAATTACCAAATTCTTTCTTCAACCTCATCAGATCATCAAGAAAAATGGTCTTCCAACACCAAAAATTTATTTTTTTGATGTAAAGATAAAATTTACAATAAAAATAAAAATAAAAATAATATTTATTTTAGATTTCAATGTCATAAGTCATAATTAAATGTTTTAATTTTCTCTTCTTTCATTTTATTTACATTGAATTTATAAAATAATAATAAATCTTTTGGTATTTCACGTATTAAATGTGATAATTACAATTAATGTTCAACTATATTGGATAATAAATTAATTTACTATACTTTTTGGAATAAAAAACAAATATATATATATAGAGAGAGAGAGAGAGAGATACCCTTAGTGGAATCAATTAATTTTCACAAACATGTTTGAGAAGCATGAAAATATATTCAACAAGTCTGAAATTTAGTCTACAATAGCTATCGGTAGTTGATTGTTGCTTCAATAGCTATCGGAACTTAAAGCAACTGGTAGTAGCTATTGCGGAAAATTACCTATAAGTAGGGGAACTAAGGTTGCAGAAGGCAAAGAAACCTAAAGCAGCAGTGATGATCAGCGACTAGCGAGGAAATAGAAATCAACAAAACGTAGAGAAGCAGCAATGGCAACAGTGGCGAAGAAACAAGTGAAAAGCTGCAAAATGAATAGAAGCAGCAGGGGTGGCAACGGCAAATAAGCAAGAAACAAGGAAAAATTGAGGGATTAGGGATTGGAAAGGGAAAGGGAAAAGGAAATGGGGATACTGATATTGGAATTTGGAAACGAAAGTGGGGAACAAGGGTAAAAATCTGTGGTTAATAAAATCAAGCCGGGCCAGGGCTGAAAAATCATTGCCCAAAGCCCGCCCATTTTTAAAACGGACCTCGTTCCTAAACCCAAGCCCATTTTTTGGGCTATATTTTTTGTCCAAACCCTCTCATATTTTGGGCAGGCCTTCGGGTCAGATCGGGTGGCCCAGCCCATGAATAGGTCTACCTAGGAGCATTTTTCTGAATTACACCTGAAAACGCGTCTACGTGGAAGCGCTTTAAAAAAATTAGCCTATTCCTATAATTATTCCAAAAAATGACATAATCTGGTAAATTTAAAAAAATAGCATTTTTTGGTAATTTAGTCTTGATCTTCTCTACTCTGTCAAATGCCCCTTTTCAGAAGTATACTTTGAAAATATCAAATTTTTTTATAAAAATGATCCAAATTTTTTTATTATTTATAAAAATGACCCATTTTAAAAATTATGTGTGTAAATGACCCATTTTGAATAGTAAACATAGGTAACACCATTGCCATTGGCGTCACCACCTCTAGTTTTAAAAAACTATATTATTTTTGGGTGTCGTTGTTGCCATTGGCAGCACAAGACTAAAGTATAATCATACAAAACGTTCAATGACCTAATAAAGCAAGTACCTTTTTAGATTGGATGAATAAAGGGGTGACGTCATTCCTCCTACGAAAATAATTAAATGCTTTTAAACTTTTGATCTATTTGCATGTTAGCTCTGTCCCCTTTTAAAATTAAATTTAAATAGCCCTTAAAATATAAAAATAAAAAAAATAAACCATTTTTGAATTTTATTATTTGTGGAAAAGAAATAAAATTAAAAATCCATATAAAATTTTTATTTAAATTGCCCAAATATATCCCTAAAAAATTTTCCTCAAGTTTTAAATAAGAATTTTTTACTTGAGGAAAATTCTTAAGGGATATATTTGGGTAATTTAAATAAGAATTTTTTTTATAGTTTTTTAAGTTTATTTTTTAAAAATAATAATAAAATTTGAAAAGTGTTATAAAATAATGAGAGATGGAGAGAATAAAGAACAAAGAAAATATGAAAGTAATAGAGAATGTACTTTATTGATCAAAATGGATGATTTACAATGCTTCATTAGAGTCTCTATTTATAGGCATAAGAAGTATAAAAGAAGTAGAAATCTAATTCTAATAACTATTAGAGTTTAAAGTACATCAAAAATTTATCTCGATCATGATGGACATCTACTTAATAAGATATTCATAACACTCCCCCTTGGATGTCCATTGGTAGATAATATGCCTTGTTAAAACCTTATTAGGAAAAACCCTGTGGGATAAAAAGCCTAACGAAGGAAAAAGAGTATACAATCTTCTATTACAAGCTGCCTTGTTAAAAACCTTTACCAAGAAAACTCAATGGGACAAAACCTTGGTTAAAGGAAAATAGTACAACTTGTTTTTAAACTCCCCCTGATGGCAACATTACATTACATCTTTGAGTCAACGCATTCCAATCTTGTGTAGTAGTCTTTCAAATGTTGAAGTTGGCAATGCCTTAGTAAAAAGATCTGCTAAATTATCACTAGAACGAATTTTTTGAACATTTATATCACCTCTTTTCTCAAGATCATGGGTGAATAATAATTTTGGTGAAATATGTTTCGTTCTATCACCTTTGTTGTAACCACCCTTCAATTGAGCTATACATGCTGCATCATCTTCAAATAAGATAGTTGGCATATTTTCCTGTAAAGGAAAATTACATATCTTCTGGATATGTTAGGTCAATAACCTTAGCCAAACACACTCTCAACTTGCCTCATGCATTGCAATTATTTCTACATGATTTGAAAAATTGGCAAGTAATATTTGCTTTGTTGAACGCCATGATATGGCAGTAACCCCACATGTAAATAAATATCCTATTTGAGATCGACCTTTATGTGGATTTGATAAGTATCCAGCATCAGCATAGCCGACTAATAGGGATTTTGAATCATTTGAATAAAATAACTCAATATCAATGGTCCCTCTAAGATATCTAAATACATGTTTAATTCCAATGTCTACATGTTGGAGAAGAACTAAATCTTGCTAACAAGTTTACAGCGAAAGCTATATCAGGTCTTGTGTTGTTTGCAAGATACATCAATACCCTTATGGCACTTAAATATGGTACTTCAGGACCAAGAAACTCTTCATCATTCTCGCAAGGGCAAAATTGATCTTTATTCATATCTAAAAATCGTACAACAATTAGAGTACTTAATGAGTGTGGTTTATCCATGTAAAATTTCTTTAATATCTTTTTCATATAAGTTGATTAATGAGCATGAATTTCATCTTTTAAAAGCTCGATTTGTAAGCTAATATAAAACTTTGTTTTTCCAAGATCTTTTATCTCAAATTCTTTCTTCAAACAATTTATTGTATTTTGAAACTTTTCAAGAGTTCCAAAAATATTTTGATCATCAACAAAAACAACAACAATTATCACAAAATCTGATCCAAACCTTTTTTATAAAGACACATGGACAAATTGGATCGTTTTTGTAACCTTTTTTTAATAAGTATTCACTAAGAAGATTGTACCACATATGTCCAGATTATTTTAATCCATATAAAATTTTCTTTAATCTGATCGAGCAATTTTCCTAAGAAACTATATATCATTCTAGGCTTTTCATATAAATTTCACTATCAAGTGTACCATATAAATAGGCTGTAACAACATCCATTAGATGCATGTCAAATTTTTCACATACTGCCAAACTAATAAGATATCTAAATGTGATTGCATCCACCACAGGAGAATATGTCTCTTCATAATCAATGACAGACCTTTGCAAAAATCCTTGTGCTACAAGTCGTGCTTTATATCTCATGACTTCATTTTTTTTCATTTCATTTTTTTGCATAAATACTCATTTATATCCTATCGGCTTTACACCTCTAGGTGTTAGGACTACAGGTCCAAAAACTTCATGTTTAGAAAGTGAATTCAATTCTGCTTGAATTGCATCTTTCCATTTTGGCCAATATTTTCTATTTTTACATTCCTCAATAGATTTAGGCTCAGGATCCTTATTTTCTTTTATTATTTCAATAGTAACATTATAAGTAAGTTTGTTATCGACAACTACATTTTTTTTTTGTTTCATATTTTTCTCGTATTGACATAACTTATTGAGATCTCTTTATTTTCATCATTTTCATTTTCACTTTTAGGTACCTAAATCTCTTTTTGGGTTTTATAATTAGTTATGTCATTGGTCTCTTTAGGAACCCCCACCTCTACTATATGACCATCTTAAATGTTTGCTCCTTTTCTTGTACGAGGATTTTTATCTTTGCGACCGACCAGTCTTCCATGCTTCAATCATGGATTACTTTCTTTTGCACTAATAGTTTGCCCTATTAAGACATCAATTCGTATTGGAACATTTTCAGCTGGTATGTGAGATTTAATGAATTTGGAGTTGATTTGTAAAATTAACTATCTGTTGAACTTCTAGTTCGCATTACTTTGTACAAGGATCTTAGACATTGATAATTCATTTCTAGTACTTTATTAATCCAGATTTTTATCCTCTCCCCTAATATTGGGAAAACTGACAACTCATGTCACAACTAAATGTCCTATTAATAGCTCAAAAATATTATAAGGAGCCTCATATAAATATACATTCCAAATCTCTTATTATGACCTATCTTTGTGCATTGTGGTGGAGCAGTTGGAACATATACCGCACATCCAAAAATTGTAAGATGAGAAATATTTAGCTATTGACCAAAAATCAATTGTAATGGGGAGTATTTATAATTTATTAGCTTGATGCGTACAACATGTAAATCTCATGCTAAAATAGGAAGTTTAGTTCTCATAAGTAATGGTTTAGCTATTAGTTGAAAGTGTTTGATAAACGATTCAGCTAAATCATTTTGTGTGTGAACACGAGCTACAAGATGTTCAACTTTTATCCCAATTGATATGCAATAATCATTGAAAGCTTGTGACATAAACTCACCAACATTAGATAGATATGAATTGTTTTAATTGCATAATCTGAAATTAATCATTTAAACAAGCAATCTCACAAATGACAGGTTGCGAGTTGATAACACATGTGATTATTTCATAGATGCATCTACCAAAATCATATAATAACAAAATCATCCACATGGTGGATGAATGATCCCATATTCATTTCAGAAATGCAAGACATTAAATCTCAACTTTAGCTAGTGAGTTTCTAAGAACCAATTTTCATTGAAAACAAACAACAAATGAGATTTTTTTTTTAAATTAAAGAATCTTATGGTTCTTTAATGAATATCCATAGAAATTCTCAATTAATTTTCGCATCATATATGATCCAGGATGGTTTAACTGGTCGCCAAATAGTAAATGTATTTGTATTAGTAAACTTCTAGTTTACTTCAACATGTTTTTCAATTGTAGTAATAATTTAAATATAAACTTTGACAATTGATAATTTTATTTTCATTTTGACAATTGATAATTTTATTGTCATTTTGACAATTGATAATTTTATTTTAATTCTTTTTTATTTTGTATCCACATATAAATACTATTGTGACATTTACTACTGCAAATGTCTAAATCAATGTGAAGTCTATAATGCCACTAAGTCAATAAGTAAATATAATTTTCAAACAATTATATGTAATATTCACTTCAGGGAATATGTCAAAATCTTCAAATATAAGGCATTTGGTCTAGTGGTATGATTCTCGCTTAGAATGCGAAAGGTCCCGAGTTCGATTCAAAATATAAATACTCAATCCTCTTTTGATTCATATAAAATATAATATTTTCCTCATTCACAATCTCAATATGAGACCCATTATGAATATATTTTAAAACTAATGCATTAACCACCACAAACTTTGTGTTTTTTAGATATTGATATATTAGCTCTTATGGAGCTTTCAAATAAGAGCTTTCAACTAATTTTGTACTGTCAAATATTGGAATATATTTGTTTATTTCAGTACTAAATAAGATAAATATTTTATATCTTTAATGATAAAATTCATTACTACATTCCCATATCCTTCCTTAAAGAATATTAACAGAGACAAAATATTTGGGCATGCACCACATATGTGACCAATAATCTTTCATATCACATTGATAACATAAGTTATCTTTACCCTTTGAAAAGTTATCTTGAGAACACTCATTGTTCTCTTCTTTATTAATATGTTCCTACTTTTAGTGGTCCATAAGTATATCTTTTATTTTCTTTATGTTTACATTCACTTCGGGGAATGCAACAAATCTAGTAGGACAGACTTATAAATATCCCAATAGATTCTTTATTTCATAATCACCATCGTAAACATGCGTGAGATTTCAAATCAAAATTTATCTATTCATGTTGTCATGATTAGTCTCCAATTATAATAAACATGATATAATAAATAAAACATAGTAAATTATACCTGAAGATTTTTAACATCATAGTCATCACCTTGACTATTATCAGGAACAGTATTACAAGTAGTAAAAACTTTGTTTTATTTCAATACCACATATATGTTATAAAATATTATCTTGCTCTAATTAAATATTTATAAGTTCAATTTAAAAGATATCATACAATCATTCAACATTAGCAAGTTAATAAGAATAAATAGATCCTATCAAATTTCCCTTTAATCAATAATGGTAGGTCAATAACACTTTCCACCATAATTTTAATAAAATTTCAAGAATATTTAATAATCAAAACATCTAAATATTATGCATAATATAACTTAATTAAAAAACTTCAAAAAGAATGATTTACCGAAATATAATAGAGAAAACATACCATATTAATAGCAAATATATCTAGTCAACAATTATGTCTTTTACATAAAAAAATTAACCTAGAAAAGCAAAAATCAAATACCATCAGAATGTGAAATTTATTTCAATAAAAATTAATAGTAGTCATACCTTAATTGAAAAAGAAAATATGGTTGAAATATAAAAGTTTCTTACCAAATCTATACTTTACTCATGCTTGTATAATAAATCAAAGATCGGAATAAGAATCATATTCCATTCTGAGATTGAATCTTTCAACATCCCGAAGATGAAGCTATAAGGGTAAAAGTTTAATGTGAAAAAGAATTTGATCTATGAGATGAATTCGAAAGATTTTGAAAAAAAAGATAGAGAACTATTGCGCTATAATGTGTTATAAAATAAAGAGAGATGGAGAGAATAAAGAATAAAGAAAATATGAAAGTAATAGAGAATGTAATTTATTGATCAAAAGAGATGATTTACAATACTTCATTAGAGTTTCTATTTATAGGTATAAGAAGTATAAAAGAAGTAGAGATCTAATTCTAATAACTACTAGAATTTAAAGTACATCAAAATTGTATCTCGATCATGATGAGCATCCACTTAATAAAGTATTCATAACAAAAATAGTTTACTTTTTATTTTTTTTTTAAGGACTATTTAAATTTAATTTTAAAATGGGTCAAACCTAACATACAAATATACTAAAAGTTTAAAAGTATTTAATTGGTCCTATCGAGGAATGACGTCACCCCTTTGTTCATCCAATTTAAAAGGGTATTTGGTTCATTATGTCCCTAAATGTTTTATATAATTATACTTGAATCTGGTGTTGCCAATGACAACGATGACATCTAAAAAATTTATTTTTTTAAAATTGGTGGAGGTGACGCCAATGGCAATGGCGTCACCGACGTTTACTAATCCAAACGAATTATTTATTTTATATAATTTTAAAATGGGTATTTTCGTAAATAATTAGCATCTTTTGGTCATTTTTATAAAAAAAAAAAGCCGAAAATATTCGACAGAACACAACATAAGTGTGGTTTTGTCATTTTCTGCACGTCAGCATCAAAAACCGTGTTCCCATCGTTAGTTTCATCCTTCAAAACCGACGTCGTCCACTCAGCCGCCTCCACCCCACTTCCACTATTCTTCTTGTTTACTCGTATAAATCAATCAATCAATTCTCTAAAATTATTTCCCATCCCCCAAAGGAAGAAAAGAATAACAATGCGTAGGTCTACGGATTATTACGACTTCCGGTGCGCCGATCAAAACCTTTTAAAGATCAAAGCTTTCTTCATCCGAATCTCGGGTTTCGATTCCTTTTCAAATTCTCTCACTCTACTCTACCCACCAAGGATCAACGAATCGGCGCTTCAAGTTTCAGGGGCTGCTATCCGCTCTGATTCCTCCTCCTTCTTAGTTCTCCATTGGATGGTTAATGTCAAGACGAGGAGCGAAGAGGCAATATACGGGAGCAGGGAGCGAGTTCAGGCCGGTGATGGAGTCTGCTTCGATGTTTACTCAGGAGAGGACAAGTTGTTGAAAGGGATTTTTAGAAGAGAGGAGCAAAAGTGGAAGATGGAGTGCAAGTGCGCGCAGGAGACAAGGGATGGGAAAACGGTCGGCGCTGAGCGGGCGGTGGCGGATGTTTGCGTGGCGGTGGAGGGAGACAAGACGATGGGAGAGAGGGTGAGGATGATTGCGAGGAAGAATAGGAGGGTGGGTTTTGATCAGCTGGAGGATATTCCAGAGGAGAGTGAAGTGAGCGGTGAATGTAGTTGCAGTTGTGTGGAATCAGACGGTGACGATATGGAAGGAAGGTGCGACGGAGATTGCGAAGGGATACAAGATATTTGTACGGCGGGGGAGAGAGTGAGCTGGGCCTTTGATGTGGGCATTTGGGTGATGTGCTTGGGTGTTGGATACTTGTTCTCCAGAGCCTCCGCCAAAAGTTTGAGACGGATGAAAATACTATGACACTGTAAATTGTAAACCACAGACACACAAAACAGGCTCTCCGCCAAACTTTTGCCGTTCCTTAATCTAAATTTTGGAATTTAGAATGATTAATTTCTTCTCTCGGGTTCAATTTTACTTTTTCTCTATTCTTATTCCGAATTTAAAAATGCAAGTGTATTAAGCTCACGTCAATTATATTTCTTATATAGTTACTAAAAGGTGTTAATAATTGAATTTATAATTTACCATAAAAGTATATGAACTAGAAAATTTTTATTTTTCTAAAATTAGAGGTGTTGATATATGATGATTTTAATGAGGGTTAATTGATTATTTAAGTTTATATTTTGATAATTAAATTTTTAAAAATATTATATCATCATTAATGTTGGTAATTTATTACGTGATTATTGAATAATTAATTTAACAATGTAACGAAAATCTAATGTGATATTAAAATTCAATTGTTATACACATGAAATCCACTCAATTTTCACCTATATTTTTTTTATTTTTTTACTTCTTTTAATTATGTTAAACTAATATAATTATTTTATTAACTAAAACCTATTATGTTACCGTAATTAGTAAAATACATTGGAGCCTAAAACATTCTCTAGAGAAAAAAAGTGTTTTCAATTCACTTTAAAGCGGAAAAAGTAATTAAAAAAAATACTTTTCATGTTCTCGGAGATAGAGAGAAAATCAATGAGGTTTAATCGAGAAATCTGTTGAGGGGAGGAATCTCATTGTTTGAAAATGGATAAGTAGATGCTTCATTCAAGAAATGATTCAACTATGACATACGATAGCAATGAAGTATTATGTTACGAGCAGAAGATTTTGGGCAGAAAAAGAAGCAGGGTAGTAGGAAGAAGAAGAAGAAATAGAGGAAAAAATCATAATAGAAGAGAAAAGACAAGTATATTCATTTCATAATTGCCTTCCCCTACCCTTGATTGTTGCCTTTAAGGTGGGTAACAGCTTCTCGGACAGACAACAACTGTTAATACAGCTGTAACAAAACGTGTACACAAAAGACAAAACATCCTTAAACGTTGTCATTTAAGCCTATCGAACCTCCCTCCCTCCCTTTCTACACTGTTGAATATTTATAAGGTCTTATTTTGATTACCTTACTCTCATCAATTAATGGGATTTTGTCGTCTTGTAGCCTTACCGAGGGCAACCCCTTAGGTGCTTGAAACACATCATCAAAGTCTTTGTAACACCTCTAGCCCTTATCCGTCGTTGGAATAGGGTTATGGAGCATTACCGAGCATTTCTAACCAAATACGAATATTTCATATCGTTTAACAACATATCATAAACTAATCATAATTACTCATATTGTCCCTTATATGAGCCCTCGAGACCCAAAATACACTTTAGAAATGAATTTGGACTAAACCGGAAACTTAGAGAATTTTTCACAAAACATCAAAATTTTTCCTAAGTGCAGGGACACACGCCCGTGTGGCTAGGCCGTATGGGCATTCGATGTGGAGCACACAGCCGTGTCCCAGCCTGTGTCCTTACCCGTGTAACTCTCTGACTTGGGTCCAACGGCCAAGCCACACGCTTGTGTGCTAGGCCGTGTGAAAATACCTGAGCATTCTGTTTCTCAATTTTAAGGATGCAGGGGACACACAGCCAGACCACACACCCATGTGCTAGGCCGTGTGTCACACACGGCTGAGACACACGTCCGTGTCTCTATCCGTGTGGAGGAAAATAGGCCATTTTAAGGTCACATTTCTCACCCTTTCTTGATTTCAACCTAAACACCTCAAATTTCATGCTCATAAGCCATAACAAGACCTTCAATACAACCAATTCTTAACTCTAAAATTATCATATTATCACATATATACTAACATTCTAAACTACCACATTAATCAATTCACACATTTGATTACTTACAACAACCATATTTTACCAACTCATTCACCAGCATGCTCATAATTTATTCATTAATTAACCACACCCAAACATTTATCAAGCATGAAAAGACTACACATACATATTTAAGTTGTATATGTGAACAAAATATCATTCATAATACACACCAACCCTATACATGCCATATAAACCATAGTGTACATTTCAAAGACTACCGGAATGAGCTGGATAGTATGGCTTGATGTGTTGATCCAATCTCCCGACCTCACATTAATCTACAATGACATTAAACAACACAAGTAAGCTTAATGAAGCTTATTAAGTTCGATGGGTTAAACGTAAATCTTACCGAAACTAAATGTAACAAATCAAATAAGCAAATTATGCATGCAATCTCCCTGTCAATCACAACTTTAATTGAAGATCACACTTCTTTCAAATCAATATTAATAATAACAATAAATCTTTCAATTTCAATTACATAAGTCACTTATCAAATCATACCAAATCGAAGAATGACTTATGGATAAAAGTACATCGTTTTCAGAAGCCTAGAGGTTGAACAGAAGCTTATGAAAGCAACAGAAACCCATAAGGGTTGAACGAAAGCTCGTAAGAGCTGAACAGAAATCCATAAGGGTTAAACAGAAGCTCAATAGAGCTGAACAGAAACTCATATGAGTTAAACAAAAGCTCATGAGAGCTAAACGGAAAGTAAACACGAAAGTTCGCAACAAATGTTAAACCTCAATTTACTTGGGTAATTTGCCGTCAATTCCTCCGTTGCTGTCTTTCGCCACACAACGATTGTACTAAAATCCCGCGTTCCATTTAAATTCGAATATTCACTTCAAATTTATAATTTAACAATACCCTGTTTTTCAACAATATACTAAATGCATAATATCATTCATCAATTCAATATAAATATTAAATTTTAACCATACAAATTTACCTGGGTTAAATTGTAAGATTTGTAGAAGTTTAGGGTCTATTCAGCTAATTTTCTTTTTCTCACGAGTATCTACGGGCTCTTGATCTAATGTAACACCCCTTACCTGTATCCGACGCCGAGACAGAGTTCGAGGAGTTACCGGACTTAAACACAAGCAATCGTACAAAATCGAGACATGGATTTCAGTCCAAAATTAAAACTTTTCGTTCACATGCATATTGTCCCTTATATGGGTCCTCGAGGCCCAAAACGTACATTAGGAGTGGTTCAGAACTAAACCGAGAACTTTGGAAACTTTTGGGAAACTTAGAAAATTTTCTTGTTTTGGAGAGTCACACGCCCATATGGGTAGGCCGTGTAGTCCCACACGCCCATGTGGCTTGGGACATGCCCATGTAACTCTCTAACTGTGACGTCATCATTCAAATAAGGTCACACGGCTAAGTCACACGCTCGTGTGCTTAGGCCGTGTGGCAAATTAAATTCTAAAAATTAACTGCAGACTTCACACGGCCTGGGCACACGCCCATGTCCTGAGGTCGTGTCCTTACACGGCTTTCACATGGCTGAGACACGCGGCCGTGTCTCTACTTGTGTGTTTACTACTGAGCATAATGACTTGCATAATTATGGTGCTGGGGACACATGGTCGGATCACACGCCCATGAGGAAGACCGTGTGTCACATACGGCCTAGATACATGCCCGTGTATCTACCTGTGTGGACAATTTTGAGCCTATTTTCTAAGCCATTTGCCACCGATAAACACGTACACACATAATTTCACTTCATAGCATGCAACATGGCACATTTAATTACACAAGGAAACATATTCATGGTTAATCCATGACTTTATAATGTGAACATATCACATACTCCAATCATCATCCTACCATTTGACATTCCACACCAATTTTATGTTTATTCATCATTTTAATTCTTCTTTCAAGTTACTCAATTACACTATAATTATGGTCACACCTATTAGTCCCTATTTATTCATTAAATACATATGTCATTCATAACACATTTCATCTACAAGTAACTAAACCACATCAAAACATAAACACATTTGCATGCATACATAAATGATTAGGTTACAACCTAATAATCAATATGAGCCACCTCTCATGGCCATATACAAAATGAATCAATATTATCATAAGCCAACACCCTTGGCTAAATCAATATGACATATAACAAAAAGACCAAGTCCCTATACATGCCATACTCAAATTGATAAGTCTAACTATACCCAATTATCCAATTGATAGTGTGATCGAGTCTCCGACGTTCCACGATCTCCGAGTTAACTTGGCGACACTATGAGAAAAGGAAAGGAAAGGAGGGTAAGCTTTAAAGCTTAGTAAGTTCACATGCAAATAAAATGCAACTTAAACAAGCATTAGTCATATATTTAACATAATGAAAATCATCTTGCATTTTATCAAATCTCTTTAACTTATTCTTCATCTACATATATATACATATTCTTACCACAAGTTCATCATATCTCATGCCATCCTCATGAGTTCGATATACATACATGTGCCACTTACACATAATGATTTACTTTATCGTCTTGGTGCAATCATTAAGATTACTCATTGACCTTCTCTTGAACTACCCGTTAAACACTCGTAATACTGTTGGATACATCGAAATCTTGCACCTAAGTGCCTCATATGTAGCCAATGCTACATCACATCTCGTATCACATGTTGCTAGATTTCGAGCTACTCACGAGTCTGCTTATACAGGCTGTCAGGTATCCACAACACATGCCGGACTACCTCACCATCAACAGTATGTACGAGACTAGTGCCCGGTCCGCCAAAACATATGTCTCATAATCATGAACTCAGACCACAACTCATGAGTTCGAATCACATAGATCATGAACTCAGACCACAACTCAATGAGTTCAGATCACATAATTTCTAGTGACATGTCACATGTATCCTAAACTATTCCTAAGGTTCAAACGGGATTCTTTGATACCACATCTCTGTCAAACTTGCTCGTAATGTCGATTTTAATACTCTTAGCATCAATTACATACTCATGAAATATTCAAAGCATAATTCATAATAAAAGGATAAGCATTTAAACACATGATGCAACATTACATTAAATATGTATATACTCACCATACATGCAATATTAGAGCATTTAAAGTATGGTACATGTTGCTTTATTTGCAAATGAACTTACCTTGGTATAGAATGATAGAAACGAGCCTAATCCTCGTAAATTTTGTTTTTCCCCCGATCAAGACCCGAATCATGTTTTTTTTTATCTATAATGCCAAAATTAACTTGCTTAATACATACATTGGTCAAATCGAACCATCACACATACTTTGGTAAAATTACCATTTTACCTTAACTTTTTACTTATTTACAAATTGGTCCCTAGGCTCGTAAAATGAAATACATGCATTTTCTTAATTACCCAAGCCTAGACAATTCATATTCTAACTCATATCAGCCCATATGTCTCATTAAATCACATTTCTACTACCCATTTCTTCATCTTTTACAAATAAGTCCTTTTTAGGTGTTTTCACTAAAAATCACTTAGTAAAAGATGTTTATCACACATCAAACTTTCATATTCTTTCATTAATCATCAAAATACAAACATGTCACACATGATTCAAGTTTCAAACATGAATCCTAGCTCAAAATATGGCTAGAAATGGATAGATCATGCTTCAAGGATCTCAAAAATGGAAAGAACATCAAAAACGGGGCTAGGGAGCACTTACAATCAAGCTTGAAATGTTCAAAACCCTAGCTATGGAGAGCATGAAATTTTCGGCACCCCTTGGAGAAGATGGACACCATTTTTTACTTGATTTTCCCATTTTATTCTTTTATTAACCAAATGACAAAAATGCCCTTAAAGCCTTTCTTTCAAAAAATTTTCCTATTCATGCCCATTTTTATCCAAAATTTTAGAACTTTTTCTAATTGTTATTTGAGGACCTCTAATTAATGATCCAATGCAATTTCATGCTCAAAGCTTCTAGAACATGTATTTTGTAACTTATTCAATTTAGTCCCTAACTTCAAATTGGACACTTTAGGCATAAAATTTCTTCATGAAAATTTCATACAAACATGCAATCATATCATGGACCATCAAATAATCATAAAATAATTATTTCTACTTCGGATTTATGGTCTCGAAACCATTGTTCTGACTAGACCCTAAATCCGGATGTTACATCTAAAATATAAAATTACTCATTCATTAGCATATATTTCAGTTCCGATTCACTTCACAATTGATACCCCTCAATTTTTAAATTTACATAATTACCCAAACTTTTACAACTTTTGCAATTTAGTCCCTTAAGTAATTAGTCTATCAAATGAACTAATTTTTCTCCATTGATAATTTATCTAAATATTCTTGGCCATCATACAGCCCTTACTAAACAAAAATTTAATACCAAACCCTAATATTTAACCTTTTTACAATTTGGTCTTAAAATCAATATCTATTAATATCACTTTATAAAATCATCATACCACAAAATTAATGCTCTAAATCCATGTTATTTCATCAAAACATATAGTATTCATCAATGGTAATTTTCAAAATTCTCAATAAAATCAAAAATTTAAGTAATAGCTAGTTGGACCTAATTGTAAAAGTCTTAAAAACACAAAAATTACAAGAGAAGGGTAAGAATTAAACTCACATGAAGCTAAAATATGAAAACCAGCTTTAAGAACTCTTCAATGGTGTTTTTGGACTGAAAATTGAAGAAGAAATGATCAAGAAACTATTAGAATCCCATTTTAGCTATTAAATTTTATTTTATTTCCAATTTTGCCCTTAAATCACATAATTTCATTATTATTTTTTTCTGCTTATGCAGCATCAGCCACTTCACTTAGGCTAATTTACTCTTTAAGTCCTCCCTATTTACCATTTAGGCCATTTAATCACTATTTCTTTAATTAGCAAGTTTTGCACCTTTTTTCAATTTAGTCCTTTTTAATTAATTAACTATCAAAACGTTAAAATTTTCTAACGAAACTTTAATACTACCTTAATGAAACTCCGTAAATATTTATAAAAATATTTACGACTCGGTTTATAAAATCAAGGTCCCGATACCCTATTTTTTAAACCACTTAACCTAATAAATCCTTATAAAACATAATTTACTAATGCAAAAATCTATCTAAAATCACATTTAAATCATAAATACTAAATATTAAAATCTACGAGCTTACTCGTCAGGTTTGGTGGTCTTGAACCACTGTTTTTCGACACCACTAAAAATCGGGCTGTTATAGTCTTTCAAAAGCTTCACCATGTCTAGGTTCATTGAGCAGGAGCAAAGGTCAATGCTGGTTGAAAACTTGTTGCTAGTAACATTGGACAAGGTCCTTGGCCCATAAAGTGCAAACATTTTGACAATTGTCCCCTAGAAATAAGTTGTAAAGCATCAGGAATAATCACTTTGAGAGTATGGTTCTGACCTTGATATTCAAATTGCATGGTCAACGAAGAGAAGTTCCACATGATAGAACCTAGGGATAGCAGCCATTAGATACCAAGACAAGATCACAACCTTTGACTAGGAGGATCATAAGGTCAATAGTGAATTCATTACCAAGACAAGATCACAACCTTTGACTAGGAGGATCATAAGGTCAATAGTGAATTCATACCCTTGTGCCTTCCATAGAACTGCTCGACATAATCCTTGAGTGGTCAGTCTCACTCTATTAGCCACCATTACATGAAGCTGGCTAGAATGTTGTACTGGTAAATCTAACCTCTTAACCAACTTGGAATTTAGGAAATTGTATGTGCTTCCAGAGTTCACCAACACGATAACATTAAAATGACTAATCTTAGCTGAAAACCTCATAGTTTTATGTCCCTGTAATCATTAGAGGGTGTGTAAAGACCAAATAGGGGTAGTGGATTATGGTTTTTTTTCCAACACTTCCAACTATTCAAGGCAATCTTGAAATTATTCAATCACTGGACTTGTGCTTCCTCCTTATAGTCCTCATGAGGCTCCACTATCAGCTGATACAACTGGGATTTCGTGCAGTTATGGCCTGGAGTGTATTTGGAGGTACACTAGAAGAAGAGTCCCTTCTTCCTTCTCTTATCTATCTTAGATTGAGGAAGAGATTTGGACTGAAACTTCTGTCTTAAGTTGCTAGTTAGAAGACTACTAGTTCCCTCCAAATTACTGTGATATTGTTGTATCTTTGAAGCAGGAAGTAAGGGTCTAAGATGACTTATCCCCCTTCTTATACTCACACTCTTCTTTGGAAATTTAGTCACCATGCATTCGACATATTGAGCTAATAATTGGAAACCATCCACCATTGTTTAAGGTTTGAGCAGTCTTAAATACTGCATTCTCTCAGGTCTAAGGTTACAAGTAAACATAGCAAGTGCATAATCTTCAGTCAAACGTAGCTAATTAAGTGGACTTACAAAACGGTCATGGAACTGGTCCATTGAGCCTTGCTACTTTAAGTAGATAAGTTCTGACATGGGATCTAAAAAAGAGTCAAAACCAAAACGGGCCTTCAACCCTCGAGCATAAATCTCCCAGGTCAGTTGTTGGAACCCCCTTTGCCTTTGCATAAAGAAATGGTATCAATCTAAAGCTTTGCCCTCTAAATGTAACATAATCATCCTAACTTTGGCTTGATCTTCGATATTTTTAGCTCAAAGAACTGTTCTAGCTTGAACCACCACCCCCAAAAATCATTCCCATCAAATTTTGGACATTCAAACTGAAGTGTTTTATTGGTAAAGTCCAAGAGACCAACTCAAGAAGGTGTATTCGCCAGGTCTGAGGTAGGAGACAGTGCGAGTGGTTCTTTGGGAGGGAACCTAGGTGGGGTGCCCCCCAGAATACCTTTACCCTTGTCTTGAACTCTCTCAGCAACACTGGTAGAAGCCTTTTGGTCAAAGTATTGCTCAAAAAGGGAACGGAGTTCAGTTTGAATCTCCCCCTTTAAGTTTTCATGAAAGTCCTTTAGTCGAATGTCAATCTTAGTATCAATCTGACTAACCTCCAACTGCATCTGGGCAAGCTCATGTTGTAGCAAGCCCATTTATTTCTGCAACCTAGTGGTGACCCCATGATTGGGCATGAGAATCGTCTGCAGCTTTGATACCTTTGTCATGAGTAGAAGACTTTGGGTAGAAAAAGAAGCAGGGTAGCAGGAAGAAAAAGAAATAAAGGAAGAAATCATAATAAAAGAGAAAAGACGATTGTATTCATTTCATAACTGCCTCCCCCTACCCTTGATTGTTGTTTTTATGGTGGGTAATGACTTTTTAGAAAAACGACAGCTGTTAATACAATTGTAACAAAACGTGTCATTTTACACAAAAGACAAAACATCCTTAAATGTTGTCGTTTAAGCCTACCTAACCTCCCCTCCCCTTAAGCGCACCGTTTCATTAAAGTATCATACTAAACATTGCATTTTACAATAATTAAAACTAAAACAAACATAAACAGAGATTAACAGAATTTTAAACATGACTGCTACCCTTAATTCAATTCCATGACATTCTATTATTTTGATTTTCTTTGGCTATTATTAAGTTAAAAATTATTGTTTTTACTTTTATTTTCTTTTGTCATTTATTTTTATCGGATTAAAATGCCAAAAATTTAATTCATTTGATTCTAAACCATTTTCTTTTTCAAAATTGTTTTATGATTTTATGTTATAATGTTGTTGAAAACCGTAAAGATTTGTTTTATTTAATTCTTTCAAAAACGTACAGATACATTTAGATTTGTTCTGACCTAACTCGAAGACCTATTCGAAAAGTGAAAGGATTTGAGAAAAAATATAGGCTTGAAAAATTGGTTTGAACAAAAAAATAAGGTTCATTTTCTAAATGAGTCAGGTCTCGAGTAAGTTTTTTTAAGCCCGGCTCGATCCAAATTTGTACAAAAACAAAACTGCTGTTGTTTTTTCATTGTTTTGCTATCATTTTGTTATTATATTGCTACTATTTTGTTATTATTGTTTGGATATTATGTAACTTTTATTTATTATTAATTTTTCTATTCTTTTAGAAGTATTTTCTTGCTAAGTTGCTTATTTAAGTGTATATATATATTTTAATTTTTTTCATTTATTGGGAATGTTTTTAGTGTATTTGATGTATTATATTTTTTTAAATTTATTTTTATATAAAAATAATATAAAAATTTTAATACTGGCTGGTTGAGTTGGGCTCAAATTTTAGCATTTTTATTCGGACCGGTCTTGGATAAAATTTTAGGCCCATTTTTGGGCCAAGCCTAGAAAATGGGCCTAATTTTTTATTTGACCCAGCTCGAACCTGGTCCGACCAACCCATGAAGAACTCTAAATACATTGCTTTTAAACCCATATTGAAAGTATGATTTTATTATTATGTGAAGATACTTGAAATAAACATGATTTGTCTGTATGTTCTTTTGATTTTGTGATATTATGTTATTCTTTTGACTATTGGTTGAATTATTTATTCTTTTGACTATTACTATTCGAATGTTGTCATTTTTTTGCTTTTTTATCTCATTAATACAAAAAAAAAAAAAAAAAAAAACTTAGATGGCATGCCCACCAAATTATTTACCAAAATGGTATGGAGTGAACAGTAACCGCAACTGTGCCTGACAAGGCAGCGGCACCACCCATTTTTTATCCACCATCATCATGCAATCATTAGGCCATAATCGGTTTGAAAAAGAAAACTAATATTTTATTGGTCCTGCCACACTATACGATGGCACTGGTATGTATAAATTATACCGAATAAAATACAAGGCATTATACGGGTTAGAGGGGTTTGAAAAAAATTGTTTTTTAATGGTTGGAGGGGGAGTGTCAAGCGAAACCACTATTTGTAAAAAATTAGGAACCCATTTTTAAAAAATGTACCTTGAAACCCTAATCTGTGGCTGCCTCTTCTCTTTCCAACACCACAAAACCTTCTTCTCATCTTTTCTCCCTAGACTCTTGTTTCCTTTTTTTTATTACACAAACCGCTGCCATGGTTGAAGGGACCAACCTGGTTTTTATAATGTGTAAAAACTGGTTATAAAATTTGCCCATGAATGCTAAACAGAATGAGGTATAAAGGATGAAATGCTGAAAAATTCGAGCCTGAAAAAGAAAAAAAATGGGGGACCCTGTATTTTTTTAGAAATAGGGGTTCTTATTTTTTTTACAATCAGTGGTGCCATCTAACACTCTCCCTTAACCATTAAAAAATAATTTTTTCAAACCCTGCATAACCCGTATACTACCCCGTATTTTACCCGATATAAGTTATACATACTAGTACTGTCGTATAGGGTGGCGGGACCATTAAAATATTATTTTTTTCAAACCTATTATGGCCTAATGATGGTCTGATGATGGTAGAGAAAAAATGGGCAGTGCCTGTAACACCCCTAACCTGTCTCTGTGCCAAATTATGGTCACAAAGCATTACTATACAATCAAAAACATTTAAACATTATATCATTCAATAATTTAATCACATCATAAATCATTCATACACATGCTTATTGTCCCTAACTTAAGCCATCGAGGCCCTAAAAATAACTTAGAAACAATTCAGGACCAATTTGAAACAGTTTCGAAAGTTTAGGAAAAAGATGCAAAATTTTCAAAACAGGGATCACACGGTTGTGTCCCAGCTTGTGTCCTCACCCGTGTAACTCTTTGAGTTGGGTCACATGACCATGTCACATGCCCGTATTCCAGGCTGTGTAACTCTCTGGGTTGCCCTATGTGCCAGTGTGTTAGGCCATGTGTTAGGCCGTGTAACTCATTGACTTGAACCTTAAGAAATTCTCAAATGACACACGGTTGAGTAACACGCCCGTATCTCAGGCTATGTGAACCCAAAATGTACCTAAAATTAAACCATTTCAAAACCATTTCATGCATAACTATATAAGCCATTTGTGCAAACAATCAAGGGGTTCAAACACCATTCAAACTTGCATAAACATACCATTTCAAGCGTCCTAATTTACCTAACCAATATGCTATTAAAAGGCACCACAAACATACCAAAACATTATATGACAACACAAGTCAACATTACTTTATTTCAAGCATCATAATCTAACTCAATTACTTACCAAAACTGTAACACCCGTAAGCCACATTCGTCGCCAGAATAGGGTTTCAGAGCATTACAGAAATTTATTGATCAAATACACATAAATTACAAACATTTCTTATCATATTATATCAGGTCAAAAACTAATTAAACTCATAGACAATGCCCTTATTCGAGCCCTTGAGGCCCAAAATACGCATTAGAAACAAATTGAGACTAATTCGAAAACTAAGAGAATTTTTTGAAAAAATTAAAAATTTTCAAAGCTGCAGGGTTCACATGGCCAATAGACACGCCTGTGTCTTAGGCCGTGTAGGCATTCGAAGTAGGGACACACGGCTGTGTCCCAGCCCATGTCTGTACCTGTGTAACTCTCTGACTTGAGTCACATGGTCGAGCCACACGCTCGTGCGCCAGACCGTGTGCCTTTTCAAAATGGTCTCGCACGCCCGTGTGCTAGTTGTGTGTTTCACACGACCCAGTCACACGCCTATGTGTCTGGCCGTGTGGATCAAAATGTACCTTAAACAATAAGTTTACCATTCCCTGCAAGCTTGGACAATAAGCAACTCAAAAATCATTCGTTTAACCAATTCAAAACACAATCAAACACATCCAAATCATATCAAACAAACATCCTAGGTGCCTAACCAATGTACTCTCATAAGTACCACAATTATATCATCATTTCATATACAATATCATCTAATATCAATCATAGTGTCATTTCAATTCATTACCCCTATTAACACGACTAGGACTCGAACGGATTGTAACACCCCAAACCTGGCCTAGACGTTATGGCCGAATCTGACGATGCCACATGAGAGTGTTTTTAACCAAAACATTTCAATTCATATAGCACTCCATTTGTTATCTTTTACTTAGTCGAAAAACGTGAAAAAGTAGAATTGTTTTGAAAATGTTTCTTTATCGCAGAAGCTTTTGAACCATTTGTTTATTATTATTTTAAGAACCCATTTTTATTTTTGAAAATTCTTAATTTATTTCAGGAAAACCGTAATATTGATATTGTAATTTATAGTCCTTATCCATAGTTCAAAACCCAAATTAAAAGCTGAAAATCCAAATCCAAAGTCACATTAAAACCCCCAAAAGAAATAATGAATAAACCAAAGTAAAAAGTCATAACCAAAATGTATGCAGACGTGGTCATCGTCGAGTCCTCCACTGCATCGATCCACCTACTGCTGGGGATTACCTTAGCAGATAAATAAATAAAGGGGGTGAGTTTTCGTAACTCAGTGTGTACATCCCCACAGACCAACATGCATACAAACGGACATCAGAGTACAATCATAATTCGGGCCTAAGCCCTTACAGAATCGGTGGGGCCCTTGGTCCTCTCAAAAACAAAATCACATACAGTCTTAGGGCATCAGCCCATCTCATGCATATCAAATCAGAGTACAGAAACATGCCCACCAACCCTACACACCAACTCCGTCCAACCCAACACACCATGTGGGGATAAAATCGAGCCACTCATCCCTGCACACCATATATGGGGATAAAATTGATCCATCCCCCTACAAACCATAAGGTACTGCAATGCAACAAATATCATAAGTATGCAGCTTAGCTACCAGATAACGGGCTTATGAAGCCCTTTAATACTTCCTTCACTTCATCAGACCCACCCCGATGCAATGCATCATACAAAAATGGCATGCTTTAATACAGAAAGACAAATCATACATTTATTCCAGAACAGATTAGATATTCATGCTAGGTATAACATGCTAACACATACATCACAGAAATAAGGCAGGTCATAGTCGACTTGGGTGACCCGTGCAACCTTACAATACATTTCAGAAAAATGGGCTCACATGCCTATGTGGCCTGCTCGCGGCCCAAATTGGCCTTGGCCGTGTGGATCACACGGTTTAGCCCAAATTCCCACACGCTCGTATGGTTCACCCGTGTGGGCCCACACGCCCATGTGGCCCACACTGTCCATTTGCCTGAGTCTGTGCCTCGCACACGGCCTACAAGCCATCACACGGTCGTGTCCGTCACGGCCTAGTTCTTCGATCACACGCCTGTGTGCTGCCACACGGTCGTGTCCGTCACGGCCTAGTTCTTCGATCACACGCCTGTGTGCTGCCACACGGCCTACCACACGGGCGACCACATGCCCTTGTGGCGTCTATAGATTACTTTTTGGCTTTCACCTTATCCCGTTTCTAGTGCGTTCGGAGTACACACCTGTTATGATTTGATGCCTAAACAATCCTCGAGCACTCCAGAACCTATATTTACCCAAAACAACTCTCGATTAACAACTTAACAATAAATTAAACCAAACCAGAAACATGATATCCAAATCTTAAAATAGCACCCTTACCTTCAACGCCTCAAAAATAGTTTGCTTACGAAACCGCACGAGAAGGGTCTCGATTCTAGAGAAACGATACTGCCCAATATCAGAATAACCCCTTAGTCAGCAACTTAACATACTCAACTTCAACTATATAAGAATACTTAACAAAGTTGTCTGCGAAATGAAAAACTAAAAAATAAGAGTACAATCGCAGTCAAGATGAAAGAAAAAAAAAAGAAAGAAAGTGAGGGGAGAAGTGTGACAAACGGTAGCAATGGAAAAAAAGAGAATAAGAGACGGCAGAGACTTTTGGAAAAGAGAAAATTTTCGGTAAATGGAAAAGACTAGAATCTTGATAACCTCCCTATCCCAGTCCCTTAATTTCCTCTATAAATCTCTTCCCTATCAGCATTATAGTCCATCTCAATCTCTCACACGACACAAACAACAAAATAAATCCCTTGCGCGTGCAGGGAATCAAACTCCACACCTCCCACACTCCAATACACACCTTACCCACCAGACCAGCAAGCCCATCCTGATATACTCCTACTAGCATTTAAACTTAAACCCACTAAACAAGAGTAAGGCTTTATTCATCAAAATACCAAAATTTGCCAAACCTAAGGCTTGAACCTGGAACCTCTCACACACACCCAGAACCCATAACCAATGAAGTAGATACAGATTTGTGTCTTATTCAAGCAGAATCAAAAACATAAATTTCGAGGCGTTACAACTCTACCCCCTAAAAGAAAATTTTGTCCTCGAAATTTTACTTGATCAGAAAAGGTGATGATACTGCCAACGTATCGAATCCTCCGGCTCCCAAGTAGCCTTCTCAGTGCTATGATTCCGCCACAGCACCTTCACCAAAGGGATAGATTTCCTACGCAAAACCTTAATGTCACGATCTAGGATCTGAACTGGCTCCTCCTCAAAAGTTAGAACTGGCCTAACCTCAATGTCCTCCACAGGCACAATATGTGTGGGATCAGAGCGGTAGCGTCTCAACATCGAGACGTGAAACACATCATGAATACGATCCAATTCTGGAGGTAGCTTCAATTGATATGCAACTGGCCCCACTCACTTTAGAATATGGTACGGCCCAATAAACTGAGGGCTCAACTTGCTCTTGCGACCGAACCTTAGAACTTTCTTCCATGGCGAGACCCTAAGGAAAACCATGTCCCCCACAGAGTAGTCGATGTCCTTCCTCTTTATATCAGCATAGGACTTCTGTCTATCAGAAGCCGCTTTCAGATGCTCTCGAATCAAACGGACTTTATTCTCAGTTTTTGATATCAACTCTGGACCCAGAACTTGTCGCTCACCCAACTCAGTCCAGCATAAGGGAGTGCGACACTTACGACTATACAGTGCCTCGTAAGGTGCCATCTGTATATTAGACTGATAGCTGTTGTTGTAAGCGAACTCTGCTAAAAGTAAGTACTCCTCCCAACTGTCTTGGAAGTCGATAATACAGCCCCTCAACATGTCCTCCAGTATCTGGATCACCCTCTCTAACTAACCATCTGTCTGAGGATGGAAAGCAGTACTGAAGTCCAATCTCAAACCCAAAGCTTCATAAAGTTTTCCCTAAAACTAAGACGTGAAGCGAGGATCCCTATCAGAGATGATCGAGACAGGTACCCCATGCAACCTCACTATCTCAAAAATGTACAGTTTGGCCAACTTCTGTGAGGAGAAGTCTGTCCTCACAGGAATGAAATGTGCAGTCTTGGCCAATCGGTCCATGATGACCCAAACAAAATCCTTCTTAGTAGGTGTTAGGGGCAACCCACTAACGAAGTCCATCGTTACTCGCTCCCATTTCCACATCGGTATCTTAACCAGCTGTAGCAAACCTGAACATAACTGATGCTCAGCCTTAACCTGCTGACAAGTTAAACAGCAAGCGACAAAGTCAGTAACCTCACGTTTCAATCCTGGCCACCAGTACAACTCTCGGATATCTCGATACATCTTGTTCCCATCGGGATGCATAGCATAAGGGCTACTATGCGCTTCCCTCAAAATCGACAGTCTCAAATCTTTATTATTCGGTATACAGATCTGACCACAAAAACACAATACCCCATTACTGTTAATCCCAAAATCGGTCGTAGCACCGTCTTCTACCTGACGAAAATGCAACTCCAAAGACTTATCCCTTATCTACTTATCCCTGATCTGATTAACCCAGATCGGTTTAACTTAAAGTTCTGCCAACAGACTCCCATCGTCAAAAAGACTCAGTCGAGCGAACATCGCTCTCAAATCAGTCATAGCCCTACGGTTTAATGCATCGGCCACCACATTGGCCTTACCAGGATGGTACTCAGTACTGCAGTCATAATCCTTAAGTAGTTCAACCTATCGATGCTACATAAGGTTTAACTCCTTCTGGGTGAGAAGAAACTTGAGGTTCTTGTGATTAGTGTAGATGGTACACTTCTTACCGTACAGATAATGCCTCCAGATCTTAAGAGCAAAGACCACTATAGCCAGTTCCAAATTGCGCGTCGGATAATTCGCCTCGTGAATCTTAAGCTGTAGAGATGCATACGCAACAACCTTACCGTTCTACATCAGCACACAACCCAGACCCATATGGGACGCATCACTGTATACCACTAAGTCCTTACCAGGTTCAGGCTGAATCAGTACAGGTGCTTGAGTTAATACGGTCTTGAGTTTCTCAAAGCTCTCTTGCTGTGCATGAGTCCACACGAAAGGGACTCCCTTTCGTAGCAACTTATTTATCGGAGCAGCAATCAAAGAGAACCCCTCTATGAATCGACGATAATATCCTGCCAGCCCCAGAAAACTACAAATTTTAGACACATTCTTCAGCTGTTTCCAATCCAACACAGCCTTAATTTTACGAGGATCCACTTGAATCCCCTCAAAAGAAACCACATACCCCAAAAAGGTTACCTCTTTAAGCCAGAACTCACACTTTGTGAACTTCGCATACAACTATTTCTCACGAAGAATCTGTAAAACCACTCTTAAATGCTCATCGTGCTCATCCTCGGACTTAGAATACACCAAAATGTCATCAATGAACACCACCACAAACTGATCCAAGTAGGGCTGGAACACACGGTTCATCAAGTCCATAAATATCGCTGGTGCATTAGTCAACCTGAAGGGCATAACCAAGAACTCGTAATGTCCATAACGAGTCCTAAATGCCATCTTATGCACATAGGCCTCCTTTACCCTCAACTGATGATAACCTAATCATAGATCGATTTTAGAAAACACTGAAGCCCCTCTGAACTGATTGAATAAGTCGACTATCCTCGAAAGTGAGTACTTACTCTTAATCGTCAACTTGTTCAACTAACGGTAGTCGATACACATCCTCATCGTACCGTCTTTCTTCTTCACAAACAGAATCGGTGCTCCCCATGGAGACACACTGGGACGAATAAACCCATGATCCAACGACTCCCGAACCGAGCCTTAAGTTTCAATCGACTCTTTTGATGCCATTCGATGAGGCGATAAACACGAGTGCACCGAAACAACTCAATCCCAAATTCTACCTCACGATTCAGAGGTAATCCTGGTAGTTCCTCTGGGAAAGCATCTGGAAAATCCCTCACCGTTCGGATGTCCTTAACCAAAGAGTCCCCAGAATCAACAACACTGATATACGCCAAATATGCCTCGCACCTCTTCCTTATTAACTTTTCTACCACTAATATAGATATCACATTAATCAGATAATCATGCAGTTCCCCAATCACGACTATATCAATAACCTTCTCAGTTCTCAGAACAATCCTCTTTGCAGTGCAATCTAGACTCACTCAGTGTTTAACTAGCCAGTCCCTGCCCAAAATCAAATCGAACTCCCCAAATGGAAGCTCCATCAAATCAGCCAGAAATAAAATCCCTTAGACCTGTAACGGTACGTCTCTAAACAGTTTGTTAACCCTAACAGACTGCCCCAACAGACTTACCACTGTTATCTCACTAGAAGTGCTCTCAAACGGTAACCCCAAGGTCTCAGATACCGCACTAGTTACGTAAGAGTGTGTAGAGCCTATATTTATCAACGCAAAGTAAGGTACATTAAAAATTAAAAACATAACTGTAATGACATCCGGAGCATCTGCATCCTCTCAGCGACGAGTAGCATAAACCAGTGTAGGTTGCCTCGCCTCAGTCGGTCCTCGGCCCATGCCGTTACCACCCCTAGCCTAACCTCGACCCCAAGGTGGCTGCTGAACTACCCTTGGTGGCTATACAGTCTCCGTATTCAGAGCTTGCATCTGATTAGTCCTCAATGGACAGTCTTTAACACGATGCTCAGAAGACCCACATCTAAGACAAGCTCCAGTAGACCTCTAACACTCGTCAAGATGGCACCTATTACAAAGCTGACAAATCGCCACCCTAGCAGGTACAACAATAGGCCCAACTCTCACGGGCCCATCAGATCTGGCCTTTTTCCTAGGCCTCATTCCAGCATTCGAAGGTTCTGTATCCCTTTTAGCTTTCCCTTTGTCATGGTTTTGGTGCTCAGCGCGCTTAACCTCTTCCACAATCTTGGCCTTCTCGACCAACACAGTAAACTCACGCACCGTCTGCGAAGCTATCAGGACCCTCAAGTTATCCCTAAGGCTGTCCTCAAAATGGATACAGTGCTCATACTCAGTCGCCACCATGCCTCGCGCATAACGACTCAGTCTCAAAAATTCGGCCTCATACTCAGCCACTAAACGATCTCCCTAAGTAAGATTCAGGAACTCACACCTCCTAGCGTCGATATAGCTGGCTCCTACATACTTGCCCTTGAAAGCCATCTTAAACAGATCCCATGTCAACCGATCGGGCTGAGTGCTATCCTTAACCGTCAGCCACCACTGATACGCTTTATTGCGAAGTAGTAAAACAGCCCCCTTGAGCTTCTGCTCAACAGAAAAGTCCAGATCATCCATAATATGCTCTATGGCCTCCATCTAGTACTCAGCCACATTAGGAGCAACTCCAGTGATGCCCTTAAATACCTCAACCCCATTGGACCGGAGTCATTCTGTAACCGACCCACAGCCCTCAGAACCAGTGTTGGATCTAATGACCCTCTCCAAAATCCATAGCATAGCTTGAGATAGTGCGTCGTCTCCAGCTGCACGATCATGAGACTCTGACCCGGTATCAGTAACAGGTGAAATCGACGTCTCGCTAGTTTCCAGATTCGAAATCGTATCAGATGCGAAAGACTCAGCTCGAGCCCTTTTACGACCTCTGCTTCGGCCTCTTGTACCCCGTCCACGAGTACTACGTGTGCTCATTGTAATTTTGAATTAATCTGTATTAAATTTTTTTATGCAAATCAGTTTACAGTTTTGATAGTTGTTATCAGGTATTTTATGCAGAAGAGTTATCAGAGTATTCAGAGTCTATTATCGCAAATCGCAGTTTACTACGGTTTTTAATTTACATTACCTAGATTGTTTTGGTAGAGTTTACTACCTACAGTTGTTTCACAGCATACAACAGTATTTCCAAACAGATTCAAATAGAATTCTAGGCATGCTTTCAGTCAATTCTAAATAGAGTTTCAGAAACTTATAGGACCAGCGCCGGAGACTCGATAAACCACATACTTAATCAGAGTATTTAAAAAAATTCAAAAATAATTCTTTAAAACAAATTTTGGAACCCAAAATTCACAGCCGAATTTTGAACCTGGCTCTGATACCATTAAATGTAACACCCTAAACCCGGCCTAGACGTTATGACTAAATCTGACAATGCCACATGAGAGTGTTTTTAACCAAACCATTTCGATTCATATACCATTCCATTTGTTATCTTTTACTTAGTCGAAAAATATGAAAAAGTCGAATTGTTTTGAAAACGTTTCTTTATCGTGGAAGCTTTTGAACCATTTGTTGATTATTATTTTAAGAACCCATTTTTATTTTCGAAAATTCTTAATTTATTTCAGGAAAACTGTAATATTGATATTGTAATTTATAGTCCTTATCCATAGTTCAAAACCCAAATTAAAAGCCGAAAATCCAAATCCAAAGTCACATTAAAACCCCCAAAAGAAATAATGAATAAACTAAAGTAAAAAGTCATAACCAAAATGTATGCAAACGTGGTCACCGTCGAGTCCTCCACTGCACCGATCTACCTCCTGCTAGGGATTACCTTAACAGATAAATATATAAAGGGGGTGAGTTTTCGCAACTCAGTGTGTACATCCCCACAGACCAACATACATACAAACGGACATCAGAGTACAATCATAATTCGAGCCTAAGCCCTTACAGAATCAGTGGGGCCCTTGGCTCTCTCAAAAACAGAATCACATACAGTCTTAGAGCCTTAGCCCATCTCATGCATATCAAATCAGAGTATAGAAACATGTCCACCAACCCTACACACCAACTCCGTCCAACCCAACACACTATGTAGGGATAAAATCGACCCACCCATCCTCGCACACTAGATATGGGGATAAAATCGACCCATCCATCCCTACATACCATAAGGTACTACAATGCAGTACATATCATAAGTATGCAGCTAAGCTGCCAGATAACGGGCTTATGAAGCCCTTCAGTACTTCCTTCACTTCATCAGACCCACCCTGATGCAATGCATCATACAAAAATGGCATGCTATAATGCAGAAAGATAGATCATACATTTATTCCAAAACAGATCAGATATTCATGCTAGGTATAACATGCTAACACATACATCACAGAAATAGGGCTCTAAGTAAAGCTTACCGACCCTAGGATAGGTCACAGTCGACTTGGGCGACCCGTGCAACCTTACAGTACATTTCAGAAAAATAAGCTCACACGGCCATGTGGCCTGCCCGTGTGGCCCAACACGACCCAAATTAGCCTTGGCCGTGTGGATCACATGGCCTGGCCCAAATGCCCATACGCCCGTGTGGTTCACCCTTGTGGGCCCACACGGCCCATTAGCCTAAGCTCGTGCCTCTCACGCGGCCTATAAGGCATCATACGGCCATGTTCGTCGAGCACGCACGACTTGGTTCGTCGATCACACGCCCGTGTGTTGCCACATGGCCTACCACACGGACGACCACACGCCCTTGTGGCATCGATAGATTACTTTTCGACTTTTGCCGAATCCCGTTTCCAGTGCGTTCGGAGTACACACCTATTACAATTTGATGCCTAAACAATCCTCAAGCACTCCAGAACCTATATTTACCCAACACAACTCTTGATTAATCACTTAACAATGAATTAAACCAAACCCGAAACATGATATCCAAATCTTAAAACAGCACCCTTACCTTTAACACCTCCAAAATAATTTGCTTACGAAACTGCATGAGAAGGGTCTCGATTCTAGAGAAACGATACTGCCCAATATCAGAATAACCCCTTAGCCAGCAACTTAACATACTCAACTTCAATCATATAAGAATACTTACCAAAGTTGTCCGCGAGACAACGAACTAAAGAACAAGAATACAGTCGCAGTCGAGATGGAAAGAAAATAAAACGAAAGAAAGTGAGGGGAGAAGTGTGACAAACGGCAGCAATGGAAGAAAAGAGAATAAAAGACGGTAGAGACTTTTAGAAAATAGAGAAATTTTGGTAAATGGAAAAGACTAGAATCTTGATAACCTCCCTATCCCAGTCCCTTAATTTCCTTCATAAACCTCTTCCCTTGCAGCATTATAGTCCATCTCAAACTCCCACACGGCATAAGCAGCAAAATAAATCCCTTGCTCGTGCAGGGATTCAAACTCCATACCTCCCACACTCCAATACACACCTTACCCACCAGACCAACAGGCCCATTCTGATATAGTTCTACTAGCATTTAAACTTAAGCCCACTGAACAAGAGTAAGGCTTTATTCATCAAAATACCAAAATTTGCCAAACCTAAGGTGTGAACCTAAAACCTCTCACACACACCCAGAACCCATAACCACTGAAGCAGATACAGATTTGTGTCATATTCAAGCAGAATCAAAAACGTAAATTTTGGGGGATTACATTGATACACAGATCCAACCAAACACACCAGTTTGGCACCCAGTGCCTCATTGGATAATTCGAAGTAGTGAACTAACACCCAATGTCTCATCAATTAAACTGAAGTAAATTGGCACCTACTGCCTCATCGAATAAATTCGGAGTAATAAATTGACACCCAGTGAAGTCGAAGAAATCCCTGAACTCTTCCAATCCTATGGCATACCATCTATATCTGACTTATCCTAATATAGTTAATAGGGTTCCAATTCACTTTTCAAATACAACCATTATTCATTTCAATTCAAATAATCAATATATTCAATATATATATACCAATTGAATCCATTCAATTAACTTAAATTCAATTCAATAACAAAGTGTCAAATACTCACCTCAACACTTACCGTATGCATTAAATAAAAAATACAACAATTAATAACTAAGTTCGGATTATAGAAATACAAACCAGAAATTCAGTGCTATTTCTCGTCGACTTTATCTTTCCCCTTTTTAGTCAAGGATTCCAGTATGACGTTAGCTACGGAATTAAAACAATTAAAATTCATCAATGCAACACAATTTAATTTCGTATTAAAAATTTCAATTTTTACTCAAAATTTGTCTAAATTCCAATTTAGTCCTTAAACCGAGACTAATTTTATTTCTTCACAATTAATCTTATATTTTCACACAAATTCCACTTTAACTAAATTTAACTCCTTATTTTCACTTAAATTCCTAAATTTCAAAATTTTCACAATTTAGTCCCTATTACTTAAAATTTACAATTTATTCTTCAATTTAATCCTTTTTCATTGCTAGTTTAAAAATCTATTAATTTAATCCCTAATACTAAATCTATCCAACTTTAACAACAATTAAAAACTCAATAATTGCAAAAATTTCGACATGAGTCGGGTAGTACTTAACATCGGGATTCCAAAAACATAAAAATCACAAGAAAATGGACTAAATTGACTAACCAATTGAACTTGGAATTTTGAAAACCTAGCCTTGTCTTTCTCTTTTTTTTCTTTCCCTTTTTCTTTTCTTTCCTTTCTATGTTGTTTTAGCTTCTTTCTTTCTCTTTTTTCTTATTTTTTTTATTATAATTTTATAATATATACTTAATTCTTAAGGTTTTATATTATAATATATATTTTAACTTAAATTTTATAATAATATTACACCTTATGCCGCCTCATTTAAAGTTAATGGCAAAATTGCTTCTTTAGTCCTTTTAACTTTTCTTTAATCTATAATTCAACTGTAACACCCCTAACCCGTATCTGTCGCCGAAATGGGGTTACGAGGCATTACCGTTCATAAGGCAATTCAGAACAGACTTTCATTACAAAGTAAATCATCTAATAAAAATTTTTAAACCAAACTAATATGTTTCAATTATACCATTTATCTAATTATTCGAATTACTGTTAACTCAATACAAACAAATAATCATAGAAATTAAATATTTAACTTATAACCTAATACATTTCATTGCATACTCAAATCATATATGCAATCTTAATATCTAAAGCATTCAAATGATTATTATAAGAAATAATCTATCAACTTACAATTTCTATGCACCTACTTTAGTCAGTAAAATCATACATCATTACGTCCATTTCATAAGTACATTACTAAACATTTCACATATAAATGTCTAAGCATATTCGTATATATATATATATATCAATATATCAATATAATTTAACCAATAAATTACTCACAAAACCAAATAAACATGATCTTATCAACTTGTCCAAACCGATTATAAATGCATTATATAAATTCATATTACCTATTTGTTTTACCAATATAAAATTCACTATTCATATGGTCATTTATTTCATTGTATTAACCGAATATAACCATGCTATGTTCAAGGTTTCTTTTTCTTTATTTTACCCTATCACATCATAAACATATATCTTATCAAGAAAATGAATTAACATTCACATATACCAACTTTAATATAAGCGCATAAATATATATATAAATATATATAGGTTCAACTAACAAAGCATATCCGAATATATTAGCACATATCTTTTACCATCAATCCAATTTCCAATTATAAGACTAAATTCCAATGTCAGACTTATCATAACAAACAAACCATGAATTATACATATCATTATTATAAACCATAAGGGAACACCGAATATACTCCATGCATTTATTCTGATTATTACCTAACTAATATATGATATACCTTAACTCATTTAACAACCATTATATATCATATAGCCGAAACACATAAACAAACTTCACAAACATCATATACCTTGGATACACTTTCAATATAAGCTCAAACCAAGACCAAATATTTACAGAAACATTACTATTATAATCAACCATAATTCACATGAAAATATATAAGACCGAATCACCAAAATCACAACCAAGCATAACCATCATCAAACGAAGCATTAAATCTGAGCACAACAAATTATTAAGCCATTTTCGCATGGCTCATGGTTAGATTAACCAAAATCAAACATTTCAAAAATAAAATCCAGCCTATACATGCCATAGATTCGTAATTTCACTTATAAAAATACCGAAGACGATCGATAGTGTGATAGAATTTAATGACAATCCCCGAGCTCGTAACTTGATCCAAAATCTATAAAACATAAACAAATATACACACATAGAGTAAGCTATATAGCTTAGTAAGTCATAAGCAAATAAACAATTTAATTTAACTAAATAAATTTATAATAACATAACCACATTTAACCTTAAGCTTTAAGTTTCATACATAAATCATGTAAATTTATTGATAAAAATAAAGTTGGCCGAATATACATATTGCTTTACCAAAATATCGTACACTTTTATATCATGTTATCCATGCAATAAGCCGAATCTTTAAACACTTGTTTACATATACTCATGTGTCAAACCTTAATATCACATAATTACACTTAACTTGTGACCGAACATACTACACAAATGCACATATATTCATATTAGTAACTTATATAATTTGCATCACATAATCAATGGTCAACTTACCTTATTTACAAATAGGAAATCAACTAACTCATATCTGATCATTTAGCTCGTTTTACACTTTCGATCACAACATATCGTTGCCCGATGAACCATTCAGAATTGGATAGGACACTCTGATAATCACACATATCGTACAATGCCAACGTCCTAGACGTGGTCTTACATGTAATCACATATCAATGCCACTGTCCCAGACAGGGTCTTAGTCAAACACATATATCGGAGTCACATATCGATGCCAATGTATAAAACGTGGCCTTACTCGCACACATATATCGAAGCCGTGGTCTTACTTGTACATCACATATCGAAATCCTATGTCATGACATATGTATCCTAGCTATTCCTAAGGTTCATATGGGGCTTTTCGACGTCGTAACTCGACCGAATCGAACTCGTAAACTTAATTCTCAAGCATATACACATTCGGCCATTAAGTATATAATCATAAAATTCGATTCAGCATTTAAAACATATATTTATTCAAAATTATTAACACTTATTTGTTTATAAACTTACCTCGAACGATGAAAAACAGAACGGGACGGCTAGTCGACAACTTTGGTTTTCCCCTGATCCAAATTCGATTTTCTCTTTTCTTAATCTAAATTAATATAAATTAAACTTATTTAATCAAATATTCAATCAAATTCATCCAAAAACACATAAATGGGTAAATTACACTTTTGCCCCTAACATTTCACATTTTTTACAATTTTGTCCCTATTTCACAAAACCCAAAATATTCAAAATTTAAATACACCCATGTTAGGCCGAATTTTACCCATGTTCATATAAGTCCATATATTTCATTTATTTTAGATTTTAGTCCCTCAATTTATTATTTTTGCAATTTAGTCCTAGTTACTCAAAATCATCAAAAATTCCAATACAAAATATGTTAATTTATCACATATATTTTATTTTCTACCATCAAACAACAAAAATCACAAGCTTTCAACAATGGCATAAGTCAAAATATTCATCAAAATCAAAAATTCAAGCATGGGTCTTGTAGATAACTTAGCAACAATCTCAAAAACATAAAAAAAATCAAAAACCGAGCTAGTTACATACCTTGATTGAGCTTTGCAATGGCCGAACATGAAAAACCTTATTCTTTTCCTTTTCTTTTAAGTTTCGGTCATGAAAGAAAATTATGAGGACTTGGTTTAGTTTATGTTTTATTATAACATATATTAACTTATTATTTAATTACATATTTAACCTTATTATATAATATGATTTCGTTATAATGGTTGTCTACAACCGTCCAACACTTATTATTTTGGTCTAATTGCAACTTAAATGCCTCCATTTATAAAGACAACAACAATTTGGCCCTTTTACAATTAACCATCAAATTTTCATTTTATGCGATTAAGTCCTTTTATTTAATCGGGCACTCAAACGACAAAATTAAATCACGAAAATTTCACACATACAAATTCACACATAATAAACACAGAAAATATTTTTTAAAATATTTTTTCTAACTCAAATTCATGGTCTCGAAACCAGCGTTCCAATTAGGGTTTAAATCGGGCCATTACATCAACTTTCACCCTATATGCAATTTATTCCTTATACCTAATTACTCTAAATTCATTCAAATTCACTTACCCAAAACCTAATTAACTACAAAACTAGCTTTGTAAATATTTTTAATAAATATTTACGAATTCGATTTACGGGAACGAAGTCTCGGGAATGCATTTTTCGACACACTTGACTATCGGGTCGTTACAAAAATATACCTTAAATTAACCATTCTCAACCATTATAAGCCTACCAAAAGACCATACTTTTCAATAACTAAAAGTGGTTAAGATGACCTCATTTAACTAGCATTACAAGTCCATCATGTAACATAAACATAAAAAACACAAGCACACTAAATCAACCATTAATACATCCATGAGCCATCAATACGATAAACCTATACATGATAATATTGTCATTTCCATACATGATAACCTAGCTCATATATGAACTACAACATGTCTCAAGTAATCATTTCCAAGTCATCATCAACATGCCAAGATAACCTTAGAAACAAGCACTTTAAAGTAACTAAAATCACATAACTTGGTAAGGCATAAAAGGGTATCAAACCAACCTAGCTTTCCAAAGCTTATACATGCCAAACACTATTAACACATACACCATAATACCATTACAAGTCATCCTATACATGCCATTATAAACCTTCACCAAAATACTAAAAAACTATCAAATTGCTTGCTGGATAGTGTGATAGGTCTCCTACGAGCTTTCAACCAAATCAAGCTTCCAATAATCTATAAAATAATGTAAGGAAAAAACGTAAGCAATGAATGCTTAGTAAGCTTTTATAAACTTAAAATGTAACTTACCATTTCAATAATAAAGTTTATAGAATAAGTATAAACCTTACCAATCCATAAGCTTAATAAAAGCCTATGTAACACGATCAAACTCACAAGTTAGTATACTTGTTTATAATATATATGAAATAAACTATGAATAAACATAAAATTTAATTCATCATCGTTACCATACGATCATGATTCACTCCATTTGCTTATTTACTAATTCCAATATTACAATTCAGAGATTAAACATAAACCATTACCAATACCATGAGTATAGTATAAGCCTGTTTAAGCATTATCAAACTCATATGTTAATAGGCTCATCAACAACACATAAACTCATTTACATCATAAGTAGAACTTCGTAAGGTACATTACATAAGCATCAACCCTTTCATATAGTTATGAACCTTTCCCTTAAGTCACTTACCGTTCTATTCCTTTTCTTACCCATTGAACCATCTAGAATTACATCAAATACTCGAGAAAGCTCACACGAAGTGTGCCTTTACAAATAATCGTAACCTTTCCTTTACATCAATACTCACACGAGCTGTGAAATGGGTCTGATCACACGAGTTGTGGGTCAGAATGTAAGCTACACGATACTGCTCACACGAGCTGTGGAGAATCCGCAAAAAATGTAGCACTTCAGCCATCGGTAGGACATCTAAAAGTAGCACCCAAAACATGAAATCCCTAATGACATGTCATTTGTATCTTAAGAATTCCTAAGGTTCAATCGGGACTCGATATCCGTCAACTCATCATAGCTTTGATACATTTATATTATAATTCATTTACATCAAACAACATAAGAAACATTCAATTTAAACAATATTTAAGTGATTACAGTTCATACGAACTTACCAGACTAAATTGCAGCAACAACTAAGTATAGAGGCTATTTGGTAATTTTCTCTTCTCCTTGATTTTTCACTCGTTCTTGATTTAAAATAATAATTCAATTCAATTTACTAATTCTAACATAAAAATCAATTCATTTTATGCAATTAAGTCATTTTTAACATTTTTACAAAATTGCCCCCAACATTTTACTTTTATACAATTTAATCCCTAAGCCCAAAACATGCAAATTAACCATTTTTATTCAATTTCAAGTTTAGCCAAATTGTTTAGATCCCTATTATAGCCCACTATAAAAAGTCCTTGTACTTTTACTAATTTCACATTTTAGTCCTTAAAAATTAAAATTACCAAAGATTACTTCACAAAATAGTCCTATCTAGCAACCAAGCTTAAGATTTTACCATAAAATTTCAAAAACATCTCAAATTATTCTATGGTGAAATTCTAAAAAATTAACAATTTAACAAATTGACCCACAGGTTAGCTAGATTAAGCTAATACGAGCTTAAAAACATAAAAATAATTAAAAACGGAGTCAAAACACTTACCATGCATCAAAATCAATTTGGCTGAATGCTTCTTCCCTAAAAAAATGGTGTTTTAGTCATCCCTTCTCCAAATGAAAAATCATCTTTTTCCTTACGTAATTTTAAGTTTAATTGGCTAATTACCATTTTACCCTTAAATATTAAACCAAATTTCACCAAATGCCAAGCCATGATCATCCGCTAACCTTAAAATTGGTTGGATTACTACTTAAGACCCTTATTTCATGCTTTTATATCCATTAAATACAAATAAAGCTATAGCTATTGAATTTCACATCTTTACAATTTAGTCCTTTTCAATTAATTAATCATTTAAACATCAAAATTTCTTAACGAAACTTTAATACAACATTAATAACACTCCGTAAATATTTTATAAAATATTTATGGCTCGGTTTATAGAAACGAGGTCCCAATACCTCATTTTTTAAAACGACTTAACTTTAGGGTCATACCACTTAAACCTAATTATTCATTCAAATAGCATAAATTGACAATTCAAAATTTATTTTAATACCATATTTGACTCGTAAATATTAAATAATAACATTTGTAAACTTACTCGTCGGATTTGTGGCCCCGAAACTACTATTATTGACACCACTAAAAAATGGGTTGATACAGTGTCGCCACCTTGTCAAGCACCACCCGTGATTACTGTTCACTCCATACCGTTTTGGTAAATAGTTTGGCGGGCATACCATTTAATTTTTTTTGTATTATTGGGTTAAAAAAGCCCATATTTTTACTATTATTATGTTATAATGTGAAAAAAAGTAATAATTTTACTTGTGAAAAACAATTATAATTTTAAGGATAAAAATAAAGGAGAGAAGAAAAATAGAGATAATTTTTTTTATGGAGAGTATGTAATTCATTAAATTCTAAAGGAAAAGAAATTCAACAAATAGTACTTACAAATAAGAAACTAAAAGATTTTATAATTAATAAATCTCTTAAAAATAAAAAATTGTTATAAAATAAAAGACAAAGAATAAAGAGAATGGGAGAGCAAAGAGAGTTTATTTTATTGATCAATCGAAATGTTTACGCTATTTATAGGCATAAGAAGTATAAATGAAGTAGAGATCTACTTCTAATCACTATTAGAATTTAAAGTACATCAAAACTTTTATTGATCTTGATGGACATCCACTTAATAAGATATTCATAACACTGCCCCTTGGATGCCCATTGGTAGATAATGTGTCTTGTTAAAACCTTACTAAGATAAAAACTCTATGGGAAAAAAAATTCCAAGTAAAGGAAAAAGAGTACACATAACTATAATACGCATAATATGCTACCTCATTAAAAACCTTACCAGGAAAACCCAATAGGACAAAACCTCGGTTCAAGGAAAAAGAGTACAACGCGTATTTACTCCCCCTCATGAAAACATCACGTACTTTCTCATATTCTATGTATTCAATCTTGAATATTAGTTTTTCAAATGACTATTTGAATGTATTTGCTAAGCATTTATATCACCATTCTTTTGAAAGTCATGAGTGAGGGAAAATTTAGGGGAAATATATTTTAATCTCTTCAGGAGTTTCAACAATAATCATAGCAAACTTTAATCATGATCCCTCTATAAAAATACAAATAGATATTTTGGATCATTTTATATTCGTCTTCCAACGACTATTTATTAAGTCAAATTTACCATATATATTTAATTATTTCAATTCATATAAATGAATAATTTCCCGATAATTTCAATATGCTTCTGGCATTCTAAATCTTTCAAGGATTTTAATATAAACTTTACTATATAGTGATTCATAAAAAGGTTGTAACGACAACCATTAAACACAAGTTAAATATTTTATGAACTGTTAGTTTAATAATATATCTAAAAGTTACTGCATCTATCACAAAAGAATATTACATCTTTTCATAATCAATGCCAAGACTGAGCAAAAACTTCATATTTTATTCTGTTTTGCAAAACTACTTCATTTGCACCCTTACTAGCTATATACCTTTAGATATTTGGACTACTTTTCCAAAAACTCCACAAATTTATTTATACATGAGTTGCGTCTTTCTATTTTTACCAATTTATTCCCTATCTATATTTCTCAATAGATTTGTTCAAGATCCTTCTTTTATTTCATTATTTCAACAACAATATTGCATGCAAAACTATTTTCGACCCCTTTTATTATCGGTTCAACATTTTCTCAAATTGCCATAACTTATCGAGATCTATTATTTTTACTATTTTAATCTTCAATTTCAGGTACCTAAATCTCTTATGGAGTTTTACTTATTAGTTATGTCTTGGGTCTCTTTTGGAGTACCTGCTTTCACTGTATGACCATTTAGATTTATTATTTTCTCTTATGAGAATTTTCATATTTGGAATTTGTAATATGTTATCCTTGTTGAAAATCTAGTTCAAATTACTCGTAACGCCTCGAATTTTAGGCCTAGAAGTTTTGGGTTCTGTGGTTAGGGACAGAGAGATGGAAGTACAATTGTGTTTGGTAGCGCGATTAAGTGACAGAATAGACCTGTTGGTCTGGTAGTTGAGTGAGTGTTAGTGAACCTCAAGGTTGTGGGTTCAAGTCTTATGAGTGAATTTTAGAAACATTTTATCAATTTTTTTTAAGTTAATAATTTGTTTTATTATTTCTATTTTTACTTTTTGATAGTTAATTATTTTTACTCTTTTCTTTATTTCTGGATGTACTTTTTCTTTTCTGGCTTCTTTTCCTTTTGGCTTTTCTTTTATTTTGCTTTTGGAACGGTTTGTTGGAGAATTTTGAGTCTTGTTTTTTTGTCATCAAAGTCGATGTCGAAGCATCGTAGATCGCAAAACAGGTGTGGGAATCTAACTTGTCTACACAGTTTTAGTTTAAAATCTTCTAATTTCGACAAGTCTTGTGCGTATGTTAACCCGAGGGATTTGAGGGTTTATAGACGATGGAAGTGAAGGGAGATCGTTATTTTCTAATATACTTTGATAGGGCAAAGGTTTGAGACTATTACGGTGGCTTGAACGGCGGTTTCAGGGCTAATATGGGGTGGTTTCGTGGCCTCCCCCACGGCCACATGGGCGTGTACCAAGGCACACGATTGTGTGGATTTGGGAATTTAGGTTCTAGGCTGAATTTGGTGCCGCACGGCCTGGCCACATGGTCGTGTGGCCAATTTGGGGATTTTGTCGGAATTCACACGGCTGTGTCCCTTGGGCACATGGGCGTGTGGATTTGGGTATAAGGGTTTCCGGTCAATTTTGGGTGCCACACGGCCTGACCCTAGTAGTGTGTGGTGATTTGGGATTTTTGAAATTCACACTGTTTGTGTCCCTTGGCACACTGCAGGCGTGTGGATTTAAAAATTAGGGTTTTAGGGATTTAGAGTCACACGACCTGGCCACATGGCCGTGTGATTGATTTAGGGATTTAGGGATCCCACACGGGCGTGTCTGGTGGACACACGGGCGTGTGAGACCCTCACATGGCCGTGTCTACCTTGCACCTTATTTTAGCGAATTTGGACAGTGAGTTACACGGCCTGTTTACACGACCGTGTCTCTGCTTCACACTGGCGTGGGCCTCTGTTACACGGCCGTGTGCTACCCTTCACATGGGCGTTTGGACCCTCACACGGCCTGGATTGCTCCACGCGGCCGGAGCATATGGGCGTGTGGCCCTATCTCGCCAAATAATCTTTTAGGTTGAACTTAAGTGTAATCGCAACTCTATATGCTCCAACCCTCAGCTAAGCTTCACTGAGGGTAATTATGACTCTGATCTGGGCTTGATATGTGTGTTAATTGTGTTTGGTGGTGTGATAAGTTTGATACTAAATTCGAGTTATGAGTGTGCACACGCATGATTCTGTAATTAACTGATTAGATGTGAATGTCTGCTTCTGGTTAATTATCTGAGACTGGTATTCTGATTGTGTATATCTGACTGCATGCATACATACATATGCATAAACTATTTTGGGCAAGATTTTTGAAGAGAAGGAAGATTGACTGAACTAAACTGGCAGCTGATCTGTTGGTTATTAGCCCCTAATACCTAGAGGGTCATGGGCGGTCTCAATACCCTGAGGGTCATGGACAATTTGACTATACTGCGGACTACTGCACTGCACTGCACCGTACAGTACATACATCAGCATCGATGCATATTATTGACTGAACTGGCAGTTTTACTGCAACCTAACGGTATAGCGGTTTACCGCATTGCACTGTACCGTATGTACATTAGCTACACTACGTACTACTATCTGATTTGGCAGTTCATACTGCATATCTGTACTGCGGTTTATCGCATTGCACAGTACAGCTTATACGCTAGCTTTGCTGCGTAATATACGTGACTGGTAGTCTATCTACATATTATTAGTCCCAATACCGAGAGGGTCGTGGACAATCCTGATAGCCATTATTGTCGGGGCAACTCGGGATAACATCAGTTGGAGTGCAAGGTTGGATGGGCCTTATGAGGTCCTAAGTGGAGTGATTGGTGGGATAAGCTTAAAGCTCTTATGAGGAGTGATGGGGGACGGAGAGGTGTGTTGGCTGGATGGGCGGGTTTCTCGTAACTCAATTGCATTCATATGCATCATATTGTCTATTTGAATAAAATGTTTGATTGACTGTTTGATTGAAAGGCACTTGTGCCTACGAGAATTTTGTAAAATTTGACTGCGACGGTCTGACTAGATAGTTACTATAACTGTTTGAGGATTACTGCTACTATGTTTGAATGGTATGTGAGACAGTGTGTGTCTAATTGACCCATATGACTGTAAAGTACATATGGTGTGTGTTTGATTTTGGGCGAATTCACTCAACTGTAATCTATCTATAAGTATGTTCATTTTCTGAACTGCTTCTGGTTTCCTGTTTCTGCTTCTGTAGTTTAACTGGTTTCATCTCGTACTGAGCTCGAGTAGCTCACCCCCTCTTCTATTTCCCCTTTCAGGTACAGTTCTGGATTCTGTTGATGGGCTTAGTACGCGGAGGTCTCGGACAATTTTAGAGGAAATAAACTATAAGTTTTATTTCAGTTTTTAATTTCTATTTGGTTTAAGTTGAACTGTAAAGTTTTATAAGACTGTGGTATAATTTCTGTCTTAAACTTTTATTCGTATAGTTATTCTGTTAAACTTGTGGACGAAATTTTAAACATTTATATGTTTTTGGATTCGTAATAAAATATATGTTTTGGGAAAATGGAATAAAGGTTTTTGGAAATGTTCTTAAGTAATAAAGGGTGTATTTTTGTAGAATTCTCTCACGATCACTTCGGTGATCAATGTAGCATTCCGAATTCGGTCTGGACTCTTAGGCGGGGTTTGGGGTGTTACATTACTTTCCCCTTAACTCATTACAAATTACTATTTTTCTCCCCCTATTGCTGAGAAAACTATCAAATCAAAATAGTAATCAAAAATCATGTCATAATTGAATCTCCAAAATATTTAAAACATATAATAATACAAGGAGACTCATAATTAATATATATTCTCAACTTTCTTTTAGGATTCACTCATCTTTGTAACAGCCCAATTTTAGCTCTAGTCGGAACAGTGGTTCCGAGACCACGAATCCGACATAGTAAAGTTTATTTTTATTATATTTTTATGGTCTAAAATTTTATGGAATTGTTTTGTGAAAATTTTGTTCGAAAATTTTGACGTTTGGGCACTCAATTTAGTCAAAATGACTAAATTATAAAAAGTGCAAAAGTTGAGTTTTACATGCTAGAGGTTTCCAAGTGTTATGAAATTTTAAATTGGAGGTCCTTATATGGTAATTAGACCATTGGTTAAGTTGGTGGACAAAAATGGACATGGTTAGGCATGTTTCCAAAGTTTTTCATTAAGGGCATTTTGGTCATTTAGTTATTAAAATGAATTAAAAAAAATTAAAAGCCAATTTTTGTTCATCTTCAACCCCTTGGTCGAAACTTTCATGGAGAAACCATGGCTAGGGTTTTTCAAGCTTCGAAGCTCGATTATCAAGAAAAACAAGGTTCGGATCTAGATCGGGGAAAAACAAGTAATTGACAAATAAGTCATTTTCACCGATTTTGCTTTCGAGGTAAGTTTGTATGTAAATAATGCATCGTTTTTACTTATGTTATCTCATTTTATTATGTTTTATGAAATGTGGCTGAATATTGAATGAAATTGACAAGTATTAAAAAGTGAGAAATTTCCCGGTTGAACATTAGGAACAGAATAGGATACAAGTGACGTGTCACTGGTGACTCAAGTGTGGTACTATGTGAAGGCCACTTTTTGAAGAAGGTAGCTTTGACTACAAGGGTGGTGCTATGTGCAGGCCACCGAGTATCCGTTATTATTCTGATGTGTTCAACGGGAAATGACTAGGTGTAATTGAATATGACTATATGATGAATAAGTGCAGGTAGGTGTGTGTAAACTTATAAGCAATGTGCTCGATATGTGATCGAAATTTGGTAAGATTGCTATGGAGTAAGTGTTACAATGAGAGTTGCTGCAAAGAAAACATGAAAGAGTAAAATTTAGTAATAAAACAGTTTTGGACAGCAGCAATTGTGTGACTTTGAAAAATCACCAAAAATGGTGGAAATCAAATTATAGGTTGAATAAGATATGAAATTAAATCTTATTGAGTCTATTTTCATATAAAGGAAATGTAAGCAAAAGAATTTCATATTATGAGATATTTGAATTTTTGTTATACAGAGTCAGAATGATTTAGGAATCCCCCATTCTGATTTGGGAAAATCATTAAAAAATTTACAAAAATAATTATGGCTTATAATTTATATTCTTAAAATCCTTAATAAGTCTATTTTTTTAAAAAAAATAAACGGGAACATCATCTAACTCCCGTATGAGGAGATAATTAATTTTTAGTGAAGAGGGGTCGGAGCTGTCAAATAGCAAAATAGGGGTAAATTTAAAGATTTTACTATACTTATTGGCTAAACGATAAATTCTGAAAATTTTATGGTAGAAAGATATATGAGTCTAGTTTCAAAGACATTAAGTGGATCTTAATTTTGAATTCTTTAGCTCAAGATATAAATAATTTAGTGACTATGACTCGAATGGACAGCTTGATATGAACATAAGTAAATAGTGGAATTATGTGCAGTTATGATTGTATTACTTTAAGAACATATTGTGAGAATTGGTGAAAACATGTTAATAAATTGCTTATTATTTTTATACGGGCTTACTAAGCTATATAGCTTACCGCCTCCCTGTTCCTCATTTTGTAGGGTCACTAAGCAAGCTTGGGTTGGAGATCGTCGGAGATTCTATCACACTATCAAGCTATCATTTGGGTATAAGTGAATGATGGTTATGAGTTTATTCAATATAAGCCAAATTGGGTTGGATGTAATTCGTAGCCATGCAAATTGGCTTATATTGGCTAAATGGTTGTAAGCCCATATAAGTGGTTTATATTTGCTTGATATATGATGGTTATGAGTTTATTCATATGTTAATGCCCTTTGAGTGCAAACTTAGCATGGAATGATTTGGCAAGGCCTAATGTTATAATGCATGATAGTTGATGGTATGAAAATGATACGATATTACTTGATTGTAGTTGTTTTTGAAGGCATTTATATGCCATGATTTGTGCCATGTGATGTTTTGTGAATGTGTGTAAGTAAGGGTGACAAAATGGCTTTGAAAATAGCCTTGTATTTGTCCACACGGATAGACACACGGGCGTGTGTCTAGGCCGTATGTGACACACGGTCAGCCCCATGGGCGTATGATCCGGCCATGTGTCTCTTGTACCTTAATTTAGGCAAAAAAAAGTCCAGAATTGAGCACACGGGCAGAGACACGGGTGTGTGCCTCAGCCGTGTGTGCTATACGGCCTAGCACACGGGCGTGTGACTTGGCCGTGTGACCTAAATTTGATGATGACGTCATAAACAGAATGCACCCTAAGGTGGGCACGGCCTGAAGCACGGGCGTGTCCCTTCACCACACGGGCGTGTGGACCTGTTTCATGATGAAAATTTTCTAAGTCTCCCGAGAGTTTCTAAAGTTCTCGGTTTAGTCCGGAACCGTTCCTAATGTATGTTTTGGGCCTTGTAGGGTCGTTTAAGGGATGATATGAATGTTCATGAAAAGTCTTAAATTTGAGTGGAAATTTGTGTCTCGGTTTTGTATGAATGTTTGTGTTTAAGTCTGGTAATACCTCGTACCCTTTTCCGGTGTCAAATACGGGTAAGGCTTTTTACAATCTTTGTGCGTTGTGGTGGAGCAATTAGAACATATATGCACATACAAAAATTTAAAGATGAAAATATTTAGCTCTTGACCAAAAATCAATTGTAATGAGGAGTATTTATAACTTATTGGCTTAATGTGTACAACATGTAAATCAACATTATCTCATGTTGAAATAAGAAGTTTAGTTCTCATAAGTAATGGTTTAAACATTAATCAGAGGTATTCAATCAATAATTTCTCTAAACCATTATGCCCATAAAAAACAAGTTTTTTCAATTTTTTTTCAAACTCAATCAATAAAATATTGAGATATAAACTCATCAGTATTAGCAAGATGAATTGCCTTAATTGCATGATTTGAAATTAATTATTTAAACAAGCAATCTTGTAAACGAAAGGTTGCAAATTGTAACACATATGTGATTATTTTTTAGATGCATCTACCAAAATCATATAATATCAAACCATCCACATGGTGGATGAATGGGCCCATATTCATTTCAGAAATGCAAGACATTAAATCTTAGCTTTAGCTAGTGAGTTTCTAACAATCAATTTTCATTGAGAACAAGCAACAAATGAGAATTCTTTAAATTAAAGAATCTTCTGGTTCTTTAATGAATGTCCATATGAATTCTCAATTAATTTTCGCATCATATATGATCCAGGATGGTCTAACTGGTCACGCCAAGTAGTAAATGCATTTGCATCAGTAAACTTCTAGTTTACTTTAACATGCATTTCAATTGTACTAATAATGTCAATATAAATTTTGACAAAATGATAATTTTGCTGTCATTCCTTTTACTTTGTATCCATATATAAGTACTATTGTGACATTTACTATTGGAAATGTCTAAATCAATGTGAAGTCTAAATCACTATTTTCAGGTGTACAACATGTACATAACCAATGACTTTTCATATATAAGTTTTCTCTCTTGCAAGTTCTCATCAGTAATATTTTTCCACGTAATTTTAATTGAGAACTTATTTTGAATACTTCAAATTTATACTCACAGTTTAAAAAAAAACTTGCAACTTCAGGTGCATCTAACCACAACGAGCTTTAGAAAGAATTACCATATTCTATTGCTCATAAGTAGATTTTTCACAGTCAAATATTTTGCTTTCAACCCCTTAATGGGGATGATGACAAAAGATCACAAAGATAGTCACAATCAATTCGATTTAATTACAAGAGTAATCAATATAACTCAATCTTCCCCTTTTTTTTCATCCTTTCAAAATAGATATTTATACCAATAGTGATTCATATGAAATATAATTTTTTCTTCATTCACAATCTCAATATAATATCCATTATAATGAATATATTTTAAAACCAATGGATTAACTATCACAAGATATTAATATATTATCTCTTCTAGAGCTTTCAACTAATTTTATACTACCAAATATTGTAATAATATTGGTTTATATTTTCTTTTGCTTTCACTTCAGGGAATGCAATAGATTTACTAATATAAACTTATAAACGTCCCAATAGATTATTTATTTCATAATCTGCATGGATTTCAAATCAAAATCTATCTATTCATGTTGTCATGATTAGTCTCCAATTATAATAAACATGATATAATAAATAAATTATAGTAAAATATACCTAAGATTCTTTAACATTATCGTTATCACCCTAGCTGAGTGGTTAAAGGCTCTAATGATTACCTATAGTGCACAGGCATCAATTGAAATAGCAACAACTCTAGGAAGCAATCGACAATAGGAAATTTTTTTGTGACTTATGGATAAAAAAAATTAAAAGTGAATCAAGCTGATAACATGTTATAAAATAAAAGACAGAGAATAAAGAATAAAGAGAATGAGGGAGCAAAGAGAGCGTATTTTATTGATCAATCAGAATGTTTACAATGCTTTTCCAAAGCCTCTATTTATAAGCATAAGAAGTATAAATGAAGTAGAAATCTACTTCTAATCACTATTAGAATATAAAGTACATTAAAACTTATATTGATCTTAATCGACATCCTGTAACACCCCTTACCCGTACCCATGCCCGGGGACAAGTACAAGGCGTTACCAGACAGACATACAGGTGGAACCAGAAAATACGGGTCATAAAATTTCTTTTCAACCTTAAGTCGATTTATTTGCATGGGCCTATGAGGCCTTTATTTAATACCAAGAATAAATCGGAACAAAATCGGATCTTCAGCATGAATTCCTTGAACAATATCCCACACGCCCGTGTAGGGGTTTACACACGCCCGTGGGTAGGTGAACACGCCCATGCCCCCAAGCCATGGGGCTATACTGACTTATGGACACGGTCATGGCACATGCCCGTGGGTTCACCCTGTGTCCATAACTTGAGCATCCTATTAAATTAACACAGCCAAGACACACGCCTGTGTCTCTAGCCCATGCTTGATGCTAACTTAAAATTTTAGGTGCAGGGGACGCACGGCCATACCACACGCCCATATGAGTGGCCCGTGTGTCACACACGGCCTAGACACACGCCCGTGTGTCTCACCATGTGGACCATATTAGGCTATTTTTCAAGCCCTAGGTTACCCCTTTACCACACTTATACTTATTGGATGTCAATTAACAAGCAATATTCACTTAATACTTATGAATTGTCTCCATAAAACCTATTTGCATGGAAACCTCATATCATTGGTTTACGCATGCCATAATGTTCCTTAGTAGTCTGAGGGATGATAGCAATATTTGCCTCAACATTGGATTTTGGCTCATTATTTACTCACTGTCAATTATGATCCTCCCAATTCTGATGAATTGGTCACATTACACAAATATGTCTATATTATGACATATACATAAACATTTAACAATTCATTTAGCATGATGGTGGGATAACATACCAAAAAAGACCATATATCAAAGCCATTACAAAATGTATAAACAAGGCATCCAAGCCTTTACATTGCTTAGCCAAATGGCTTTTAACAAAATAACTCAAAAGCACCTATATATGCCAAATTAACAAAATAAAAGTATTCATATACCAAAGCGGACCTAGTTGATAGTGTGTTGTAATCTCCAACCGTCCTCCAAGCCTTATGAGTCCACAAGCTCTAAAAAGTAGGAGAAAAGAGAGGAGTAAGCATTTACATGCTTAGTAAGCTCGATTAACCGGAAAGTAAACTTACCAGCATTCAACCATATTTGATTAGTAAACTCAATTAGCTTGAAATGCTTTTCCTAATCATGCACTCAATCAATGTGTTAGATACATATATATATATATATATATATATATATATCAATAACACCATGGATTTAACTTAGATGAGCTCATCACTTTACAATTCATCTTATACAGGTGTATCATATTAGTCTCGTTGAGTTTATAGGTAATCTCGATAAAAATACGCATTATCCGTCAATTCGTGTGAATGATCATATCAGATATGCACTCCCGTGAACCTCACATTCTTATGGTGAAATTACCAGTCCAGGCTAAATCCTCCATTTAGAAAACTCATAAGGTGATGCCGGGATTACCAGCCCAGGCTAAATCCCATTCATGGCAAGCATGCTTGATGAGCTAGGATCTGAATTACTAGTCCAGGCTAAATTCAGACCCTATTTGGATTACCCGTCCAGGCTAAATCCACAGTGCACACTTATTCTTCGGGAGGCTTAATCATTCGGAAGGAACACCCGTCCGGGCTAGATCCTTTTCAGAGATGAGATCAATGGATTACCCATCCGAGCTAAATCCTTACTGCAACACATGCAAGATCTCATTTTTCATGTAAATTAGGGTTTCTCCATCGGATTTCCCACTCAACCTCAACCGAGACGTTTTTCATCATTTCATTATACAATTGTATTTTATATAATTACACATTTTGAATAAATGCAATTCATTATCATACATTTATTAACGTATACAATTTAGCATAATATATGTTTACTTAGGGTTATCTGAACTTACCTGGTATTCGTTTGTTTAATGTTTCGGTCACTCTGAAACCTTTCGTTTCCCTCGATCGACCTCCGAAATTTTTTCCTCGAGGTCTATAACAATAAGAATAAATTATTAACCATTCATTTAATCCATTTCAAGTCTAAATTCCACCCCCGATCAAAATGACCATTTTGCCCCTAACCTTTCATATTTTTACAATTTAGTCCCTAGGCTCGTATAATGAAACTTATGCAATTTCTACCTTACCCAAGCCTAGTCAAACATTTTTCTCTCCTATGATAACTCTCATTTTCCATTAGTTTCACATTTCTACCACACATTTTATAACTTTCACAAAATAGTCCCTATAAGGGTTTTTCATGAAAATCACCTAGAAAAAGATGTTTAACATACAATATCCTTTCATATTCCTCCATAAACCCTCAAAATACAAGCATGTCATGCATGGGTAAATTTTTAAACATAAACCCTAGCATGAAATATGGGTAGAAATGGAAAGAACAAGTTATCGGGATCTCAAAAATACGAAAAACTTAAAAACGGGGCTTGAGAGCACTTACTATTGAGCTTGGAAATTAAAGAAACCTTAACTATGGAGAGCTCAAAATTTCGGCAGCAATGGGGAAGAAGATGTCTGATTTTTGCTTCTTTTTTCCCTTTTTAATTCATTAAAATGGTAAATAACCAAAATGCCCTTAGACCCTTTCTTTAAAATTCATCCATACAAGCCCATTTTTTTGTCCAAATTTCTAGAAATTGGTCAAATTACTATTTAAAGATCTCTAATTCATAATCCAAAGCAATTTCATACAAATTGCTTTTAAAATCCATGTTTTGAAACTTATTCAATTTGGTCCTTAATTCCCAATTGAACATCTTATACTTAAAATTTCTTCATGAAACTCTAATGTAAACATATTCTCATATTCTAAACCCCATAAAAATCATAAACTAAATATTTTAACGTCAGATTTATGGTCTCGAACTACTATTCCGACTAGGCCCTATTTTGGGATGTTACACATCCATTTAATAAGATATTCATAACAACAACAATATAAAATGACTAAAAAATAACAAAGCTGTTTTGCCTTAAACACTACAATAGCCGAGACAAATTTTTAACACTCCTCATTGCTTTAGTTGATACAAATTCTAAGCTTTTCTTTGAGAAATTCAAATTTGCTTCTTGGTAAAGTTTTAGTACAAATATCTACCAATTAAAGATTAATATTATAGTACTTTAATCTAGCTGATCATTCGCTTTGCGAATTTCTGAGAAAGAATAATTTGATATTGAAATGTTTGGTCTTCCCATGAAAAATGGGATTAACTAAGATATCAATAGCTATTTGGTTATCTACAAACACCTCTGTGCATTCTTTATAAGAGGGCAACATCCACACAAATCCCAATATGATTCAAAGTTCTTTTGAAGGAGAAGACTCGATGGCTTTAGACCGAATCCTAATGTTTTGGACAACAAGCAATATGAGTTTTTTAAGCTTTGAAAGATGCTTTCTTGATATCTAAGAACACGAAAACAACAAGTAATGTGAATGATAATCAAGATGAAGATTTGATTGTAGTGATAAATTTGAGGTTTTATATATGTTGATGTGTGGTTTAAGTCTTATCATTTGCAATTTTTATTGATTTTATTACAAAGTAAAAAAGACTAAAATATCTTCATAATAATATATCTTATTCTAAATATGGAGGGATATGCTTGTAATTTTTTCAATCGAATTAGTGTCTAATTGACTTGTGACACCAACTTAATTAAAAATTTAAATAATAGTATGATGAGTGAATCGTTCGTTAAGTTTAAGTACTGTATTTAATACAATAACAACATCCACTACTTTATGATGTAATTTATTCATTATTGAATTGCATTGTTTACTTTAAAAATCATATCATTAATTTAAATATATTTTTAATAAAATTAATACATTTCATTGCTTAAAATACTATTTGATACATAAATTTGGCTTTAATGTTAAATTTGGTATTTAAGTTTTTATTCATTATTATAAAAAAATTAAAATAAAATTACTTTATATTATTTAATTGCAACCAAATTGACCCAATGAACTAATCTGAATCTAAAAAGCTAGTGGTAGAATAATTTAGTGGGACGGCTCTAGAGTTCTTGCCATTTTAAGTATGTCTAGAGCAAATAGTAAATTTATATTTTTTTCATTTTCTAACTATTTCTTATTTTTTAAAATTCTATCTAATTTTTTGTTTAATTAATCATAAGGTGATATTGTTTAAAATTGTTTGTTCTACTAAAGTTTAAAGTAACAATAACATAGAGAAAAAATGAAAAATGTTTGGTACTAGTGAGCAATAGGTTGTGGGATGTAATGGTAAATGATACGACATGTGGGGTGGCGTGTATGCGTTTACGCATTGGTAGACTCTCATTGATGTTAAGGTTCTCGGGTAATGATGTTGCGACAAAATGTGACACATTTATGGGTTTTGATAAACAATGTTGGGATGCTTTTGTTTTATTAACAAAGTTGAACTTAATTAGGCATATCGTCGACAATGTCAACATCATTATTTATTATGATTTTAATCTTATAAATTTTATTTTTTTATATCCCAAAATTTCTCATAACTTAATATAGTTTTATGAGTTTATTAAAAATAATCATGTTATAATACTTAGCAAATTTGAGCCTAAATTTTACTGCTAAATAACTGGAGCGAGCTTTTCTTATAATAAAACAATTTTAATTAAATAATTATAATGCAATTTTATAAAAAATTTACTTATTCTAATTTTTAAAATAAGTAATAATAATTGGTAATATATTAGCTAGAATTTTTTAAAAGATTTTATATATAACATTATTCATATAATTTTTAAAATTTTAAATATTTATGCAATGATAAAAATTAATATTATATGATATATAATATTTTTATGGTATTAAAATATAATATTTAAATAACATATATATAAAGTATTTTATAATATTTTTAGAAAATTTTATTTTATAATAGTGGTGAGAATGAAAATTTTCCATCTCTAATTGAAGTAAGCATCTAATCCACGTGTCAAAAACTCATTCATCTAAGCATCAAACAGCGACGTCAGCATCCACCCGATTTTCTCTCTTTCCTTCACACCAGACGCCTTCTCTCTATATCGCAACCAATGGCGTCAACGGATCAAATAAACACTTAACCAAACAATCAATCAATAATTAGAAAAGAAAAGACAAGAGCGGCCGTTTTACTTCAATTCTTCTGCCGGCGACTTTGAGTGACGATTTCTAGGCGGCTATTGTTTTTATCTTCCAAGTGCGGTTTAAGGCTTCAGTGCGTGCGGAGAATGGGAGGGAGTCGGGGTTATTCGGCGAATCCTAGCGACTACAAGCTTCTAGAAGAGATTGGTTATGGCGCCAGTGCTACTGTTTATAGAGCGATCTATCTTCCTTTTAACGACGTTGTAGCTATCAAGTGTTTGGATCTCGATCGTTGCAACAGTAATCTGGTTCGGCTTTTTCCTCCTTAATTGATTATTAGTTTTCGATTTTTTTTCTTTATCTTTTACTGTTTCTAGTCAAATAAATGACTGTAACTTAATTTGATTTTAGTTAGTTATGATTATAAATGTTGTCTTACTAAAATTGGAAATGATTGTGGGTTTCTCTGATTGAAATTCGTTTCTTTGAATTCGGAGTATATTAGGTCTTGAATTATGATTAAATTGAAGTTCTTTCTCTTGCTATTTGTTCCTTTTCGAAAATTTCTAAATTGAAAGTTGTTCCTTCCATTGCTTATGAGGAAGCTAGAAAAACCAACTTAATTTGTTATTCGAATCATACAATTTAAATATGACCTTCCTTTTGTAGCATCCGTTCTATTTATTTAGCTGAGGCATTTCAGTGCTGAATTGACATTTGCTACTGCGCGTAATAGTGTGTCCACATTCCATCATTACTTAAATCTAGGTATCTTCCATCGGGGAACACTTCACAACGCTGCCACTACTGAATATTTGGGATTTTTCTTTTTCGTTTTTTTATGAAAGTTTCTGTGAGTTTGTAATATGCACATAGAGGAATTGAATTATTGTGGAGTTGATATGTCAAGGCGATGATTATGTTCTCACAGAATTTTTGCTACACAATTTGAGAAACGACTGAGAGATTAGAGTTTAAATTTGTCACTTGTTTGTGGTGGGATTAAAATCCTGTTCTGCTAAACTGTTTTCTAAACGAAGGAGACAGCTCTACTCTCTTTACGTTTCTTCTCCTTTCCTTAGTTTCCTCTTAATCCAAACAAAGCCTTAGTTCCGATTCATGCATATTCAACTTCTGGAATGTTTGTTGTTTTGTATATACGTCATCAATCACTCTACTGAGAAGGTTATAAATTTGATAATAATATAATCACTCAATATGTCTGCATGCCGCAATTTACTTTGGCTATTGGAATTTTATTTATCATGAGAGATACAGTTTAGGTCTGTATTTCTACTCTTCATGTTAGTGGATGCATCCTCTGTTTATGATATACTGACTCTTGATGGCTAATACTCTTTTGTAGGATGACATACGTAGGGAAGCTCAAACAATGAGTTTGATTGATCACCCAAATGTTATACGGGCATATTGTTCATTTGTAGTTGACCGTAACCTGTGGGTAGTCATGCCATTCATGCCAGAGGGTTCTTGTTTGCACCTCATGAAGATAGCTTACCCTGATGGACTTGAAGAGCCTGCCATTGGTTCTATTCTGAAAGAAGCGCTTAAAGCTTTAGATTATCTTCATCGGCAAGGACATATTCATCGAGATGTTAAGGTCATTGCATGATTGACATTATTTTATCCAGATGATTTTATCATTCCTGTGCTTTGATTTTTTTATATTTTTTTTTATTGTATTTGACATTATAGGCTGGGAACATACTACTTGATAACAATGGCACAGTAAAGCTTGCTGACTTTGGTGTTTCAGCTTGCATGTTTGATGCAGGAGATAGACAACGTTCTAGAAATACCTTTGTTGGGACTCCTTGCTGGTGAGCTATCTTTGTCAAACTGGTCAAAGGATTGGCTTTATCCTCTGCTCATCTCCAGTCTGATGCTTTTGAGAGAGTTCAATTTTTTTTCTTTTCTTTTTTAATTATTTGATATCCCTATATATCCTTTCTTTGCAGGATGGCACCAGAGGTCTTGCAGCCAGGAAGTGGATATAATTCCAAGTGAGTTTCAATATGTGTTTGTCAGATTTCAGAATATTTGAGTATATCAAATATGATTCTAAAAATATTCTATCCCTAACTTTAAGGCTGTACAGTATCCCTACAATTATTCTGTTTCCTAGCGTAAAGTTACCTTAGTTAGGCTAACTATGTGTATAAATATGTATGTAATCTCTTGTGGAAAATATTATAGAAAATATCCTGTTTTTCTCATGGTATCAGAGCCTGTTATTTAGCCCGATTTTTGGGATTTTTTAGTCGGTTTCTTTAGCCTTTTTTTTTTCTGACTCCCAATCAATCCTCAAGTCTATAGAACTTGTTCGAGACACAACACATGTGGCTGAATCAAGACCCGGTGAGCAGCTGGGAGGGCTCGAAATTTCGTAAACAACTCAAATCCAATGAGTGAGTTTCAGAATATCCAAGTAGCCTACAAAGCTAAATGGAAAAAATTATCCGAAATGGTCCCAACTGGTTCGTACCTTCTTGAAAGGAAGAGGAAAGGTGAGTCACTTACTCGGGCTGGACCTAAAGAAGGGGACCCTAAGTTTGATGCTTGGGATGAACAAGACTCTATGGTAATGTCTTGGTTATGGAACTCTATGATGCCAAAAATCAGTGATACATGCATGTTTCTTAGCACATCCAAAGAAATATGGGAAGGCGTGAAGCGGACTTATTCTAAAGTTCGAGATGTTGCTCAAATCTATGAAATCAAGACTAAGATTTCATCCACCAAGCAAGGAAGTCGATCAATCACGGAGTATTCCAATCTGTTGCAAAGTTTGTGGCAAGAGATGGATCATTACAGTGCATTGGATGAAGTGCGGTGAAGATGCAAAGACTCTGAAAAGGTTTGTTGAAAAGGATCGAATTTATGATTTTCTTCTTTGGATGAATGTTGAGTTTGATCTTTGTAAGAGTTCAAATACTTGGAAAAGAGGAACTACCATCACTAAATGAAACAATTGCAATTGTTCGTCTTTGAGGAAGGAAGAAGAGCGTTATGGTGGAGAACAATCAAGTGGATAGTTCAGCCTTGGTTACTAATGCTGTAAATGAGAGGAGATTTGGCCTGGAGCAGCCAACTAGTGAAGATAATAGACAAATAGAACGCATACAAAGTCTTTTAACAAGGATTCCGTATGGTGCACCTCTTGCAAAAAGGCTCGTCACACTAAAGACAGATCTTTGGAAACTCCATGGGAAGCCATGGACAACAAACAAAAATTTTTCAAAAAAGGTGGACAATCAAAGGGACAAGGACGAGCAAATACAACTAGACAAATGACTAGATAAAAAAACAATTCTCAGGAATTACCTATTGAATTCAATAAAGAAGAAATTGAGAAGTTAAAAAATTTTTTGGGATCATTGGAAAAACTTTTTCAACAGTACTTGTAGTTTGGCCTTTTAGTGTATATCCTCTCCTCAAAGTTCTAAAGTCTCAAATACTGAGATACCAAAAGTTCTTGGGTCATTGACGCAGAGCTATAGACCACATGACCCACTCCTCACAAAAATTTGTTTCATATACACCTTGTTCTAGTAGTAGAAAAATAAAAGTAGTGATGGTTACGTGATCACACAGTGGCGGTCAAGGTGATATTGTTATAAACAAAAACCTTACTCTTAAAAATGTCCTTCATGTTCCAAAATTATTTACTAATCTTTTATCCATTAAAAAATTACCAAAGACTCGTAAAGTGGTTTTCTATCACAATCGGTGTCTTTTTGTAAAGCAGAATACGAGGAGGATGATTGGACATGCTAAGGAAATAAATGGCCTATACTATCTTGAAGAATCCAGTGAAGAAGTTAGTGTTCTGAATTCCTCACCTTTATCTCTCATATCCGAGTCTATTAAAACCAATAAAGACCAAATTTGGCTCTATCACCTTCGCCTTGGTCACCCATCGTTTAGAGTCCTTAAAATTATGTTTCCTTCACTATTCAAAGGATTAACTGTTGAAAAATTTCATTGTGACATTCCAGCTCCTGTCCAGCAACCAAACACTCTCATTCCAGCTCTGAACACTCCCATTTCGGCTCCTGTCCAGCAATCAAACACTCTCACTCAGACCTTGCCTGCTACTTAACCCCGCCCAACTTGAAACAATGACCCTATACAACTCAAATCGAGCCTAGTACACCCAAATCACCAAGAGGAATTGGGACACTACTAAATGCATTCTTGGTTTACTCAAGGAAGAAGGCATCGATGCAAGTTCAATCATCTTCTTCTCCTATCGACACGAGGTAATCTGTTGAACCTACTTTGAATTCTAATACTACTGATTTAGATGATTTTCCCATTGCTATTAGAAAGGGGACTAGAGCTTGTACAAAACATCCCTTGCACCTATTCATGTCTTACAAAAACTTGTACCATAACCACAAAGCCTTTCTTACTAGCCTAAATTGCTGCTTTCCATTCCTAAAAGCGTATTCGAGGCATTAGAAGATGAGAATTGGAGAAATGCCATGAAGGTTGAAATGGAAGCTCTTGAAAAAAATAAGACATGGGACTTAGTGAAATTAGGAAGGAAAGAAAGCTGGTGGGATGTCATTTGGGTGTGCACAGTGAAATATAAACCGGTGGGATGTCGCTGGGTGTGCACAGTGAAATATAAGTCAGATGGTTCTTTGGAGAGGTACAAAGCAAGGTTGGTTGCTAAAGGGTACACTCAAATGTATGGGATAGACTATCTTTAGACATTTGCCCTGTTGCAAAGATGAACACTGTAAGAGTGTTGTTGTCACTAGTCGCCAACCGAGGCTGGAAATTCTGATAATTTGACATAAAAATGCCTTTTACACGGTGACCTTGAGGAGGAAGTCTATATGGATGTTCCTCCGTGATTCGGTCCAAATACTGAGACGTGGCGGTTTTTGCAGACTAAAAAGGCTTTATATGGACTAAAACAGTCCTCGAGGGCTTGGTTTGGAAGATTTACCAAAGTGATGCTCAAGTTGGGGTATAAACAGAGTTAAGGAGATCATACTACTTCGTAGAAACATTCATCTTCGTGGGGAGTGATTGTTTTATTAGTCTATATTGATGATATTATTGTGATTGGTGATGATTTAGAAGGAATGGAGAAGTTAAAAATGCCTAGTAAAAGAATTCGAAGTCAAAGAACTAGGTAAGTTAAAATATTTCCTTGGTATTGAAGTGGCACACTCTCGGGAAGGAATATTCATATCTCAAAGCAAAAATACATAGTTGATTTGTTGATGTAAACAGGCAAGTTGGGTGTAAACCAGTGAGAGACACCCATAGAGATGAACCACAGACTCGGAGATGTATTAGAAGATACAGTTGAGTTGATAGAAGGTCATATCAAAAACTTGTGGGGAAGCTTATTTACTTGTCCCATACTGCACGAGATATTGCCTATCAGAGGTGTTGTAAGTCAGTTTATGCACAATCCTAAGGAATAATATCTTAGTGTTGTATATCAAATTCTATAGCACTTAAAAGGCACGCCAGGCAAAGGGATCTTATTTAAAAAAAGAGAAAATTTAACCCTTGAAGCCCATACCGATGCAGATTATGCAGGATCTATGGTTGATAGAAGATCAACCTCTGGTTACTGCACTTTCCTAGGAGGCAACCTTGTGACTTGGAGGAGTAAAAAACAAAACGTTGTGGCTAGATCTAGTGTAGAAGCTGAATTTAGGGCAATGGCTTTTGGAGTTTGTGAGTTGTTATGGCTAAAGATTATATTGGAAGACTTGAAGATCAAGTGGGAAGGTCCAATGAAGTTGTATTGCGATAATAAGTCTGCTATCAATATCGCACATAATCCAGTTCAACATGATCGAACGAAGCACGTTGAGGTGGATAGACATTTCATAAAGGAAAAACTGGACAGTGGCTTAATTTGCACTCCATTTGTGTCCATTGATGAACAACTAGCAGATATACTTACCAAAGGATTGTCTGGGAAGTTGTTTTAGAAATTAGTAAGCAAGCTGAGAATGGATGATATCCACTTCCCAGCTTGAGGGGGAGTGTCAGATTTCAGAATATTTGAGTATATCAAATATGATTCTAAAAATATTCTATCCCTAACTTTAAGGCTGTACAGTATCCCTACAATTATTCTGTTTCCTAGCGTAAAGTTACCTTAGTTAGGCTAACTATGTGTATAAATATGTATGTAATCTCTTGTGGAAAATATTATAGAAAATATCCTGTTTTTCACAGTGTTTATGATTTTTAAAATGATTTTAGGTCTTAGAATTTTGCCCAAATACATTGGATCAACATACAAGTAAGCATGTATATGAGGGGACGTAACTATTTTCCTCTTCTTGGTAGCAAGGGTTGGTTGTGATTTGAACCTAAAAGTTGTCCTGATTTGATCCAGGCAAGTTATTTGTTCCAAAACCTCAAATTTCATTTTATCTATTCATCATAGCTTTCTGTTGAAGTACCTATGTACCTCAAAGCCATCAGCTTTGCATATTCATTGCAATGCATGTTAAAATATTAAAATGGAATTATGGCAATCTGGTTGTATTTTGTATAGCTATTAGGTTTGGATTGCATTGAATATGGCTTCGGTGCTTATAGAGTTGATGTAACTTGGTATATTTAGAGAAATGATCCATTTTGTTTTCCACCATAATTTTGTAATTTTATTAATTGGTTGCATTATTGCACAGGGCTGATATATGGTCATTTGGGATAACAGCATTGGAGTTGGCTCATGGTCATGCACCTTTTTCAAAATATCCACCAATGAAGGTATCTAATCCCATTTGAAAAAATATTAAATGGTGAGCAATGAGGGTTTGATATATGAGTTCTTAGTCAACATTTTATGTCTTAAAACTTTGCCTTCTAACAATAAACAGGTTCTCTTGATGACCATACAAAATGCTCCCCCGGGACTTGATTATGATCGTGATAAGAAGTTCTCTAAGGTACTGCTATTCTTTCTGGATACAGTGACATGCATTTTATTTGTCAATACGTACACATAACGTTGATTGAGGTGTTTAATTGTGTTTTGCAATTGCTTATTTGTCATAGCAAATTTCTAATTAAAGGACTTCCAGTTGTAATCAGTCTTTTAAAGAAATGGTTGCCATGTGCCTGGTGAAAGATCAAACAAAGAGGCCTACTGCAGAGAAATTATTAAAGCACTCCTTTTTCAAGCATGTAAAGCCTCCTGAGCTTTCCTTGAAGAAATTATTTTCTGATCTGCCACCACTTTGGAATCGTGTGAAAGCTCTTCAGGTTGCTGCTCTCACTGCCACAGCTCACAATGCAGGTGTTTTGTACATTTTTCCACAATGTTTGTCTAATGTAATCCTTCTTCTTTTCTGCAGCTTAAAGATGCTGCACAACTAGCTCTAAAGAAAATGCCTTCAGCAGAACAAGAAGCTTTATCACAGGTTAGGAGTCATCAATCAGAAGTTATCTTTATCTTAAATTGTATTTGCCTTTGCTTCAAATAACATATCTGTGAAAGTTTTAACTGTTGAGTTGGGTACATTTGTATTTTCTTACTGCTGGGGGTGTTATATTGTCTTTGTTTGTCAGAGTGAGTATCAAAGAGGAGTTAGTGCCTGGAATTTTGATCTTGACGATTTGAAAGTGCAAGCATCTTTGGTAGGACATATTTTTAGCTTTACCTTTAATAATAAATATTTTAATATAGAGACATAGTATGGGATTTAATTTCTTTGCTGGTTATATCAATTAGTGTATACTAAATTTTTTCACTTTAACATTCTAAGGTTTGTGATGATGATGACATTCATGAGTGCAAAGATGATGATGAAAGCATGAAATCAAGCCTTGGTCATAAGGTCAGCGGTTGTATTTTTCTTTTTTTTTTTTTGCCTCAGAAATCTTTGATACATCTTTGGACTAGGTTGAAATACTACCTTCTGTACTTATGTAACTTGAAATTGTATCTTTGTCAAATTTGTCCTTTATAACAAACTACATAATTGGTTCTTGTTATTGGCTGACATGACAGGCTACAGCTTACTGTGAACCTAGTTTGGGAAAGTTGAGTTTAAATAGGGAAGTATCTCAGGCTGAATGTAGAGGTCCAGGAAGTATCGAGTTGTTACAAATTGATTGCTTGAATGGAAAGGGAAAGAATCTGGAATGCGATATAGTTGAAGCTGGTTGCCAGGAGATTCTCGGTTTGAAGAAAAATGGATCAATCATTGATGTTATGGGATCAACTTCAGAAAAGGATGTGGTCTTAACCAGGGCTAATACAGTGAAACCTAGGGAAACCCAAACCGGGCCACTCACACCTGGTGTTGTTCTTAGTCGTTCATCTTCGGATTGGGTTCATAACTCTGAAAGGTCAGCTGTATTTCATGCTTAGGTCTGCTTGGGTGTTCCATATGACTTCTCTCTATGGGCTTTTAAACTGATATGAACCTGTTATTATCCACGTGATCTTTTTTTTTTTTTTTTTGGCATAAGCATGAACACATTTGATTCTAATTTTAGTCTAAATTGGAGCTTATAACATGGGAACGGGACTCAATCTGCTATATGATGGCTGTAAGCCATGATTAGCATTTTAACTTCAAACATGAATGTAGGTCTTTCTTTTTGGACTGTTCTATTGCCTGTGGTTGTGGGAATAGATGCATTCTATAAATTGGGCTAGTTAATTCACTCACATGTTTTTACTCTGCTGCTGAATTATGTTTTATTAAACATGGTTTAAAATATACTGCTGTTTTGGGTTATTTTTTAGCCCTCTCCACCACCCCCGCGAAAAAAAAAAAAAAAAAAAAACAAAAACAAAACAGAAGGGAAACTCAAGTCTTGATTCCAATGTTCTTTGGGTTGATTCAACCAAACGTTGATAATGATGGATTGTTTTAAAGTTACATATATATTATAGTTTCCTGTGTTATTTGTTATTGCTTTGGCCTTGATATGGTTTAGAAATTGAAGGACAGGAAAGTGATTTAGCTCATTTGGTTTCATATGTGATTAATATCTTGTCTATTTTAGCCTAAGAAAATAAAGTGGAAGAGAAAATTGTAGATGTTAAGCCTATGGTCTGCTGATGATTAGGTTTGAGAATGAAAGTTTACTTGCAAATGGGAGAGTTCGTCAAGTTCGTAAAGCACCAAGCTTTAGTGGTCCATTGATGCTTCCTAATCGAGCATCTGGGAACAGCTTATCAGCTCCAATTAAACCATCAGGAGGTAACAAATTCATAGCATTTAGGATCATTATTGTTTTTTTATCACCTGGGTCACCACCAGTGCTACTATTATAGCTGCTAGGATATATATATATATTATAGCAAACTTTTCTCCTAAAACAGGGTTTAGGGATTCTCTGGATGAGAAGTCAAAGGCTAAGCTGGTTCAAATTAAAGGTCGATTTTCAGTAACATCAGAAAATTTAGATCTTGTAAGGGTAAGACTCAATTTTAATTCTATATTTGTTCTCCCATGCAACTTCACTAACCAAATATTAATTTCTAGGATATTCCTTTAGGTACAGTTTCACGCCGATCTTTGCAGGTGGGCTATTGGTCTTTGGCTCTTTGCTTAAATATTATTATGTTAACAATATTAATTGTCCACTTCTTATTGGTTGCTCTGTTTCTTCTTGAGTTTCAGACTTCACCTATCAGAAAGTCTGCTAGTGTAGGGGATTGGATACTTGAATCAAAACAAGTGGTTTGTGATCTATATCTTTCCTTCAACGTGGTTGATTATGAATTTTTGTACTGTTTCATTTATTGCAACATTTTGCATCTTGAAGCTTAGGGATCTCTTATTAACAGAGGAACTGGTATTAAGGTGTGTGCCCTAGTAATAAGGTGAGGCACAAATCAAGGAAAGTTCCTCTCTTCCTTCTGGTGGGAGACACCTTTATTGAGGCACATGCCATTGAAAAGGCACAGAAAGACTTTCCTCACTCAACCAACTTTTTTCTGTTTGTTTATAATACAACGAACTGATAGTAGCAAAAAGAATAACTTGTTATTTTGCTTCAATAAAGGAAAGGTGCTAACATCAATGTATTAACAACTTGATAACCACACTTTATGGAAATCAATTATATATTCATCTCATCTTTTATGTAGCCCTATTGATCTGCTAATGGAAGCTTTCCAGTATGTTGCTGCACTAAATAAGTTGTTTTCTTATGGACCATTTCTTTTCAGGCTATCAATCATACCCCTAAGGATTTGACCAATGGTAGTGTGTCCGCATCAATTCTTACAACTCACCTTCAAAATCTTTTCCAGCAAACCTCACTTCAGCAGGTAAAGACTTTGAGTTGAGACACTATCTTATTTTGTTTATAGATTGAGTGTCTGCCTTAAAGATGAATGATGTTCTCACTGGAAATTTCTTCGGCATGCTAGGATCTTATTGTGAATTTGTTGAATAGCTTGCAGTCAGCTGAGCTTGTAGATGGTCAGTGAAAGCTGATCTTCCTATTACTTTGGCATGATTAAACTAGGAAATACAGTGTTTAGCAGTGTAGTAATCATTTTTCTATTTTGTTTTTCCAGCCTCACAAAATGGAAAGTTGCCTCTTCTACCTCGTTCCGAGAGCAATGGGAATGTGAGAGCCTTGTCTTTGTTTAGTGTTAAGTAATTTCAAGTGGTTTCTTCTTTTGTACCTCTCTGATCTTCGTGTTGTTTGAATAGATTGAACTTGAAACAGCAGCTTCTGAGAGGGAGCGTCTACTGCTCGGCAAGATCTCAGAGCTACAATCTAGGTCGGTTGTCATGAATTCTATACCAAGGAATTTTGTACCTTGGTTTCCCACTACACATCCAACTTTCTTCTGATAGTCTCTTCGTTGAACACTTATTGTGGCAGAATGATGAATTTGAGGGATGAATTGAATGCTGAAAAGTTGAGATATGAAGAGGTGAGTTTCTTACAGAGTTTTTATATAAATGAGAATAGCAGGTTCTACTTTATTCTACGATTGTGGTGTCACTGATTAGAAAAAAAGAAAAAAGAAGCACATGATATATGGAGTAATGATGGGTTAGTAGGGGGTGATGATTTGAACAATGAAAATGCAGTTGCAACAAGAACTAAGGCTCATGGCTGGTGCGGAAGAGAATGGGGATGATGCTGCGTGAAAAAGAATGGGGGCGTCGTCAACAACGTTAGAAACAGAATACGGCAGGGAGTTCTTTTAATTACTGAATAAGCAAATGTTATGCGTACATGACGAGGATGTTTTCTTCCATATTTCCATGTAAATATAATTTATATCCCAGAGTGCAGAGCAGAGGCAAAGCCCATTTATTATTAATTTATTATGGAACGTAACCTATAAGCTTTGGCTTTCTGTAAAGAACATCTTTTGTATATTATTATTGAAAATTGTATATACATACATATACGGAAGTTATTGAAATTTGCAAACAAACCATTTAATATCTTATTATTTCAACTCCTTTGAACTTGTATTTATTACCTTGAATTGTTTTATCTTTATAAAATCGGACTATTTTAGTATTAAAAACAATCTTCATTTTCTTCCATGCTTTCCCCTCGCATATATCCCAAGCTCTTTCAACTGTCACTACCTTTCAAAATCCCTCCACTAAAAGGTTACATAATTTATGCTTCTTGGATTAACGTTAAGGGTTAATATATGTTAGTGCCAAAAGTATTTAGCTTATGTTTAAATTTTTTATATCTAGTTAGTATTTGAATTTGTATTCTTTCATTCAAGTTGATACCTTTGCACCAAGACTGTTAATTTTATGCTTACATGACACTTATAACCAATTTAAAGATGACATGTGGCAACTTTTTAACATGCCACATGGTAAACATAATTAAAAAAATAAAGAACTTTAAAAATATATATATTAATAAAAAAATATAATTTCTTTTGACATCAAGACCTAAACAAACATTTGTCCATATACATTTGAATATGGACATCTATTTTATCCAGATTCATTCTAGATATGTTTTTTTTAATGAGTTTATATTTTTTAATTTTTTTTATAAAAAATTAGTTTTTTAAGGTTATTGTTATTTTGAAATATATATATATATAAAATTTAAATTTATAAAAAGATGTAAAGCATATATAATTAAAAATGTAAGAAAAACCTATAATATTTTGAACAATATATAAATTTATAAAAAAATTTAAAATATATAAAATTATTAAAAAGCATGTCCAGAAGGACTGGACAATGCTCCATCAGGTTCATTCTTGATATCAATTGTTTTATTAATTTATATATTTTAAAATTTTATATATTTTTAATTTCAAAATAATAATATAAATAGCATGATATTTTATTAAAAAATTAAATATATAAACCAACTAAAAAAACATTTGGAATGAATTTGGATTTGTATTCGGACAATCATTGTCCAAATTCATTGTTAATGTTAAAAAAAATATACTTTTTATTAATTTATATATCTTTACATATTTATTTTTATTTTTATTTATACTTACCCCATGACATGCTGAGAGGATACTACATGTCACCTTCGAATTGACTATCAATACACGTTAGTATAGACTAACGGTGTTTGTGAAGAGATACCAACCTAAGTGACATAATACAAATTTAAGTACTAATTAGATAAAATAAATAAATACCTGCTAGATAGTTTTGGACAAGTTCAAGAAACAAAATATCTATATATATAAATAGAAATATTAAAGCTATATATGTTATATATTTTAAAGATTACAAATTACTATAAAATTAAAATAATTTTAACATTTTTGTAATTATTTTTGTATGCTTCAAATATGATTATCTAGCTATTTATTTAATAAAAAACCTTTTAACATGAGATGTATTTAAAATTTCACGTCCATAAGAAGTTGAATTATATTCCATCGAACTATTGTTAAAATATTAATTATATTAAGAATTATAAAAAAAAAACATTATGATAAAATAAAATTATTTTAAAAAATAAAAATAAAAAATTTAGATATATATATGTCTAATTCTTAATATAAATTTTAATATATTAATAAGAAATTACTTTCATTTCCTGATATGGTTTGGATGAAACCCGATCTAATCCTTTCTTTTTTTGCTGAAACACTCAGATCTAATACTTGAAAGTTAATTGTTTTAGTCTCGAAACTCAAAACATTATAATTGATGTTTTTAAAATATAAATATTCTTTCACTAACTTTGTTATCAACTTATGCATTAAATGTCAGCTCAAATATAACATGAAGCATATTTAAAAATACACTGATTAAATTTTATTTTTTATAAAATGTTAATAAATACCCATAATTCATCTCTAACCCTTAAATAAAAGGATAAAACTTTCTTGGGCACACTCTAACCTATGCCAATATACTAATAAAAATACAGATATTAATGAAACTAAAACTCAATCTGCACGAATAAAATTTTAAATATGCATATATCTTCTGTATGAACTACTTATATATATATATATATATAGAAATAATACTTTTAAATTTTAGTGATAGCAAATGTTATTTTAACATATGAAATCTAAGCTATCCATCCACTCAATACACACGTGTATCTAAAATTTAATTGGTTTATTTTAAATATACTTTACACCAACTAAAGACCAGCATGACTTAAACCATTATTGATATGATATAGATAAATGGAGGAGTGATTAAAAGTTATGAAGTTAGAATACTAATTTAAAATAAAGACGATAGTTTGAGAGTTGTTTTGGAATTAAGCCATAAAATAATGACAAGAAAAGAAAGTGCAAATCCCCCGGGAAAATCACGAAACAAGGGGATCCGCCTCTGTTAGTCAGCCTTAAGATATAGGAATGAAAACAGGGCAGACACACATAGTCGCACCCCCTACCAATCTCCCTCATAGAAAATGTCAATTCCTCGCTTCATGCCAATTGGCTCTCCTTTGTTTTTTCTAGATTTAACAGTTATCCCTTGCTTTCACTAGTCTCTGTCTCTCTGTTTTTCATCCGGGTCCTCATTACCAGGCCAAAAGAAGAAGAAGAAGAATAGCTGCAATGGAACCATTTTACTTGGTGGTATTCGGGACTCTGGCCTTCCTGGTTGCAGTACTGGAGCTAAGCAAAACAAGCAAAGATCGTTTTAGTACCTCCTCTGCTTTCAATTCTTTCAAAAACAACTATCTTGTTGTATACTCTCTGATGATGGGTATTCTATCTTTGTGCTAGTTTACATGAAATTTGATTTTCTTATCTGGGTTTCATCTAGAATTTCCTTATATTTTTATGTTTTGTCTAAGGAAATCCATGCTTTATGCCTAGTTTCTCCTGTTTTGGTTTTTCTAATCTTGGTGTTTATTGTACTCAAATTCAGATAATTAAGGATTTGCATTTCATTTGATGAATCTTCATTTGAATTGACAATCATCTGTTTGCTTATCGTTCCGAAACTGATTATGTTGATCATAAAAAAAAAAAAAAAAAAACAGCTGGGGATTGGTTGCAGGGGCCATATGTTTACTACCTTTACAGTCATTACGGATTTGGAAAGGGGGAGATTGGCCACCTTTTCATTGCTGGTTTTGGATCTTCCATGTTGTTTGGTACAGTGGTTGGATCTTTAGCCGACAAAAGGTAAGATGTTGGGTTGTTTTAGACTCCTCACCCAACTTTCTATCCTTACTGGGTTCCCTGCATTCTGAATTCAGGGGTCGAAAGAGGGCTTGTGTCACTTACTGCATAACTTACACACTGAGTTGCATTACCAAACATTCTCCTCAGTACAAGGTTTTAATGCTAGGACGAGTCTTGGGTGGCATTGCAACTTCCCTTCTTTTCTCAGCCTTCGAATCTTGGCTTGTTGCTGAACACAACAAGGTGTGTCATTGCTACCTTCGTTGGTTCAATCTGCAATTTGATGGAACTGTGTTAAGCTTCGGGTTTTATAGTTTCTGTACTTGTGTTTGTTTTGGTGATTGCCTTGATTCTGAATCTGATTACAATTTTGGATTTGACAGCGAGGTTTTGATCAACAGTGGCTTTCTATAACATTCGCAAAGGCAATATTTCTTGGAAATGGATTAATGGCAATTTTATCTGGGTTGTTTGGTAATGTACTGGTGGATAGTTTGAAATTAGGCCCTGTTGCTCCATTTGATGCCGCATCTTGCTTCCTTGCAATTGGCATGATAATTATACTGTCCACATGGACTGAAAATTATGGTGACCCTTCGGAAAACAAGGATTTGCTTACTCAATTCAAGGGTGCCGCTGCTGCCATTGCTGCTGGTAATTCTAACCATCACTTACGATGAATGCCTAGGCTACCAACTATGAACTTTTTTGTTGGGTATTTTTTTCTGTTTTAGTCTGTATGATATGCTGGGAAATATACTAAAGCAAGATCCATGTTTCTATCAGATGAGAAAATTACATTGTTGGGTGCCATACAATCGCTGTTTGAAGGTTCAATGTACACCTTTGTGTTCCTATGGACACCTGCTTTGAGCCCAAATGACGAGGACATTCCGCACGGTTTCATATTTGCAACATTCATGTTATCTTCAATGCTTGGAAGTTCCATTGCCTCACGATTGCTGGCTCACGCTACTCCAAGAGTTGAGAGCTATATGCAGACTGTATTCATGCTCTCCTCAATAGCCCTACTACTTCCTGTTGTCACAAATGTACGTATTTTTGCACATATTTTCTCCATTCTCCCAAAAGCTCCCCGGAAGACTAACTCTTTTAAGTCTCAACAGTTGTTGGTAGCACCATCAAACGTGAAAGGTGGGAGCATCTCATTTTCTGGGTGTATCCAGCTCATTGGTTTCTGCATATTTGAAGCTTGCGTTGGGATATTCTGGCCATCTATCATGAAGATGAGGTCTCAATACATTCCTGAGGAAGCAAGAAGCACTATCATGAATTTCTTTCGCATTCCTCTCAACATCTTTGTCTGCATTGCATTATACAATGTTAGTCTACCATTCAATTTTTTTTTTCTTGTTTCGATAATGCCACCGCAACAAGTAAAAAATCTTTTTGTAAATGGTTGAATAGAACTTTCTATAGTTTTAAGTTTAACCAGTTGACATGCTGTGAGCTGAATGTTATTAAGTAAGTTACCTGTCAGTCACCAAGGTTCATATGGTTTTTAATTTTGTTGCAAATGCAATATTGTTTCTTTGAAAGGTAAAAGCACTTCCCATGACTGTCATGTTTGGCATGTGCTCGGCTTTCCTTTTCATGGCATCTTTATTGCAGAGGCGTCTTATGGTGATTGCGGAGATACACAAGTCGAGTAAGTTGTGCACTTGGCTTTATCATTCTTCTATACGCTTCACCTTGGAGCTTCATAGTGTCTAAAAAGCAACTTTCTTTTGTAATAAATCTTACTGCAGGATCACAAGATTGGCTAAATATGGAAGAGATGGATCCAGAGGGAGTTCCATTAAATGGTTAATTGATTTCAGAGGGAATAAACTTCTGACACTAAACTGTTTTAGTGCTTGCAGCAAGAGCCATTCTCTTGTTAAAACAATGACAGAAATATAGCTTTTAGGTCTTTTTTTGATTCAGGTAATATAGTTCAGAGCTCCTTGATATTGTCTTTTTGAGCTTTCATAATTTTTTTACCTTATGTTGTTCTGGAAACAACTTGCAACTAAAATGGCTATGAAAATTGAAAATCCAAATTGTAAGAATAAGAGAATTTATAATTACAAGTTGCATCTAGTTCCATTTTACACCAAGCATGCAATACTATGCTTAAATCTTAGCTTGAAATTCATGTACAAAAGCACTTGACAGTTTAAATGGAATTCCTGCTCGAAAGCAATATATAAACAGATGTGTTGGTATGCAATATCCTACTTAACCAAGGTATACTTGTTCAAGGTTCACAGAGCAATAAATTTTAGGAATACTATAACTAGGTGAAGAGTGGGCAGCCTTCCACCTTAATACCTTGGGCTGTTGGACAGCTAGCCAGTGGGCATCCATCCAGATCATTTCCCCACCAATCTAAACTAATATTTTCTAATCCCAAGCACAAATATAGCAGCACACCCATAAAAGCAAGCCCAGCATCCAGTGCCCCTGAAAGAACGTAATTGTATCGTTGCCATAAATCCGGTCGATACCTATACACCACGAAGCCAGACAGGAAGCCAACAATGATCCATGTAGTATAGTTGACTGCAGTAGCTGGTGGCATCATGCCTGTCGCACCTATCAGGACTGGCATGTTGATGAGCCTGATCCATTCTTGACTAGGGAAGGCCTTGGAGGCCAACCAGACAAGTAGAGGAGCCACTGCTCCTGCAAGGAAGAACCAATTGACTGCCTCGTAAGTTCCCAAGTCCCCGAAAATTCTGCGGGGTGCTATTAAACCCCAGATGACAGAAGCATCATAAAACACGGTATCACTTGGACATGTCCACACGCTGTTGGAGGCCGTCGTGTCGCAAATATCAGGGATGTTCTCCATCAGCCACCAGGCAGTTCCCAGGTACACAAAGCAAGCAATGAGGGTTCCCACGATCTAAGACAAATGAGGAAGCAACTGTCAAATTATTGGGAAATAAACATTCAGCAGAAGGAAAAGAAAAAAACTACTTTTACTGAGACCTGTGCCATGAACATTGTTCTAGGTGGAATTTTCATATAGTGACCAAGCTTGAAGTCTTGCAGGAAGGTAATGGCCTGTGTCATGCTTATATATCCGTACACCTTGAAGCACATATTAGCTACAGGATATCCTGGATATATATACCCGATTATATATTCGGTGATGATGTTCAAACCTGGTGTCTGCAACATAAATCTATCAGTGATGTAAAGTTGCATATGAATTATTTTTAAGATGTTCAGACAGCTTAATAAACTGTAACTCTGGCAGAATATGATGGATTACCTGGTTTGTAATGGCTGTAATGATGCCTATTGGAAGTGTGAATACAATGGCAATGCCACATGCTAATAGAACCCCCCACCATGGAAGCTGAAGTTGATCATTGTAGTACTGACAGGCAAATACGGTGGCTGCAATATTAACCAAAAGGATGCACACAAACCACCATTCAGGGACTTGCTTATACTTCCTCATGAGTCTGGTGTGTATGTCCATTTTTTTCTCCTGGAAACTAGCTTTGCTTTGCTCCCATATTTCTCTGCAAAACTGTAATCTTCAACATTCCATTCAAGATAAACTCAAGCCTAACTGATCTTTGGTTATTAAAATATGATTTACCTTCCATGGAAGAGCCCAACATGAACAATTGTGGCAGTTAGTGCTGCGAAGCCAACACCATAAGTCATTGCAAAAAATGTGCTAAGGTATAGTGGTCCTTCTTTCTCATAAGCGGCAACATCAAGGTGAAAATTGGAATCAATGATAGCAGTGATATTGTATTCTTGGCCTGTGGAGGTGAAGAGAGTATCGGAGAAAATGGGGAAGGTTTTGGAGGAGTAGACATTAAGCCAGTAGCAGATGGGAGTCAAAACATACATGACGAAGATATATCCCGCAGCAACATTTGCAGTGGCAAACCATGGGCTTGCAAGTGGGCTACCAAGATAAGAGGAGATGGTAGACCAGTCCAAACCAATAGCACCAATTCCCAACCCGTAAAGGCCGGAACCGAGTTGTTGGGCTAGCACAGATTTGGGGAATATCCAGCATATCCAAGAGAGGGAAGTTAGCATTTGGAAAAGGTAGCCAGGGAAGACATAGTAAGCAAAACTGCAAATGAAGGCAATTAGGAAGAATTGGGTTCTGGTCACCCCACCCTTGGCCCTCTCTTCCTTCTCGTGGAGGGCCCTGTCATGATCCCATGTTTGAACAACTGTTATAAATAATGGGTCAAAATATTTTAAGAACCTAAGTTTAGGGCCCTAAGCCCCAGTAAGCAGACGATAATGTTCTTTTAGTTATTTTTAGCTTACTTGAATTTGACATTTTTTTTAATTTGATATTTAAGTATTTTTTATTTGATATATACTTTTTCTTGATATCTAATTTTTTTTGTCTAATTTTGATATTTTTTTTCTTAATTTAATACTTAAAATTTTTTTCTCAATTTAATATTTAAATTTGTCAAATGTTTCTCCAATATACTAATAATGTTATCATTTTATGAGATAGAAAAAATAATGAATTTAAGACTAACATAGGCAGATTATATGAAATTTATATAATGTTTTGACAAGTTTAAATATCAAACTGAAAAAAAAAGGGTTAAGTACCGAATTAAAAAGAAAAAAAGTGTGAAGTTAAAATATCAAATATTATATTAACTGAACTTGGTGTATTGATTCTCATCAGTTAGGTCCAGCTAAGATTTCCCAGCGGAACACTAAAACTGAGCATCGCTATCAGCGTCAGAAAATGAAATCCGAGTTAATAGGCAACTATAGAAAACTACAACATCGCCGGACTCTGGGAATATCCGTCCGGCAATAATACAAACCATAATCGGATTACCTGAAGAGAGAAACTTGAACAAGATTTGCAGGCCACCACATAGCTGCTGGTTCCACTAGGTACCTCCTGAATATACCAGCCCATCCGAACCCCAACACCTACCATTCAAAACCCACCAAACTATTTAATTACAACCAAACCAATACACACACATCAATGCAGCAAGGAACCGACAAAACAGGAACAGACCTGAGTAGTTAAGATGACAATCAAGGAGACAAAGAAAGTAATGTGCTGCTTGTAAAACACCTTCACAACAGTCACAACATGGATGGCATAAACGCTGCCAGCTCCAGAGTTGGCAAAGATTGTAATAAGAACATGTTCTTTGACATTGAAGGGCCCTGGATTCAAGGTGAATTCCCAGCGACTTCCTTTGAAGAAAACACGTTTTGTTATCTTGGCGGCCATCAATTGGCCAAGAGGAACCACTGCAATCTGGGCTGAGATGGCCGTGATTGTCAAGGGTTCTGTGCGGTACAAAAAGAACTGATTAAGAAACGATAACAGGACACATGAAATGGTGCCTAACACCCACATTCGAAACGTCAGCACTGGTAGCGAAGGGTCATCTGTGGTTGGTACGGTTAAGGCCACTTGTCTCACCGGTGAATTTTCTTCTTCTTCCACTTCTTTGATCTCTGCTTCAGATTTTGATGCCAAGGCCCCTGACCTTGATGATGATAGATTGCTATCATCTTCATCCTTAGATACTGCAAATAAACGACAACAAAAACATCAAGATTCATTTGGTTTTACACATTGAAACACACACACACAAAACAAAGAAGAAAACTCACTGAGAGGAGCTCTTATCTCATCTTTGGATTCTTCCATGGCTTGCTTCTGTTCCTTGGCCACTCAAGCAAAAGACAAAAAGAATCAATGTATTCTAGCTTTATAATTATAGCATGTTTTAGCGGAAAATGCCCTGCCGTGAGTTCAACAACTATTGGGAATACTAGATAAGCTGTAAAAATTGATTCATGGCTTGGGTTCAAAATTTTGACTCATACATTAACTATACAAATTAATGTTGGGGTCGACCAACCAGCCTTTCTGCTGGTCCACCTCCAGCGGTGAGACACCTTGTTTGCCTTTTGTTCATTTCTGTCGACTTTGTGTTAAATTTAGTATATTGAAAAGAACCTCAAATTTATCATTTCTATTAAAGCAATGTTTGTTCCGAATTTATATAATTAAGAGATTTGAATCCAAAATTTGGAAAATTTAACCCAACAAAGAAGGGAAGGTACATAGTTTCTCCAACCTAACCCTTCTAACAGCTAACAAAACAGGTATACCTGAATGTCTTAAAAGATTATCTAATGAGATTCAAGAATCTTGTGTCGTCCTGACAATTACATATATACCAAAATACCCCTTTTTTTTACCATGTATTTTATTTTTTTGCGGATCTATGTTTGGACGCTTTGTTTCATATTTTTACTTTGATATTTATTTATTTTTATTTTGATATTTAAATTATTTTTTTTTGTTTCAGTTTATTTAAAAATTATGGATATCATGTGTAACATTTTTATTGATAATAATTTTCTATTTAAAAAATAAAATAAATAAAAATGATAGTTTAGATATTAAAGTTTTAAAAAAATCAAAGTAAAAGCCGCTAACATGAAACTCAACATTTATGCATTTTTTGTTGTAGACAATACCTTAGCTTTAATACCTATCTTACAACTTACCCATACAACCATTGATGGAAAAGATCCATCATACATATGTGCTTAGCACAAGGAATAGTAAGTGTATTAATCTGATCAAGGAAATTTAGTCTAAGTACAAAGTGATAGTCATTGAGTGATATTACCTCAAATTTTCCTTTTCATGATAGTGTCCTCCAAGTTGCAATTCCATTTCTTTTCTTATGCCCATGGGTAGAAGATTTTTTGAGTTTACTGTCTTCATCTACCTAATTGCTTTCTCAACTTTGAAACCAAATCTCTTAATAGTTTTTACAAAATTAACAAATTTGTTGTACTTGTTTTATAAATTTTTTTTGGATATTGGGTGTGATAAACGTTCTGTAGGGTGTAGTATATATATATATATATGTGACACTTGTCACGTCCTCAATTCTCTTGTGGAGTTTAAAAAACTCTGCAAGCAATGTATCAAATAATTATCCTTAGTAAAATATCTTAAAAATTTTTGTTAATTATTTCACAAATTTCAAAAGATAGGTGGAAAAAAAATTACATAGACTTATTAAAAATTTATATAAAAATAAATAAAATTTTAGTTAAAATGGTAAAATCAGAGTGCCTTAGGTTCAAAAATCACAATGTCTGGGATTTTGTTTTATTTTATATAAAAATATTAAAAAGACAAAAAAGCCTTCACAATAATATAATTTTGTAATAATAATTTTTTAGTCATTTCCCAATTGAATTAGTATTTAGTTGACTTGTGACACCATGAACCAGCCTACCCGACAAAGTCTTTGTATCTGGTTACGATTTAGCGTATAGTTGGTAAAATAAGGATAGATATGAGTAAGTAAAACTTTTGTCTTGGCTAAGTATAGAATTATGTGTATTGCGCCATTTGGCAAACTACTTGGCTAAGTATAGAATTATGTGTATTGCGCCATTTGGCGAACTCTTAGTTTTGGCGAGTTTGTGATTTGGCGGACTCTTCTGTTAAATATCTGTTGAACTCAGGTGCTTTAGGTGAAATCGTTAAGTTCGCAATTGTTTAGATTTGTTTATTATTTAAGTATGGTAATTTGGTTAGTTAAATTGAGATTTAGTTAGAACGGACCTAGACTACTGTAGATGATAAGACTTAAATTATATTAAGTGCACTTAATCACAAGAATCAAGAGAGTTAGTGGAATTATCTAATTTTTCCACTAATCCTTGTCTCCAAGCTTAAGTATATAAGGACAGTGGTGGTCTTTTTGAACATTTTTATGTTTTTTTTCTTTTTCCTTGATTTCCTCTAAAAACTCTTTAAAAAGCTAAGTTCAAAAAAGAAAAAAAAACCCTCTTCGAAGTAAGGTTTGCAATATTCAACTAACTTCTATGTTAGTACCAGTTCACTGGTAATTACTGATGAACCCTAGGTTACCCTCTAAGTTTTGCATGCATATATTTTAGAATAGTGTGTGAGGAAGGAAACTTCTTAGTTCTAGATTAAGTGCTGTTGATTCTTGCATGCATGACCAGATTTGATTGATTGATGATGTGATATGTTTAATTATCTTTATTTTCGCTCAAGAAGTTAACGAAGGTCCAAGTGATAAAGACAAATGACCTACTTTATAGACTTGTGTTAGAGTTTCTGGTGAGTTCCTTCTTACTTCCATGTTGTAACACCTCTAACCCATATCCGTCGTTGGAATGGGGTTACGAGGCATTACCAGTCACATCACAACTCAAACAGACATTCATTACATTCCATACTTCTAAATTCATCCACATTTAAAATACTTATCTCATTCAAAAAAAAATTTAGAAACTTTAATATCATTACAAATTTTATCATTTCATACTTAAAAATAATCAAACATGTGTAGTTAATTAACATATACTGAGCATGTGACAAAATATTTATTTCAATAGCTAAATATCAAACATACCACTTCGAAATGAATGCACATGCACATTTTAAAACCAAATGAGCCATATTACACAACTTAATATCCACTCACATATGCAACATTAGCAATAGCCAATATGAACAAATATACCCATTTTCTCATTAAAAAATTTTGCACATATGTACTTATTAATTGAGCCATATTCGAACTCCCAAATTAAACATATCACTTTACAAGTACATTATAGTTCTATTAGCCGAACTTATTGTCTAAATATTATGGCATTAAAACTCCTATAATAAATATCTTCATGACACAAATATTTTCCTTGTCATTACAAACTGAATCATATGCAAACAAGTCATATGCATCATTTATAAATATATTCAATTACTTATCTTTAGCCGAATATGAATGTGCACCATTTATCATTTCATTAATAAATAACTGATTCCATAGGACCATATTTGTACTAATTCGTCTAGTACTTTACACATAATTATAATCAAACTTTAAACTAATCAAATTGACATTAAAAACCGAATCACAAACAAAACATATCATATATTTATTTATGCATAATTTGCCTATCATTAGCCGAATATAAACATCATATTTTACACTTTTAAATATTTCATTATAAGCTAACCAAAACATACCTAAATCATAATCCTCAATTACCATTTAAAATTATACCAAAACACTTAACCAAAACAGTCAAGTAGCATATTCATTTCTTACCTTTACTAACCGAACCTAATAGCCAAATACCAACAATGACATATACATTACTTAACCAATTTAATACATACCATATATCGAACATACATCCGCCCGTTATCTCATTACCAAGCCGAATTATAAGTTCAAACATCACATCAAACACATCAAAGAAAAACACACCTTCTAAATTAAGCTAATTTCATGGCTTAATATGCATCATGCCTTGCATTACTCATTACTGAATCACCAAAACCAAACACATCAAACATATTAACCATGAACATATATAATCGAACTTAAGCATAATGATTAAGCCATTTTCACATGGCCTAATATAAACAACTCAAAATCAAACATAATATAACAAGCCTATACATGCCATATGTTCAAAGTTTCAAGCTTATAAAATACCGAAATAACGATCGATAGTGTGACAGACTTCCATGACGATCCTCGAGCTCATAAATAGCTTTCTAAAATCTATAAAACAATGAACAAACACACAGAGTAAGCTTGAATAGCTTAGTAAGTCATAAGCAAATATATCAACACATGGATATTAACATTATAATATCACTTGGCCAAATTTAAATAATCACATGTACATATAAATCACCTTTTATAACATGCATAATTTATATCATCATTTCAAGTACTAAACTTACCTTAATTTCATGAACACAACTTCGCATGTACCTGAACCATTTAACTCGATTTCACATTCGATCTTAACTTAACATTGCCCGTTAAACCATTCAGAATTAATAAGGATACTCGGATAGCTCGAAAAGCTCGTACAATGCCTACGTCCTAGATGAGGTCTTACATGTAATCAATTACCGATGCCACTATCCCAGAGAGGGTCTTACACAAAATCATATACAATGCCAATGTCCAAGACATGGTCTTACACTTAAATCTCAAATCGATGCCAATGTCCTAGACGTGGTCTTACACAAAATCACATATCGTAATCCTATGTCATGACATATGTATCCTAACTATTCCTAAGTTTCGTACGGGGCTTACGAACATCGTAATTCAATCGATTCAAGCTCGTAATTAATTCTCCCGTGCTTAATTCACTTCGGCATATACACATATACTCATTATAAATCAATTCGGCACACATATATAGTTACTAAAATTTAATTCGGCACAGTTAAATGCATTTTCATATGAATTTAACAACAATTATTTACTTACGAACTTACCTCAGACAAAGACAAATAGACCAGAGCGATTATTCGATAACTTTAGATTTCCCCCGATCCAAATCTGGTTTCCTCTTTTCTTGATTTAAATTAATAAAAATTTGACTTATTTAATCATATATTCTTCAAATTCATCCAAAAACACAAATGGAAAAATTACACTTTTGCCTCTAACATTTCACATTTTTCACAATTTAGTCCCTATTTCACAAAACACAAAATATTCAAAATTTCACTACACCCAGCTTGGCCGAATTTCACTAAGGTCCCTAGTAGCCCATTTCTTTCATTTATTTCACATTTTGACCCCTCAATTTACAAAATTCACAATTTAATCATAAATAGGCATTTTTACTAAAAATCACTGAATTAAACTTGACAGTCTAACAACATATATTTATTTTTCATCATCAAACACAAAAATCATCAAGCTATCAACAATGGAAAATCTCAAATTCATCATCAAATTCAAAAATTCAAGCATGGGCTAGCTAGTACTCGAAGCAACGATCTCAAAAACGTAAAAATTATCAAAAACTGAGCAAAACACTTACCTTAATCAAGCTTGGACAAGGCCAAATACATAAAAGCTTATAAACTCTTTTTTTCTTTCTCAAGTTTCAGTCAAGCAAAAGATGAACAAGCATATTTTTTTTTATGTTATGTTTTATTATATTAACATATTTAACTAATTTACAAAACTAACCGTAATGATTTTAATGATAAAACCTTATAATATAAGCCCATTACCAAACCTTATAATATAAGCCCATTACCGCCCATGCATATTTTCAATGGTCAAATTGCAACATATGGACCCCACAATATAAAGAACATAACAATTTGGCACTTAAACAATTAGTAGCCAACTTTTGCATTTTACGCGATTAAGTCCTTTTTATTAAATCGAGCACACAAACGATAAAATTTTCACACGAAACTTTTACACATATCAATTCACATACTATAAAAACCAAAAAAAATTTAAAATATTTTTCTGACTCAAATTTGTGGTGCCAAAACTACTATTCCAATTAAGGTCTAAACCGGGCTGTTACAACTCTCCCACTAGGGATTTTCATCCCCGAAAATCTTAACAATAGGTTGGGTTAACATTCTCATATAGCATCCTCGGGCTCCCATCTAGCTTTTTCAACCCCGTTTCGGTGCCATAAGACTTTCACTCAAGAGATTTTCTTATTTCTCAATTCTTTAACCTCGTAATCTAAAACTCGGATCAGTTCTTCTTCATATGTCGTATCAGATCGAATCTCAATCTTAGACGGGGAAATCACATGCGATGGGTTGGATCAATATCGTCTAAGCATCAATACATGAAATACATTGTGAATCTTTTCTAATTCAGGTGGCAACAACAATCTATAAGCAACCGGCCCAATACGCTCAATAATCTCATACAGCCTAATGAATCTCGGACTTAATTTGCCTTTACGACCTAATCAGAGTATTTTCTTCCACGGAGATACTTTTAAAAACACTTTACCCTGATTTGAAACTCAATATCTTTCCGTTTCAAGTCTGAGTACGTTTCTGATGATCTGATGCTGTCTTTAGACCTTCACGAATCACTTTTACTTTCTGTTCAGTCTCTTTGATCAAATCGACCCCATGTATCTTATTCTCACTGAGCTCAGTCCAATACAAGGGTGTTCGACATTTGCGACTGTACAAAGCTTCGTAAGGTGCCATTTTTATACTCGATTGAAAGCTATTATTGTACGCAAATTCAATCAGTGGCAGGTATCGTTCCCACGTACCTTCAAACTCAAGAATGCAACATCTCAACATATCCTCGAGTATCTGAATAATTCGTTCAGATTGACCATCTGTCTGTGGGTGATAAGTAGTACTGAAGTGTAGCTTCGTACCTAATGCATCTTGCATTTTCTTCCAAAACGGTGATGTGAATCTCGAATCTTTATCCAAAACAATAGAAATAGGTACTCCGTGCAATTTCACAACCTGAGAAATGTACAACTCAGCAAGTTTATCAAGTGAATAATCTATGCGAACTGGAATGAAATGAGATAATTTAGTCAATCTGTCGGCAGGTACCCAGATTGCATCTTTCCTACTTGGTGACAGAGGCAAACTCGAAACAAAATCCATTGTGATTCTGTCCTATTTCCACTCGAGAATCATAATCGGCTATAGTAACCTAGACAGTACCTAATGTTCAGCTTTGACTTGCTGACAGATTAAACATTTCAAAACAAATTCAGAGATATCTCATTTCATACCAGGCCACCAATAAAGCTGTTTCAGATCATTATACATTTTTGTACTACCCGGGTGAACAAATAACTGATTGCTATAAGCTTCAGTTAAAATCATCTGAATCAACTCTGAATTTCTCGGAACACACATTCGACCTTTAAACCTCAAACAACCCTCAACATCAATTCGAAACTCTGAATCAGTATTCAAATCACATTGAGCCCATTTTGCTAACAATTCATTATCAACTTCCTGGGCTTCACAAATCTACAGTATAAATAAAGGTCTCGCTTTCAACTCAGCTACAATCAACCCTTCATCAGATAGAGCCATATGCATATTCATCGCACAAAGAGCAAACATATATTTTCAGCTTAAAGCATCAGCAACAACATTGGCTTTTCCTGGATGGTAGTCAATCACTAATTCATAATCTTTTAACAACTCTAACCATCTTCGTTGTCGTAAATTTAGGTCTTTCTGAGTTATCAAATATTTTAAGCTTTTTTGATCGGAATAAATGTGACATTTCTCACCGAACAGATAGTGGCACCAAATTTTCAACGTAAACACAATTGCTACCAATTCTAGATCGTACGTCGGATGGTTCTTTTCATGCGGCTTTAACTGTCTCGAGGCATAAGCTATGACTTTGCCTTCTTGCATTAAAACACATCCCAAACCATTCAACGATGCATCATTATAGATTACGAATTCTTTACCCGACTCTAGTTGAACCAACACTAAAGCTTCGGTCTATAAGGCTTTCAACTGATCAAAAACTTTTTTGGCACTTGTCTGACCATTCAAACTTAACATTTTGTAGTAGTCTAGTCATCAGGGTTGCAATCATTGAGAAACCTTTTACGAATCATCTGTAATAACTGATGAGTCCCAAAAAACTTCAGACTTCGGATACATTTCCCAGAGGCTTCCAATCTAATATCGCGAAAATCTTGCTCGGATCAACCCGAATACCTGATGCTGATACAATATGTCCCAAGAAACCAACTTCACGTAACCAAAACTCACATTTACTGAACTTCGCATACAACTGTTTATCACGCAAATTTTGTAGCACTATTCTTAGATGTTCGGCATGCTCGGATTCATCACGGGAATAAATCAAGATGTCATCTATAAACGCAACCACAAATTAATCCAAATAGGGTCTGAAGATCTGATTCATTAGATCCATAAAAGCAGCAGGTGCATTAGTAAGTCTGAAAGGCATAACCAGAAACTCATAGTGTCTGTACCTCGTTTGGAAAGCAGTTTTTAGCACATCGGAGTCTTTTACCCGCAGTTGATAGTAACCCAATCTCAAGTTAATGTAGCCCATTTTAATTGATTGAACAAATAGTCAATTCGTGGCAGAGGATATTTATTCTTTATGGTCACTTTATTGAGCTGTCGATAATCGATGCACATTCTCATAGTTCTGTCTTTCTTTTTTACAAACAAAGCTGGTGCACCCCAGGGAGAAAAACTCAGTCGTGCGAAACCTCTATCTGTCAATTCTTGCAATTGGGCTTTCAACACTTTTAATTCAGTCAGTGCCATTCTGTATGGAGCTATTGAAATCAGAGTTGTCCCTGGCACTAACTTATTGCCAAACTCTATATCCCGGATCAGTGGCAAACCCGGTAATTCTTTAAGAAACACATCCAAATACTCGCACACAACTGGTACTGATTCAATATTCTTTTTGGCACTTTAGAATCGAGTACAGAGGCAAAGTAAGCTTCACAACCCTTTCTTACATATTTTTGAGCTAACATCGACGAAATCACTACCGGTAAACCATTCAGATCATTAGACTCAATCTGAATTATTACATTCTTCTTGCATCGCAGATCAATAGTCTTTCATTTGCAGTTCACAATAGCATCATGTAATGTTAGCCAATCCATACCCAGAATTATGTCAAATTCATCGAATGGCAACAACATCAAATCAGCCGAAAAACATGAATCTCGAATCATCAACGGGCAATTCTTACATACTTTATCAACCAAGACAAACCGGTCTAAAGGGTTCGATACTCCAATCACAAATTCAGTAGACTCTACAGGTAAAGTCTTACTAGATGCTAAAGTCTCACATACATAAGAATGAGTTGATCCAGGATCTATCAATGCAATAACACTAGTATCATAGAGAGTGAAAGTACAGGTAATAACATCTGGAGACGAAGCCTCTTTGCGAGCGCGAATAGCATAAGCTCTGGTAGGTGCGCTAGCCTCAGATCTAACAGTTGTGTCTTTAGTTCCCTTCTGGCTGCCACTCATATTACCCGTGTTTTTAGGTGGTCTACCTCGAGCTGACATGTTGCTCGGTCTCGTATTCTGCACTATATTTTGCTCAGTTAACTCAAGGCATTCACGAATGAAGTGATCCATCGATCCACATTTAAAACAAGCCCAATCATTCAATCTACAATTGCCGGGATGTCATTTACCATAATGTTTGCACTCAGGTTGGTTCGGTCGGATGTTACCAACACTAGCTACTGAGGTAGCTCTCGAGCTCATAGGTGGTTTATCTCAATCATGTCTATAATAGCCCGTAGTAGCCTTTGAATGGCTAAAGTCATCTCAAAATTTCTTTGATGCCGACTGAAATGACTTACTCAATGATATTTCATGAATCTCTAGCTTCAAAGTCAGCCTTTCTTTTCTCTTTCCCGAGTTCTTCAGCTTTGCATGCTCGCTTGACTAGTACCACAAAATCTTTTATTTCCAGAATACCGACTAGCAGTTTAATGTCTTCATTCAACCCGTCTTCAAATCTTTTACACATTATTGCTTCGGTCGATACACATTCCCAGACATATCTGCTGAGTCTCACAAATTCTCGTTCATATTCTGTCACTGTCATGTGACCTTGTTTTAACTCAAGAAATTCTTTTCGTTTTTGATCTATAAATGTTTGGCTGATTTATTTCTTTCAGAATTCAGTTTGAAAGAACTCCCAGGTAACCCGCTCTTTCGGAACCACCGATACTAGTGTATTCCACCAATGATACGTAGAATCTCTAAGCAAAGATACAACACATTTAATACACTCGTCAGGGGTATAGGATAGCTTATCAAACACATGGATAGTATTATCAAGCCAGAATTCAGCTCACTCAGCATCGTCATCAACAGTGGCTCTGAATTCTTTAGCCCCGTGTTTTCTGATTTTATCAACCAGGGGCTTATTTAATCTCATCGGATCAATAACTTGAGGTATTATAGGTATCTAAGGAGGATTAGGCGGGGGTGGAGGTTGTTGAGCAGCCAGATTTGTATGGATATATTATGTGAACCATTCGTTCATCATCTGGAAGAAGGCTTGTTTAGCCTCTCCCTCGTGGCTACTCGTAAAAGGTTTAGAATTAGATTGCACTACCTCTTGAGCGGGAGCGAGTGTATTACTTTCCACGTCATCTACTACGGCTCGACCGGGATCCATTTACTATATGAAAACACATTTTAATTATCAAGAATCATCGCACTATCGTAGTATATCAATATGGCATATATAGCTCACTACGTTATAGCTCTGATATCAATAAAATGTAACACCCCTAACCCCTATCCCTCACCGAAATGGGGTTACGAGGCATTACCAGTCATATCACAACTCAAATAGACATTCATTACATTCCATACTTCGAAATTCATCCACATTTAAAATACTTATCTCATTCAAAAAAAAAAAATAGAAACTTTAATACCATTACAAATTTTATCATTTCATTCTTAAAAATAATCAAACATGTGTAGTTAATTAACATATACTGAGCATGTGACAATATATTTATTTCAATAGCTAAATATCAGACATACCACTTCGAAATGAATACACATGCACATTTTAAAACCAAATGAGCCATATTACACAACTTAATATCCACTCACATATGCAACATTAGCAATAGTCAATATGAACAAATATACCCATTTTCTCATTACAAAATTTTGCACATATGTACTTATCAATTGAGCCATATTCGAACTCCCAAATTAAACACATCACTTTACAAGTACACTATAGTTCTATTAGCCGAACTTATTGTCTAAATATTATGGCATTAAAACTCCTATAATAAATATCATTCATGACACAAATATTTTCCTTGTCATTACAAACCGAATCATATGCAAACATGTCATATGCATTATTTATAAATATATTCAATTACTTATCTTTAGCCGAATATGAATGTACACCATTTATTATTTCATTAATAAATAACTGATTCCATGGGACCATATTAGTTCTAATTCGTCTAGTACTTTACACATAATTATAATCAAACTTTAAACTAATCAAATTGACATTAAGAACTGAATCACAAACAAAACATATCATATATTTATTTATGCATAATTTGCCTATCATTAGCCGAATATAAACATCATATTTTACACTTTTAAATATTTCATTATAAGCTAACCAAAACATACCTAAATCATAATCCTCAATTACCATTTTAAATTTTACCAAAACACTTAACCAAAACAGTCAAGTAGCATATTCATTTCTTACCTTCACTAACCGAACCTAATAGCCAAATACCAATAATGACATATACATTACTTAACCAATTTAATACATACCATATACTGAACATACATCCATCCGTTATCTCATTACCAAGCCAAATTATAAGTCCAAACATCACACCAAACACATCAAAGAAAAACACACCTTCTAAATTAATCTAATTTCATGGCCTAATATGCATCATGCCTTGCATTACTCATTACTGAATCACCAAAACCAAAAACATCAAACATATTAACCATGAACATATATAACCAAACTTAAGCATAATGATTGAGCCATTTTCACATGTCCTAATATATACAACTCAAAATCAAACATAATACAACAAGCCTATACATGCCATATGTTCAAAGTTTCAAACTTATAAAATACAAAAAACATATTGTTCTAAATGAAAATGATATGAGGAGTTAAGGGAGAGAATGTATGTGAATAAGACTAAATGACATGCTTCTGATTCTGGATACTAGGTACGTGGCTGGCATGAGAATGGTTTTGTCTGAGTTGGGTTGAGCTGACGTATAGTATACGTTTAACATCCCGTATAGCATAGTACCTGAAAACATGTATCATCTGTATAAGGGAGCCTTATAGTGTGTAGTTTTGTAGAATTAAGTGTCAAAAGACTTTGTTATGTAAGTAGGACGTCAACCACACCCTTAAGCGAAGTTTAAGAAAAGATGAGTTTTGAAGGTTGGCGAACTGTCTCGGAAAGGGCACGCCACCTCTGTCTTAGAAAATTTTATTTTGATATTTTCTTTCTCTTCTTCTTTTCTTAAGTTTTTGATCTAGGAGTATTGTTAGCTTACTATTACACTAACCGGATAGAATTGCCAGCTAGTTACAGGAATTTTGTTAGGATAGAACAAAACGTTTGAAATTGATAAGATGTGTATTAAAGAAGAGAGAGAAAGTCATGAGTCACATATACCAAGGGAAGGGTAGTGGGAAAACCAAACTTGCCCACTAAGTTTCCCCTTCCCTGAGTGCTGATATAAAGGGATAAGACTTTTTGGTTAAGCTTTGAGTTTTCTATAGTATTTAACCTCCCACTTTTCAAGATCTTTTATACACTTATCTAAGAAACTTTAGAACCAAGGGTTGAATTTGTTGCTACTAGCAAACTCCATTAACTATTGTGCTTCTAGTAAATGTTTATGAACCCAAGGTGTGTAACAAGGCTATGTTTCCTTAAGAATTTAGGAGTTTATCACCTTAGAACTTGGTAGACAAAGAAAGAAAAAAACTTTTACATCCTTAAGTTTTCTGCTGTTAAACTTGTTACTAATATTGAATATGGTAAGATGATATGATAGAATGACTTTGTCATTATAGCTCAAGAGAATCCTTAAAATTCTTGAGATAAGGGCAAGAGTTTTGTTGTTTATTTCTGAATTTCCTAGTGAGTCCCTTGGTAACTCTTGAGTATCTCTTTACGAATGTCTGTTTGAGGTAAGTATAAGTTTTGTGACAAGGGTAAAAATCTGTTCTAGAATGTCTACACGAGAGTATATGACATATGTTGCATGTTTAGACAACGCCTTTCTTGCTTCGGAAAGGAACCATATAGTCGTAAATGTGTAGGAATGTTCATTCCTAGGTGATGCCTTCAACTGGGTTTGCCATTGAATTGGAAGATCACATTGTATGAAGTATGGTTGTGCAACTACTGATTGCACAATTGACCTTGCAAACCAGGAAGGCAGGGCATAACAAATGTTTGGAAAAAGAGACTTTCTATAATGGATAAGGTTGGCTAACATGAAGAAGGGTTGAGTACATGATGCATTGGTAAAAGTGGGACATTGAGTTTGATGAGTAGTCCGAGTCCGCCATTATGGAGAACTATATGTTCCAATTAGTCTTACAAATTGTATTTACTTTTCGAATTGTTATCGTTCGAGTCCGCCATTGTGGCAAACTATGTGTTCCAATCAATTTTACAAGTTGTATCACCTTTCAAATTATTATTGTCTATTCTGGGAACTCACTAAGTTCTATGAACTTACCTCAATTATTTTCCCTCTTTAGGACCCTCGAGGAATAGGACTTGTGCAAGACTTCCCTAGAGAAACATTTTGCTATGAGGCCTTTATATGTTTGGTATTAAACATGTCAATTGGAAGGGGAAAACGAGGATTAGATGCCACTTTTTGTTGTAACCAATATTTCTTTATTACTAGTTTTGCTTATTAAACTTGAGTGTGTAAAGTGTATCTGAGTTTGAACGTTTATTTCATAATTGTTTTGTTTAAGATTTGAAAGAACTTTATTTTATAATCCTGGAAGGATGGGATGCTTTTTCCATACTTTACTTTCCTATTAAATAATTAAGTTTAAATGATAGAAAAGAAAGAATTTTTTTAGTTAGATTGAGGGTTTAAAACCCGTGTGACGCTCCAACTTTGGTCCCCTCTTGGGAGTCGGGGCTAGGGCGCCAAATGATTTTTGGTATTAGAGCCAAGGTTTAGTCAATTCTCAAAAAAATCGAAGGCCAAATGTACCCCTGTCATGCTTAGAAGTGCTAGATCCTGATATTTAGTATTAAAAAATGTGATTTTTTATTTTAGTAAAGAAGAATTTTAGCTAATCAGAGAGAAGCTGTCAGAGTGGATATAAATAGTCATGTGACCGCTTCCGGGCGTACTAATGTCTAGAGCGTGAATACTATAGTAGAATATATATCAATGAGGTGGTATCCACAAGTATACAAGTCCAGTTGTAATATAGTTACAACGGAGTGGGTGAGTATTCCGAGGACTGTACCCAAGCGAGGCTAGTGCTAGATCGAATTTAACCTGAACATTGAAAGATCTAATTAGTACTTTAATTCAGTTATAGTATGAAAATAAAATGAAAGGAGTTTTTAAGATTTTTTTATAATAATAAAATAAAATAACATAAATAAATAAAAATTTAATTAGAGTCGAAACCACCAAATAAAAATAATTCCTACAATAAAATAACTCTAAACAGTAGTAAAAAATAGTAGGCCGATTCCATAGGGACTGGTGATTATGATTAACTTTCATGTTTTTCTCATGAACAAATTTTTTTTCGTGTCGATAATCGTGGCAATAGACGTGCTACGACTCCAAATGACCTACTAAAAAATAAATAAATTAGGGGAGTTTCGAAATGACTAGAAATTACATAAATGAAATAGAAGAAATAAATAATAAGCTGGTTATAGCGGCTAAGAACATATGAAATTTATCATGCTTTGTTGGTTATAGAGGTGGATTTAATGGTAATGGAGAAATATGAAAAGGGGAAGGGACTTAGGAAATAATTAAACAAATTTTCTAAGAAAAAGGACATGAAATGATAGTGGCAGTATGCCTACTGACGTAAGAAATGGAAAGAATAAAAAACAATTTCAATTCAATTCCAGCTAATTAAGGTGTGATTTTTTCAGTGTACTATACCACCTATTTATACATAAATCATATATTAAAAGTAGGCTAGTTCCAAATTTACGATTCGGCCCCTCTAAATTTGGCCTTTACAAGGTCAAAAATTTGGCTAGTCCCTCAAATGTCCCAAATTTACGATTCAGTCCCTTTTCTATTTCTCATGCTTCAATTTAATCCCCCTTTTTGCTTGTCTTTGATTTACAGCATCCGAATTTCATTCCTGACAATATTTAAGCATAAAATTTACAAATTAACAAGAATTAATTCAAGAACAAGTCGAGTTGAGCACGTAAAATATGCAAAATAAACAAGCTATCAAATCCTTAGCTTATGCTTGTCCTCAAGCATACTGTACGTTCCTACATTAGAAATTATTCAGTAACTTATCAGAAATCAAGTCTCTTTTCTACAGCCATGACTAATGCAAATAAGTAGGTGAAAAATGAATAAGTGCTCAAATACTTAGTTTGATCAATAGGTATCCATAAAATTCAAATATGTAAATTAAATCATTTCACTAAATTGAGATTGAACCAAAATTTGCGAATTATTAATCTTAATTAATTATGCAGTAAATTTAGGATGTAGTCAAACCTTTTTATGTGAACTAGGATGACAACCCAAGCACCCTACCCCGGTTACTCAATTTGACATGTCTCAAAGCGGACTATTTTATCCTACATATGACAGTTCGGTTAGAGAAATGTTTGTAAGTTTTTAGTTCATCACTCGAACCTTTTTACACTAGATGAAATGATAACACAAACAACTTGTCCTGGTTACTAAATTCATTCACTTTTCTAAAATCTTCACTCATAACTTAAGCCCCACATTTTTTGCTTTTTTTTTTTACATTTATTTATTTACAAGCAAAGACAATATTCATACCAAGCCATTATAAATAGTCAATTTTCATGAAACAATGACAAATGTCGATTAAATTAGATATTTGAACACTTTAATTCAAGAATCACCCAACTATCTAAATTGACTAAGCAATGGAATTAGAGGCTCAATGTCAAACAAATTAATGAATAATCCAACATAAGAGTTAATAGATGCGAGAGAAAAACATACAGCAAAAGAAAGTCAACCATGCATATTGACTAGTTCAAACCCCCTATTTAACTGATGCTTGTCCTCAAGCACATTTTATATGAATTAAAGTATAGTAACTCAAACAGTAAGCATAGATAAAGGTTAAGTATACTCCCCATGTGTTTCTAAATTGTCAGCATTGAGAGTAACGAGTTTGCAGATGTCGAGGATTGTAGAGACTTGGGTTTCCATTGTTTCAACTCGAGCTTCGATTCGGCTTAAATGTGCCTATACGGATGAAGGAGGCTACTCTTCTTGCTCCCTAGCAGTGAAATTTGGACTTTGGCGAAAGACCTTATTAGTGCGAGTAGTTCGTGTACCTAGAGGAAGTTCGTGTACCTAGAGGAACAAAATAATACGTAGTAGGGGTTGTAATAGTCTGATTTTAGGCCTAGTCAGAACAGTGGTTTCAAGACAACAAATTTGAGGTCATAAAATTTATTTTAGTATTATTTTGAGGTTTACAATATGATAGTATTATTGTGTAAAAAAATTGTTAAGAAATTTGATCGTTTGAATACTTAATTTATGGAAAAGGACTAAATCGCATAAAGTGCTAAAGTTATGTTTTATTAGCTAAATGTGTTAAATAGCTATAGAGCTTAAAATTTGAGGCCCTTATTGAGTAATCAGACCACTATATGTGTCAGTGGATGTACATGGAGTATAATAAATGAAAAGTCAAGGTAGGTAAAGTTTGGTATTTTGATGACTTAAGATAGATTAAATAAAAGAAAATAAAAATGGTCATCTTTTTCATTCCTTCATGCACCAAAAATTTTAGCAAGAATAGTCATTTGGGATCTTGAAATTTTGACAAAGAGAAACCCTCTACATGTAAGTCATTTTGGTGTTAGTTTTTGTTGATTTTTATGTTTTTGGAAACCTTGAAGCTTAAACTAGCTAAATAGGGGACTAATTTGCAATATGGTTGGAAATATAGAGTTTTTCCATGAGATAATATTTGATATTTTTGAATTTTAATGGAAGAAAATGAAACCTTGTTGTGTGTTGAACAACTTTTATTAAGGGAATTTTGATGAAAATGTGAAATAGGGACTAATTTGTGAAATGTGAAATTTATGAGTTAAATGTGTGAAATTGTGAAATGTGTGAGCTACTATAGGCATCAAAATGATTCTGCTATGCATGGGTAGTAAAGAAATGGAACACATTTCATTCTACGAGCCTAGGGGTAAAATTGTAAATATGTCAAACTTTAGGGGCAAAAACATAATGTTGCCATAATATGATTTTTGGATCACATTGAATAATGTGACTAATAAATAGGCTTAATGTGATATTATAGATCAAAGAAAATGAGATTCGGACCTAGAACAGGGGAAAAACATGAAATTGACGGTTAGGTCCCTTTTTGCCATTTCGGTATCGAGGTAAGTTCATGCGTAAATAATACAACCTTATGTTATGTATTTACTATTTTGATATTGCATGAATTGTATACATTTGTTTTTTTGAGATTGATTAATGACGGTTTTGACGAAGTTTCGAGAAATGAGAAATCTCAATTTAACCTCAAGGGTAGAATACAAATGTCATGATATTAGGACTATCGCGATTCGTGTAAGACCATATCTAGGATATCGCATCGGTATGTGATTTCATATAAGGCCATGTCAGGGACATGGCGTCGATAGGATATTTCATGTAAGACCATATCCGGGATATGACATTGATACGGTAATAAGAGTATGAGATCCCCGAGCATCCTTAGTATTCCAATGTGTTCAATGGGTAAATCAAAGATGAGTGTGAGAATGAAATTACTACGAGTAAACAGGCATGTACGTAAGCATATAATTGTAAATTCATGATTATTGTGGAAATAATTGTTTATTAACCATTGTGGTTGATAGTGCACATACTTGTGATGTTGGATATATGATAAATATAAATGATGATTATGTGTTAGGCTATTGGGCTGAATTGAGATGTGATCTAATATGTTTATATGCTTGAATTGTATTTCAATGGGTATGTTAAGAACGATAAAGTATGTGACTATATTATGAGGGGTACAGGTACACAGAACTCATGTGAAGTGGATTTGGTATATGATGAATTCTTGGTGAGATTGTACATGAACAAACTACTTGTGAAATATTGATAACCCGGTGACAAATGATCTACATTTATAATGAATGGATGCATGTTAAGATTTGATAATGATCATGTTATAGGCTTAGGAGCCTAATTGATTTGTGATATTTTACGGTTCATTTATTTAAACTGTGTTTCATTGGATATGAGGAAAAGAAAAACGGGCATAATTGTCGAATAAAGTCATTATGAGAATATAGTAAGATACGTGCTTAGACAAGGGAAAGGTGGTTGAACTATATGTTAAAATTATGATTACTCATAAATGATGTGCATGAGATTAGGAGGATGAGAATAACTTGTTAAATAATGTGATAAGTTATATTGGAGAGACTATGGTGGTTAGGCTAAGGCCAAGGCATGTAAATGGTATTTATAAGATAAAAGAGTAAGCATTACGAACGAGTAAGTGGTAATAATGAGAATTAATACAAGTATTAATAATGTTCTTATGGATGGGTAAATTAAATGAAAGTTAATAATTGTTTATTATTTGCATATGAACTTACTAAGCTCTAAAGCTTACTCCCCTTACTTTCCCATCTCTTATAGGTTAATTTAGCTAGCTCGGGTTGGAGATCACCTGAGAGGCCATCACACTATCAAGCTATCACTATAGGTATTGATGAATTCAAGTAGTTTGAGTCTATTGCATGTATAGGGGCTTTATCTTTTGAGTAATTATGTCATTATAATTATGGAGAATGAGTTGGCCTAGGATGGCTTGTGGTCTAATTTGTATAAGGCCATGAGATGTGGCTCATATTGATTATTGGGTTGTAAACCTAATTGTTTATGCATGTATGTATCTATGCAATTGTAATGTTGTTGATTGTTGTGTGTATGTGATGGAATTGTGAATGAAATGCATGATGACAATTAAGACTTGATTGTGTTAAATAGGAGTAATCTACCACTCTTAGTGCATGTAAAATGATAAAATTGGCTTGACAAAGTATGAAGTCTTATGCATGTGTAAGTAAAGATGAAATGATCATGATCATGTCTTGTTTGTGTATGTTTAAGTGCTTAATTATGCCTTGCTAAGTACCATGAAGTCATGTTTGTGTATGTGCAATTAAGGGTGACAATTGGCTTGGAAAATAGCCTCAATAATTGACCACGTGGGTAGACACACGGGCATGTGTCTAGGCCGTGTATGACATACGGTCTAACCCATGGGCGTGTGGTTCGGCCGTCTATCCCCTGCACCCTAATTAATGCAAAACAAAATGCCCAGTAGTACGCAGACGAGCAGAGACATGACCGTGTGTATCAGCCGTGTGGAGGACACGGCCTCAGGACATGGGCGTTTGCCCTGGCCGTGTGAAGTCTGCACAGGATTTTTGGAATTTAATTCACCACATGGCCAAAGCACACGGTGTGTGACTTGGTTGTGTGACACTATTTTGTTGATGATTTCATAAACAGAGAGTTACACGGGCTGAGGGCACGGACGTGTGCGACCACGTGGCCTACTCACATGGGCGTGTGACTCCCTACTACATAAAAATTTTCTAACTGTAGTAAAAGTTCTAAAAGTTTCCAGGTTTAGTCCCGAACCACCCTCGATGTATGTTTTGGGCCTCTTGAGCCCACATAAGGGATGATACGCATGTTAATGAAAAGTTTTAAATTTGTACAGAAATTCATATCTCGATTTTGTATGATTGTCTAAGTGTTTGTCTAGTAACGCCTCGTACCCTATTCCAGTGTCGATTACGGGTAAGGGGTGTTACAAGGGTGCCGGCAAGCAAACCCATAGAATCCAAACAATACTCATCTAGATTATCTATAGTATATGCACATGTTAACGACGATAAATCGACTTTAGAGGGAAAAAATTGAGAGGTTAAATTTGTAATATATGGGCCAAGTATTAGTGGTCAATTAGAGCATAAAACAACATAAAAATTTTGCGTAAACCAATATCCTAAATTAACTTTAAATCCAGAATGCATACACCATAAAAAGAATAATATGTTTTAGTTAAAATAGATGACGTTTCATTTCGACCCGAATAGTTAAAAGCTAAAAATCGATGAATGTATCTTAAAGAGGGTTCATACACCAACAAGTCCTTAGAGGTCTTGGGATTATAAAGTTGATTTCCTAGGATGAGTTAAAGTAGAATAAACATCATTGCATGAAAATCACTTGGTATATCCAATAAACCAGTATGGTAAGAATCGCTTTGAACATTGTCAGTATCAACGAAACCCAGGGCGACGTTAAAATCTGAAATCGAAATTCTAAAGTTTTTACCAAGTAACTGAAAACAGACAACTTATTGAGTTTCAATAGTTCACAATGCATTAATATTGAAGCTAAATGTTGTGTAGAATTCATAAACTAGTTCATAATATGCGGTACACAAAATGTTTGCAAATGAATTCCAACCAATAGCATCAAAATAGTTAAACACATCATCACGTATATTTAACCTATCTAGAGTATAAAGATCAATTTCCTTACAGATTGGGAGTGGGCGTTGTCAGATGTTGTTGTATTTTGTGTAATGCTTCGGGGTTGTAAAGTTTAGAGACCCTCGTAATTGTCCTTCGGTGGGAGTAGTGTAGGTACAACCTCGCCTATTATGTTGACCGTCTCGGGATGGTTGAACATTTTTGTTAGGCGAGCCAAGTGGTAGGCTTGAATTTCCAGCAGCATTAGTATTGCTATGTGGAGGCATCACTAGCACATCAATTGGTGGTCGATGTAGTTGAGCGGTGACGACTATGTTTGACACTGAGAAACATGCTCGTTTCTAGTCAAAAGACCTTCATCATGGTCGTTAAAAGTCCCAGCCTCATCTGAACAACCTGCATGGTATGTTAGTAAAGGTAAAACAGGTTGTAAGTTAGGAATCAACCTTTCAGAAGTAGTGGGATTGCTATGCAAACGTTCTGTCTTGATCGGAGTTGGGCTTCATCAGTGACGATTCCTAGTAGGTGCAGCCATTCGTCTTATAAGGGGTGGAGACAGTTCCAAGTCATCATCGTCCGCGATTGAGCTAAGCCGAAAACCTGTCGGCTACTTTGATCCTAATTTTAACCATTGTTTACGAATGGGCTTGAAGAAAAAACAACATTTGTTTACTGTTTATCATGGCGACAGTTCATGGTTTGTTTACTGTTGATCACGGTGACAGTTCATGGTGGCAGTGGATGGCGGCAGCACTAGACAACCTTTGGGCAATCGCGTGGAAGGGTGTGATGGTTTTTTTAGAGAGGAGATTTTTAGGGTGTAGATAATATGGCGTTGATGGAGGGAAGGTGGAGGTTTTGTGTTATGAAAGATTGATGGTGCTTGGGTAAGAGGAAGGGCTTTCAAATGGTGGTTTATGGTGGAGAAAATGATAGGTGAACAACAATGAGAAGGGAAGAAAGGGAGTTGATCGACGAGGAAAGACATAGCGAGACCATAGTGATGTTGTGGGTTCCAAGATCGACGGTCGTGAAGGAGGAAAGAAACGAACGATGGTGCTCGCGAAGCGGCATTTTTTGGTGTTGAATTGATGCAGTGTTGCGAGGGTGTGAAGAGGAACCGTCGACAGAAAGATGTAGTGGCAATATGTAGCGATGGCGGCGGCGCTGTGGTGTTAAAGGGGTTAGGGTTTGGGGGTTTTCTTTTTCATTTTCTTTTTGGATAGTTTGGGCTTTTTTTTTTCCCTTTTTTCTCTTTTTTTTTCTTTAGGCCAATTTGGCCGTTCGGCCCTCTTTTTTCTCTCTTTTTTTTCGAGTTTCATTGGGCCTGTTTGGGTTTTAAGGAGATGGGTTCGTTTTAGGTTTTGTGTAATTGGTGTTTGTTTGGGTGTTGGGTTGGTATTGGGTTTGGGGTAGGTAGATTAAGTGGATTTGGGTTTTGGGGTTTTTATTTGGGTTAGGGGTGATGGGTTTTGTTTATAGGAAAATAAACGTTAGCACTTAGCACGACGTGCTTTCACCACCATCAGTAACTGATTTTAGGAAAATTGACAACCTCCATTACGTCTCTAGAAAATAACATATTAAATGGATTAAATAATAATTTGTTTATTATTCGTTTTATTTCAATCTAAATAAAATTCAAAAATTTAATAAAATAAAATAAATTTGGGTTGTCTCTCAAGAAGCGCTTTTGTTTAATGTAATTAGCTCGACGACCTGGAAATTTATTCGATCGGCTCTTTGAGGATTAATTCCTCAACCAAGTGGACTTGAAAATTTTCATAGAAAGGCTGCAATCGTTGTCCATTGACTTTTAAGATTTTTTCGGATTCTTCACTTTTGACTTCAACTTCACCATGTGGAAATATGTGAGTAATAATAAAAGGCCCTAACCACTTAGTTCGAAGCTTACCTGTAAAGATTCTTAGTGTAGGGTCATAAAGTAATACTTTATGCCCTACTACAAATTGTTTACTAGTTATCTTTTGATCATGATATGCCTTGATTTTATCCTTATAAAATTGGGCACTTTCATACGCTTCTCGTCGAATTTTCTCAAGTTCCTGAATATGTGATTTATGATACTTACCTGCAGCTTCTAGCTCCATGTTGCATTGCTTAACCGCCTAAAATACATTGTGTTCTAATTCCATAGGAAGATGACATGGTTTACCAAAAATAAGTCGATAAGGAGACATACCTATGGGTCCCTTATAAGCTGTGCGGTACGCCCACAATACATTTAGTCACAAACTCCAATCTTTCCTATCGGGCTTAACGATCTTCTCCAAAATCAAATTGATTTCTCGATTTGACACTTCCGCTTGACCGCTTGATTGAGGGTGATAAGACATAGCAACTCATTGCATTACCCCATATTTTTTCAAAATTGTGTCGATTACCTTATTGTAGGAATGCGTTCCCTGATCGCTTATCAAAGCTCGCAGTGTGCCAAATTAACCTAGAAAAAATATAACTCTTTAGAAAATCCACTACAGTTTTTGCATCAGCACGTCGGGTGGCTTTAGCTTCCACCCATTTTGGCACATAGTCAACTGCAAGTAAAATATAAATGTTATCGAATGATGAGACAAAAGGCCCCATAAAGTCGATGCCTCACACATAAAAAATTTCACATACATTTATAGGTGTTGGAGGCATTTCATTTTTTCTACTCAAATTTCCTACCTTTTGACATTTTTGGAAAGTCTTATAGAATAAATATGCATCATGAAAAATATGTGGTCGATATAGTCCACATTAAAGTACTTTATGCACAGCTCATTTAGAGCCAAAATATCCACCACATGCATAAGAATGATAAAAAGATAGAATCGATTTTACCTCAATTTCTACAACGCATATAATATTTCCAAAGGCAGGGGTCATCCCAAATTTAGAATCGCGATTCTTGTTTAATATTATTGTTTTCAGATTGTGATAAATTAGATGAAATTATACTTGTAGCAATGTGATTCATCATGTCTGCGTACCAAGGAAAAATCGTTTAAATAGAAAATATACTTTCATCCGAGAAATCGTCTTTAAGTGGTGTGACATCTTTTAATGGATGTATTTAGCTCAAGTGGTCGGTTACCAAATTCTCACATACATTCTTATCCTTAATCTAGAGATCGAACTTTTGCAAAAGTAATACCCATCTAATAAGCCTTGGCTTTGCTTCCTTTTTCCCGACCAGATATTTAAGAGCTGCACGGTCAGAGAAAACAATAATTTTAGTTCCTAATAAATACGATCGAAACTTTTCCAAAGCAAAGACTATAGCTAGAAATTCTTTTTTAGTGGTTGAGTATTTTCTTTGTGTGGCATCCAAGGCCTTAGATGTATAAGAGATAACATGAGGTTCTTTCTCGATTCTCTGCCCAATGACCACTTTTACGCTATGCTCACTTGTGTCACACATGATTTCGAAAGGATAGTTCTAATTTGGTGGCAAAAATATGGAAGCTGAGATAAGTTTATGTTTGAGTGTGTCAAATGCATCCCTAAATGATTGGTGAAACTCAAACTCCTTATCCTTCTGTAAGAGATTACAACGCGATTGTTCAATTTTTGAAAAGTCTTTAATGAATCGCCTGTAGAAGCCTACATAACCAAGAAAAGAACGGATCTCCTTCATAGTTGTGGGGTATGGAAGTAAGTTAATAATATCAATTTTTTGCTTTATCAACAGAAATTCCTTCAACAGAAACGATATGACCTAGAACTAATCCTTTTTTTTAACCATAAAATGACATTTCACATAATGTAGAACAAGGTTAAATTCTAGGCACATTTCTAAAATTTTTGCAAGATTTGGCAAACACATATAAAAAGATTCACCATACACAGTAAATTCATCTATAAATATCTCAATTATTTTCTCGACATAGTCAAATCAAAATAGTAGTTTCGAAACCACAAATCCAACGTTGAAATATTTATTTTATTATTATTTTAATGATTACAACATGATAGCATGTATGTGTAAAAATTTCGTGAAGAAATTTTATCGTTTAAATGGTCAATTTGAGAAAAATGACTAAATCGCATAAAGTGCAAAAATAATGTTCTATTAGTTAAAGGTATTAAATAGCTATAAAACCTTAAAGTAAAGGTCCTTATGTTTTAATTAGACTATCCTTAGTGTAAGTGGACTTTTATGGACATATTATCATGAATTTTAATGGTTTTTAATTAAGGGTGAATAAGTAATTAGTATATTAAAGATAAAATGAATAAAACAAAACAAAAGAATTGTTTTGTATCATCATCCTTAGCTGATTATTAACTTGAGGAGAAGCCATTTTAGGGATTTAATTTTGGAAAGCTTGTTTTCTTCAATTAAGGTATGATTTTTGTCTCGTTTTTAATGATTTCTATGTTTTTGAGATCGTTGCAGCTAGTACTAGCTAGCCCAAAGACTAATTTGCAAAACTGTTAAAGATTTTGAATGTTTCCATTGATGAATATACGAGTATTTTGATGTTTAATGATATATTATGAATATTTGATGTTAATTAAACAAGTTTTGTAAAGTGATTTTTAGTGAAAATGCAAAATAGGGATTAAATTGAGAAATGTGTAAAGTTAGCGATTAAAATGTGAAATAAATGAAAATTATGGGTTGATAGGGGCGTTATGGTAATTTGGCTAGCATGGGTCTATTGTGAATTTCATTAATTTGTGAATTTATGAAATAAAGACCAAATTGTAAAAATGTGAAAGTTACGGGCAAATGTGTAAAATAACCCTAATGTGTGTTTTGGATTAAATTGAATAAATAGAAGAATAAATAAGTTGATTTTTATTACTTATAGATAAAGAAAAGAGGAATTCAGACTTAGATCGGGGAAAAAGCAAAGTAATTGAATAGTCGGTCTGTTTCGTCATTTTTTTACACGAGGTAAGTTCGTATATTTGAACTTAAATGTGTATTTATTCAATGGATGGATGGTATTGAGATTGTATTTATCCTATGGTTAAATGTGTAGAACTTAATTAAAATGTACTGTTTAAGTGGACGAATTGTTGAATAAGACCATAGCTGGGCCATGCCAAATCAGATAATAAGACCATAATCAGGATATGGCATGTGAATGTAAGACCACGACAGGGCCTTGGCAAAGTGTAACACCCCTAACCTATAACCGTCACCAGAATAGGTTAAGAGGCATTATTGGATAATACACATCATTCACATACATTTATGCATTCATTATCATAAACCATTCAAAACAAGCATATAGAGTTTTAATCATACATTCGGGACTAATTCGGTAAGTTATAAAAATTTCAAATACTTAGAAAATTTTTAACATTTCAAGTACCACACGCCTGTGTGAATAGACCGTATGCCTCACATGATTACCAGACATGCCCGTGTCATAGACCGTGTGAAAATAGGGCATACATACTGACTTGTACCACATGGCTAAAGACACGCCCGTGTACCTTGGCCGTGGTCGAAACTGACTTGGGTCACACGGCTGACCACACGCCTGTGTGTCTAGACCGTGCTCGAGACTAACTTTAAATTGTTGGACTACCCCAGAGGACACATGGCCATGCAACATGACCGTGTGTTGCACACGGCTGAGACACACGCCCGTGTCTCTGCCCGTGTGGACAATAATAAGCCATTTAAAAAGCTAATTTGCCACCCTTATCTCTTGTTCACCTAGCCATCAAAATAGAAGCATTTTAACTCATATATAAGCAGCCAAAACATACCAATTCAATCACATATCATGCTATCAATATCATTAATCATATCCATACACAATTCCAACTCAAACATACTAATTCTATGTACCTAATTCATACCATAAACATATGATTCATATCACATTTATAACCATTTCAACCACACATTTAACTTACCAAAAAGACTATTTCACTAGGCCACATATATATACACCAAATATACCATTTTTGCATCCTATATCATATGCCAAAATCAAACCATAAGTTCAATCATAATCAAGCCATATCTCATGGCATGATATACCCATCACAAAACATACCACATTAATCCTAGCCTATAGATGCCATACTTTGATATATACATTTTCAAAAGGTACCAAAATAATATTTGATAGTGTGGTGATGATCCTCGACGATCCCCGAGCTTCTAGTAGCTTTGATAATCTATAAAACAATTGAAAAACACACAAAGTAAGCTTTCCAAAGCCTAGTAAGCCATATACAAATAAATTTATCACGTAAACTATTATAGACCAATTCATACATATGAATCATGGCAAAACATAATTGCTTATAAACACATCACATTTTCATATAGCTCACATATCAAAAGATCATATTCATACTCACCTTTTGTTGCCAATTTCCTTAACATTTCATATGTACCTGTATCAGATATACATTCATATAGTTATTCATTTCTCGAAATGCCTGTTGAATTGTTTGAAATCAATAAGGATACTCGGATAGCTCGAAAAGTTCATACAATGCCAACGTCCCAGATGTGGTCTTACATGTAATCAAATATCGATGCCACAGTTCCAGGCAGGGTCTTACACGAAATCATATACGATGCCAATGTCCCAGACATGGTCTTACACGTAAATCTCAAATTGATGCCAACGTCCCAGACGTGGTCTTACACGAAATCTCATATCAGAATCCTATGTCATGACATATGTATCCTAACTATTTCTATGGTTCGTACGGGGCTTTTCAAACTTTGTCACATTATCGAAACTTTCTCGGATTTCACATATTCAGCTCTCATATCCATTCATCAAAATTAAAATATCATATAAACAATAATAATTCAATTTAACACATTTATTTGTGTATCGACTTACCGAGTACGAGAATGAATGGAAACAAGCGGCTATTCAACTAATTTCGTTTTCCCCCGATCTAATTCCGTTATCTTTGGTTCTTGATCTAAACACATTCAAATTTGACTTATTCAATTTCACATTCATTCAAATCAATCCATAAACACATATTTAGGGCATTTTACAGATTAGCCCTCACATTTTCACATTTTGACACTTAAGTCTCTATTTCATAAAATCATAAAATATGCATAATTTCATTACACACTTGCCTAGCCGAATTTTCTTTAGCTCATATAAGCCCGTATATTTCATTTTTTTCACATTTTAGCCCCTCAATTTCTCATTGTCACAATCTAGCTTAATATACTCAAATTCATCAAAAATTCAAATACAAAACATATTAACCCAACACATATCTTTCATTTTCCATCAACTAACATCACAAAGCTCACAATTTCATCAATGACATAACTCAAATTCATCATCAAATTCAGAAAGTGAGACATGGGCTAAATAGAACACTAAGCAACAATCACAAAAACATAAAAATCATCAAAAACGAATAAAAAATCATACCTAAATTAGCCAATATGAGTGCTGAATGCTTCTAAGCACATAAAACCTATTTCTTTCTTGTATTTTCGGCAAAATGATGAAAAGATGAAGCAAAAATTATGTTTTGTTTAATTAATAAACATTAATTCATCATTTACCAAAATAACCTTATCATATACATTTAAAATCCACTAACCCTAAGCATATATGTCCATTAATAATTTCAATGGTCTAATATCAACATAAGGACCTCATAATTAATAAGCCATGTCAATTTGACACTTTTTTATGTAACACACAACTTTTGCATTTTCTGTGCTTTAGTCTTTTTATCAAATTAAGCACACAAATGATTAAATTTTCATACGAAACTTTCACACATGCTTAACCACATACTGTAAAAACGAAAAATAATATTAAAATATTTTTTAACTCAGATTTGTGGTCTCAAAACCACTATTCTGATTAGGGTCTAAATCGGGCTGTTACAACTCTCCTCCCCTTAGGGATTTTTGTCCCAAAAATCGTACCGTTGAATAGAGTCAGATATTGTTGTCTCATAGCATCTTCGGGTTCCCACGTAGCTTCTTCGTCCCCGTGTTTATGCCATAACACTTTCACTAAAGAAATTTTCTTATTTCGTAATTCTTTAATCTCGCAAGCCAAAATACGGATAGGTTCTTCTTTATATGACATATCAGACTAAATTTCTATTTCTGATGGAGAAATCACATACGAGGGATCAGATCTGTATCGTCGAAGCATCGGTACATGAAACACATTATGGATCTTTTCTAGCTCAGATGGCAATAACAATCTATATGCAACTGGTCTGATACGCTCAATAATCTCAAACGGCCCAATGAACCTCGGACTTAATTTGCCTTTTCTGCCGAATCGGAGTATTTTCTTCCACGGAGATACTTTCACAAAAATTTTATCCACGATTTCAAACTCAATATCCTTTCGTTGCAGGTCTGCTGATTTCTGACGATCTGATGCTGCTTTCAAACTATTTCGAATCACTTTTACTTTCTGCTCAGTTTTTTTGATCAAATCAACTCTGCGAATCTTATTCTCACTAAGCTCAGACCAGTATAGTGGTGTTTGGCATTTACGACCGTATAAAGCTTCGTACGGTGCCATTTTAATGCTCGATTGAAACCTATTATTATACACGAATTCAATCAATGGTAAATACTCTGCCATCCGTTTGCAGGTGAAAAGCAGTACTGAAATACAATTTCATACCTAAAGCATCTTGCAGTTTCTTCCAAAACCTCGAAGTAAATCTTGGATCTCTATCTGACACAACAGACAGTGGTACCCCATGCAATCTCACAATTTCAGAAATGTATAACTCAGCTAACTTATCAAACGAGTAGTCTGTTCGAACTGGAACGAAATGAGCTGATTTAGTCAATCTATCAACTACAACCCAAATTGCATCCTTCTTTCTTGGAGATAGGGGTAAACCCAAAACAAATTCCATCGTCACTCTATCCCATTTCCACTAGGGAATCATAATCGGTTGTAACAAACCAGAAGGCACCTGATGTTCAGCTTTAACTTGCTGACATATCAGGCATTTCGAAATAAAATCAGAGATGTCTTTTTTCATGCCATGCCACCAGTATAGCTGTTTCAAATCATTATACATTTTTGTACTTCTCGAATGTACAAATACACTACTGTCATGGGCTTTTTTTAAAAATCATCTGAATTAACTCCAAATTTTTTTGAACGCAAATTCGATCTCAGAATCTCAAACAATCATCCGTACTAACTTGAAATTCAGAATCAGAAATCAAATCACACTGAGTTTGTTTTGCTATTATCTTATTATCAACTTTCTGAGCATCAATAATCTGTTGTAAAAATAATGGTCTCACTTTCAATTCGGCTAAAATCTAACCATCATCAGACAAAACTAAATGAGCGTTTATCGCACGTAGCGTAAACAGTGATTTCTGACTCAAAGCATCAGCAACAGCATTTGCTTTTTTCGAATGGTAATCAATAACTAGTTCGTAGTCTTTTAACATTTCTAGCCATCTTCTTTGTCTCAGATTCAAATATTTCTAAGTTATCAGATATTTCAAACTTTTATGATCTGAAAACACATGACACTTTTCACCGAACAGATAATGGTGCCAAATTTTCAAAGCAAATACAATAGCAACTAAATTAAGGTCGTGTGTCGGATAATTCTTTTCATGCGACTTCAATTGTCTCGAGGCATAGGCTATAACCTTGCCTTCCTGCATCAAAACTCAACCTAGTCCATTCAACGAAACGTCACTGTAAATTATGAATTCTTTACCCGATTCTAGTTGCACTAATAACGGAGCTTCAGTCAATAAGGCTTTCAACTAATCAAAGCTTTTCTGACACTTTTTGGACCATTCAAACTTAACGTCTTTCTAAATTAATTTTGTCAATGGAGTTACAATCATTGAAAAGCCTTTTACGAACTTTCGGTAATAACCAGCAAGTCCAAGAAAACTGCGAACTTCAAAACCATTTCTCGGAGGCTTCCAATCTAAAATTGCTGAAATCTTGCTTGGATCAACTCGTATTGTAACACCCCTATCCTATAACCGACATCGGAATAGGTAAGGGGAGTCACCGGACAGATAAAACATTACAGAACAACACAGATTCACCGATATCATATAACATTAGTACATTTGCATTCATCCACAATTCATCCATTAAGATAGTCTACGAGACCTAAAACATACATTTAGGGAAGGTCAGAACTAAACCGAGCCCATTCAAGATTTTCAGAACTGAACCAAAATTTTCAAAACTCACAAAGTCACACGCCCATGTGACTAGGCCGTGTGACTCACACGAGAAAATGACACGCCCATGTGGTCTAACAGTGCCAAAAATAGGTCCTATACTGACTTTTTAACATGGCCAACAGACACGGCCGTGTGCCATGACCATTCAAAATTTAGCTAGCTACTGACTTTTTCACACGGCCACAAGGCACGCCCGTGTTCCCTGACCATGTGGCACAATGCAGGCTTGATTTAAGCCAATTTTCCACCCATTAAGGGTCTAATCTCACAAGCATTATTAAGAAACAATTACACCAACATTTCTAGCCAATTCCATGCTCAAAGATGACCAAAACACCTTAGAATATAACACATTTCAAAACATACATCAAAAGTATGCACAAACATATCATTTGTTAGCCAAATTCAAATGGCATAACTTTTACATACATATCAACTAGCCCATTCTAGCCTATACATGCCATACTTAAGAATATGTACATTTCCAAAAGTACCAAAAAGAGTTTGATGGTGTGATGACAATTCTCGACTATCTCGAGCCTTCAGTAGCAACGATAATTGTAAAACAAACAGAAATCATACAGAGTAAGCTACAAAGAGCTTAGTAAGCCAAACACAATTGGTCTAATTACTAAAGCATATATATATAGTACAGAACAACAATAAGAATTCATAGCCATTTCACAAAGTTATTCATTAACTTAACCATACTCATTTGCTTGTATGTATATCATTTTCATTTCCATGATTCCGAACCTACTTTGCATTGGCTATTTTCACGAGCCCGAGTCTTTCATGTTCGAGAAATTAAATACGATACAAACGTACCTATATAGATTATGCATTTCACATATTCATTTTCATAACTCATACCTTGTCATCAGATGGTTCAGAAACGATACAGATATTCATAAACGAGTACAATGCCAACGTCCCGGATGTGGTCTTACATGTAATTTAGTATCGATGCCTGTATCCCAGACAGGGTCTTATACGAAATTAGATACGATGCCGATGTCCCGGACATGGTCAGACACGTAAATTTCAAATCGAGGCCTGTGTCCCAGACACGGTCTTACACGATAATTCAAATCAATACCAACGTTCTTTTGTTAGGCTCTCAAGGCCTTCCAATGCAGATAATAGTTTATAAACATAGAAGTTAATCAACTTAACACATAAGTGTAGTTTGACTTACCTCGGATAGATTTCGGATAAAACGAGTCGACTATTCAACTATTTTGGACTTCCCCCGATCTAAGTCTGATTTGCTTTGTTCTTGATCTAATACAATACAAATTCAACCATTCAATCATTCATTTCATTCAAGTTAATCCATATACATTTATTTTGGGCACTTTACACTTTAGCCCTTACATTTTCACACTTTGACAATTTAATCCATTTTCCACAAAATCATCAATATGTAAAATTTCTTTGCAACAAAGGCTAGTCGAATTTTCATGGCTTCTATATAAGCCCATACAACATGTTTAATTCAGAATTTAGTCCTTCAAAACCTCATTTTCACAAATTAGCCCAAATGGCTCATTTCATCAAATATTCAAGAACAAAACATAATAATCTAACATATATCTTTCTTAATCCATATAAGAGCACTAAAAAGCTCATATAATCATCAATGGCACAATTTATAATCTTCAACAAAAATAGAAATTTAAACACGGGTTTTGAAGAACACGAAGCAACGATCACAGAAACGTAGAAATTATCAAAAACCGACGAAAAATCATACCTTAATCAAGGATCAAAGTGCTGAAACCCTAAGATGGCTTTCTTCTTTTCTTTTTCTTATGTTTTTTGGCAAGAACAACCAAATAAGAACCAATTTGATGTTTTATTTTAATTATATTAACATAAATTACTTAATTACCTAAACATCCTTTAAAAATTTATTTATTTGCCAAAATGCCAAGCCATGTCTCCCACTATCACATAATGGTCTTATTGACATGCAAGGACTTCAGATTTAACAAACCATAGCAATTAAGCACTTTAGCAACCAGTAGGCAACTTTTACAACTTACTCGATTTGGTCCTTTTTCATAATTAAACACAGAAACAGACAAATTAAATCATAGAAATTTCATAGACGTAAATTCACATATCACAGACACAGAAAATAATATTAAAATATTTTTCACACTCAGATTTGTGGTCCCGAAACCACTATTCCGACTAGGGTCAAAACCGGACTGTTACACGTATACCTGATGCTGACACAATATGGCCGAGAAAACTAACTTCACGTAACCAGAATACACATTTATTGAACTTAGCGAATAGCTGCTTATCATGCAGAGTCTGTAACACAATTTTCAAATGCTCGGCATGTTCATTTTCATCATGCGAATAAATCAAAATGCCATCAACGAATACGACAACAAATTGGTCTAAATACGGTCTGAAAATTCTGTTCATCAAGTCTGTAAAAATGGCAGGTTTATTTGTTAATACAAATTGCATAACTAAGAACTCATAATGTTTGTACCTCGTTCGAAAAGCTAATTTCAGAATGTCTGAATCTTTTACTCGTAACTAATAGTAGCCTGATCTCAAATCTATCTTTAAAAACACAGTAGCTCTTTTCAACTGATCGAACAAATCATCAATTCTGGGCAGAGGATACTTGCTTTTAATAGTCACTTTATTTAACTGACGATAATCAATGCACATTCTCATTGTGCCATCTTTCTTTTTCACAAACAGAACGAGAGCACCGTAGGGAGAAAAGGTCAGCCGTGCGAAACCTCTGTCTATCAATTCTTGAAACTGAGACATCAATTCTTTCAATTCTGTTGGAGCCATCCTATATGGAGTTATTGAGATTGGGGTCGTCCCCGTCACTAACTCAATGCTAAACTCGACCTCTCGAATCAGAGGTAATCCATAAAGTTCTTCAAGAAATACGTCAGGAAATTCACAAACAACAGGCACTAATTCTATTTTCCTTTCTGTCACTTTCGTATCAATCACATACACGAAATAAGCTTCACATCCCTTTTTCACATAATTCAGAGTTTTCATCGAAGATATTACAGCATGTAGCCCATTCAAATCACTAGATTCAATTCGGACTATCTCATCATTCTGACATTCCAATTCAATGGTCTTCTATTTGCAATTCACAATAGCATTATGCAAAGTTAACCAATCCATACCTAGAATTATATCAAACTCTCAAAAGGTAACAATATCAGATAAGCCAAAAAACAAGCATCTCGAAACATCAACGGACAACTTTTGCAAACTTTGTCAACCAAAACACTCTAACTTAAAGGGTTCGATACTCTAATTATAAATTTAGTATACTTTACAGGTCAAGTCTTACTGGATACTAAATTCATGCATGCATACAAATGTGTCGATCCTGGATCTATCAATGTAATCACAGAAGTATCATAAAGAGTGAAAGTATTGGTAATAACATTAGGAGATGAAGTTTCTTCGCGAGCGCAAATAGCATATACTCTGGTAGGTGTTCGAGTTTCAGATCTTCCAGTAGTGTCTTTATTCAATCTCTGACTACCACTCACGTTACTTGTGTTTCTGGGTGGTCTACCTCTAACAGCAGTGTTACTCGGCCTCATATTTTGCGCTGTATCTTGCTCGACCAACTCAGGACATTCGCGTATAAAATGATCTAATGATCCACATTTGAAACAAGCCCGAACATTCAATCTACAAATGTCGGGATGTTGTTTACTGTAATGTTCACACTCAGGTTGAATTCGTTTGACATTACCAACACTAGCTACTGAAGTAGCTTTTGAATTTGTAGGTAGCCTCTCTCGGTCTCGTCTCGAATAACCCGCAGTAGCTTTTGAACGGCTAGAATTATCTCAAAATTTCTTTGATGCTGACTGAAATGACTTATTTGATGATCTTTTTCGTACCTCTCTAGATTCTGAGTCGACTTTTCTTTTCTCTTTCCCGAGTTCCTCAGCTTTACACGCTCATTCGACAAGCACAACAAACTCTTTTATTTCCAGAATCCCAACTAACAAGCAGATATCTTCATTCAAACCATCTTCAAATCTCTTGCACATAATTGCTTCAGTCGAAACACATTCTCGAGCATATTGAATTAATCTCACAAATTCTCGTTCATAATTCGTACAGGCATACGAACCTATTTTAGGTCAAGAAACTCTTTGCGTTTCTGATCTATGAATCTCTGACTGATGTACTTCTTTCTAAATTCAGCTTGAAAGAAGTCCCAAGTGACTCGTTCTTTTGGAAAAACAAATATTAACGTTTTCTACTAATGATACGCCTTATCTCTCAAAAGTGAAATAGCACATTTAAGACATTCATCAGGAGTACATGACATTTCATCAAACACTCAAATCGTATTCTTTAGCCAAAATTTAGCTCTCTCAGCATCATCATTAGTAGTAGCACGAAACTCTTCAACCTTATATTTTCTAATCTTGTCAACTGGAGGCTTATTCAGACGAATCAAATCTACCACTTGGGGAGCTACAGGAACTTGCAGGGGTGGAGGTTGAGGAGTAGCCGAGTTTATTCTAACATACTAAGTGAACCACTCATTCATCATTTGGAAGAAGGCTTGCTTAGCCTCTCCCCCATGGCTACAAGTAATAGGTCTAGAATCAGACAGCGTTGTCTCTTGGAAAGGAGTAGGCGCATTAATTTCGACATCGTCAGCTATGGCTCGTTTGGGATCCATTACTATACGAAAAACACATTTTGTTTGTCAAGATTCAACACACTATCACAGTTCGTATATATGGCATGTATAGCTAGACTCACATACACTACGTTAGTCCTAGAATCGACTAAACCGTAATTCTAATACCAATAAAATGTAACACCCCTAACCCGTAACCGTCGCCGGAATATGTTAAGAGGCATTAATGGATAATACACATCATTCATGTAACACCCCCAACCCGGCCTAGACGTTATGACCGAATCCGACGTGCCACATCGAAGCGTTAAAAATATTTCTATATTTTTTAATCAAAAACTTTCTTATTGTTTAAAGGATAACTTCATCATAGGTTAAAGTGAATGGAAGCTGTGCACCAGGTAGGATGCTAGAAAAGAGGAGGTGAGTCCATCAGACTGCTTAAGTACCAAGCTCCCTTCGGATCCAATCCTAGACATGCACACCACCATTGCCACACCTTAACTTAGTGAATGTTCTTAGAAAACCACTTCGTTTAAGTCCATTTAAAAAGGTTATTAATTTTGGAAAACATTTTCATTGTGAAAGCTTTGCTTTGTTGTCGTGATATTCTGTAATCAAGTACTATTTTTGAAAACGCGCCTTAAAGCTATTCAATTTCAAAGATTAAGATAATATCATATCTATTCTAGCAAACCATATTAAAACAATTAAAAATAATTGAAGCGGCCTTATTACAACTTAAAACCCAAACCATAAAAGTAAATAAAAGATGTCCAATTCACCAGAAGAAAACTAAATTTGTAGAACGTGTGGCCACTCCGAATCCCTCACAGCTCCAAGCCCACTATGGTTGGGGATTACCTGCGTGGATGAAAATAAGGGGTGAGTTTGGAACTCAGTGTGTAAAATAACCCAACCATAGTCTAATTTAGCTCAAACCACAGAAACAGATTAAGTTGGGCCTTAACCTAAAACAGAGTTCAGAATGAAGCCCATAGGCCCATAATAGAAACAGAATAGATATTTCATATATATATATGCAGAACCCAATCCATATCCAACCATATGCACCCCCGAACCAACCTTACACTATATGGGGAGACAACTCGACCCACCCAACCGCTACACGCCACAGAATTTGCAGCATGGCTGCCAGAAACAGATAATGTGACAGAGTCACCAGATACAGATAATTGTGGCAGAGCCACAGAGATAATTGTGGCAAAGCCACCAGATCAGATAATTCTGGCATAGCCACCAGGACGCTTCCTCCATAAATATAACCTATGTCCCCATGCAACAGATACACAAGTCATGGCTTACAACATACAGAATCAAATTATCATGCATTTCAGTCAAAAATTAACCATAGGGGTATAATGGTCATTTTGTACCTAGGGGTATAATGGTAATTTCCATACCTAAGGGTATTCTAGTAATTTAACTATTTTAGGGTTTTCATGCATATTTCAGCCATTTACGTACTAACAAAAACACTTACCGAGTGTTCTTACCGAATTGGGCCCGTTGGCCTATTATCTCGATTTTGGCCCATTAAGCCTAAATATATCGAAGTGCACGAAATCGCGCGTACTGCAGTCTTATCACTTCGATTTCCGAAATTGTTAATCAATCTATCTCACGAATATTTGCACACTCGCTAGTCTACAAAATACCGGCTATTCGGCATTTCAGCTTTTCAGCTTTTGCCGATCTAGTCTATGAGAGGGTGTCAGTTACACACCTGTTTGGACAAAACGCTGACGAGTTCCACACACGAGTTGCCTACAGTCAATTACTAATATGTTAACTATGAATCCAATAGCAACCTATATACAAAACCCCTTACCAAAAATCGGCCATTAATACTTTAGGCACTAGCGATCCTACCTTTGCCGAAACTAGCGGCTAGGTTTAGATCTAGTCGTTCCGCTTGTCCAAGCCTTCGATCTGTAGCCTCTAGATCACTTTAACACCAAAACAAATCAATTGTTACAACCCTTTAGAGCCTTAAGCTCCAATTGACAGCCTCCCTATGCCTTTAGGGATTTCGGCTTTTGTAAATCCCGAAATAAAGAATAGATTAGAGTACTTACCACCGATTCTTTCAGCCAACACGATTCCACTTCAGTCCCTATTCAGTTTTGATACAGATCTAACCCTCAAAAACTAGCAGAAATTGAATCTTAGAGATCTAAAGATTCAGCTATAAGCCCCTAAGACTATGGTGTTTTCGGCCTTTTGAAACTATGAAAAAAAAGATGATTAGATATGAGGATTTTGCAATGATATTGTCGACAGAAGTTGGGGTTTAGAGGATGAGAGAATCGGCCAAAAAGATGAAGAAAGATAGGAGGGTTTGGCTAAAAGAAATCGATACAAAAAATAAGTTTTCAGGAATTCGACTTTTATGGCAATCGGCTATAGAGGTTTAGAAAGATTGGGAATGGATGAGTAGAATGGTAGGGATGGTTCGGCTAGAGAGGAAAAAGAAGAAGAAGAGAGGAGAAGAGAAGAAAGAAAAGAATTGTCAGGAACCACACTACCCAAATGCCGAAATTCCCCCTTCCTAGTCAAATTTTCCCTATACTAGAAACCCTTGGCTAGCCAACTCTTGCTCATCAAGAGTCTACCATTCGGCCAATACCACACTCCTTAATCAGCTCCTAAATCTTCTCCCTTATCCCTTCCTTACCCAATCTCCTGAATAGCTCAAACTCTTCCTAGCAGTGTTCCACTTGAATTCCATCACATCCCCTTTCTGTTCATAAAAATAATACTATAATTTGCTTACCTTGTGACTTGAACCTTAGCTCCCCCTAATCATCCACACGCCACTTTTTAAGCACCCTAGTGGCGTCACATGCCACTTTGCCACAGGCCTTCTTGTGGCTTATTTCACCCATGGAATTTTAAAAGCCCAATATACCAGAATTCTTTTTCCTTTTATAATTAAAATTAGTTAAAACTACCAGATTTTAACTTAGACTTGGGCCTTCTAGAGGCCCACTAACATACTCAGACCTACATCGAGCAGTCAAAACACAAAAATTCTAAAATTCGCCAAAATTGACAGAAGTCCTAAAAATTAGGGCGTTACAACTCTACCCTCTTAAAAGAAATATCGTTCTCGAAATTTACTTGATCTAAACAAATGAGGGTATTGTTGTTGTATCGCCTCTTCTGGCTCCAAAGTAGCTTCCTCTCTGCCATGATTACGCCAAAGCACTTTTACTAACGGAACAGATTTCCTTCTTAAAACCCTGACATCTCACTCCAGTATCTACATAGGCTCTTCCTCGAAAGTCAAATCAGGCTGCACCTCAATCTCTGCAACCGGCACGACATGTGTAGGGTCAGAACGATAACGCCTTAACATGGAGACATGAAAAACATCGTGAATCCTATCTAACTCTAGAGGTAATTCCAATTGATATGCCACTGGTCCTACTCGCTTCAAAACCTGATAAGGCCCAATGAACCGCGGACTCAACTTGTCCTTCTTACCAAACCTTAATATCTTCTTCCAAGGAGAAATTTTCTAGAAGACCATATCACCCACTGAGTACTCAATCTCTTTACGCTTCAAATTTGCATACGACTTTTGTCTATCAGATGCTTCTTTTAACCGATCTCTGATTATTCTGACCTTATCTTCAGTGTCAGCTACCAACTCAGGTCCAAGAACCTGTCGCTCTCCCAGTTCGGTCCAACAACTAGGGGTACGACACCTTCGTCCATACAGCACTTCATACGGTGCCATTTGAATACTCACATGATAACTGTTGTTGTACGCAAACTCTGCCAATGGCAAGTAATCCTCCCAACTACCTCAGAAGTCGATAACGTATCCATGAACATGTCCTCTAGAATTTGAATAACCCTTTCCGACTAACCATTAGTCTGGGGATGGAAAGCCGTACTAAAGTTCAATCGCGTTCCCAATGCCTCATGCAACTTTTTCCAAAACTGAGATGTGAATCTAGAATCCCGGTCAGAAATAATTAAAGCTAGGACACCATGAAGTCGCACGATCTCTGCCACATACAGCTTGGCTAAATTTTGGAGTGAAAAGTCAGTGAGGACAAGTATGAAATGAGCCGATTTGGTCAACCTATCCACAATCACCCAAACCGAGTCTTTCTTTGTTGGTGTCAAGGGTAACCCACTCACAAAGTCCATGGTTACCCTCTCCCACTTCCAAAGTGGTATCTTCACCGGTTGCAAAAGCCCAGAAGGTAATTGATGCTCAGCTTTCACTTGTTGACATGTCAGACATTTCCTCACAAACTCCGTTACTTCTCGTTTAAGCTCAGGCCACCAATACAATTCTCGCAAGTCATGATACAACTTATTCCCTCCAGGATGCATAGTACAAAGTCCCCCATGAGCTTCCTTCAATATTGACTGCCTTAAGTCAGAGTCCTTTGGAATGCAAATTCTCCATTGGAAACACAAAACTCCTTCACTATTCAACCCAAACTCAGAAGTTTCCCCTTTCTTAACTTGCTGGAAATGAGCAACCAAATACTCATCCCTCAACTACTTTTCCTTAATCTGATCCACCCAGGTTGGCCTTACTTGCAACTCAGCCAACAGACTACCATCTTCATACAGACTCAGACGAGTAAACATTGCTCTCAAATCAGATACAGCTCTACGGCTCAGAGCATCGGCTACCACATTAGCCTTGCCCGGGTGATACTCGATCGAACAGTCATAATCCTTAAGCAACTGTATCCATCTCCTTTGCATAAAATTCAGCTCCTTCTGAGTCAGCAAATACTTGAGACTCTTATGGTCTATGTATATAACATATCTCTCTCCATACAAGTACTGTCTCTAAAGCTTAAGTGCAAAGATTACTGCTGCCAATTCCAAATCGTGAGTAGGATAGTTTCCTTCGTGAGGTTTAAGCTGTCGGGATGCATAAGCAACCACCTTACCCTCTTGCATCAACACACAGCCCAAACCCACATGTGATGCGTCACTGTACACAGTAAAATCCTTCTCAGACTTCAGCTGAATTAATACAGGTGCTTCAGTTAGAACTTTCTTCAACTTCTCAAAAGCTTTCTGCTGCTTCTTAGTCCAAACAAACGGTACTCCTTTTCTTATGAGTTTTGTCAAAGGTGCTTCCATCACAGAAAAACCTTCCACAAACCTTCTATAGTATCCTGCCAACCTTAGGAAACTCTGAATTTCTGACACCGACCTAGGTGGCTTCCATTCCAAAATCGCCTCAATCTTTTGAGGGTCCACCTTAATCCCCTCAGCAAAGACAACATGTCCTAAGAAGGTTACCTCCCTCAACCAGAATTCACACTTGCTGAATTTCGCATAAAGTTTTTTCTCCCTTAACACTTGCAGCACAATGCGAAGATGCTCATCATGTTTCGCTTTAGTTTCAGAATATATCAGAATATCGTCAATAATGACGACTACGAATCGATCCGAAAATGGTTGGAATACCCGATTCATCAGATCCATGAATGCTGCAGGAGCATTCGTCAGTCCAAATGGCATAACTAGAAACTCGTAATGACCATAACGAGTCCTGAATGCCGTCTTATGAATATCCGCCTCTTTGACCCTTAACTGATGATATCCAGATCGAAGATCGATCTTGGAAAATACAGAAGCTCCTCTAAGTTGGTCAAACAGATCGTCAATTCTTAGCAGAGGGTACTTATTCATGACCGTCAGTTTGTTCAACTGCCGATAATCAATACACATCCGCATCGTCCCATCTTTCTTTTTCACGAATAGCACCGGTGCTCCCTATGGAGACACACTTAGCCTAATAAAGCCCCTATCCAACAACTCTTGAATTTGTGCTTTTAACTCCACTAACTCCTTCGGTGCCATCCTATACGGTGCGATGGACACTGGTGCCGTTCAGGCAGCAAGTCGATTCCAAACTCGACTTCTCGATTCGGAGGCAATCCCGGAAGCTCCTCTGGAAAAACATCTTGGAACTCCTTAATGGTTCTAACCTTATCCGCTGTCAGTCCCTCAGCTTCCGTCTGACTTACAAATGCCAAATGGGCCTCACAATCTTTACGAATCCACTTTTAGGCTCTCAATGTCGACACCACATTGGACAAATAATCCCTTCGCTCACCTATCACCATAACCTCCTCTCCCTCCATGGTCCTTAACACCATTCGGTTAGCGACAGATAATCCGTAGTCGCCTATGCTTAACAAGCGGTCCATTCCCGAATGAGGTCGACTTCTCGAGCGATAACTCCATCAAGTCTCCCGAGAAAATACTACCTTGAGTTTCTAAGGGCACATCCCTATACAGTTTGTCTATCCTAACCGAGTGACCCAAAAGACTTAGTACAGACACCCCACTCACAATCTTCTCAGAGTGCATGCCGAACGACCTAGATATGGCACATGCAACATACGAATGAGTAGATCCAATATCAACCAAGGTAGTATACGACATGCTAGAAACCAAGAACGTACCAGTTATGACGTCGGGTGTATCGCCCTCCTCTCGACGACGAGCTGCATACACCAACGCTGGCTGTCGAGCCTCAGCATTTTTGGCACCCCTGCCAGGTGCCCCTCGACCTCGACCATTTCCATTTCTGCCCCTACCTTGTCCACGTCCTCTCGGTGGTTGTGGTCCACCTCTCACTGGTTGAGCAACCCTCTGTTCAGCAACTTGAACCAGATCTTTTTTTTGAGGATAGTCTCCGACTCTATGCTCCATAGATCTACACCGGAAACAAGCACCGAAACGTTTCCTACACTCGCCCAGATGTACCTTACCACAGTCTCCACAGATTGGTGGTCTAACAACGTTCATCGGAACTGCTCGAACTGGCTCCTCCACTATTGCTCTCTTGACATTCCTATTTACACCACCCGAAGGTCCTGAAGCCCTCCAGAAATGGTTCTGATCCTTCTCATAATTCTACCTCTCAACACGCTTCACTTCCTCAGCTATTTTAACTTTCTCCACCAAAATCGCAAAGTCACGCTCCCTTTGTAGAGCAATCAACACCCTAAGTTCATCTCTAAGACCATCCTCGAAGCGCATACTACGCTCATACTTCGAAGCGACTATTCCCACGGCATATCGGTTCAGCCTCAAAAACTCAGCCTCGTACTCAACAACTGTTTTACCTACTTGCACCAGATTCAAGAAGTCCTTCCTGTGGGCGTCTACATAACTCGCCCCAACATATTTCCCTTTGAAGACCGTTTTAAACTGCTCCCAAGTTACCCTGTCAGCTGGGGTCCCATCTCTCACAGTGAGCCACCACTGATAAGCCTCGTCTCGTAGCAACGATACGGTTCCCTTCAGCTTCTGCTCCACGGAGTAGTCCAAGTCATCCATAATCCGTTCCGTGGCCTCCAACCAATATTCCGCCACATTCGGGGCTACACCAGATACAACCCTAAAGATCTCTGCTCCTTTAGCCTGGAGTCGTTTAGAAATAGATCCTCGAATTCCATTACCCGTACTCGCCCCGGCAACCCTTTTCAAAACACGAAGTATTGCATGAGATAGGGCGTCATCCCCGGCACCACGATCATGAGACTCCACTTCCGTTTTCAGTGGACCGGTGCATCTGCAGTCGGCATATGCCCTGAAGACAAAGTTCCTGCTCAAGCACTACCTCGGCCACATCTCCGGCCTCTCCCACGAGCTGTTCTCGTACTCATATCATATTATCTGATTACGAATTTTATGCATCATTTAAATATTTTAGTGTTTATTACATATGTTTTATGAACAGACAGAAATTCAGAGTTTGTTTTCCCCAAAATCAAAGTCTAGCTACAGTCTCAGTCTATTACAAAAATTTCTTATAGTTTCAGTACCATCCTACTAGATTATCCTAATAGGGTTTTAGTACAAACAGATAATTCAAAAAAACATTCAGAAAAGTTTAGAATGATACTTACAGACTTGGGCCGGAGATTTAGGTGCCACCTTTTTAAGGATCCAAATTTAAAAATTGAGTTTTGTAATTTTTGTAAAAATTTTATTTTCGAAAATCTTTGTTTTTATAGACCCATTCCACAGCCGAGTTGTTGTAACATGGCTCTGATACCACTAAATGTAACACCCCAAACTCGGCCTAGACGTTATGACCAAATCTGATGTGCCACATCGAAGCATTAAAAATATTTCTATATTTTTTAATCAAAAACTTTCTTATTGTTTAAAGGATAACTTCATCATAGGCTAAAGTGAATGGAAGCTGTGCACCAAGTAGGATGCCAAAAAAGAGGAGGTGAGTCCATCAGACTGCTTAAGTACCAAGCTCCCTTCGGATCCAATCCTAGACATGTACACCACCATTGCCACACCTTAACTTAGTGAATGTTCTTAGAAAACCACTTTGTTTAAGTCCATTTAAAAAGGTCATTAATTTTGGAAAACGTTTCCGTTGCGAAAGTTTTACTTTTTTGTCGTGATATTTTGAAATCAAGTACTATTTTTAAAAACGCGCCTTCAAGCTATTCAATTTCAACGATTAAGATAATATCATATCTATTCTAGCAAACAATTACACCAACATTTCTAGCCAATTCCATGCTCAAAGATGACCAAAACACCTTAGAATATAACACATTTCAAAACATACATCAAAACTATGCACAAACATATCATTTGTTAGCCAAATTCAAATGGCATAACTTTTACATACATATCAACTAGCCCATTCTAGCCTATACATGCCATACTTAAGAATATGTACATTTCCAAAAGTACCAAAAAGAGTTCGATGGTGTGATGACAATCCTCGACTATCTCGAGCCTTCAGTAGCAACGATAATTGTAAAACAAACAGAAATCATACAGAGTAAGCTACAAAGAGCTTAGTAAGCCAAACACAATTGGTCTAATTACTAAAGCATATATATATAGTACAGAATAACAATAAGAATTCATAGCCATTTCACAAAGTTGTTCATAAACTTAACCATACTCATGTGCTTGTATGCATATCATTTTCATTTCCATGATCCCGGACCTACTTCGCATTCGCTATTTCGCAGAACTGAGTCTTTCATGTTCAGAAATTAAGTACGATACAAACGTACCTATATAGATTATGCATTTTACATATTGATTTTCATAACTTATACCTTGTCATCAGATGGTTCAGAAATGATACAGATATTCATAAACGAGTACAATGCCAACTTCCCGGATGTGGTCTTACATGTAATTTAGTATCGATGTCTCTGTCCCAGATAGGGTCTTATACAAAATCAGATACGATGCCGATGTCTCGGACATGGTCTTACACATAAATTTCAAATCGAGGCCTGTGTCCCAGACACGGTCTTACACGATAATTCAAATCAATACCAACGTTCTTTTATTAGGCTCTCAAGGCCGTCCAATGCAGATAGTAGTTTATAAACACAAAAGTTAATCAACTTAACACATAAGTGTAGTTTGACTTACCTCGGATGGATTTCGGATAAAACGAGTCGACTATTCAACTATTTTGGACTTCCCCCGATCTAAGTCTGATTTTCTTTGTTCTTGATCTAATACAATACAAATTCAACCATTCAATCATTCATTTCATTCAAGTTAATCCATATACATATATTTTGGGCACTTTACACTTTAGCCCTTACATTTTACAACTTTGACAATTTAATCTATTTTTCACAAAATCATCAATATGAAAAATTTCTTTGCAACAAAGGCTAGCCGAATTTTCATGGCTTCTATATAAGCCCATACAACATGTTTAATTCAGAATTTAGTCCTTCAAAACCTCATTTTCACAAATTAGCCCAAATGGCTCATTTCATCAAATATTCAAGAATAAAACATAATAATCTAACATATATCTTTTTTAATCCATATAAGAGCACTAAATGGCACAATTTATAATCTTCAACAAAAACAGAAATTTAAACACGAGTTTTGAAGAACACGAAGCAACGATCACAGAAACGTAGAAATTATCAAAAACCAACGAAAAATCATACCTTAATCAAGGATCAAAGTGTCGAAACCCTAAGATGGCTTTCTTCTTTTCTTTTTCTTATGTTTTTCGGCAAGAACAACCAAATAAGAACCAATTTGATGTTTTATTTTAATTATATTAACATAAATTACTTAATTACCTAACCATCCTTTAAAAATTTATTTATTTGCCAAAATGCCAAGCATGTCTCCCACTATCACATAATGGTCTTATTGACATTCAAGGACTTCAAATTTAACAAACCATAGCAATTAAGCACTTTAGCAACCAGTAGGCAACTTTTACAACTTACTCGATTTGGTCCTTTTTCATAATTAAACACAGAAACAGACAAATTAAATCATAGAAATTTCACGGATGTAAATTCACATATCACGAATACGAGAAAATAATATTAAAATATTTTTCACACTCCATTTGTGGTCCGAAACCACTATTCGACTAGGTAAAAATCGATATTACACGTATACGATCTTTGACACAATATGGCCCAGAAAACCAACTTCACGTAACCAGAACTCACATTTACTGAACTTAGCGAATAGCTGCTTATCATGCTGAGTCTGTAACACAATTTTCAAATGCTCGGCATGTTCATTTTCATCACGCGAATAAATCAAAATGTCATCAACTAATACGACAACAAATTGGTCTAAATACGGTTTGAAAAGTCTGTTCATCAGGTCTATAAAAATAGCAGGTTTATTTGTTAATCCAAATTGCATAACTAAGAACTCATAATGTTCGTACCTCATTCAAAAAGCTATTTTCAGAATGTCTGAATCTTTTACTCGTAACTGATAGTAGCCTGATCTTAAATCTATCTTTAAAAACACAGTAGCTCCTTTCAACAAATCGAACAAATCATCAATTCTGGGCAGAGGATACTTGCTTTTAATAGTCACTTTATTTAACTGACGATAATCAATGCACATTCTCATTGTGCCATCTTTCTTTTTCACAAACAGAACGAGAGCACTACAGGAAGAAAAGCTCGGTCGTGCGAAACCTCTATCTATCAATTCTTGAAACTGAGACATCAATTCTTTCAATTCTGTCGAAGCCATCCTATATGGAGCTATTGATATTGGGGTCGTCCCCGTCACTAACTCAATGCTAAACTCGACCTCTTGAATAAGAGGTAATCCATAAAGTTCTTCAGGAAATACGTCAGGAAATTCACAAACAACAGGCACTGATTCTATTTTCCTTTCTGTCACTTTCGTATCAATCACATACACGAAATAAGCTTCACATCTCTTTTTCACATAATTCAGAGTTTTCATCAAAGATATTACAGCATGTAGCCCATTCAAATCACTGGATTCAATTCGGACTATCTCATCATTCTAACTATCCAATTCAACGGTCTTCTATTTGTAATTCACAATAGCATTATGCAAAGTTAACCAATCCATACCTAGAATTATATCAAACTCATCAAAAGGTAACAATATCAGATAAGCCAGAAAACAAGCATCTCGAAACTTCAACGGACAACTGTTGCATACTTTGTCAACTAAAACACTCTAGCTTAAAGAGTTTGATACTTTAATTATAAATTCAGTATACTCTATAGGCAAAGTCTTACTGGATACTAAATTCATGCATACATACGAATGTGTCAATCCTGGATCTATCAATGCAATCACAGAAGTATCATAAAGAGTGAAAGTATTGGTAATAACATTAGGAGATGAAGCTTCCTCGCGAGCGCAAATAGCATATGCTCTGGCAGGTGTTCGAGTTTCAGATCTTCCAGCAATGTCTTTATTCAATCTCTGACTACCACTCACATTACTTGTGTTTCTAGGTGGTCTACCTCTAACAGCAGTGTTACTCGGCCTCGTATTTTGCACTGTATCTTGCTCGACCAACTCAGGACATTCGCGTATAAAATAATCTAATGATCCACATTTGAAACAAGCTCGATCATTCAATCTACATCTGTCGGGATGTCGTTTACTGCAATGTTTACACTCAGGTTGATTTTGTCTAACATTACCAACACTAGCTACTGAAGTAGCTTTGGAATTCGTAGGTAGCCTCTCTCGGTCTCGTCTTGAATAACCCGCAGTAGCTTTTGAACGGCTAGAATCATCTCAAAATTTCTTTGATGCTGACTGAAATGACTTATTTGATGATCTTTTTCGTACCTCTCTAGATTCTGAGTCGACTTTTCTTTTCTCTTTCCCGAGTTCCTCAGCTTTACACGCTCGTTTGACAAGCACAACAAACTCTTTTATTTCCAGAATCCCAACTAGCAAGCAGATATCTTCATTCAAACCATCTTCAAATCTCTTGCACATCAGTTGAAACATATTCTCGAGCATATTGAATTAATCTTACAAATTCTCGTTCATAATTCGTACAGGCATACGAACCTATTTTAGCTCAAGAAACTCTTTGCGTTTCTGATCTATGAATCTCTGACTGATGTACTTCATTCTAAATTCAGCTTGAAAGAAGTCCCAAGTGACTCGTTCTTTTGGAAAAACAAATATTAATGTTTTCTACCAATGATACGCCTTATCTCTCAAAAGTGAAATAGCACATTTAAGACATTCATCAGGAGTACATGACATTTCATCAAACACTCATATCGTATTCTTTAGCCAAAATTTAGCTCTCTCAGCATCATCATTAGTAGTAGCACGAAACTCTTCAACCCCATATTTTCTAATCTTGTCAACTGGAGGCTTATTCAGACGAATCAAATCTACCACTTGGGGAGCTACGGGAACATGCAGGGGCGGAGGTTGGGGAGTAGCTGGGTTTGTTCTAACATACTAAGTGAACCACTCATTCATCATTTGGAAGATGGCTTGCTTAGCCTCTTCCCCATGGCTACAAGTAACAGGTCTAGAATCAGACGGCGCTGTCCCTTGGGCGGGAATAGGCACATTACTTTCGACATCGTCAGCTATGGCTCGTTTGGGATCCATTACTATACGAAAAACACATTTTGTTTCTCAAGATTCAACACACTATAACAGTTCGTATATATGGCATGTATAGCTAGACTCACATACACTATGTTAGTCCTAGAATCGACTAAACCGTAATTTTGATACCAATAAAATGTAACACCCTTAACCCGTAACCGTCGCCGGAATAGGTTAAGAGGCATTATTGGATAATACACATCATTCATGTAACACCCCCAACCCGGCCTAGACGTTATGACCGAATCCGACATGCCACATCGAACCGTTAAAAATATTTCTATATTTTTTAATAAAAAACTTTCTTATTGTTTAAAGGATAACTTCATCATAGGTTAAAGTGAATGGAAGCTGTGCACCAGGTAGGATGCCAGAAAAGAGGAGGTGAGTCCATCAGACTGCTTAAGTACCAAAATCCCTTCGGATCCAATCCTAGACATGCACACCACCATTGCCATACCTTAACTTAGTGAATGTTCTTAGAAAACCACTTCGTTTAAGTCCATTTAAAAAGGTTTTTAATTTTGGAAAACATTTTCGTTGCGAAAGTTTTTCTTTGTTGTCGTGATATTTTGAAATCAAGTACTATTTTTGAGACTGTGCCTTAAAGCTATTCAATTTCAACGATTAAGATAATATCATATCTATTCTAGCAAACCATATTAAAATAATTAAAAATAATCGAAGCGGCCTTATTACAGCTTAAAACCCAAACCATAAAAGTAAATGAAAAGATGTCCAATTCACCAGAAGAAAATCAAATTTGTAGAACGTGTGGCCACTCCGAATCCCTCACAGCTCCAATCCCACCATGGTTGGGGATTACTTGCGTGGATGAAAATAAGGGGTGAGTTTGGAAACTCAGTGCGTAAAATAACCCAACCATAGTCTAATTTAGCTCAAACCACAGAAACAGATTAAGTTGGGCCTTAACCCAAAACAGAGTTCAGAATGAAGCCCATAGGCCCATAACAGAAATAGAACAGATATTTCATATATATATATGCAGAACCCAACCCATATCCAACCATATGCACCCTCGAACCAACCTTACACCATATGGGGAGACTACTCGACCCACCCAACCACTACACACCACAGAATTTCTGGCATGTTGCGCGAAGCAGATAATGTGACGAGTCACCAATCTGAATAATCGTGGCGAGCCACCGAGCAGAATAATTGTGGCGAGCCACGGATCGAGATAATTGTGGCATAGCCACCAGGACGCTTCCTCCATAAATATAACCCATGTCCCTATGCAACAGATATACAAGTCATGGCTTACAACATATAGAGTCAGATCATCATGCATTTCAGTCAAAAATTAACCCTAGGGGTATAATGGTCATTTTGCACCTAGGGATATAATGGTAATTTCCATACTTAGGGGTATTCTAGTAATTTAACTATTTTAGGGTTTTCATGCATATTTCAGCCATTTACATACTAACAAAAACACTTACCGAGTGTTCTTACCGAATTGGGCCCGTTAGCCTATTATCTCGATTTTGGCCCATTAAGCCCAAATATATCGAAGTGCACGAAATTGCGCGTACTGTAGTCTTATCACTTCGATTACCGAAATTGTTAATCAATCTATCTCACGAACATTCGCACACTCGTAAGTTCACAAAATACCGGCTATTTGGCATTTCAGCTTTTTGGCTTTTGCCGATCTAGTCTATGAGAGGGTGTCAGTTACACACCTGTTTGGACGAAACGCTGGCGAGTTCCACACGCGAGTTGCCTACAGTGAATTACTAATAAGTTAACTATGAATCCAATAGCAACCTATATACAAAACCCCTTACCAAAAATTGGCCATTAATACTTTAGGCACTGGCGATCCTACCTTTGCCGAAACTAGCGACTAGGTTTAGATCTAGTCATTCTGCTTGTCCAAGCCTTCGATCAATAGCCTCTAGATCACTTTAACACCAAAACAAATCAATTGTTACAACCTTTTAAAGCCTTAAGCTCCAATCGACAGCCTCCCTATGCCTTTAGGGATTTTGGCTTTTCTAAATCCCGAAATAAAAAATAGATTAGAGTACTTACCACCGATTCTTTCAGCCAACACGATTCCACTTTAGTTCCTATTCAGTTCTGATGCAGATCTAACCCTCAAACACTAGCAGAAATCGAATCTTAGACATCTAAAGATTCGGCTATAAGCCCCTAAGACTATGGTGTTTTCAGCTTTTTGAAACTGTGAAGAAAAAAATGATTAGATATGAGGGTTTTGCAATGATATTGTCGACAGAAGTTGGGGTTTAGAGGATAAGAGAATCGGCCAAAAAGATGAAGAAAGATAGGAGGGTTTGGCTAGAAGAAATCGACACAAAAATAGGTTTTCGGGAATTCGGCTTTTATGGAAATTGGTTATGGAGGTTTAGAAAGATTGGGAATGGATGAGTAGAATGGTAGGGATGGTTTGGCTAGAGAGGAAAAAGAAGAAGAAGAGAAAATAGAAGAAGAGAGGAGAAGAGAAGAAGGAAAAGAATTGTCAGGAACCACACTACCCAAATGCCGAAATTCCCACTTCCTAGCTGAATTTTCCCTATACTAGAAACCCTTGGCCGGCTAATTCTTGCTCCTCAAGAGTCCACCATTCGGCCAATACCACACTCCTTAATCAATTCCTAAATCTTCTCCCTTATCCCCTCCTTACCCAATCTCCTGAACAGCTTAAACTCTTCCTAGCAGAGTTCCACTTGAGTTCCATTACATCCCCTTTTTGTTCACAAAAATAATACTATAATTTGCTTACCTTGTGACTTGAACCTTAGCTCCCCCTAATCATCCACACGCCACTTTTTAAGCACCCTAGTGGTGTCACATGCCACTTTGCCACAGGCCTTCTTATGGCTTATCTCACCCATGGAATTTTAAAAGCCCAATATACCAGAATTCCTTTTCCCTTTAGAATTAAAATTAGTTAAAACTACTAGATTTTAACTTAGACTTGGGCCTTCTAGAGGCCCACTAACATACTCAGACCTACACCAAGCAGTCAAAACACAGAAATTCTAAAATTCGCAAAAATTCACAGAAGTCCCGAAAATTGAGGCATTACAATTCACATACATTTATGCATTCATTATCATAAACCATTCAAAATAAGCATACAAAGCTTTAATCATACATTCGAGACTAATTCGGTAACTTATGAAAATTTCAAATACTTAGAAAATTTTTAACATTTCAAGTACCACACGCCCGTGTGAATAGGCCGTGTGCCTCACACGGTTACCAGACACGCCCGTGTCATAGACCGTGTGAAAATAAGGCATACATACTGACTTGTACTACATGGTCGGAGACACACACGTGTGCCTTGGCTGTGGTCAAAACTGACTTGGGTCACACGGCTAACCATACGCCCTTGTGTCCAGACTGTGCTCGAGATTGACTTTAAATTACAGGACTACGCCAAGGGACACACGGCTGTGCAACATGACCGTGTGTCACACACGGCTGAGACACACGCCCGTGTCTCTGCCCGTGTGGACAAAAATAGGCCATTTAAAAAGCCAATTTGCCACCCTTATCTCTTGTTCACCTAGCCATCAAAATAGAAGCATTTAAACTCATATATAGGTAGCCAAAACATACCAATTCAATCACATATCATGGTGTCAATATCATTAATCATATCCATAGACAATTTCAACTCAAACATACTAATTCCATGTACCTAATTCATACCATAAACATATGATTCATATCACATTTATAACCTTTTCAACCACACAACTAACTTACCAAAAATACCATTTCACTAGGCCATATATATATATATATACACCAAATATACCATTTTTGCATCTTATATCATATGCCAAAATCAAACCGTAAGTTCAATCATAATCAAGCCACATCTCATGGCATGATATACCCATCACAAAACATACCGCATTAGTCCTAGCCTATACATGCCATACTTTGATATATACATGCCATACTTTGATATATACATTTTCAAAAGGTACCAAAATAATATTTGATAGTGTGGTAATGATCCTCGACGATCTCTGAACTTCTAATAGCTTCGATAATCTATAAAACAATTGAAAAACACACAAAGTAAGCTTTCCAAAGCTTAGTAAGCCATATACAAATAAACTTATCACATAAACAATTATAGACCAATTCATACATATGAATCATGGCAAAACACAATTTCTTATAAACACATCACATTTTCATATAGCTCACATATCAAAAGATCATATTCATACTCACCTTTTGTTGCCAATTTCTTTAAACATTTCATACGTACCAAAATCGAATATTCTTTCACATAGTTATTCATTTCTTGAAATGCCTGTTGAACCATTTAAAATCAATAAGGATACTCGGACAGCTCGAAAAGCTGATACAATGCCAACGTCCCAGACGTGGTCCTACATGTAATCAAATATCGATGCCATTGTCCCAGACAGGGTCTTACACGAAATCATATACGATGCTGATGTCCTAGACATGGTCTTACACGTAAATCTCAAATCGATGCCAACGTCCCATGCGTGGTCTTACACAAAATCTCATATCAGAATCCTATGTCATGACATATGTATCCTAATTATTTCTATAGTTCGTACGGGGCTTTTCGAACTTTGTCACATTATCGGAACTTTCCTGGATTTCACATATTTAGCTCTCATATCCATTCATCAAAATTCAAATATCATATAAACAATCATAATTCAATTTAACACATTTATTTGTATATCGACTTACTGAGTACGAGAATGAACGGAAACGAACGACTATTCAACTACTTTCGTTTTCCCCCAATCTAATTTTGTTTTCTTTGGTTCTTGATCTAAACATATTCAAATTTGACTTATTCGATCTCAAATTCATTCAAATCAATCCATAAACACATATTTAGGGAATTTTACATATTAGCCCTTACATTTTCACATTTTGACACTTAAGTCCTTATTTCATAAAATCACAAAATATGCATAATTTCATTACACACCAGCCTAGTCGAATTTTTATTTAGCTCATATAAGCCCATATATTTCATTTATTTCACATTTTAGCCTCTCAATTTTTGATTTTCACAATATAGCTTAATATACTCAAATTCATCAAAAATTAAAATACAAAACATATTAACCCAACACATATCTTTCATTTTCCATCAACTAACATTAGAAAGCTCATAATTTCATCAATGGCATAACTCAAATTCATCATCAAATTCAGAAATTGAGACATAGGCTAAATAACAATCACAAAAACATAAAAATAATCAAAAATGAATAAAAAATCATACCTAAATTAGCCAATATGAGTGTCGAATGCTTCTAAGCACATAGTACCTATTTCTTTCTTGTATTTTCGGCAAAATGATGAAAAGATGAAGCAAAAATCATGTTTTGTTTAATTAATAAACATTAACTCATCATTTACGAAAATAACCTTATTATATACATTTAAAATCCACTAACCCTTGCATATATGTCCATTCATAATTTCAATGGTCTAATATCAACATAAGGACCTCATAATTAATAAGCCATGTCAATTCGGCACTTATTTATGTATTACACAACTTTTGTATTTTCTGCTGTTTAGTCCTTTTATCAAATTAAACACACAAATGATTAAATTTTCATACAAAACTTTCACACATGCTTAACCACATACTGTAAACACGAAAAATAATATTAAAATATTTTTTTACTCAGATTTGTGGTCCCAAAACCACTATTCTGACTAGGGTCTAAACTGAACTATTACAACTCTCCCCCCTTAGGGATTTTCGTCCTCGAAAATCTTACAGTTGAACAAATTCGGATATTGTAGTCTCCCCAAAATGCGACATTTTTATAGATCATAAGAGTTTAAAATTTTTAATGACTCAGAAAGACTTGAATTTGCAACAATGAAGATTGCTTGAATTATTAAAAGATTATGAGCTAGTAATTGATTATCATCTCGGGAAAATGAATGTAGTTGCTGATGATTTAAGCAGAAAGTCATTATTCGCTTTACGTATGATGAATACATAGTTAGCCTCGTTTGATGACAGTCCGATTGTAACTGAGTTAAAAGCGAGATCGTTATTTCTTTAGCAACTCGGTGAAACCCAGAAATGCGATAAAGAATTACAAGTTAAACGAGTTCAGTGTGAGTCAACTTCTAATTCAGAGTTCCAAATCGGATCTGATGATTGTTTGATGTTTCGAGGTAGAATTTGCATACCAAGATATCCTGAGCTTATTAGATGATTTTAAACGAAGTACATAGTGGTTGTTTATCTGTACATCTGGGAAGCACTAAAATGTACAACGATTTGAAATAGTTAAATTGGTGGTTAGGTATGAAACAAGACATTTCAGAGTTTGTATCGAGATGTTTAGTTTGTCAACAAGTTAAAGCTGAACATCAAGTACCGTCAAGACTATTTCAGCCAGGGATGATACCTGAGTGGAAATGGGATAGAGTTATGATGGATTTCATATCGGGGTTGCCCCTGTCTCCAAAAAAGAAAGATGTAATTTGGGTTGTCGTTGATAAATTAACAAAATCAACACATATCATTCCAATACATACAAACCATTCACTTGATAAATTGGTTGAATTGTACATATCCAAAGTTGTGAGATTACATGACGTACTAGTTTCGATTATTTTCAAATAGAGATTAGAGGTTTACGTCACGATTTTGGAAGAAATTACAAGAAGCTCTGGGTACGAAATTGAATTTTAGTACAGCTTTTCATTCGCAAACTGACGGTCAGTTAGAACGAGTAATACAGATCCTCGAAGATATGCTCAGATGTTGTGCTTTAGAATTCAAAGGCAACTGGGAGAAATATTTGCCGCTGTTTGAATTTGTGTATAATAACAGTTTTCAATCAAGCATAAAGATGGCACTATACGAAGCTTTGTGTGGTCGCAAATGTGAACTCCATTGTATTGGTCTGAACTTAGCGAGAAACAGATTCACGGGGTTGATTTGATTAGAGAAACCGAAGAGAAAGTGAAACTAATTTGCGACTATTTGAAAGCAACTTCAGATCGTCAGAAATCATATGCGGATTTGAAACGAAAAGGCATTGAATTTTAGATTGGTGACAAAGTGTTCTTGAACGTATCTCCGTGGAAGAAAATACTTCGTTTCGGTTACAAAGGCAAGTTAAGTCCACGATTCATCGGGCCGTATGAGATTATTGAACGAATAGGGCCAGTAGCATATCGATTAGCCTTATCATCGAAGTTAGAAAAGATTCATAACTTATTCCATGTGTCGATGTTTCATTGATATGGATCTAATCCATCACATATGATTTCTCCGTCAGATATTGAAATTCAACCTGATATGACGTATAACAAAGAACCAATCAGAATTCTATCACGTGAGGTTAAACAGTTGAGAAATAAAAGCATAGCTCTGGTGAAAGTACTTTGGCAATGACACGGTGTTGAAGATGCTACGTAGGAGCCATATGAAACTATGAGAAAACAGTACCCTAACCTATTCACTGGTAAGATTTTCGGGGACGAAAATCCCTAAGGGGGGAGAGTTGTAACAGCCCTTTTTAGTCAAATCAGAACACTAATTTTGGAACCACAAAGCAGACATCAAAATATTTATTTTATTATTATTTCAATGATTACAATATGATAGCATGTATGTGTGAAAATTTCGTGAAGAAATTTTATCGTTTAAATGGTCAATTTGAGAAAAAAGACTAAATCGCGTAAAGTGCAAAAGTAGTGTTCTATTAGTTAAAGGTATTAAATAGCTATAGAACATTAGAGTAAAGGTCCTTATGTTGAAATTAGACCATCCTTAGTGTAAGTGGACTTTTATGGGCATATTATCATGAATTTTGAAGGTTTTTAATTAAGGGTAAATAGGTAATTAGTATATTAAAGATAAAATGAATAAAACAAAACAAAACAATTGTTTTGTATCATCATCCTTAGCCGATTATTAACTTGAGGAGAAGCCATTTTAGGGCTTGAATTTCGGAAAGCTTGTTTTCTTCAATTAAGGTATGATTTTTGTCTTATTTTTTATGTTTTTGAGATCGTTGCAGCTAGTACTAGCTAGCCCAGGGACTAATTTGCAAAACTATTAAAGATTTCGAATGTTTCTATTGATGAATATATGAGTATTTTGATGTGTAAAATTAGTGGTTAAAATGTGAAATAAATAAAAATTATGGGTTGATAAGGGCATTATGGTAATTCAGCTGGCATGGGTCTATTGTGAATTTCATTAATTTGTGAATTTATGAAATAAGGACCAAATTGTAAAAATGTGAAATTTTAGGGGCAAATGTGTAAAATAGCCCTAGTGTGTGTTTTGGATTGAATTGAATAAATAGAAGAATAAATAAGTTGATTTTTATTACTTATAGATAAAGAAGAAAGGAATTCAAACTTAGATCGGGGAAAAAATAAAGTAATTGAATAGTCGGTCCGTTTCGTCATTTCCGTACAGGAGGTAAGTTCATATATTTGAACTTAAATGTGTATTTATTCAATGGATGGATGATATTGAGATTGTATTTATCCTATGGTTAAATGTGTAGAACTTAATTGAAATGTACTGTTTAAGTGGACGAATTCTTGAATAAGACCATAGTTGGGCTATGGCAAATTGGATAATAAGACCATAACCGGGTTATGGCATGTGAACGTAAGACCACGGCAGGGCCTTGGCAACATATGTGTAAGACATAGTTGGACTATGGCATCAAAAAGTCGAAGTATTTGTATCGTAAACATTTATAAGCTCAAAGTGATTTGGTAAGAGAGTTGGTGATAAATAGATATGTATTAGTACAGGTATGTATTAAAAACTATCAGGTAACGAGTTAGAAGAAGTTGAGGAATTATAAGTTCAATATAGTTAAACTTTATGTTAGCTCATTTATTGATGCTTTAAATGTTAATTATGTTATCCATTTTGAAATGCTACTGATTGTTGAGATTATTTCATATTTACATACGAACTTACTAAGCTTTATAGCTTACTTTGTTTATTTTTCTATGTTTTATAGTATTTGAAGCTAGCTTGGATCTGTGGATCGTCAGGGACTTCATCGCACTATCGAACATCTATTTTGGTACTTTTGAAGTGTGTATATATGGTATATGGCATGTATAGGCTTGAGTCATTTTAGTATGTGATGAAATGTATTTTGGCCACTTAAGTTGGCTTGTGGTGATGAATTTAATGATGTTTATAAATGTGCAAATGGTTTTGTTTTGAGTTTGGTAATTGACTTAATTTGTGTGTTTGAAGTTGGGTTTATGATGCTTAATGATATTAGGTAATTTGAATGGTAAAGGATTGATATTTTTGAAGCTTTATGCTTGTGAATTTGTACATGATAATCCATGATTGGAAGGGTATAATTAGTTGAATTGTATATATGAATTTAGGTATGAAATTAGATGACAAATTGTAGCATATTTGTGATTAGTATTGATTGTAAAGAAATGGTATAATTTGAAAATTGGTTGATGGTATTTTGATGCATATTAGTGTCTTGAAATGGTACTATTTGAGCTTGAATAGGTATGTGCAAAATGGGTGGCAAAATGACTTAGTAAATAGCCTATTTTTGTCCACACGGGCAGAGACATGGGCGTGTGTCTCAGCCGTGTGTGACACATGGACATGTTACACGGCCATGTGTCCCCTGGTGTTGGATCTGAAAACAAGTCAGTATGCTCCACACGGTCTCACACACAGGCGTGTGACTTGGCCGTATGGTATAAGTCAGTATACCCTATAGGTTTGACACAACCTAGTACACGGCCTGACACACGGACGTGTACGGCCATTTTTAGGGCACACGGGTTAGCCATACAGGCGAGTGTGTTGTCCGTGTGAGTTAGCCATGTGACTCAAGTCAGAGAGTTGCACAGGGTCAGACACGGGCTGGGACACGACCATGTGCTTCCATTTCAGATGTCCACATGGCCTGTGACACGGGCGTGTCTGGTTGTCGCGTGATACATATAGTCTGGCCACACGGGCGTGTGTCCCTTATTTTGTGAAAATTTTCTAAGTTTTGTGAAATTTTTTTAAGTTATCAGTTTAGTCCCGAACCACTCCCAAAGCATGTTTAGGGCCTTGTAGGCTCATAATAGGGACAAAATGATTGAGATTGAATGATGAATGGTTGAATTGAGGAAATGAGGAAATTTATGTTAAATAAATGTTTAAATGTAATGTAAGTTTAGTAATGCTCTGTAACCCTATTCTGGCATTGAATACGGGTGTGGGGTGTTACATGCAAAGTCTAAATAGCATCCGTCTATAGGCGAATGTCCCAAAGGGACACGTAAACATCATCTTCTCCTGATCCTCTGGTGCCATTGGAATTTGGAAAAAACCTGAGTAACCATCAATATAGCAATAATGAGATTTTCTAGCTAAACATTCTAACATCTGCTTAATAAAAGGAAGTGAAGAGTGATCTTTTAGAGTTAAAGAATTCAACTCCTATAATCTATGTAGACTCTCTACCTGTTTTGGACCCGTGTGGGAACCATCTGACTTGCCGAATTTTCAATTACGGTCACACTAGTTTTTCAGCACTACATGAACTGGGCTAATCCAATTGCTGTCAGAAATTGGATAGATCATCTCAGCATCAAGTAACTTTTGAACTTCTTTCCTTACTACTTCCATCATCGGTAAATCGAGACGTATTTGAGTTTCTCTCTACAACTGGAATTTTGTGGATACAATTCAAGGGACTCAAACCCTTTATGTCGACAATCATCCACCCGATCACTCCCTTATAATCTCTAAGAACTCGTACCAAATTTTCCTCTTCTAACTTTGAGAGTTTACTCGAGATTATTACTGGCAAGGTATTTGTTTCGCCCAGAAAATCATACTTCAAATGGTCCGGAAGTGGTTTGAGTTCCAATTATGGGGCTTGCAAAATGGATGGTAAAAGCTTAGTTTGTGAATGAGACAATTCAAAAGTTTTACCTAAAATTTTCTGTAATTGCGATGCCTACATATGAGCTACTGTTTCACAAATAGACTCTTCGATAGTTATCTACTCCTCTAGTTCTTCCATAGCATCAAATTCTAGACTTCTACAAAGAACAATTTGTAATTCATCTCCGTCATGATATTCCAAATGCAATTCAATTAAAGGCTCAATTATATCAACATTATAAATACTAGTAATCGTGCTAAAACGGTTCATTGCCTTATAAACATTAAATTTCATCACTTCTCTATCGAACTCCATAGTAAGTATCCCACTTTGTACGTTAATCTTAATTTGTGTAATACTGAAAAATGGTCGCCTAAGTAGTATATCGGAAGAATTGGCCGAGTTATAATCCTCTGGCAATAATGTAGAAATCTACAGGAAAAATTAGTTCGTTTACCTTGATAAGAACATTCTCTAGCACTCCCTCCAGATGCACTACTGACCTATTTACAAGCTGAATGATTACATCTGTTTCCTTTAAAGGACCCATATTTAGTAGTTTATAAATTAGATAAAGGCATAAAATTAATTGACGCACCTAAGTCGCACATGAACTTTTTAATACCAACACTACCTATTTTACAAGATATGGAAAACATACTATGGACCTTACATTTAGGTGGTATTTTCCTTTGTAAAACTGCGAAGACATTTTCTCCAACACTTACCTATTCATTCCCAAAAACTTCTTCTTACTCGTGCATAATTTCTTTAAAAATTTCACATATTGTGGAATTTGCTTAATCGCATCTAGGAGAGGAATGTTGATTTCCACCCTTCGAATGGTGTCAAGGGTCTCCTTCTCTTCTTGCTCCTTCTTGTATTAGACAAGTTTTTTTGGTGCTACTTTATTGAAGCCTCTGAGTCAAGTTTCTTTTTGGCTTGCCAGCGTCGTGGGCACAACTCGTGCTAGGTACGGGCTCCAAAACCTTTCCATGTCTCAACTTCATAGAACTTGCATTACGTCAAGGATTAGGTTTAGTCTAAGACGACAACTTTCCTTGTGACTCCAATTGACTTACTGTAAGCGCAAGCTTACTCATATGTTTATTTAGCTCTTGAAGATGTGTTTCCATCTTTTGCTGGAATTTTTCAGTACTGTTGGCTAACCTTTCCACTATTGCTTCTAAGGATGATATTTGAGGTGGTAACTATTGATTTATAAGTAGCCTTTTTCGGTATGGTTGACTGAATCGAGGATTCAACCTATAGCTCAAATTTAGATGATCTTTCCACCCCGCATTATAGGTGTTCAAATAGGAATCATATCACCTTTGGGGTGGCCCTGGAAAGTTTCCGACAACATTTGTTTATTCTATCAGACCCTCGTGTAAAATGGGACATAAGTCCGTCGGGTGGTCTGGCATGGAACAAATTCCACCCTGCATTATAGGTGTTCAAATAGGAATCATATCACCTTTGGGGTGGCCCTGGAAAGTTTCCGACAACATTTGTTTATTCTATCAGACCCTCGTGTAAAATGGGACATAAGTCCGTCGGGTGGTCTGGCATGGCACAAATTCCACATAACCATGCTGGGCTTGTTTTATCTATAAGAAAATTTTGAAACACAGTAATAAGCTTATCAATTTTATCTTCTAAAGATAGAGAACTTAACCCATGAACCTATCACACGGGTTTTGTAGCTGGTCAAATTTATTAAGGGTTCACAACCATAGTCGAAATTAAGTCCCTTGTTCTTTGAGGCGTCATTTTAACAAGTGTCCCTCCACTAGCAACATCTATCATTTTCATTTCTATTGGGAGTAACCCCTCATAGAAATATTGCAAGAGTGATTGTTCAGTCAAGCCATGTTGTGGGCAACTTGCACACAACTTTTTGTACCTCTCCCAGTAATCGTAGAGTGATTCAGTCTCTTTTTCCCAACCTACAATGTCCCTCCTTAATTCGGCTGCTCGAGCTATTGGAAAGAACCTATCAAGAAATAAACGAGACTATTGACAGATCTTAAAGGTAAATAAAATAGTCATTCTTTAGCAGAGTCTGTTAATGAGAAAAGAAAAGTACGGAGTTTAATTTGATCATTGGTTACTCCTTGAGATTTCATGATCCTGCAAACCATATGAATCTCTTTAAGATGGGTATGCAGATTTTCATTTTGTAATCCATGAAAGTTGGGTAATAAATGAATCAAGCCCGATTTCAACTCGAAAGACATTCCTCCCTCCGAATAAGTTATGGATAAATACCATTGTTAATCTGGTTCTACTATGAACTGGCGTATAGTTTGCTTTGTCATCTCGTCTGGTTTGTCAAATGAGAAAATATCCTCAGTGTAGGATCCTACTTCGAACTCGGAATGTGGTAGTTTATTGCATCGAATGGCTTCTCTTCACAGTTTTCGTGCCAACTTCTCTATTTTTAATTTAAACTCTAGAGTTCCCAATTCTGATCTATTCATAAGGAAAACAAATAAAAATTAGAAAAATATCTCCAATCCCCGACAATGGTGCCAAAATTTGATGGGCGTCGAAACCAGCAAATAAAAATAATTCCTACAATAAAATAACTCTAAACAGTAGTAAAGAGTAGTAGGGTCGATTCCATAGGGATTGGTGATTATGACTAACTTTCGTGTTTTTCTCGTGAATAGAATTTTTGTTATGTCGATAATCGTGGCAGTAAACATGCCCACGACTCCAAACAGCTTGCTGAAAAATAAATAAATTAGGGGAGTTTTGAAATGACTAGAAATTAAATAAATGAAATAGAAGAAATAAAAAATTAAATTAAATTGGGAAATAAATTCAGATTTTGTAAACAAAGTTATAAAGCCTTAACCCTAGACTCGGTAGATTCCAGTTTTGAGTCTATCCTCAAAAATTAGTTTTCTCCTCCAAAAAATAAGCTGGTTATAGCGGCTAAGAACATCTTAACTGCTAATTCTTCCTCTCATAGTTGATATCAGTACACCCTACAAACCAGCCCTTACCGATTGTCTAAGCGCGATACACGCGTTCGTAATTTAAGACCCCCACAGCCTTGCATTCTGAAGAACCCAACTCAAATTAACAACCTCGACCGTGAAGGACATTTAAATTCTATCAAAATCTCTCTTAACTTGTTCGCGAAAATCTGAATACAACATGGACGACTCATCTTCCCAACTATACTCCAAAACGACTCCAACCCAACGCGCTTTTTGAATTGAAATCGAGTTAACTTTAAGGGATGAATTTGACAATCCTGATGTTTTAGAGAGATTCTGAATACCAATTTAAAGGATTTTTAGCGCGAATACAATTTCTCACGTTTATTGACTGGAAAGAATACTAGCTTAAAGCTAATTTGAATTTAGTGAAGCATGAAATTTATCATGCTTTGTTGGTTATGGAAGTGGATTTAATGGTAATAGAGAAAGATGGAAAAGGGAAGGGACATGGGACATGGGAAATAATTAAAAAAATTTGCTAAGAAAAAGGAAATGAAATGAAAGTGGTAGTATGCCTACTGATGCATTAAATGGAAAGAATAAAAAACAATTTCAATTCAATTCTAGCTAATTAAGATGTAATTTTTCAAGTGTACCGTACCATCTATTTATACATAAACAATATACTAAAATTAGGCTAGTTCCACCTACCCACTAATTACATGAAATAATATCAGATTTTATTTTCTAAATTAGGCTTTTACAAGGTCAAAAATCTGGCCAACCCCTCAAATGTCCCAAATTTATGTTTCGACCCATCTTCTATTTCCCATGCTTCAATTTAATCCCTCTTTTGCTTGTCTTTGATTTGCAACATCTGAATTTCATTCCTAAAAATATTTAAACATAAAATTCACCAATTAGAAGGAATTAATTCAATAGCAAGTCAAGTTGAGCACATAAAATATGTAAAATAAACAAGTTATCAAAATTCAAGAGATCTAAGAATGGAATAAATCAAATTTGATTATGGGTGATTAACACATTTTGGTAATCTCCATCAACTATCGCTTCCGGCTCCTCTTCAATCAAGTAGTTGCTATCCCAGTAGTATTTTCTGATCTTCCACTCAAATAAAAAGTTAGCGAGAACTACTTATCTTCTGACCTCATAGTCTAGACCGGTTTGTGGTAAAGGTGTTCACGGATAGGTCATACTAATTTTAGGTTAATTCCCACCTCGATGACTTCTTAAGGTTGTTAAGCATAGGGTTTTAAGTTCTTCCTTTCCCAAACAGTTGATCAATTGAATAACCCTATAAAATAGTTAATGGATCATACCTCCATTCATTTAATACCCCATAGAAGCATTAGTTCCTCATGGTTTTCATAAATAATCCACAAAGGTTAACTGTCTCCACAAATCAAATCTCTTGATACCAAACAAAGAACAAATTGAATATAAACCTAAAACCTAAAAATAAAGAGAGTTAAACTAAATTTAAAAGCACTAAGTAATTGGTGTCCTTAACATGTAAGAAATGAACATATTTATAAATTTCAGGTGGTCGTTGTCCTTAACCTTAGGTTAGCTTTAAGTTTGACTGTGCAGACCAAAACCTCCCCTAGCTTGTGTTTAATTCTCGTCCAGAGTAGATGTCATGACATAGGAGTCAATATACATCTTTTATGATGTCTCCATCAACTATCGCTTCGGGTTCCTCTTCAATCAAGTAGTTGCTATCCCAGTAGTATTTTTTGATCTTCCACTCAAATAAAAAGTTAGCGAGAACTACTTATCTTCTGACCTCATAGTCTAGACCGGTTTGTGGTGAAGGTGTTCACGAATAATTCATTCTAATTTTAGGTTAATTCCCACCTCGATGACTTCTTAAGGTTGTCAAGCATAGGGTTTTAAGTTCTTCCTTTCCCAAACAATTGATCAATTGAGTAACCCTATAAAATAGTTAATGGATCATACCTCCATTCATTTAATACCCCATAGAAGCATTAGTTCCTCATGGTTTTCATAAATAATCCACAAAGGTTAACTGTCTCCACAAATCAAATCTCTTGATACCAAACAAAGAACAAATTGAATATAAACCTAAAACCTAAAAAATAAAGAGAGTTAAACTAAATTTAAAAGCAGAATTCTAAACTAAGTAATTGGTGTCCTTAACATGTGAGAAATGAACATATTTATAAATTTCAAGTGGTAGTTGTCTTTAACCTTAGGTTAGCTAATGTTTCCAAGCTTTAAGTTTGACTGTGCAGACCAAAACCTCCCCTAGCTTGTGTTTAATTCTCGTCCAGAGTCGATGTCATGACATAGGAGTCAATATACATCTTTTATGATGTCTTCAAGGGTATGTCGCGGCACTTTTAGTCTGTGTTGTGACACCAAAGGCAGTTTCATGATTTCTCCATTTTGCTTCCTATGTTGCGATATTGATCATTTTGTGTTGTGACATAGCGACCAGTATCTATTTATTACACCTTCTAATGGTCTCCCACACACTTACAAAGTTCATTAGCTCACCTTTAGGCCTCATTCAGCCCCTAAGGTCAATAGAAGACTCAATTTTCACATTTTATTAACTTAACGAAAACTTAAATAAAAATAATTAAAACATACTAAAAATGCTTGCTTTCAAGCTCCTAAAGTACGAAAAATAGTTTAATTCGCTATACTAAATTACGACAGATCATCATGTCCCTACCTAGACCAAGCTACAATAGTTAACAATAATAATAACATAGGGAACACTTAGAATGTGCTGAGGAACATGCTTTACACCATGCTGACTCATATGTTTGAGCAATTTATGGAAGCCAAGCTAGAACAACAACCTCAGCAACCTTAAGATCGCCCTCAGCCACAACCTTAAGTACGACCAGTGTCGCCTGCTCCACCAATGCTTGTAACTGTGGTAATTCCCTAGAAAAATGATCTGGTACGAGAAATCTAAAAGTGGGGAGCTAGGGGATTTTTGGTAGACAAAGGAGATGATCCAATGACGATGGAACAATGGTTATGTAGGCTAGGGAGACTGATAAATGAGTTAAAATATAACCAAGAAGGCAGCCTCTAATATGCCATGTAACGCCCCTTACCCAGTCCAGTTGTTGAACCCAAGTATTGAGATATTACAAACAATTATCAGACTGTGACACCCCTCACCTGTATTCAACGCCGGAATAGGGCTACGGAGTATTACCTAACTTATAAAACATTTAAACATTTAATTCACATATAATTTCACATTTCATGCAAACATTATTCAAATTCATGTATAACATCCCTATAACAAGCCTACGAGGCCCTAAACATGCTTTGGGAGTGGTCCGAGACTAAACCAATAGCTCAAAATTTTTTTACAAAACTGTAACAGTTAGATTTTAGGCCTAGTCAAAATAGTGGTTTTGGAACCACTAACCCGAATTCAGAGAAATTATTTTTAATATTATTTTATGTGTTATAGCATGATTATATGAGTGCATGAAAATTTTGGTGAAATAATTTTAGCGATTGCATGCCTAATTGTGAAAAAGGACTAAATCGCATAAAGTGTGAAAGTTTTGTTCTACTAACTAAAGGTGTCAAATAGCTATAGAGCATTAAAGTAGAGGTCAATAGACTAATAAAATGTTATTGGCTGGACATGGATCCTTAATTCATGGGATGGTCAAAGGGTAGGTGACTTTATTGATAAATAAATAATAAACCTAAAGGCTAGCTATCATATTTTTTCTCTTCTTCTCTTCTTCACCAAAATTTTTAGCAAGAAAGCGGTTTTTGGAGCTTGAAACTTTCAGCCATTAAATTCTTTCATAAGTGATGACTTTTCTTGATAATTTTTGTACTTTTGGGACCCTTGTAGCATAATCTAGCTAATGAGGGGACTATTTTGCAAAATGGTTGAAAGTCTAGGGTTTTGCCATGATAGTAATCATGTTGATTTCTGAAATTTTATGGAAGAAAATGAATCATGGTTGTTAAACAAACAACTTTTGTGAAGTAGTTTTCATGAAAACCCTAACTAAGGACCATTTTGCATAAGTTATAAATTATGTGATAAATGTGTGAAATAATGTGAATTGTGGGCTACTTCTAGTATAAAAGAATTTGACTAGGCTTGGTTAGTGAGAAAATTTGAAAAAAATCGATTTACGAGCCTAGGGGAAAATAGTAATTTTGTGAAAGTCTAGGGGCAAAATGGTCATTTTGCAAAAATATGAATTATGAAATGTATTGATTAATATGACGATTAAATCAATGAATTTTTATTATTTTAGATCACGAAATACAAAATCTAGGCCTAGACCGGGGGAAGGCCAAGCTAGTAGACTAAAGCCAATTAGTCGTCCACTTTTTGTATACAAGGTAAGTTGTACGTAAGTAAGGCAACTTTATCGTTATTATGTGTTGAATGATTAATTTTGCGTAATATGGTTCAAATTGCTTATGAATAATGCATGAAGAAATTTAATGTAGTAGAGTCCCGATTGAACCTAGGAATAGATTGGATATCCATGCAATGACATTTGGGTGATACGTGTACTAGTGTAAGACCATGTCTGGGACATGGATCGGTCACATCATGAGAGCCAGTGTAAGACCATGTTTGGAACATGGCATGGCGATGTTGTGAGAGCCAGTGTAAGACCATGTTTGGGACATGGCATCGGCATTGATATGTGTGCTAGTGTAAGACCATGTCCAGGACATGGCATCGGCCACAGTATGAGAGCCAATGTAAGACCATGTCTGGGACATGGCATCGGCATTGAGATGAGAGCTAGTGTAAGACCATGTCCGGGACATGACATCGGCCTCGACATGTGAGCCAGTGTAAGACCATGTTTGGAACATGGCATCGGCAATTCACCCTTTTGTGTAAAGCTTGTCAGATATCCTTTAGTATTCCAAATGGTTTCATAGGTTATTTTAAAGCTTATGATAATGACATAGAACGATATAATCATGTTGTGAGTGGTACAGGTTCTTATTCAAAATTCATGAGATGTGAATCTAGTTATATTGCATTGATGGTAAGAAAGGCATGAGTAAGTTCTAGCTATGAAATGATTTTAGGACGATATTGAAATATTTGGGTTATAGTTGTGATATATAAGCATGTAGTGATATTTAACCATGTTTACTCAATAATGCTATGTTGATCTATAACATGCATGATTGATGTTGTTACTTATTTATATGCAACTTACTAAGCTTTATGCTTACTCTCTCTCCTTTCCATTTTCTTATAGTGCCGCCAAGCTAGTATCGGGGATCAAGGGACGTTGGAGGCATCGATCACACTATCACCTGAAGCTTTTGGTATAGCTAGTTTAATTGTTTTGATTGTGGCATGTGTAGGGACTTGAATCTTTTATTTAGTGTCTTGTTAGTTTAGCCACAAGTGTTGGCTCATATGATGGATGTGATAGTCATTTTGTATAGGCCATTAATGTTGGATAATATTGATTATTATTAAATGCAATTGATGCAAATTTCTCATGGTTGTGGTTGATTTGGCTATATGTGTTATGCTTGGTTGGTCTTGGTTAATATTGTGTAGGTTGGTGCAAGTAAGGGTGGCAAGAAGGTTTTGTAAATAGCTTTATTTTTGTCCACACGGGTAGACACATGAGCGTGTGTCTAGGCCATGTGTGACACACGGTCTGCCCCACGGGCGTGTAGTTGGTCGTGTGTCTCTTGTACCTCAATTTTACAAGTCAGTATGCATGGTAGTAAACACACGGGCAGAGACACGGCCGTGTGCCTAAGCTGTGTGGAGGACACGGCCTAACACACGGGTGTGTGCCTTGGCCGTGTGCCCTTAATTTGTTGATGACGTCAGAAACAGAATGTCAAGGTTTTTGTACATGGGCTGAGACACGGGTGTGTCATGGCCGTGTGAAGGATACGAGCCATGAACACGAGCGTGTGCCAGGCCGTGTGAAAACCCCTATAGGTTCGAATCAAAAAATAAATCCATACGGGTTAGGGACACGGGTGTGTCTAAGTATGCCCAGGCCGTGTGAGCTACACGGGTCTTCAGCATGATCATGTTAAGACGACACACGGGTGTGTTGCCCTTTCACACGGGCATGTGCCCCTATCTGCATGAAATTTTGAAAAGTTTTCTAGAGTGCATAGATTCGTCCCGAATTAATTCCAAAGTGTGTTCGGGGCCTCGTAGGCCCATAGTAGGGACGTTAAGGTATTGTGAAAAGATTTAAATTGGGGTGAAATTTCATAACTAAGAAATGCACGTTTGTATGTGTTTAAGTCCGGTAACACCTCGTATTCCTATTCCGGCGTTAAACTCAATTAAGGGGTGTTACAGAAACTTAAAATTTTTTTCTCAAAATAGGGGACACACGCCCGTGTCACAGGCCGTGTGGACATTCAAAATAGGAGCACATGGCCGTGTCCCAGCCCATGTCCAACCCCGTGTAACTCTTTGACTTAGGTCACACAGCCAACCTATACGCCCATGTGGCTAACCCGTGTGCCCTAAAAATGGCCATACACACCAATATGCCAGGTCATGTGCTAGTGTAACGCCCTGATTTTTGGGATTTTTTAGATTTTTCATGCTTATGGTAATCTTTAAAATTTTCATGTTTTGAATGTCGGTATCATGTTTAATTGTGGTAGGGGGCCTTTAGAAGACCAAGCTCAAGTTAAAAATAGTAGAATATTAAGGTTATTTTTAAGTGAAAAGGGGGGAAATTTGGTTAAGTGGGCTTTTAGGACGAACTGTGTAGTTTATGACACAAAAGAACCTTTGGCAGAGTGGTTGAGTGACGCCACTAGGGAGCTAAAAAGGTGGCGTGTCAGTGTTGTGGGAGGTCCAAGGTTCGATTCTTGGAGTTGGCATTTGGAGGTGTTATTTTTATGGCTTAAGCAGTCAGGTGTTGGAAGCAGAGTGGAACTCTGATGGGGAGAGTTGGAGGATAGTCAAACGCTTGGATTAAGGAGTGATAAGGGGAGAGATTTAAGGGATTGGGAGAGAGGCTAAGAGTTGGCCGAATTTTGGGAATTGAAGAGGGGAATTCGGCAGAGGGGCTTTAGGTTAATATTTCGGCACTTAGGGTATTTAGTGGTGCCGTTTTCTTCTGCTCAGGCACCTTAAGGTTGCTCTTTTCTCTCTTTTTCCTCTCTAGCCGAAACCACCATTCTCCCTATTCTTCTTTCTCTATTTTCTTCTCCAAAACCGTCCATCAATCCTACTGTTCATCAATACTTTTGTCGAAACCATAAAAGCCAAAACCCCAAAAAACACACTACTTGTGTCGTCTTCTTCAAAGACAAATCCTTCAATAATTTTGCTTCTATTAGTCAACGGTCCTTCTTTCTAAACCCTAGATACCTGTCGGCAATTCTACATCAAGGTTATAGCCTCATATTGTCATCTCCTTCATCACCCAAAAGTCGAAATACCAGAGATTTAGGGGCTTATAGCCGAAACTTCAAAAACTCCTGGATTCGAGTTTTACCATTGTTTTAAGGATAAATTTGCACCGGATTACGTGGAAATCAAGAAGGAGTAAGGGGTAAGTGCTTATCATCTCAGATCTGGTTCTATTTTACAAAGTTAGGAAAAGCCGAAGTCCCTAAAATATAGGGAGGCTGTCGATTTGGGCATATGGCTCTAAGGTCTTTAACTGATGTTTTCTGTCAATGATTAGTGCCTACTTAAGCGTTGGATTGAAGGCGTGGTTCATTGGAGTAATCAGGTTCGAAGCTAGCTATCGGTTTTGGCAAAAAGGTAAGATTTTAAAGGCTTTTAAGGACATGGTTCGATCTTGGATAAGAAAGTTTTGGGTTTAGTGATTGTGATTTGAAAATAAGAACTGTGCTAATCAATTGTAGGACATCGAAAGGGATCTCGGTAGCAGTCGTCACGAAACAGGTGTGTACCGAACACCCTTTCTCAGTTCAAATCGGCAAAAGCCAAAATGCCGAAATTTCGGCATTTCATGGGCTTGTGAGTATGCGAATGCTCTCAAGACGTAAAGTAATTGTTAGATCTGGCACCGCAAGGTGGTAAGTTGGTTTCGTGTGACATTTTAACGTACTTCGAAAAAAGGGCCTCGATGGGCCAAAACTGGGCCCAATGGGCTTACGGACCTATATGGGTAAGAGATGCGTAAGGTTACGGGCCTGTTAGTTAGACGGTGGAATCAAATTACATAAAACTGTTAAAAATTACTGAAGTAACTTATGTAGATGCGTAAGGTTACGGTTTTGCCCTATGAGCAAAATTACTGAAATACCCCCTAGGGTTTAAATTGACTAAAATGCATGATTGATTAATACTGTATTCTGCATGTTATGTTTTTATTAATATCTATTGCATGGGATTGAGATATTGTTGGAGGAAGTGCTGAAAGTGGTTTATCCACGTACTGGAGGCTCTGCCTCAACTTACTGATATTTGAGCAAAGCATTGTCAGAATCGTGGAGTGTAGGGTGGGTGGGTTGAGATATTCCCCACATGGAGTGTAGGGCTGGTACGGGTGCAGTGTAGTGGTTGGTGGGTTGAGTAGTCTCCCCAGATGGGTTTGCATTCATTGTTATTATTGATACCACGTTACTGAATTGGGCCTATGGGCCACACTGTTATGTTAAAAAGGGGCTAAGGCCTTGTTACTGTATTCTGAAAAGGGCTTCAGTCCACTGTGTACTATTATCTGAATAGGGCTTAGGCCCAATGGGCTCGAGCTAACTTAGGCTTTGGATGGGTTTCTGTACACACTGAGTTTCCCCAAACTCACCCCTTTCTTTCCATCCTTGCAGGTGAGCCCTAATTGGTGGACTTGGAGCTGGGCGGGATTCAGAGTGGCCATGAAGATTAATTTTTGGTTTTTAAATAAGTTCACATTTCTTTTACTTTTGATTATTTTCGTTTTCCTAAGGTTGTAATAAGGCCGCTCTTTTAATTATTTTTATTTCGGATTATTGAACTGGTTAGCACTAGGGCGCGTTTTATAGAAGTTACCTATTTTTAAAGCAACACGATAACCGAACAAAGCTTCCGCAACGTGAATGTTTTAAAACAAGAAATAAATATTTTAAATAGGCATAAGCTAAGGTTGATGGTCGTGAATATGTAACATGCTTTAAGTGTGGCAATGGATGTGTGCATGTCTAGGATTGGATCCGGGAAGAGCTTGGTACTTAAGCAGTCCAACAGACCAACCTCTTCTTTTCTGGCTTCCTACCTGGTGCACAGCTTCCATTCACTTAAACTTAAAACATTAATATTCTTTAAACCCTAATAAAGAGATTTTTGATAAAACGTTAGCAACATTTCCATGTGGCACAGTAAATTCGACCGTAACGTCTGGGCCGGGTTTGGGGTGTTACAGCTAGGCCGTGCCAAACCTGTAGGGTATACTGACTTATGCCACACGGCCAAGTCACACGCCCATGTGTGAGGCCATGTGGAGCATACTAACTTGGTTTCAAATTCAACACCAGAGGACGCACGGCCATGTAACATACGGCTGAGACACACGCCCGTGCCTCTGCCCGTGTGGACAAAAATAGGCTATTTATCAAGCCAATTTGCCACCCAAATTTATGCATACCTACATCAAACCAATTAGTACCAATACAAGGCATAAATAAGCATTCAATCTATTTCAACCAAGCATCATTTATTCCATTTCAATACCAACAATTACAAGACTCACCATACCACAATATACAATTTAAATACATATCAAATTTTACCCTTGTCATTCATCAATATGGTCTTTTTCAAACATGTATCAAATGACCTAAACTCATAAGCATACTAATTACCAATTCATCAACCATTTGATATTCACCATATCCATTTTCAATAAGAACCAAATACCATTATAACTAGCATTTATAAGGCATTACTAAACTCAAACAAGGCCATTTGCACACTTATATACATCATCAAATTCACCATTATAAACCAACTCATATGGTTATATATACATACCATACATAATATTTACAAGCCAACACAAATGGCCAATATATATACACCAAAAAGACCAAGTCCCTATACATGCCATATACTTAAAATACCGAAGTTCATAGGTACCATGATAGGTAGATAGTGTGAAGTGATTTCTGACGATCCACAAATCTAAGCTAGCTTGATAACACTATAAAACATGGGGAAAATAAACAAAGTAAGCTATAAAGCTTAGTAAGCTCGTATGAAATAAACTCGATATAATCATATCCACATAATTCAACAATTTATTATAGATACATGAATTCACATCAACTAACAAACCTTTCAATTACTCATTCACAAAACTATATACTTTCTTCACCATTTCTTCGATCCAAAGCTAATATGGTTTATGCACATACTTGTACCATCTTATACCGATTTCATTCTTAACCACATCATTCAATTACCCGTTGAACCATTTGAAATAGAAGTAGGATACTCAAGAGTCTTACACGATAAGTACCTATACCATGGCCCGAAGCCAAATCAAGGTAACTTATATTCAAAGTACTGATATCATGGCCCAAAGCCAAATCAGCCGATATTGATGGCCCGAAGCCAAATTGGTATAACTCGCACCCGAAGTGCTAATAACATGGCCCGAAGCCAACTCAATGTATCCCCTAATGACATGACACTAGTATCCTAAACTATTCCTATGGTTCAACCGGGATTTCGAATGTCGAATTACCATCGAGTCATTGTCGAACTTATTTGAAATCTCATATTCACAATTTATACAACATCAAAGCATTTAAAAAACACTTATAATGAAATTTATCACAAAAGAACTTACCTTGTATGTGAAAATGACAAAATAAGTCGATTAGTCGATAACTATAGTTTTCCCTCTATCTAGATCCGAATTGCGCTTTGCTTGATCTAAATATATTCAAAATTAACTTATTTAATAACCTCTCAATTCAATTTAATCCAAAACACACATTTAAGCACATTTACACATTTTCCCCTAATGTTTCACCATTTTTACAATTTAGTCCTTATTTCATAAAATCATAATTTAATGAAATTCAAAATAAACCCATGCTAGTTGAATTACTATTACGCCCGTAGCAACCCACATTTATCAACTTTTCACACATTTATCCACACGTTTTTCACATTTTTACAAATAAATCCTTTTTTTTTTGCATTTTTACTTAAAATCACTTTACAAAATATGTAAACCTAGCAACAAGATTTCATATTTCATCATAAAACATCAAAGAACACATATTTTCATCAATGGCATCATTCAAAGTCTTTAACAGTTTTGCAAAGTAGTCCCTAGGCCAGCTAGACCTAGTTGCAATGATCACAAAAATATAGAAATCATTAAAAACCAGGTCAAAAACACTTACCAATTTAACCTTGCAATTGCCGAACCCTAGCATGCTCTTAAAAACACATATTTCTTCTATTTTCAGTGAAGATGATAACAAATAAAGATGATATTATGTTTGTTTTATTTTTTTACATATTAATTAACCAAATTACTAAATTAACATTGATTATAATTCATTAAAATCATATAATGCATGCCCATCTTTTTCCATTTACTATTATAATGGTCTAATTACAACATAAGGACCTTAACTTTAAGGTTCTATAGCTATTAAACACTTTTAACTAATAGAACAGCGCTTTTGCACTTTACGCTATTTAGTCCTTTTTACCTAATTGAGCATTCAAACGATAAAATTTCTAAACAAAACTTTCACACAATCATATATTCATGTTGTAGACTTTAAAATAATAATAAAATAATTATTTTTACCTCGAATTTGTGGTTCCAAAACCAATGTTCTGATTTAACCAAAAACGGGCTGTTACACAGATAAATTCATATAATTTATTTATAATAATTTGTAATAATTTAATTAATTGCATAAAAACATGTATATAAACACATTAATCAAACAATTTTAGGTAGATATGAAGAATACGAAAGCCTAAGAGCAATTCGGTAATGAACAAGGATTAAATTAGATTAAAAACAAAAAGAAAAAAAATCTACCTACAAGAGTCACACGACTGTGTGCCAGACCATGTGAACCTAGAAAATGACTTCCAAAATAAGTATATCATCCATGAAACACTTATTCCACAAGATACCAATTAAACCAATTTTAACCCATTTAAAAACATTTAATTTAATCCCAAATCATCATATAAAACAATCATCCTAAGAGTCTAACCAATATGCCACAATTGACACCTCAAATCACAATTCAAAACTAGCAAAATGACCACATTTATTTGTGTCAATATACCTTCAACGGTTTCTCAAGTATTCAATCCACACATGCATACATTCAACCAATATATATTTAGTATCAAACTTACCAAATCATTCACTAATATAACTTAAGCATCTAACTAAGGCAACGTATCAAAATATTACTCACAACTATTGCCATCAAACATATGCATGATTACATAATTTCAAAAAGGCTACCTAAATACAAAATGACCATTTATAACCTTCAACATCCTAAGTACATGCCATGACCAAAAAGAACAATTCACTAATGTTTGAGTTCAGGGTTATCATTAGATGTTGAGTCGACAATCAGATCAATGAGTACCTAACCTGTACACACAGTAGAAGAATAAATCGTACGCTGAGTAAAACTCAACGGTATTTTTATAACTTGAATATTTAAACATATTACGAAGTAGCTAGGTACACAATTTAAATACAATAAGAGATATGTAGAGAAAATTGTGACTTTCATATTTTTAGAACTACATTCATCAGTCTCTCAAAAGTTTTTAATATGAATAATCTCACTTTCATTTTTTACTCAATAAAATAACCACAAAAGCATCTTATTCCATTCTAAGATTCATAAAAAGTATCCAAAATTCATAACCAACTTTAGTATCATTCATTATTCACATATCAATTCCGATGTCCATTTCTTGTCTTCATTTTCCTTATTAATGTCACTCAAACTCGGACGTATATGCGAATTCAACCAACACACCAAATTTGACACCCAGTGCCTGACAGATAAATCTGTAATAATGAATTGTACCCTGTGTTGGCCGGTAATACCGACAATAAATGTGCCCAGCATTGGTCGGTAAAACAGACAATAATGAGCCTAGCACTGGCCAGTAAACCCATCAAATGGGGTGCCCAGCACGCCCCAACACGTAGTTGTAAAACCTTCCTTATTCTATGGCATGCCAATTTATACAAAACCAACGTCTCAATTCCATTTAAAAATTAATTTCACATACAATACACACTATTTTTACAACTACTCAATATAATTCTTTGTTACGAAAAATCATTCAATCTCATTGTTTCGATTCAAATTTTAGTATTTCACCATGTTATTTCAAAAGATTATCTCACCTTATATACTTACCAAAATAATGAAATATGTATATAAAAGAAACAAATGAAATAGTTTGGTTATAGAAACACTGTAACACCCCTAACCCGTATCCGTCGCCAGACTAGGGTTACGAGGCATTACTAAACAAAAACAAAATTTTAAACTTTCACAAATTCAAACATATTTCATTATCATGAATCATTTATTTATAACAAATATATACATTCTCCTATACATTCAAAATTTATCAAGCCATCTTTCGAATTCACAAACATGCACATGTATATATATATATATATATATATATGCATATAATTAACATGTTTACAAAAATGCAAATAATTTCCATAGTGTACTATAACACAAAATCACTGTTCAATTTATCATTTATCAATGTTTCACTTACAAGTCTTATTAAACAAAAACAATCTCAATACATAACCATTATTTAATCTCATAACTAATTATCGTACTCATACATTTCCATGCAAACCGAACAAAATTTAACCTATGCATATTCGAACATATGCATGCCTCATACCATGCATTTCCAAATATACATTAAACATGCTTAACATTTAAACTCATATTTATAAATGAATAAGCATACACCAAAATCAAGTCGTCAAACTCTATTTATTTATATATATACCAAGACCGAATAATCAACCACAGTCAATTCCACATATCACTTTAAACTATTTCCTTCACATGTAACACCATTCATATTTACTTTTCATTCCTTTCACATAATATTATAATCAAGATAAAATAAACCATTACCAAACATAACCAAAACCAAGCTTTTAAGTTTAAGCCATATTCGCATGGCTCAATTTATACATATTCAAAGTTGAACAAAATACATAGCCTATACATGCCAAAAGTTTGAAAATAGACTTTTAAAAGTACCGAAAGTTGACGATAGTGTGGATGACTTCGATAATGATCTCCAAGCTCGTAACTTACACCCAAAATCTATAAAACAGAGTAACAAAACACACAGGGTAAGCTAGCTTAGCTTAGTAAGCCTTAAGCAAATTAAACAACTCAATGAATAATCAAAACATTAAAACTAACCAAATTATATCCATAATGCTATACTTCATCTTAATAAAATACCTTGGTTGAATGTTCACAATAAAGTATATAACATCACATAAATATTTCCTATAAGCCGATTATACAAGATCAAATATTTCATCACATAGTCACCTACATGTATGGCCAAATACACAAGATTTATTATATATTCACATGTGACCGAATATAAGAGATAATTAAAACATCACATATAACCTATAGTTCAAATTCAATATAACATCACTTATGGCTGAATATGCACATACAAGATAACTTGACATATAACCGAATATACAAGTTCAATATAAGCTCACATGTACTTACCTTTTTGGGCCAAACATATACAATGCAATTTAGCTCAATTTCACTTGCTCAATATCCATAATAACTTGAATTCTCATAATCATATACTTGAAAACAAATCACCGGTATAAAACCTGTTAGGCATAAGCCTGAATTACACACCGGCACAAGGCCTGCTAGACTCAAGGTCTGATATTTATTCACCGGCACTAAGCCTGCTAGGCACAAAGCCCGATCAAAGTCACCAGCACAAGGCTTGCTAGGTTCAAAGCCCGAATATCACAATCATATAATCATTCCACAACATTTCACGTATATCAAATCGTATAATATTCCATGTAACACATACACATTTTCAGAAGCTTTGATATTATTCAAATACAACTTAATCACATTAATTCATTGACATATCTCATTTGGCTATCAAAGTAATACATTATAAAATTCAAATCATCATAGTAAATCATTTTATGTTCAAAATAAACCATATTTAATTACTTAGAGACTTACCTCAGATATCGACGGACGTTACGAATCGACTATTCAACTATTTTTGTCTTTCCCCGATCCAAGTTCGATTTCATTTATTCTTGATCTATATAATTTCAAATTAACCTCATTTAAACACAGTTTCATTCAATTTAATCCAACAACACATAAATGGGCAAATTACCATTTTACCCCTGATATTTCATACTTTTACAAATTAGTCCTAATTGCATAAAACACAAAATACACAAAATCTCACAACAACATAGTTGAGCCGAATCTTCTATATACTCATACTAATCCATTTATTTCATATTTCACATTTTAGTCCCTCAATTTATTATTTTTGCAATTTAGTTCTAATTACTCAAAATCTTCATAAACTCCAATACAGAATATGTTAATCTAAAACATATATTTCATTTTACATCATCAAACAACAAAAATCACAAGCTATCAACAATGGCACAACTCAAAATATTCATCAAAATAAAAAATTCAAGCATGGGTTTTGTAGTACTCGAAGCAACGATCTCAAAAATGTAAAAATTATCAAAAACCGAGTTGAACACATACCTTAATCTAGCTTCAAATTGGTCGAACCCTAAACTTTTGTTCATTCTTTTTCTTTTAGTTTGTATTCGGTCAAAAGAGAATGAATTAAACATAGTTTAATTTAAGTTATTATAACAAATATATGTTTTAATATTTAAATTACTTTTATAACCGTAGTTAATAAATTATAAATCACATATATCATGCCCACTACCGTCCAATTCATTTAATATTAGGCTATTTATTTCTTAAAGGCTTCTATTTTAAAAGCCTAGTGCAAATTAGCCCCTTTTAGAAATAACCACCTAATTTTCACTTTTCGCGATTAAGTCTTTTTATTTAATCGAGCACCTAAACGACGAAATTAAATCACGAAAATTTCACAGATATAAATTCATACAAATTAAACACAAAAAATAATTTAAAAAATGTTTTTCTGACTCAGATTCATGGTCCCAAAACCACCATTCCGATTAGGGTCTAAATCGGGTTGTTACAACTCTCCCCCCTTAGAGATTTTCGTCCCCGAAAATCTTATCGGTGAATAGGTTCGGATAACGTTCTCTTATTGTATTCTCTGGCTCCCATGTTGCTTCCTCAACTCCATGTTTATGCCACAATACATTAACTAACGGAATCTTCTTATTCTGCAACTCTTTAATCTCACGAGTTAAAATGCGAATCGGTTCTTCTTCGTAGGTCATATCAGGCTGAATTTCAATCTCAGATGGACTAATCACATGTGAAGGATCAGATCGATACCTTCAAAGCATCGAAACGTGGAATACATTGTGGATATTTTCTAACTCAGGTGGCAACAATAGTCTATAAGCAACTGGTCCGATATGCTCTATAACCTCATACGGCCCAATAAACCTCAAACTCAATTTGCCTTTACGACTGAATCTGAGTATTTTCTTCCACGGTGAGACTTTCAAAAAGACTTTATCTCTGATCTGAAACTCTATTTCTTTACGTTTCAAGTCTGCATAAGATTTTTGACGATCCGACGCTGTTCTCAAACTTTCACGGATCACTTTCACTTTCTGCTCAGTCTCTCTAATTAAGTCAACCCCGTGTATCTTATTTTCACTGAGCTCAGTCTAGTACAATGGCGTACGACATTTACAACCATACAAAGCTTCATAAGGTGCCATTTTGATACTCGATTGATAACTGTTATTATACGCGAATTCAATCAGAGGTAGATATCGTTCCCACGTACCTTCGAACTTGAGAATGCAACATCTCAACATATCCTCATGTATCTGAATAATTTGCTCGGATTTACCGTCTGTCTGAGGATGAAAAGCAGTGCTAAAATGCAGTTTAGTGCCTAATGCATCTTGCAGTTTCTTCCAAAACTGTGATGTAAACCTCGGGTCTCTATCAGACACAATAGATATAGGCACACCATGTAACCTCAGTATCTGAGAAACATACAATTCAGCCAGTTTATCAAGTGAGTAATCTGTATGAACCGGAATAAAGTGAGTAGATTTAGTCAATCTATTAACAATAACCCAGATTGCATCTTTCTTGCTCGGTGTCATCGGTAGATACAAAATCCATCGTAACTCTGTCCCATTTCCATTCAGGTATCATGATCGGTTGAAGTAATCCAGAAGGTACTTGATGCTCAGCTTTTACTTGCTGACAGACTAAACATTTTGATATGAAGTCAGAAATGTCTCGTTTCATACCTTGCCACCAATAATGCTGGTTCAAATCATTATACATCTTCGTATTACCCAGATGAACAGATAATCGACTACTGTGAGCTTCATTCAAGATCATCTGAATCAACTCTGTATTTCTCGGAACACATATTTGGTTCCTAAATCTCAAACAGTCATCAACATCAAATCGAAACTCTGAATCTACATTTGAATCACATTGAACCCGTTTCACTATCAAATCATTGTCAACCTTTTGTGCATCACAAATTTGCTGAATAAATAATGGCCTTGCTTTTAATTCAGCTATCATCGCACCATCATCTGGCATAGCTATATGTGCATTCATTGTACACAAAGTAAATAGTGATTTTCGGCTAAAGCATCAGCAACAACATTAGCCTTTACCGGGTGATAGTCAATCACAAGTTCATAGTCTTTTAGCAATTCTAACCATCAACGTTGTCTCAAATTCAGATATTTATGAGTCATCAAGTATTTCAAACTTTTATGATCAGAATAAACATGAAAATTTTCCCCGAACAAATAATGGCGCCATATCTTCAATGCAAACACAATAGCTGCCAATTCTAGATTGTGCGTCGGATAGTTCTTTCCATGTGGCTTTAACTGTCTCGAGGCAGAAGATAATACTCTGCCTTCCTGCATTAAAACACAGCCTAAACCATTTAAAGATGCATCACTATAGATAACAAATTCTTTACCCGGTTCTGGCTGAACAGCACCGGAGCTTCGGTCAAAAGGGCTTTCAGTTGATCAAAACTTTTCTGGCACTTTTCTGACCATTCGAATTTAACATCTTTCTATAGTAGCTTCGTCATCGGGGTTGCAATTATAGAGAAACCTTTCACAAACCGTCTATAGTAACCTGCAAGTTCTAGAAAACTTCTGACTTCAGAAACGTTCCTCGGAGGGTTCCAATCAAGTATAGCTGAAATCTTATTCGAATCAACCCGAATACCTGATGCTAAAACAACATGTCCCAGAAAGCTAACTTCGTGTAACCATAACTCACATTTGCTACACTTCGCATACAACTGTTTTTCTCGCAAAGTCTGTAACACAAGTCTCAAATGCTCGGCATGTTCGATTTCATTACGGGAGTAGATCAGTATATCATCAATAAACACGACCACAAATCGATCTAAATACTGCTTAAAGATTCGATTCATCAAATCCATAAAAACTGCAAGTGTATTAGTAAGTCCAAATGGCATAACTAGAAACTCATAATGTTCGTACCTCGTTCGAAAAGCAGTTTTTGCCACATCAGAATCTCTGACTTGCAACTGATAATAATCCGATCTCAAATCTATCTTCGAAAACATTGAAGCCCTTTTCAACTGATCGAACAAATCATCAATTTGTGGCAACGGGTATTTATTCTTTATAGTCACCTTGTTAAACTGGTGATAATCAATACACATTCTCATAGTTCTGTCTTTCTTTTTCACAAATAAAACTGGCACACCCAGGGAGAGAAACTCGGTCATGCAAAACCTCTATCTGTTAACTCTTGCAAATGTGCTTTCAACTCTTTTAATTTTCTAGGTACCATCCGATACGGAGCTATTGAAATAGGAGTCGTCCCCGGTACTAATTCAATACCAAATTCTACCTCTCGAATAGGTAGCAAACCCGGTAATTCTTCAGGAAACACATCCGGATACTCACACACAATTGGTACAAATTCAATCTTCTTTTCAGTCACTTTACTATCAAGCACGTAAGCAAAGTAAGCTTCACAACCTTTTCTCACATACTCCCGAGCTAACATCAAAGATATAACTGCTGGTAAACCACTCAGATCATTAGATTCAATCCAGATAATTTCGTTGTTCTGACATCTCAAATCAATGGTCTTTCTTTTGCAATTAACAACGACATCATGCAAAGTCAGCCAGTCCATACCCAAAATCATATCAAACTCGTTGAATGGTAACAACATCAAATCGACCGGAAAGCATGAATCTCGAATCATCAACGGGCAATTCTTACACACTTTGTCAACCAGAACACGGCCTAGGGGGTTTGATACTCGAATTACAAACTCAGTAGACTCAACAGGCAAAGTCTTACTGGATACTAATGTTTCACATACATATGAATGAGTCAAACTAGGATCAATCAATGCAATAACACTAGTATCATAAAGAGTGAAAGTACCGGTAATAACATCTGGGGAAGAAGCCTCCTCGCGAGCTCGTATAGCATATGCTTTGGCAGGTGCACGAGCCTCAGATCGAACCGCTGTATCTTTCGTCCCTCTCTGACTACCATTCACATTACCCGAATGTTTAGGTGGTCTGCCTCGTGCTGACATGTTACTCGGTTTTGCATTCTAAACAGTGTTTTGCTCGACTAACATCGGACAATCTCGGATGAAATGATCTATCGATCCACATTTAAAACAAGACCGATCATGCAATCTACAGCTTCCAGAATGCCATTTACCACAATGCTTACACTTGGATCTGTTCTGTTTATCATTGCCAACACTAGCAATCGAAGTAGCTCGTGAACTCACAGGAGGTCGGTCTCGATCTCATTTAGAAAAGTCAGAAGTAGCTTTAAATCGACTAGAATCATCTCGAAACTTCTTCAATGCTGATTGAAAAGTCTTGCTCGATGATCTTTTACGGGAACCTCTGGCTTCAAAATCAGCTTTTCTTTTCTCTTTCCCGAGCTCTTCAACTTTGCAAGCTCGCTCAACAAGTACCACGAACTCTTTAATTTCAAGTATACCAACCAGCAATTTAATGTCTTCGTTTAAACTGTCTTCGAATCTTTTACACATGATAGCTTCGGTTGAAACACATTCACGAGCATAAAGACTAAGTCTCACAAATTTTCGCTCATACTCGATTACGGCCATACGACCCTGTTTCAATTCCAGAAATTCTTTGCGTTTCTGGTCGATAAATCTCTGGCTAATGTATTACTTACGGAACTTCGCTTGAAAGAATTCCCAAGTCACTATCTCTTTCGGGACCACCGATACTACTGTATTCCACCAGTGATATGCAGTGTCTCGTAATAAAGGTATGGCACACTTTAAACATTCATTTGGAGTACATGATAACTCATCAAACACACGAATAGTATTATGGAGCCAGAACTCAGCCCGTTCAGCATCATCATCATTATTAGCCTTAAACTCTTCTACCCCGTGATTTCTGATTTTATCTACAGGAGGCCTGTTAAGTCTCATCGGATCAATTATCAGAGTATCACAGGTATCGAAGATGGATTATTCGGGGGTAGAGGTTATTGTACAGCCGGATTAGTCTGGATATACTGAGTAAACCAATCGTTCATCATTTGATAGAAGGCTTGCTTAGCCTCCCCCTCATGGCTACTCGAGACAGGTTGAGATTCAACTGGCGCTATCCAATGCACGGGAGCAGGTGCTACAGTTTTGACATCATCTACTACCGCTCTGTCGGGATCCATTTACTATATGAAAGCACATTTTCAAATGTCAGAAGCCATCACACTATCGCAGTATATAATTTTGGCATGTATAGCTAGACTCACACGCGCTACGTTAGTCCTAGAACCGACTAAATCGTAGCTCTGATACTAATAAAATGTAACACCCTTAACCTGTATCGGTCGCCAGACTAGGGTTACGAGGCATTACTAAGCAAAAACAAAATTTTGAACTTTCACAAATTCAAACATATTTCATTATCATGAATCATTTATTTAATAACAAATATATACATTCTCTTATACCTTCAAAATTTATCAAGCTATCTTTCGAATTGACAAACATGCACATGTATATATATGCATATAATTAACATGTTTACAAAAATGCAAAAAACTTCCATAGTGTACTATAACACAAAATCACTGTTCAATTTATCATTTATCAATGTTTCACTTACAAGTCTTATTAAACAAAAGCAATCTCAATAAATAACCATTATTTAATCTCATAACTAATTATCGTACTCATACACTTCCATGCAAACCGAACAAAATTTAACCTATGCATATTCAGACATATGCATGCCTCATACCATACATTTCCAAATATACATTAAACATGCTTAACATTTAAACTCATAGTTATAAATGAATAAGCATACATCAAAATCAAGTCGTCAAACTCTATTTATTTATATATATATATACCAAGACCGAATGATCAACCACAATCAATTCCATATATCACTTTGAACTATTTCCTTCACATGTAACACCATTCACATTTACTTTTCATTCCTTTCACATAATATTATAATCAAGATAAAATAAACCATTACCAAATATAACCAAAACCAAGCTTTTAAGTTTAAGCCATATTCGCATTGCTCAATTTATACATATTCAAAGTTGAACAAAATATATATTAGCCTATACATGCCAAAAGTTTGAAAATAGACTTTTAAAAGTACCGAAAGTTGACGATAGTGTGGATGACTTCGATAACGATCCCCGAGCTCGTAACTTACACCCAAAATCTATAAAACAGAGTAACAAAACACACAGGGTAAGCTAACTTAGCTTAGTAAGCCTTAAGCAAATTAAACAACTCAATGAATAATCAAAACATTAAAATTAACCAAATTATATCCATAATGTTATACTTCATCTTAATAAAATTCCTTGGTTGAATGTTCACAATCAAGTATATAACATCACATAAATATTTCCTATAAGCCGATTATACAAGATCAAATATTTCATCACATAGTCACTTACATGTATGGTCAAATACACAAAATTTATTATATATTCACATGTGACCGAATATAAGAGATAATTAAAACATCACATATAACCTATAGTTCAAATTCAATATAACATCACTTATGGCCGAATATGCACATACAAGATAACTTCACATATAACTGAATATACAAGTTCAATATAAGCTCACATGTACTTACCTTTTTGGGCCAAACATATACAATACAATTTAGCTCAATTTCACTTGCTTAATATCCACAGTAACTTGAATTCTCATAATCATATACTTCAAAACAAATCACCGGTATAAAACCTATTAGGCATAAGCCTGAATTACACACCGGCACAAGGCCTGCTAGACTCAAGGTGTGATATTTATTCATCGGCACTAAGCCTACTAGGCACAAAGCCCGATAAAAGTCACCAGCACAAGGCTTCCTAGGCTCAAAGCCCGAATATCACAATCATATAATCATTCCACAGCATTTCACATATATCAAATCGTATAATATTCCATGTAATACATACACATTTTCAGAAGCTTTGATATTATTCAAATACAACTTAATCACATTAATTCATTGACATATCTCATTCGGCTATCAAACTAATACATTATAAAATTTGAATCATCATAGTAAATCATTTTATGTTCAAAATAAATGATATTTAATTACTTAGAGACTTACCTCAAATATCGACGGACGCTACGAATCGACTATTCAACTATTTCTGTCTTTCCCCGATCCAAGTCTGATTTCCTTTGTTCTTGATCTATATAATTTCAAATTAACCTCATTTAAACACAGTTTCATTCAATTTAATCCAACAACACATAAATGGGCAAATTACCATTTTACCCCTGATATTTCATACTTTTACAAATTAGTCCTAATTGCATAATACACAAAATCTCACAACAACATAGTTGAGCCGAATCTTCTATATACTCATACTAATCCATTTATTTCATCTATTTCACATTTTAGTCCCTCAATTTATTATTTTTTCAATTTAGTCCTAATTACTCAAAATCTTCAAAAACTCCAATACAAAATATGTTAATCTAAAACATATATTTCATTTTACATCATCAAACAACAAAAATCACAAGCTATCAACAATGGCAGAACTCAAAATATTCATCAAAATCAAAAATTCAAGCATGGGTTTTGTAGTACTCGAAGCAACGATCTCAAAAATGTAAAAATTATCAAAAATCGAGTTGAACACATACCCTAATCTAGCTTCAAATTGGTCGAACCCTAAAATTTTGTTCATTCTTTTTCGTTTAGTTTGTATTCTGTCAAAAGAGAATGAATTAAACATAGTTTAATTTATGTTATTATAACAAATATATGCTTTAATATTTAAATTACTTTTATAACCTTAGTTAATAAATTATAAAATCACATATATCATGCCCACTACCATCCAATTCATTTAATATTGGGCTATTTATTTCTTAAAGGCTTCTATTTTAAAAGCCAAGTGCAAATTAGCCCCTTTTAGAAATAACCACCTAATTTTCACTTTTTGCGATTAAGTCCTTTTATTTAATCGAGCACCTAAACGACGAAATTAAATCACGAAAATTTCACAGATATAAATTCATACAAATTAAACACAGAAAATAATTTAAAAATATTTTTCTGACTCGAATTCGTGGTCCCGAAATCACTGTTCTGATTAAGGTCTAAATCAAGTTTTTACAAACACAAACCGTAAAGTTTAAGCTATTTGTTGTCGAATTTGTCTTTTCCTTTCTTTCTTGTGGACTCCGGGTTGACGTTAGCTACGGATTAAAAAAATTAAATTAAATTAACAATACAAATTATACCAAATTTCACTCCAAGCCTAATTTAACTCATTATTTCACATTTCTATCCCAATATATTTCAAAATTTTCGCGATTTAGTCTCTATTGCACAAAATCAATAACTAACATTACTATTTCACTTCTAACCCAAACATTCGTCAAATTGGTCCCCAAAACTTTAAATATTCAACAATGATAGAATCTTAAATCTTTAACAATACCAAAAAGATAGGACATGGGTTAGCTAGCTTATAGTATCAGGATTCTAAAAACATAAAAATTACAAGAAAAAAAAAACTAAATTGCACTAACCAATTTAAGCTCAAAACTTTTTAAGCCCTAAGGTCATGCGCTTTTCCCTTTTCTCCCCTGTTTCGAATGGTTGCATATGGAAAGAAAATAAATGTTTTCTTTTTACCAACCACAACCATTTAACTTTCTTTTCTTTTATTATATTATATATATATATTTATTTTTAAATAACTATTATATATATATAATAACATATCTATATATGCTAACCGACCACACATAATGAAGTTTAGTGGTTAATTGTCATTTTAGCCCTTTTTTTTTAATTTCAAACTATAATCCTTTTGTAAATTGCACTTTAACTACTTATGAAATTTAGTCCATGTACTTAAATTAAGCACTAAATATATGAAATTACCTAACCAAACTTTTTGACCCCATTGGCTTCCGGGTCGTTAAATACCATATCCTTACTAAAAGGAGAAGCATATCAGTAGTGGGAAACCCTGATTAGTATTACTTTTGAGCACATGTTTATTAGGAGTTTTTCTTGGAGAAATTTTGTGAGAAGTATATTAACCCTACGTTTGTCAAATAGATGAAGAAAGACTTCTTTTACCTGAAGCAAGGTAGGATGTCCATCTTAGAATATGAATGAGAATTCTTATGGCTCAGTATATTAACCCCATCGTTCAAGTCGGCTATGTTTATGGCCAGTAATGGAGTTTTCCAAATGGGGACAGGTGATTGTAAATTTTGTAGGAGAAATCATACGGGAGATTGTAGGAGGAAACTAGGAGCTTGTTTTGTATGTGGGCATAGAAATCATAAGGCTAGGGACTGCCCAACTAAGTCTGTGTTTACCATGAAACAATCTATCCAAAGCTCATTGGAACACCAGCGTGAAAGTATATCAGAAGGGGTGGTTAGAACTAACTTGGTGCAAGGATCACATTGGAAAGATTTTGGAAGGACCACTTCTGGTCCCTTAGCAAGAGCTTATGTAATGAAAGCCAAGGAAGATGCAGATCTACTGGAGGTCATCATCAGTAATTTTTATTTTTCTTTTTTGGTAATGATATATATATATGCATTAATTAACTCTGGATCTACCCACTATTACATATGTACTGAAGTTGTAGAAGGCCTAAACCTTACAGTAGAATACTTTGAAACCAATATATTAGTCACGAACCCTTTAGGTCAAAACAAATAGGTTCATAAGGAGTTGCCCATTGGTGGCGAGTGAGGAAGTATTCTTAGTCGATTTGTCACTATTGCATTTTCATGAATTTGATGCTATACTGGGGTTAGATTGGTTAATTAGGCACAATGTATAACAACCCGTTTTTCATTATTGTCAAAAATAGTGGTTTCGGGACCACAAAGCTGACGAGTAAGTTCGTAAATATTATTATTTAATATTTACAAGTCAAACATGGTTTTAAAAAGGTTTTTGATATGATGATTTATGTTATATGAACGATTAATTAAGTTCAAGTGGTTTTAGAAAATGAGGTATCGGGACCTCATTTCTATAAACTGAGTCGTAAATATTTTTATAAATATTTATGAAGTGTTATTAAAGTTGTATTAAAGTTTCTTTAAGAAATTTTAATGTTTCGATAGTTAGTTAATTAAAAAGGACTAAATCGTAAAGGATGTAAAATTTGATCTTTATTAGATTTGAATGATTAAATGGCTTAATGCTTATAAGTAGAAGGACTAATATGGTAAATATACCATTTTTAATTAGTGGGATGGCAAGGGAACTTTAAAGTTTTGTTTAGGTTAAAATAATTTAAAATAAGTATTATAATTAAAATAAAGATGAAAATTATGACTTGTTTTCTTCCTTCTTCTTTAAACACCAAAAGTCACCATGGAAAAAGAAAGGGAGAAGCTTCAAGCTTCGGCCAAGCTTCAATGGATGCATGTGAATCTATTTTTCACCCGTTTCTTTTAATTTTTATATTTTTGAGATCGTTGCAACAAGGTCCAACTAACCCGTACCTTTGTTTTTGAAACTATTAAAGATTTTGAATGTTAACATTGATGAATCTTTGTGATTTTAGATGTTAAATGATGAATTTGAATTATTAGCTGTTATTTATAAGTACATTGATAAGTATTTTTGATGAATTTAACAATTAGGGATTAAATTGTTGAAATAGTAAAAATGCAAGGACTTGATGTGAAATTTTTATAAATATAGGCTGTATTGGAAGCTATGAACATTTTTTTGGCATTTTTTTCAATAAAAATGGTTAATTTGCATGTTTTATGCTCAGGGATTAAATTGAATAAAAGTAAAATATTGGGGGCAATGTGTAAACAATGTAAAAAAGGACTAAATTGCATAAAATGAATTAGTTTTGCTGTCTAAATTAATATATTTAATGAAATTGTTAATTTATATCAAGAATGAGTGGAAAATATAGAAAAAGGAAAATTTACCAAATAGCCTTTATACTTTGACATTTTTGCAATTTAGCTAGGTAAGTTCGTATGAACTGTAATCATTATAATGTTAATTAAATTGAATTTTTAATGTGTTGTTCTGATACAAATAAATTAATATATATGTTATTATGTAATTTATCATGTCATGGAACGATGTAAATCCAACAATGTCACGACGATTACCGAACCCCGTTTGAACCTTAGAAATTCATAGGATACAAATGACATGTCATTAGGGTTTTCATGTTTCTGTTGCTGGCTTTGAATGTCCTATTGATGGCTGAGGTCCTGCATTTGTTGCGGATACTCCACATGTAACATCCCGAAATAGGGCCTAAACGGAACAGTGGTTGCGAAACCACAAATCTGAGGTAGAAAAATTTATTTTATTATTATTTTGATGTCTATGATATGTTTGCATGATTGTGTGAAAAGTTCGTGAAGAAATTCTATGCATAAAGTACTTAATTTGAAATTAGGGACTAAATTGAATAAATTGCAAAACTTGTGTTCTAGAAGTATTTTGCATAAAATTGAATTAGATTATTAATTAGAGGTCCTTAAAGAGTAATTTTACCAATTTCTAAGTCTATGGACAAAAATTAGGACATGGAAGGAATTTTTGAAAGTTTAGTAGGAATGGCATTTTGGTCATTTAGTTATTAAAATGAATTAAAAACGAAATTAAAAGCCAATTTTTGTCCATCTTCTTCATTAGGACGAAATTTCAAGGGTTCTCCATAGCTAGGGTTTGTTTCAAGCTTTCAAGCTCCATGGTAAGTGATTCCAAGCCCCGTTTTTAATGTTCTTTACGTTTTCGGAGTCCCGGTAGCTCAATAAAGCTTATGCTAGCAATAATTTAAGTTAGGGTTCATATTTGGAAAAATACCCATAGGTGAAATTTGTGTATTTTGGTGTTTTATGATAGAATATGAGGTTTTAAATTATGTTAGACAACTTGTACTACTCGGTTTTAAGCAAAACGAGTAAAAGGACTTAATCGGTAAAAATACCTAATAGTCATAAGTGCTTGTTAGAGTATGAATTTGATGCTGCCATAGAAGGAAAAATGACCAGCATGTCATGAAACATAAGAAAATAGGCTGAAGTTTAATTTACGAGCTTTGGGGCAAAAGTGTAAATATGCAAAAGTTTAAGGGCAAAATTGTAATTTTGCCAAAATATGATTTTAGGTCAATTTGAATAATTTGAGTCCTAATTAGACTATATTTTAAATGATAGAGCAAGGAAAACTGAAATTCAAGCTAAAATGGAGAAAATACCAAGTTGTGGACGAAATGGTAAAAGTAGCTATTTTTGCATACGAGGTAAGTTTACTGATAAATAAATGCAATATTCTTTTATTTTACATTATTATTGTAAATTTCCAGCATTTATATACTTATTTTATGAGAATATTTAAAGTCAAATTAAAGGCAAAGTGTGAGAGAAAAAGCATTGGAAGCCCTGTTTGAACCTTAGGAATGTTAGGATATTGGGGTTGACAGGACAGACAGACAGAGAAATGAGCCATGTAAGTCCATATCAGATATATGGCTTTGGAGACAGGAATGAGCCATGTAAGCCCATATTAGATATATATATATGGCATTGGAGACAAGAATAATTCATGAAAGTCCATGTCGAAGACATGGCATTGTGAGATATTGATAGAGCAGAACGACCCGAGTATCCTTAGTATTCCGAGTGGTTCAATGGGTCATTGTACACGTTAAATTACAGTGAATTATCAGCAAAAGGGAAGGTAGATTATATTTATGAATAGTGAAAGGTCGGAGTAAGAAAGAAGGTAAGTAAGTAAAGAAGAAGGTAGAAAATGAGAAGTAAAGAAAGTTTATGAGGCTAGGTGACATTATGTATAATTATTCATTATGTTGAATGTTGTAATTTATTTGCTTGTAAGCTTACTAAGCCTAGTGCTTACTCTCTTTATTTTCTTTTTCTTATAGTTTTTATCTAGCCACTCGGGGATCGAAGGAAAGCGTCGGAGACCCGATCACACTATCGAAGGAATCACATTGGTATAGTTAGGCGTTTAGTTTTGTGTATGGCATGTATAGGAACTTGGTTTCTTTTGATATGATATGATCAATGAATGATGTGTAAATACTTGCTAGTGATTAGCTAATAGAATGGCTGATGATATACATGTTTAATTGTATGTATGAATAAGTAGTAACTATCACATGAAAACTAAGAAAAATGTGAAAGTAACTTAAAAACAGATTCAAGTATCAGAAATAATGTGATTTTGAAAAATCACTAAAAATCGTAGAGACATGGTTTGATGGTGAATAATTCATGAAATTAAATCTTATTATGTCTATTTTCTTATGGAATAAGCAAAACAGGTAAAGGTATTATATTTTATGAGATATCGAGTTTTAGTGAAACAGGTCGGAGAAAATTCTAGATCCCCTATTTCAACTTTGGAAATTCACCATAAATTGTACAAAAATAATTAGGTGGTTTAATTTATATGGTTAGAATCCTTATTGAATATAGTTTTAATAGAAACAAATGGTATAGTTATATTAATTTTTTATAGGGAGAAAAGTGGTTCGTAGTAAGTAGAGGTCAGTGCAGTCGAATTCTGAAACAGGGGTAACTTTAACTAATAAACAGTACTAATTGGCTAAGTCAAAAATTCTAGAAAAAAATTAGTAGATAGATATATGAGTCTAGTTTCAGGAAAGATTTACGGATCTTAATTTTGAGTTTTGAAACTCGAGAAATAAATTTTTAAGCAGCTATGACGCAGAAAAACAGTTTATTCCGAAAATTAAAATAAGTGGTTTAGAGTTGTTTAAAAGGTAAGATAAGTTTAGTAACACCTCAAGCTTGACTCCGGTGACGGTTTCGGGCGTGGGGCGTTACATTTATTGGTATCGAGTAGGTTTAGTCGGTTCTCGAAGCAGTTAGTGTGAGTAAATGTCTAGCTATACATGCCATACCGTATTTTGATAGTGTGACGACTCGACGATTTTTAAATATTTTGTTTTATTGTAATGGATCCCGCGAAGCTGGTGATGATGATGTAGAAAGTAATGCGCTTTGCTCCGCGGAAGGGGTAGCGCCATCCGAGAATAGGCCGATGAATGATTAATCGGGAGGAGTGACTCGAGAAGCTCTCTTCCAAGCTTTGAATAATTGGTTTGTCGAGTTCGTTAAATGCGAATCCGGTAGTTAGACCTCCACCCCCTCATGACTCTCGGGCTACCCATGTAGCTCAAGCTTCCCGATCCACAGTACAATGATAAGAGAAAAGCCACCATTGATAGAATCGGGAAACAAGGGCGAGAGAAGAGTTCAGAGCAACAAAACATGATGATGCAGAGAAAGAGCAAAATTTTGGTTAGAAAATACTATCGAGTCTTTGATGAATTATCTTGTACACCCGAGGAATGTATGAAATGTGTAATATCACTTCTTAGAGACTCACCTACTACTGGTGGAAGACACTTGTATCAGTTGTACCAAAGGAGAGGATCACTTGATTTTCTTTTGGGAGAAATTTCGTAAAAAGTACATCGATCAGGGTTTCTTGACTGTAAGAGAGAAAGGAATTCCTAGAATTGAAACAAGGTAATATGACAAATCGATGAGATTGTGCATAAATTATTAGCAACTTAACAAGGTAACAGTAAAGAACAAGTATCCATTGCCTAGAATTGATGATCTGTTTGATCAATTGAAGGGAGCTACTGTGTTCTTCAAGATAGATTTGAGATCCGGATACTATCAGTTGCGAGTTAAAGAGTTAGATGTCCCAAGACCGCTTTCGGACTAGGTATGGTCATTATGAGTTCCTTGTGATGCCATTTGACTTGACTAATGCTCCTGCCATTTTTATGGACTTAATGAACCGAATTTTTAGACCGTACTTGGATAAGTTTATAGTTGTGTTCATTGATGATATCTTGATTTATTCTCATGATGAGACTGAGCATGCAGAGCATTTGAGAAACGATTTTACATATTACGAGATAATCAGTTGTATGCCAAGTTGATGAAAAGTGAATTCAGTTACGAGAAGTTGGTTTTCTAGGACATATTGTCTCGGTGAAGGTATTAAGGTTGATTCGAGCAAGATTTCAGCCATTGTTAATTGGAAGCCTCCTAGAAATGTATCGAAGTTAGAAGTTTTCTTGGTCTTCTTAGGATATTATAGGCGATTTGTAGAGGATTTTCCATGATAGCTACCCCATCGATAAAATTGCTGCGAAAGAATATCAAGTTTGAATGGGTGAGAAGTGTGAACAGAGTTTTGACAAGTTAAAAGCATTATTGACTAAAGCTCCTATTTTAGTACAACTAGAACCAGGTAAGGAGTTTGTGATTTACTGATGATGCGTCCATGAATGGACTTGGTTGTGTACTTATGCGGGAAGGGAAGGTAATTGCTTATGCCTTTAGACAGCTAAAGCCACATGAGAAGAACTGTCCGATACATGATTTAGAGCTATTTGCCATTATTTTTGCGTTGAAGATTTGGAGACATCATTTGCACGGTGAGAAGTGCCACATATTCACCGATCACAAAAGTTTGAAATTGAAGCAAAGAAGATGGCTAGAGTTGATTAAAGATTATGAGCTAGTGATCGATTATCACCCGGGGTATGTGTAGAAGAATGATGAGCTTATTCGAAAGATCTTACAGGAAGCACATAGTAGTTTTTTGTCTATTCATCCGGGTAGTACAAAGATGTATAATGATTTGAAGAAATGTCTTGGTGGGTAGGAATGAAAAGGACATTTGAGTTTGTTTCTAGATGCTTGATCTCATCGCCAGGATTGCCATTTACATCGAGAAAGAAAGATGCAGTATGGGTTGTGATTGATAAGTTAACGAAGTCGGCTCATTTTATCCCCAGTTCGTATGGATTTTTCACTTGACAAGTTGGCGAGAGTTGTATATTTCAGAGATAGTCAGACTACAAGGGGTAGACGAGGCTACATGGGAACTCGAAGAGGCTATACGAAAACAGTACCCAAATCTCTTCACAGGTAAGATTTTTGGGGACGAAAATCCAAAAAGGGGGAGAAATGTAACATCCGAAATAGGGCCTAAGCGGAGCAGTGGTTACGAAACCACAAATTTGAGGTAGAAAAATTTATTTTATTATTATTTTGAGGTCTATGATATGTTTGCATGATTGTGTGAAAAGTTCGTGAAGAAATTCTATGCATAAAGTACTTAATTTGAAATTAGGGACTAAATTGAATAAATTGCAAAACTTGTGTTCTAGAAGTATTTTGCATAAAATTGAATTAGATTATTAATTAGAGGTCCTTAAAGAGTAATTTTACCAATTTCTAAGTCTATGGACAAAAATTAGGACATGGAAGGAATTTTTGAAAGTTTAGTAGGAAGGGCATTTTGGTCATTTAGTTATTAAAATGAATTAAAAACAAAATTAAAAGCCAATTTTTGTCCATCTTCTTCATTAGGACGAAATTTCAAGGGTTCTCCATAGCTAGGGTTTGTTTCAAGCTTTCAAGCTCCATGGTAAGTGATTCCAAGCCCCGTTTTTAATGTTCTTTACGTTTTGAGTCCGGTAGCTCGATAAAGCTTATGCTAGCAATAATTTAAGTTAGGGTTCATATTTGGAAAAATACCCATAGGTGAAATTTGTGTATTTTGGTGTTTTATGATAGAATATGAGGTTTTAAATTATGTTAGACAACTTGTACTACTCGGTTTTAAGCAAAAAGCGAGTAAAAGGACTTAATCGGTAAAAATACCTAATAGTCATAAGTGCTTGTTAGAGTATGAATTTGATGCTGCCATAGAAGGAAAAATGACCAGCATGTCATGAAACATAAGAAAATAGGCTGAAGTTTAATTTACGAGCTTTGGGGCAAAAGTGTAAATATGCAAAAGTTTAGGGGCAAAATTGTAATTTTGCCAAAATATGATTTTAGGTCAATTTGAATAATTTGAGTCCTAATTAGACTATATTTTAAATGATAGAGCAAGGAAAACTGAAATTCAAGCTAAAATGGAGAAAATACCAAGTTGTGGACGAAATGGTAAAAGTAGCTATTTTTGCATACGAGGTAAGTTTCTGATGAAATAAATGCAATATTCTTTTATTTTACATTATTATTGTAAATTTCCAGCATTTATATACTTATTTTATGAGAATATTTAAAGTCAAATTAAAGGCAAAGTGAGAGAAAAAGCATTAGGAAGCCCCGTTTGAACCTTAGGAATGTTAGGATTTTGGGGTTGTGAGATGAGACAGACAGATGAAATGAGCCATGTAAGTCCATATCAGATATATGGCTTTGGAGACAGGAATGAGCCATGTAAGCCCATATTAGATATATATATATGGCATTGGATGCAGGAATAATTCATGTAAGTCCATGTCGAAGACATGGCATTGGCGAGATATTGATAGACAGAACGACCCAGTATCCTTAGTATTCCGAGTGGTTCAATGGGTCATTGTACACGTTAAATTACAGTGAATTATCAGCAAAAGGGAAGGTAGATTATATTTATGAATAGTGAAAGGTCAGGTAAGAAAGAAGGGAAGTAAGTAAAGAAGAAGGTAGAAAATGAGAAGTAAAGAAAGTTTATGAGGCTAGGTGACATTATGTATAATTATTCATTATGTTGAATGTTGTAATTTATTTGCTTGTAAGCTTACTAAGCCTAGTGCTTACTCTCTTTATTTTCTTTTTCTTATAGTTTTTATCTAGCCACTCGGGGATCGAAGGAAACGTCGGAGACCCAATCATACTATCGAAGGAATCACATTGGTATAGTTAGACGTTTAGTTTTGTGTATGGCATGTATAGGAACTTGGTTTCTTTTGATATGATATGATCAATGAATGATGTGTAAATACTTGCTAGTGATTAGCTAATAGAATGGCTGATGATATACATGTTTAATTGTATGTATGAATAAGTAGTAACTATCACATGAAAACTAAGAAAAATGTGAAAGTAACTTAAAAACAGATTCAAGTATCAGAAATAATGTGATTTTGAAAAATCACTAAAAATCGTAGAGACATGGTTTGATGGTGAATAATATATGAAATTAAATCTTATTATGTCTATTTTCTTATGGAATAAGCAAAATAGGTAAAGGTATTATATTTTATGAGATATCTGAGTTTTAGTGAAACAGGTCAGAGAGAAAATTCTAGATCCCCTGTTTCAACTTTGGAAATTCACCATAAATTGTACAAAAATAATTAGGTGGTTTAATTTATATGGTTAGAATCCTTATTGAATATAGTTTTAATATAAATAAATGGTATAGTTATATTAATTTTGTATAGGGAGAAAAGTGGTTCGTAGTAAGTAGATGTCAGTCTGATCGAGATTGCAAAACAGGGTAACTTTAACTAATAAACAGTACTAATTGGTTAAGTCAAAAATTCTAGAAAAAATTAGTAGATATATATATGAGTCTAGTTTTAGGAAAGATTTACAGATCTTAATTTCGAATTTTGAAACTCGAGAAATAAATTTTTAAGCAGCTATGATGCAGAAAAACAGTTTATTCCAAAAATTAAAATAAGTGGTTTAGAGTTGTTTAAAAGTTAAGATAAGTTTAGTAACACCTCAAGCTTGACACCGGTGACGGTTTTTTGGGCGTGGGGCGTTACATTTATTGGTATCGAGTAGGTTTAGTCGGTTCTCGGAGCAGTTAGTGTGAGTAAATGTCTAGCTATACATGCCATACACTGTATTTTGATAGTGTGACGACTCGACGATTTTTAAATATTTTGTTTTATTGTAATGGATCCCGAAAGCGAGTGGTGTGATGATGATGTAGAAAGTAATGCGCTTTGCTCCGCATGAAGGGGTAGCGCCATCCGAGAATAGGCTAGTGTGATTAATCGGGAGGAGTGACTCGAGAAGCTCTCTTCCAAGCTTTGAATAATTGGTTTGCCGAGTCGTTCGTGCACGAATCCGGTAGTTAGACCTCCACCCCTCATGACTCTCAAAGCTACCCATGTAGCTCAAGCTTCCCGATCACAGGTACAATGATAAGAGAAAAGCCACCAGTTGATAGAATCTGGAAACAAAGGGCGAGAAGAGTTAGAGCAACAAAACATGATGATGCAGAAAGAGCAAAATTTTGGTTAGAAAATACTATCGAGTCTTTGATGAATTATCTTGTACACCCGAGGAATGTATGAAATGTGTAATATCACTTCTTAGAGACTCACTTACCTACTCGGTGGTGGAAGACACTTGTATCAGTTGTACCAAAGGAGAGGATCACTTGGGATTTCTTTCGGAGAAATTTCAGTAAAAAGTACATCGATCAGGGTTTCATTGACTGTAAGAGAAAGGAATTCCTAGAATTGAAACAAGGTAATATGACGAATCGATGAGATTGTGCATAAATTATCAACAACTTAACAAGGTAATATGATAAAGAACAAGTATCCATTGCCTAGAATTGATGATCTGTTTGATCAATTGAAGGAGCTCATCGTGTTCTTCAAGATAGATTTGAGATCCGGATACTATCGATTACGAGTTAAAGAGTTAGATGTCCCAAGACCGCTTCCGGACTAGGTATGGTCATTATGAGTTCCTTGTGATGCCATTTGACTTGACTAATGCTCCCGCCATTTTCATGGACTTAATGAACTGAATTTTTAGACCGTACTTGGATAAGTTTATAGTTGTGTTCATTGATGATATCTTGATTTATTCTCATGATGAGACCGAGCATGAGCATTTGAGAAACGCTTTTACATATTCGAGAGATAATCGGTTGTATGCCAAGTTCAAGAAAAGTGAATTGCAGTTACGAGAAGTTGGGTTTCTAGGACATATTGTCTCGGTGAAGGTATTAAGGTTGATTCGAGCAAGATTTCACCATTGTTAATTGGAAGCCTCCAAGAAATGTATCGAAGTTAGAAGTTTTCTTGGTCTTACTAGGATATTATAGGCGATTTGTAGAGGATTTTCCATGATAGCTACCCCATCGATAAAATTGCTGCGAAAGGATATCAAGTTTGAATGGGTGAGAAGTGTGAACAGAGTTTTGACAAGTTAAAAGCATTATTGACTAAAGCTCCTATTTTAGTACAACTAGAACCAGGTAAGGAGTTTGTGATTTATAAAGTGATGCGTCCATGAATGGACTTGGTTGTGTACTTATGCAGGAAGGGAAGGTAATTGCTTATGCCTTTAGACAATGCTAAAGCCACATGAGAAGAACTATCCGATACATGATTTAGAGCTAATTTGCCATTATTTTTGCGTTGAAGATTTGGAGACATCATTTGCACGGTGAGAAGTGCCACATATTCACCGATCACAAAAGTTTGAAATTGAAGCAAAGAAGATGGCTAGAGTTGATTAAAGATTATGAGCTAGTGATCGATTATCACCCGGGTATGTGTATAGAAGAATGATGAGCTTATTCGAAAGATCTTCTGGGAAGCACATAGTAGTTTTTGTCTATTCATCCGGGTAGTACAAAGATGTATAATGATTTGAAGAAATGTACTTGGTGGGTAGGAATGAAAAGGACATTTGAGTTTGTTTCTAGATGCTTGATCTCATCAGCAGGATTGCCATTTACATCGAGAAAGAAAGATGCGGTATGGGTTGTGATTGATAAGTTAACGAAGTCGGCTCATTTTATCCCGGTTCAGTATGGATTTTTCACTTGACAAGTTGGCCGAGTTGTATATTTGAGAGATAGTCGGACTACATGGGGTAGACGAGGCTACATGGGAACTCAAAGAGGCTATACGAGAAAACAGTACCCAAATCTCTTCAGGTAAGATTTTTGGGGACGAAAATCCCTAAAAGGGGGAGAAATGTAACATCCCGAAATAGGGCCTAAACGGAGCAGTGGTTGCGAAACCACAAATCTGAGGTAGAAAAATTTATTTTATTATTATTTTGAGGTCTATGATATGTTTGCATGATTGTGTGAAAAGTTCGTGAAGAAATTCTATGCATAAAGTACTTAATTTGAAATTAGGGACTAAATTGAATAAATTGCAAAACTTGTGTTCTAGAAGTATTTTGCATAAAATTGAATTAGATTATTAATTAGAGGTCCTTAAAGAGTAATTTTACCAATTTCTAAGTCTATGGAAAAAATTAGGACATGGAAGGAATTTTTGAAAGTTTAGTAGTAAGGGCATTTTGGTCATTTAGTTATTAAAATGAATTAAAAACAAAATTAAAAGCCAATTTTTGTCCATCTTCTTCATTAGGACGAAATTTCAAGGGTTCTCCATAGCTAGGGTTTGTTTCAAGCTTTCAAGCTCCATGGTAAGTGATTCCAAGCCAGTTTTTAATGTTCTTTACGTTTTGAGTCCCAGTAGCTCGATAAAGCTTATGCTAGCAATAATTTAAGTTAGGGTTCATATTTGGAAAAATACCCATAGGTGAAATTTGTGTATTTTGGTGTTTTATGATAGAATATGAGGTTTTAAATTATGTTAGACAACTTGTACTACTCGGTTTTAAGCAAAAACGAGTAAAAGGACTTAATCGGTAAAAATACCTAATAGTCATAAGTGCTTGTTAGAGTATGAATTTGATGCTGCCATAGAAGGGAAAAATGACCAGCATGTCATTAAAACATAAGAAAATAGGCTGAAGTTTAATTTACGAGCTTTGGGGCAAAAGTGTAAATATGCAAAAGTTTAGGGGCAAAATTGTAATTTTGCCAAAATATGATTTTGGGTCAATTTGAATAATTTGAGTCCTAATTAGACTATATTTTAAATGATGGAGCAAGGAAAACTGAAATTCAAGCTAAAATGGAGAAAATACCAAGTTGTGGACGAAATGGTAAAAGTAGCTATTTTTGCATACGAGGTAAGTTTACTGATGAAATAAATGCAATATTCTTTATTTTACATTATTATTGTAAATTTCAGCATTTATATACTTATTTTATGAGAATATTTAAAGTCAAATTAAAGGCAAAGTGTGAGAGAAAAAGCATTAGGAAGCCCTGTTTGAACCTTAGGAATGTTAGGATATTGGGGTTGTTGACGGGATGGGACAGACAGAAATGAGCCATGTAAGTCCATATCAGATATATGGCTTTGGAGACAGGAATGAGCCATGTAAGCCCATATTAGATATATATATATATGGCATTGGAGACAAGAATAATTCATGAAAGTCCATGTCGAAGACATGGCATTGGTGAGATATTGATATAGAGTGAACGACCCAGTATCCTTAGTATTCGAGAGTGGTTCAATGGGTCATTGTACACGTTAAATTACAGTGAATTATCAGCAAAAGGGAAGGTAGATTATATTTATGAATAGTGAAAGGTCAGGTAAGAAAGAAGGTAAGTAAGTAAAGAAGAAGGTAGAAAATGAGAAGTAAAGAAAGTTTATGAGGCTAGGTGACATTATGTATAATTATTCATTATGTTGAATGTTGTAATTTATTTGCTTGTAAGCTTACTAAGCCTAGTGCTTACTCTCTTTATTTTCTTTTTCTTATAGTTTTTATCTAGCCACTCGGGGATCGAAGGAAACGTCGGAGACCCGATCACACTATCGAAGGAATCACATTGGTATAGTTAGACGTTTAGTTTTGTGTATGGCATGTATAGGAACTTGGTTTCTTTTGATATGATATGATCAATGAATGATGTGTAAATACTTGCTAGTGATTAGCTAATAGAATGGCTGATGATATACATGTTTAATTGTATGTATGAATAAGTAGTAACTATCACATGAAAACTAAGAAAAATGTGAAAGTAACTTAAAAACAGATTCAAGTATCAGAAATAATGTGATTTTGAAAAATCACTAAAAATCGTAGAGACATGGTTTGATGGTGAATAATATATGAAATTAAATCTTATTATGTATATTTTCTTATGGAATAAGCAAAACAGGTAAAGGTATTATATTTTATGAGATATCTGAGTTTTAGTGAAACAGGGTCAGAGAAAATTCTAGATCCCCTGTTTCAACTTTGGAAATTCACCATAAATTGTAAAAAAATAATTAGGTGGTTTAATTTATATGGTTAGAATCCTTATTGAATATAGTTTTAATAGAAACAAACGGTATAGTTATATTAATTTTTTATAGGGAGAAAAGTGGTTCATAGTAAGTAGAGGACAGTGCAGTCGAATTCTGAAACAGGGGTAACTTTAACTAATAAAATGTACTAATTGGCTACGTCAAAAATTCTAGAAAAAAATTAGTAGATAGATATATGAGTCTAGTTTTCGGAAAAATTTACGGATCTTAATTTTGAGTTTTGAAACTCGAGAAATAAATTTTTAAGCAGCTATGACGCAGAAAAACAGTTTATTCCGAAAATTAAAATAAGTGGTTTAGAGTTGTTTAAAAGGTAAGATAAGTTTAGTAACACCTCAAGCTTGACTCCGGTGACGGTTTCGGGCGTGGGGGCGTTACACCACAGCTTGTGTAAGTAGCATCATGTAGCTTACATTCTGACCCACAACTCATGTGAGTAAGCCCCACAACTCGTGTGAGCAATGATGTAAAGGAAAGGAAAGGTTACGATTGTATGTTTAGGACACTTCGTGTGAGCGATCCCACGTATCTGATGGTATTCTAAATGAATTATATTCATGTAAAATGGCTTATCTATGTTAAATTCATGTGGATTGTGTTTGAATATGCTAACATGTGTTGTTGATGATGCTTAGGCTTGTGCTAAGCTATTGGTTGCATTGTATTATGTTAGATTTTAAAAGTTATGCATTGAAATGGTAAGTTTCCAAATGGAAATATGCTTATGTTCATGAAAGGGTGGTAAGAATCAAGGTATGTATTTCTAATGAAATGGTTTATCATGCGGTTGATGTTTATGCTTACGGCTTGTGTTATACAAATGAAATAGGTAAGAAAAAGAAATGAAATGGTAAGTTTAGAATTAAGATGTAATATGATGAAAAAGGAATTGATGAGTTGAATGATGTACTTATATGTGAGAAACTTGCGTATGCTATGAATGAATTTACCTAGTTCATGAACAAATATTCTAATTAGTGAATTGATGTTGTTATTTAAGTTTATGCTAAGTAAATGAAATAGAAAGTAAGTAAATGGAATGGTAAAAAAGTAAATGGAGTGGTTCATAGTATTATGAAAAGGTTAATAATTGAGTAGTATGTTTTATAAATCCTATTATGTTAGGAATGAAAAGTATATGTGATATTGATGAACTTACTCATTTATAAGTTGATGGTTTTTAAAGTCCCATAAAGTTCATTATTGAAATGTAATATTATGTTTAAATTTTATACGAGCTTACTAAGCATTCATTGCTTACGTATTTATTTTCCTTTACATTTCAGATTATTGGAAGCTCGATCGGTTTAAAAGCTAGTCGAAGATCTATCACACTATCTAGAGATTATATCGGTAGATTTTGATGATATATTCAAGGTTATAATGGCATGTATAGGTAGACTTATGTTTAAGGGTTAGTTGATGGTTATGGTATGTAAGTGTTGATTTGAGTTGTGCTACTTTTGGTACTTTTGTGCCTTGATTGTTGATGTTATTATGGCTAAGTTGATGCATATTTTGAATGAATAATTTGGTATGTGATGGTGTAGTTTTAATATGGTCAAGTTGAAGCATAGTTTTACGACCAAAGTGGTAAGTGTTGGTATGTTTGCAATGTGGTCAATTATGGTATGCTTTTATGTAGAAATTGAGTTAAATGTGTTTGGATGGAATAATAACAATTAGACATAAGTTTAAGTATATTTGATTGTTTGTGTTTGAGGTGCCTATATGGCATATTGGTTGGTTGGTTAAATGGCTTATTGAATAGGTCTTATTATGCATGTTTTAGGTATGTTTTAAGGTATTGATTATATGTGCAAGTTGCTTGTAGGTTCATGCTTGAATAGGTAAAATAAATGGCTTGAACTTTAGCCAAATTCTTGTCCACATGGCCTAAGACACGGGCGTGTGTCTCAGCTGTGTATGACACACGACCATGCAACATGTCTATGTGTCCCTTGTAGGTTTTAAATGTTGCTTTTCAAAAGTTACATGACCTAGCACATGGCCTAGCACACGGGCATGTGAGGCCATTTCGAAGGTTACACGGCCTGGCACATAGGTGTATGGCTTGGCCGTGTGACCTAAGTCAGAGAGTTACACGGGCATAAACACGGGCTGGGGCAAGGTCGTGTGTCCCTATTTCGAATGTTACATGGCCTAAGACACGGGCGTATGTCTCAACCGTGTGAGTCACACGGGCATATGACCCCTGTAGTGTGAATTTTTCTAACTTTTTCCTCAATGTTTTAAATGTTTTTGATTTAGTCCTAAATCATTTCTAAAGTGTTTCTAAGGCCTCGAGGGTTCGAAAAAAGGATGATATGCATGTGTATGAATGAATTATACTATGGTTAATTAAATGTTTGTAAATGAATATTTAAAGTTATGTTTTCACAGTAATGCTCCGTAACCCTATTCTAATGGCGAATACGGGTTAGGTGTAATAGCTCGATTTTAGGGCTAATCAAAATAGTGGTTTTGGGACCACTAACCCGAGGTTGAAGAAATTATTTATAATATTATTTTATGTATTGTAACATGATTAGATAAGCACATGAAAATTTGGGTGAATTAATTTTAGCGGTTGCTTGCTTAATTGCGAAAAAGGACTAAATCGCATAAAGTGAAAAAGTCTTAAATTGATAGCTAAGGGTGTTAAATTGCCATGAACCTTAATTTTGGGGTCTTTAAATGGCAATTAGACCCTTTCATAAGAGCTTGGCCGGCCATAGGAGACAAAAAGGGTTGAAAAGTCAACATTAGGTATGTGATGACATAATATGTGTTATAATAATACCCTAAGAGTTTAGCCTTCATATTTTTCATTTTTCTTCTTTCCTTCTTGACCGAAAATACCAGCCATAGGAGGGTGTTGAAGCTTGAAATTTTGCAGCAACTTATCATCTTTAAAGTAAGTGATTTCCATACCTTTTGTTGAAGATTTTTGCATTTTTAAAACCCTTGTAGCATGAGCTTTTAAATGAAGGGACTATTTTGCAAAATGGTTGAAAGTCTATGTTTTTTCCATGAGAGAATTTAGGGTGTTTTCTAAAATTCTATGGAAGAAAATAAGTCTTGGTTGTTGAATAAACAACTTTTGTGAAGGAGTTTTCATGGAAAACACCTAAAAGGACCATTTTGCATAAGTTGTAAAATAGTCGATAAATGTGTGAAATAGTAGAAATTTTGGATTGTTATAAGAGTAAAAAGGGTTCGAATAGGCTTATAATATGAAGAAATTTGATAAAATTAGATTTTCGAGCATAGGGGTAAAATGGTCATTTTATGAAAGTCTAGGGGCAAAATAGTTGTTTTGCCCAATTATGAAATTTTGAGTGTATAAATCGATGTGCTGATGAAATAAATGAATTTTATTAATTTAGATCAAGAGAAACGTGATTCGGGTCTTGATCAGGGTAAGAATAAAGTTTATAAGGATTAAGCTCGTCTTCATCATTTTGTATCGAGGTAAGTACATATGTGATTAATGTGTTATTGAAGTTTATTTTGGAATATTTTGATAATATACATGTGTACTTAATTTATCGTTGTTATGTACCTAAATTCTACTCGTTGCCATGAAAGTATAAATGACATGTTATGTGAGTAAATTATATTTCGAATAAATGCAATGCTATTCGGTTAGATATGAAATCCCATTGAACCTTCGATATAGCATAGGATACAAAGGGGAAGGTTATGAAAATTATGTGGTCTGAACTCATGAGTTGAGTCTGAGTTCATGAGATGATTGTTATAGGTAACGTGGGTCTGGGTACTGGCTTTGTATACAGACTCATGAGTGGCTCAATGAGCAAACATTACGTGATAGCCTTGGGGTTCGGGTCCTTACTTGATAAAAAGGCCCGTGTAGCTCAAATGTGAGCATTTCGTAGCACGAGATAGCCCTAACTATTCATATGGCATTTAGATGAAAACTCCCCACGTATCCATATGTATTCTGAGAGTTCAACGGGTAACACGAAGATTAAGTTGGTGAAAATTTGATGAGGTACGTAGGCTGAACCCATGGATAGGGCCTGAGTCTGTGATGAGATGCCTTTAAGTATACATGAATGAAAGGAAGAATAAGATCAACAAGTCTAAGTGATTTACATCTTTTGTACATGTCAATTTATTGTTTGACGAATATGTTTTCTTTTAATTACACTTTATTTGCATATATGTACTTACTAAGCTCCCATGCTTACCCTCCTTTCTTTTCTTTCCTTATAGTGCCACCAAGCTAGCATCGAGAATCCAGTGATGTCAAAAGCTTCGATCACACTATCACTCAAGACCTTGGTATAGCTAGTTTAATTGTTTTTTTACTGGCATGTATAGGGACTCAAGTATTTTGTTTAGCATTTTGTCAAGTAGCCAAAATGTGTTGGCTCATATGTTAAATATGATACCGATTTTGTATAAGCCATGAATGTTGGCTAATGCTAATTATTATTCAATGCAATGATGTAAATTTCCAATGATTATGGTTGTTTTAGTTATGCACATTATGTTGGTATTGAACTTGGTTGATCTTATATAAATAGGTGTGTGTAAGGGTGGCAAAGAGGCTTGGTAAATAGCCTTATTTTGTCCACACAGATAGACACACAGGCCTGTGTCTAGGCCATGTGTGACACACGGTCAGCCCCATGGACGTGTTGTTCAGCAGTGTGTCCACTGCACGTAAAAATTTCAAGTAGTATGCATGGTAGTAAACACACGGGTAGAGACACGGCCGTGTGTCTTAGCCATGTGAAGGGCACGGCCTAGCACACGGGTGTGTGCCTTGGCCGTGTGGCCCTTAAGGATTCCTGACGTTAGAAATAGAAGGTCCAGGTTTTTGCACACGGGCTAGCACATGGGCGTGTCATGGCTGTGTGAAGGACACGGGCCAGGGACACGGGCGTGTCCCTGTCTTGCTTAGGCCGTGTGAGCCACATGGGCCAATAGCACGACCATGTTGAAATGGTCACACGGGCGTATTGCCCCCCTTGTGTTAAGTGTTATTTTTAGAGTTTGTTTAAGGACCCAGATTGATTCTGAATGGGTTCCAATGGATGTTTTGAGCCCCGTAGGCTCTTATTAAGGAGTTTATAAATAAAATTGAAAAAGTTTTAATTTGACCATGTTTTGGTGTTATGAAAACGTTTATATGCATAAGTTTAAGTTAGGTAATGCCTCATATCCTGACCCGCACTTGGGCACAGGTATGGGGTGTTACATTAGGGGTGTTACACAATGCCATGGTTGATTGTCGAACTAGAAATGTACATTTTGCAAGTACGAAAAGAAAGGAAATATTACTAGCAAGAAGGTTGGGATTCAAGAATAAGATTATTTCTACTGTATCCACCAAGAAACTGATTACCTAAGGCGTAGTTGCCTATATGGTGCTCATAATGAGCACGCCAGAGCTGAAGGATGAAATTTCTCAAGTGCCTACAATAAAGGAATTTCCAAATGTATTTCTAGAAGAACCACTTGGAATGCTAGTGGATAGGGAAATAGAGTTTTCTATAGAAGTGGAACTGGGAACAACGCTTACTTTATGTCCCTTTTATAGAATGGCACCATCAGAACTCATAGAGTTAAAGGAACAACTACAAGATCTATTAAGAAAGGGCTTCATTTGACCAAGTGTATCACCATGGGGTGCGCCAATTCTATTTGTCAAAAATAAGGATGGGTCAATTTGTTTATGCATATATTATCAGCGGTTGAACAAGGCCACCATTAAAAATAAGGAAGTGCAATTTGTAGGACATGTAATTTTAGTAGGCGGAATCAAAGTAGATCTCACCAAGGTGAAGGCGGATCTACAATAGAATCTTCCCAAGAGCATTAGGGAAGTTCATACTTTTCTGGGACTAGCGAGATACTATAAGTGATTTGTGAAGGGTTTCTCAATAATAGCTTTTCCACTCACCAGACTGCTGAAGAAGAAAGAATGATTTGAATGGAGTGATAACTACTAATGAAGTTTCAAGAAGTTAAAAACGGTGTTTATCAAGGTAACTGTGTTGGCACAAATGGAGCCTAGGAGCAAGCTTGCAGTATACACTGATGCATCACTCAATGGGTTAGGGCACATCCTTATACAAAAGGGAAAAGTAATAGCATACGCTTCGTGCTAGTTAAAACCTCATGAGAAAAACTACCCCACGCATAACCTTAGTTGGCAGCAGTTTTGGCATTGAAACTGTGGAGACATTATTTGTACAGGAAGAAGTGTCACATTTTCTTCATTTATAAAAGTCTAAAATACTTAATGACTCAAAGAAACTTGAATCTGTGCCAAAGGAGATGGCTTGAACTATTGAAAGACTACGACTTAGTTATTGAATATCATCCTAGAAAAGAGAATGTCATTGTAGATGTCTTGAGTAGAAAGACTGTCACAACCTTGTTATCCTTTCGAAATAAACTGACTATGGTTGAAGATGGCATCTTACTAGCGGAGTTAGTAGTGAAGTCGACTCATCTCTCCCAAATTTTGAAAGAGCAGTTGGAAGATACTTTATGCGCCCGTCTTAAGCAAAAGATGATGGCTGGTGAAACAATGAACCTTAGTGTTGGCAAGGATGGCAACCTTAGATATAGGAACAGAATGGTGGTACCATTCGAAAGAAAGTTGAGGGGAGAAATTATAAGAGAGGCTCATCAAGAGCCATTTGCACTTCATTCAGGTAGTATCAAGATGTACTGAGATTTGAGGAATTTGTATTGGTGGCCAAGCATGAAGAGAGAGATTTTAGAATATGTTTCAACTTGTCTGACTTGTTAGAGGGTTAAGGCAGAACACCAAGAGTCACTATGGATTTTGTTTTGGGGATTTCCCCCTTAGTCCTTCTAAAAAGGATTCTATATGGGTGATACTGGATCGACTCACCAAGATAGCACACTTTCTACTAGTAAAAACCACTTATTCCTTTGAAATATTGGTGGAGTTATACATTGCCGAAATAGTGCGCTTACATGGAATTCCCTTGTCCATAGCATCCGATTGGGACCCAAGATTTACATAAAGTTTTTAAAGATAATTGCATGATTCTTTGGGGATAAAGCTGAAGTTTAGCATCACGTTCCATCCCCAAACTGACGACTAGTCAAAGAGGGTTATTCAAGTGCTAGATGATATGTTAAGGAGTTGTGCAATAGCCTTAAGATAAACTAGGAAAAGTATGTTCCCCTAGTTAAATTTATGTATAATAATAGTTATTATGCTAGCTTGATGATGTCGCCATTTGAAGCACTATACGGTAGAAGGTATAGGATGCCCACGTGTTGGATAGAACTTAGTGAGAGAAATGTCATGGGACTTGACTTAATTCGTGATACTGAAGAAAAGGTGGTGACTATCCGAAATCACCTAAAAGTGGCATAGGATTGACAGAAGGCTTATGCAGATTTTAAAAGGAAAGGAATTTCTTTTAAAGTTGAGGATAAAGTGTTTTTAAAGGTTTCTCCATGGAAAATAATTATTGGATTTGGCCAAAAAGGAAAATTAAGCCCAAGGCTCGTAGGACCTTATGAAGTCTTGGATAAAGTCAGTCTGGTGGTCTATAGGTTGGCTTTACCTCCAAAGCTATCCAAAATACATAACGTATTTCATGTGTTGATGTTGCAAAGATATAGATTAAACTAGAGTCATGTAGTACAAATCAAAGAATTGGATGTTGAGCCAAACCTACCTTACGAGGAAGAACCCGTATGAATCCTGGCTAAAGAAGTCAAAGAATTGAGAAATAAAAAGATTCATTTGATAAAGGTGTTATGGCGAAACCATAGCACCGAGGAGGCCACCTGGGAAAGGGAGAGCCAGATGAAAGATCAAGACCCTCACCTATTCACATATACCTGAAAACACGTATCATTCATATATGGGAGCCTTGTAGTGTGTAATTTAGTAGAATTAAGTGTCGAAAGATTTTCTAAAGTAAGTAGGACAACCACGCCCTTAGGCTAAGTCTAAGAAATGATGAGTTTTTTAGAGGTTGGCAAACTTTCTCGGAGAGGGCACACTACCTCTACCTTAGAAGATTTTGTCTTAATCTTTTTTTTCTCTTCTTCTTTTCTTAAGTTCTTGATTTAGGAGGATCGCTAGCTTACTATAACACTAACCGGATGAAATGGCCAACTGGTTAAAGGAATTTGGTTAGGATAGAACAAAACATTTGAAATTGATAGGATGTGCATAAAAGAAAAGAGAGAAGGTCATTAGTCACATATACAAGGGAATGGTAGTGGGGAAACCAAACTTGCCCACTAAGTTTCCCCTTTCGTGAGTGTTGATATAGAGGGATAAGACTTTTTGGTCAAGCTTTAAGTTTTCTGTAGGATTTAGCCTCTCACTTTGCAATATCTTTTCTACACTTTTCTGAGAATCTTTAAAACCAGATAAGGGTTGAGTTCATTGCTACTAGCAAAATCCATTAATAATCTTGCTTTTGGTAAGTGTCTATGAACCCAAGCTATGTAACAAGGCTATGTTTCTTTAAGAATTTAGGACTCTATCACCCTAGAACTCGGTGGATAAAGAAAGAAGAGCACTTTTAGATCCTTAAGTTTTCTATTGATAAACTTGTTAATAATATTGAATTTGGTAAGATGATCTAGAATGACTTTTTTTCATTATAGCTCAAAAGAATCTTGAAAGTTCCTGAGATAAGGACAAGAGTCCTGCTGTTTGAGTTTCCACATTTCCTGGTGAGTTCCTTCGTACCTATTGAGTATCTCCTTACAAATGTTTGTGTCAGGTAGGTATAAGTTTTATAACATTGGTAAAATTCTATTCTGGGATATCTACATGGGAGTATATGACCTATGTTGCATGTTTAGCCAATGCCCTTCTTGCTTTGGAAAGGAACCATATGGTCATAAATGAGTGGGAATGTTGATTCCTAGGCAATGCCTTCAACCAGGGTTACTATTGAATTGGCAGATTGCGTTATATGAATTATGCTTGTGCAGCCATTAGTAAGGCAAGTGACCATGAAAACCAGAAAGGCGGGGCATAAAAAATATTTGAAAAGAGAGACTTTCTATAATGGACAAGGTTGGCTAACATGAAGAAGAGTTGATTACATGATAATGGGTAAAATTGGGACATTGAGTTCGACGATTGGTCCGGCTCCATCATTGTGGTGAACTATATGTTCCAATCAGTCTTACGAGTTGTATTTACCTTTTAAATTGTTGTCGTGTGAGTCCGACGTTATGGCGAACTATGTGTTCCAATCAATTTTAGAAGTTGTATTCACCGTCCGAATTGTTGTTGTCCAGTCTAGGAACTCATTAGGTTCTATGAACTTACCCCAATTATTTTCGCTCTTCATGACCCTCGAGGAATAGGACTTGACCAGGACTTCGCCAAAGAAGTGTTTTTTGTGAGGCCCTTATATGTTTGGTATTAAGCATGACAATTAGAGGGGAAAATGAGGATTTGATGTCATTTTTTGTTGTAACCTATGTTTCACTGTTACTAGTTTTACTTTACTTATTATACTTAGACTTGTAAAGTTTATTTAAGTTTGAACGTTTATTTTGTAATTGTTTTTTCTTAAAGAAAACAATTTTTTAATCGTGGAAGGATATGATGCTTTTTCCATAAATTACTTTTCCATTGAACAATTAAATTTAAATGATAGAAAAGAAAGAATTTTTTCGATTAAACTGAGCACCAAAAACCCTTGTGACGCGCCAACCTAGAGTCCCCTCTCGGGAGTTGGGACTGGGGCACCACAATACGCCTAAGTGATAAGTAAGTTAGCGTACTGAGTCTGTTTGTGTTTTGTATATGGCATTGGGCGTACTATTTTAATGTGTGTAAATCCTATAGAAAGGTTCAAATGTACTATCAGTAAAGTTATGTATGATTTCTCTTTGGAACTCACTAAGTTTGTATGAACTTACTCTGTTACCTTGTCCTTGTTAGGCTTGCTAACTAAAAGAAGGCTTTGTTAGAAGGATTACGCTAAAGTGCTATTATTATTGTGAGCTGACTACTTTGTTTCATATCATACATGACTCGTGGCGGTGGCGAATAAGTGTATTTGCAAATAAATTGTACAAAGAACTTCTATTTTGATAAGACACTATTTTTATGAGATTTCTATGAAGTATTGATGCCTGGTTTTAAATTAATACATTAGGTTCACCATATGACTTGTATATTATTTTTAAACTGTTGATGTTGGCATCCTACAAGATGCATTTTCACTTTGCTAACAATTTTTTTAATTTTTTCTTGTAATTAAAATTTAGAAGTTTTTATGTTAATTTTTATTCGTGTTTGAGATAGACATGGTTATAGTTTTAAGGAATGTTTGAAGTTACGGTGGTGCTATGGAGCTGAGTGACCTGCAAATTTCATCTTCCATGTAAGTATGGAGCCATCTCCAAGGACGCCGGATCGCGTTGTAACTCAAGGTCCCAATTGATGGTGATTATATGATATGTGATTGAAGTGTAACTAGATCTTCAAGTTTACAAAGGTTATGTTGTCAAGGGATGGAGCATAAATGGGGCCATAGTTGATAGTGGTTTTACGGGCACGGCAATGAGTTTTTCATTAGAAGAGGATGCTTTATAAAACTCAAACATAAATACGAGGAAGAAAAATGCAATGGTGTTTCAATACAATCAAGTAATGCGTCCTATCTATCACCACTGAAGGTAGTGGCCTCGTTATTATAACCAGTGACAACATTGGGGTGTAACATGTTATACTAACAAGGTCACCGCCTTTGGTGGTGGTGACAACACGAATAAATCGATTATACTGGAAAGCCCCTTATGTTTTCCTTCCTCACACCTATGTTTGAGTTTTATGAAACATGCTTTTCTAACAAGAAGACTAGTTTTTGTGCCTACATTAGCACCATTAACTACAGACCTATTTATGCATAATCCCTTGATAGCATAACCTTTGTAAACTTGAAGCCTTAGTTACACTTCAACCCAAGACGGTATAATCACCGTCAACTTAGACCTCAAGTTGCAAAGCGATCTTGACTTCTCAGGTGGTGGCTCTATACTCACATGGTAGGTGAAATCTGTAGGTTACCGAGCTCCATGACATCACCATGAACCCAAACACAACTTAAAACTATGACTACATCTCCCTTAAAGCGAGAGAGAAATAAATCTTTAAACCCAAAAATTTCAACATGCAAGAAAAAGAAGAAAATTTAGAGGAGACTGAGATGTGGTGTGTAACATCCCGAATCAGGGCCTAGCCGGAACTGTGGTTTTGAGACCATAAATCTGAATTAGAAATAATTATTTTATAATTATTATAAGGTCTATGATATGTTTATATGACTGTGTAAAATTTTCATAAAAAAATTATATGTGAGAAGTGTTTAATTTGACTTTAAGGACTAAATCATGTAAAGTGTGAAAGTTGCATTCTAATAGCTGAATATTTTAAATAGCTATAGAATTTTTAGTGGAAGCCCTTATGTGGAAATTAGCCCATTAATAAGTTAGTTAGAAATTAAAAGGGTAAATGGGTAATAAAGTTAAAAAGGTATAATAAGACAAAAATGCAAAAAGCTATCATCTTTTTATTTCTCTTTCTTCTCCACCGATTTTTACCTAAGGAAATATCCATGGAAGCTTGAAAACTTCAGCAACTTCTGAACCTCACAAGTAAGTGATTTTGATGGTCACTTTTTATGATTTTTGTATTTTTGGAACCCTTATAACTTAATTTAGCTAATAAAGGGACTATTTTGTAAAGTGGTTGAAAGTCTAGGGTTTTGCCATGAGAATATTCATGTTTTTTGCTGCATTTTTATGGAAGAAAATGAATCTTGGTTGTTAAATAAACAACTTTTGTTAACTGATTTTCATGAAAACACCTAAAATGGTCCATTTTGTAAAAGTTGTAAAATGGATAGTAAATGTGTGAAATAATGAAATATGTGGGCTGCTATAAGTAAGATAAATATTCGGCTAGGCTTGGGTTGGGATAAAATTGAATGAATTTTATTTTTCGAGCCTAGGGACTAATTTGCAAATAAGTGAAAGTTTAGGGGCAAAATTATAAATTTTCGAAAGTATGATTTTTGGATCAATTTGAATATTGTGAGTAATAAATAAGCTATATTTGAAATGTTAGATCAAGAAAATCGAGATTCGGGCTTAAATCAAGAAAGTACGTGGTTAAGGATAAAAAAGGGACAATTAGTCATTTTTGCATTCGAGGTAAGTTCGTGTGATAATAATAATGTAATGTCTTATTTGAATTGAAATGCCTAATTATTATTATATAATTTGTATGATATATTACAGATATACTCGACGAGGAATCGACAAACGAGTCGTATGATAAAATTGGTAAGTTGTACGTAAGTAAGGCAACTTTATCGTTATTATGTGTTGAATGATTGATTTTGCATAATATGGTTGAATATGCTTATGTATAATGCATGATGAAATTTAAATGTGGTAAATTCCCGTTTGAACCTAGTAATAGATTGGATATCCATGCCAAGACATTTGGGAGATATGTGTGCTAGTGTAAGACCATGTCTAGGACATGGCATCGGCCACATTATGAGAGCCAGTGTAAGACCATGTCTAGGACATGGCATCGGCCACATTATGAGAGCCGGTGTAAAGACCATGTCTGGGACATGGCATCGATGTTGATATGTGCGCTAGTGTAAGAAAATGTCTAGGACATGGCATCGGCCACATTATAAGAGCAAGTGTAAGACCATGTATGGGACATGGCATCGTCGTTGATATGTGCGTAGTGTAAGACCATGTCTGGGACATGGCATCGGCCACATTATGAGAGCCAGTGTAAAACTATGTTTGGGACATGGCATCGGCCTCGACATGTGAGCCAATGTAAGACCATGTTTGGGACATGGCATCGGCAATTTACCCTCTTATGTGAGGCTTATCGAATATCCTTTAGAATTCCAAATGGTTTCACGAGTTATTTTAAAGCTTATGATAAAGATATGGAATGATATAATCATTTTAGGAGTGGTATAGGTTCTTATTCGAACATGAGATATGAGTCTAGTTATGTTGTCTTAATGGTAAGAAAAACATGAGTAAGTTCTATCCATGAGAAATGATTTCGGGTTATGATGCAAATAAGTAAGTCATGCCTATGAGAATGATTTTGTGATGACCTTGTGATTATGGGTCAATGCTTATGATGTATAAATATGTATTTTTATCATTATGGGTGAAATGATTTGTAAAGGTATTATAAACTTAGTTCTCATTATTTTACACTAGAATAGTTTTGGACAGCAGTAGTAGTCTAAATTTGAAAATTCACCACAAATCGTGGAAATTGAGTTAGAGGTTGAATAAAATATGAAATTAAACCTTATCGAGTCTGTTTCACATAAAAGAAACAGTGTAAGCAAAAGAATTTCATGTTATGAGATATTTGAATTTCTCTGAGACAGGGTTAAAGTGATTTTGGGTTCCTTTGTCTTAATTTTGGAAAATCATTAAAAATTGTATGAAAATAATTATAGGTTAGATTTCATAATGAATATATTTGCAAGAGAAATAGACAGGAACATTATCCAAGTCTCGTACGAGGAGATAATTAATTTTTAATGAAGAGGGGTCAGAACTGTTGGACAGCAAAACAAGGACGGCTTTAAAGAATAAACTGTACTTATTGGCTAGACTAAAAATTTTAAAAATTCTATGGTAAGAAGATATGTGAGTCTAGTTTTAGGAAAAATTAGCAGATCTTAATTTGTAGTTCTGTAGCTCAAGATATAAATAATTTAGTGACTATGACTTGAGTAGATTGCTTGAGATGAACAAGAGTAAATAGTAGAATTTTATGCAATTATGATTGTATTAACTTGAGAACATGTCGTGAGAATATGGAAAAAAACATGTCAATAAATCTATTATTATTTTCATATGGAATTACTAAGCTATATAGCTTACCCCTTCCTTTTTTCTCATTCTATAGGGACACTAAGCTAGCTCGGGTTGGAGATCGTCAGAGATTCCATCACACTATCTAGCTATTGAAGGGTATAAATGATTTCAAGCACTTTAAGTCTATGACATGTATAGGGACTTAGTCAATTTGGTATGTGTCATTTGATTTGGCCAAATGTATTGGCCCATAATGGGAATATGATCCATTTTGCATATGGCCATGAGATGTGGCTCATATTGGTTATTGGGTTGTAAACCTATTCATATATGCATGCATGTGCTAAAGGTTTCATATGGTGTGGTCATGTGTGTTTGGTATGGATGAATTGTGAATGTGCCTTAGATTACTTAATGGATTTAAAGTGACTAAATTGGCCTATGGATAGACCTTAGCATAAGTATGAAGTGTAAGAATGTGTTAACGATAATCATGGCATGAAGTTGATAAGTTTAAACTAGGCAAAGTATGGTGCCTTATGCATGAATAAATCGATATGAAATTGCCAGAAAAATGCCATTAAAGTTATGTTTAAGTAAGTGCTAACGAGGGTGCCAAATGGCTTGGTAAATAGCCATTTTCTGGGCCACACGGGCCAAGACATGGTCGTGTGTCTCCTCCGTTTGGAGGACACAGTCTAGCACACGGGCGTGCGACTTGGCCGTGTGACCCTATATCGTTGCTGATGTCATAAACAGAGAGTTACATGGGAAGAGGACACGGGCGTGTGTTATCACACGGCCTGCCCACACGGGCGTGTGACTCTCCAAAATATGAAAATTTTCTTAGTGTCTCAAAAGTTTCAAAAGTTCTCGATTTAGTCCCTAACCACCTCTAATGTATGTTTTGGGCCTCGTAGGCCCATATAAGGGACTTTAAGATAGAAATTGAAAAGTTTTAAATTTGAACAAAAATTTATGACCTGGAAATGTTTGTATGCATGCGTTTGAGTCTAGTAACGCTTCGTACCCTATTCCGGCGACAGATGTGGGTAAGAGGTGTTACATGGTGAGTAGGGGGTAAAGAAGGGGCATTTATATAGGGGATGAGGCAAAGTATAAAGGGGAAAATATTATTCTAGGAATCCTGGGCTGCAAGGATCAAAAGCAATTGAAATGGCCAAAGAGAAAACACTCCCTGTAAGGTGCATTTTCATCTGACATGGCACTGAAAACGCTCCCTGCATGGGGCATTTTCCTCTAACAAGTTAAACATGTGGCCTGAAAAGGCATCCTATAGGACGCGTTTTCATTACCATGTCAGATGAAAACACCCCATGTAGGGAGCATTTTCTTTCTGAACATTTCAACCACCCCAACTTGATTGCTTTTGAGTCCTACAACCCGTGATAAACTTAATCAAAGAAAATGGTCACACGAGTCCTATTTTATCATCCTACTCAATCAAATCGAATGACAAAAATTTGAGTTAATCAAGTTGACGAGTCCTACTTTATCATCCTAACTGGACTTGAAATTTTTCTGAATTGAGTCAAGTGAAATGAAATTCTAGTCGAGTCGATCGAATCAAGTGAAAGTGTTCGAGTTCAATTAGAAAATTAAACATGTCAATTTAAAATCTTATGCTAGTATAACTAATTTCATTTTAAAGCACATAAATTTGAAACCATATATATTTGAAAACTTTTCCAAAGAAAAATAAAAAAAATACTTTAGTACTATAAACTTGAATCATTAATTTTTTTTAACTTAATTTGTATATATATTTTAGAATTCTTTTGAAAGTTTTTGAAAGCTTTATAATTTTACATATAAAATATGTTATTCGAGTTGTTGAAGTTATTCGAGTTATTCGAATTGTAAAATTCAACTCAAATTGTAAAATTTAAACTCGAAACTTGATTGCCGGAAACACAAAAATTTATATACTTTTTCATACCCAATTTTACTTAAATTCATGCAAATCCGGTTAAATTCTTGTCGAAAAATAATTAAATATTATAAAATAATTAAATCATGTTAAAAATATGAACATGGTGAATTTATTTAATTTTATACTTAATTTTGATTAATTTTTACTATTTTAAACAGATTCGAGCAAATGGCAAAAATTGGCTTGGCTGATATTGCTGAAAGCACAAAATCGAGAAGCAATTTGAAGTATCGAGGCACTTTAATTTCCAGCCTAAAACGGTCCAGAAATGTGTATTAATCCATAATTTAATTAATTTTAATTTATTCCCCATTTAATTTGGGTTAAATAAATTATTTTTAATTAATTATGGTGAAAGGGTCCAGTTGAACCACACTGGTCGAGCCATATTGAGTGAACCGAACCAGCCATTAATTGGGCAGCCCAGAACCATCCATATGCTGACCCAAATCAGAATTTTAACTGATTAAATATGCTTGCAAAAAGGCCCTCAAAAGACTTCTAAATTGCATTCAAACCCCACCTTAAATTATGGCTTTGTAGATTTGCCCCAAGCTTAAAATAGCAAAGTTGAAACTCTCAACTTTGCCATGTGTGTGGCCGGCCAAGGGAGGTCTCTTTTGCTGCTGGAATTTTCTATTTTTATCAGCCAAAATCAGCTATAAAAGCCACCCCTTGCTGATCATTCAAAGTATCCCTCATTCCACAACATTCTCTCATTCTCTCTTCTCCTCTCTCACTTTTTCTCTCATTTTTTTCCATCCCATTTCCCTTCTTGCTCAAGTGCCGATTTCTTCTTTTGGAAAATAGGCTCTCATCAGCCATTTTGGAGCAGCATTTAGGTGTTCATAAGCCACCTTGATAGCCGAGGGCAATAAAGAACGAAGAGCAAAGCAACTAGTCAAGCTACGGAGAAACACCAGATTTGCTTCTTGTTCCCTATCTCTTTAAATTTTATTGTTGTTTTGACGAACATGTTTATGAATATTTATACTATTGAAATGGTTATTTTAATCAATTTAGCTTAAACTTAAGTTTGTGTTAGGTTGATTATATTCTGCTTGCTTGAATTGTTAAAATCGTTTTTATGTTGTTATAAGCCTCGGTAAGATGCTTGATTAAGTAAAATCATGCTTAAGTTATTCTTGCGTTACGACTATGAGGTAACTAATGAATTAGTTATTTAAACGGATTGAAATTATAATTAATTGACACAATACTTAATCAGTGCATGTTTATTCTTCTAAGATAGCTGAAGATTAAATTAGCAATGTATCTAGCAATATTATTGCCTTACATAACTTGCAAGATTATTGTGATTAAACTATTTCAAGGTAAGGATGCCTTGTTACCTCACATAATCTTTTATATGCTCATTAGATTTAATCAATCGTTTGAATTGACATAGGGATATGCAAGAGATTAGTTTAGTTTAATGAGTATGTATGTGCAATAACATGTTTGCTTACTAGAATCTGTTTAGTCGGTTGAATTGACATAGGAATATGTCAAGAGATGAATGGATTTTTGTATGTAAGTTTGTTCATAAGTTAGCAAATTACCGGGTTGCTGTGAATTTATTCGTAACAATGTAAACATGAGTTTAATAATTCTAAGTTAAAGAAATATAATTAATCCAACACAAGTATGTTATCTTGATTAAATCTTATTTGAAATCGTGCATTAGAGCTCCTTTGTTTTATTTTAATTATTTACTTAGGTTTTAAATAGTTTATGACCATCTTTTAAAACCAAATTATTTTTACCTCACAAAAGTGTTTTACAGTTAATTTCATAAATAATTCTTTTTACAGTACTTGTGGGTACGATAAATCGACATTTACTTGTCACTTTATTACTTGTTGCGATTGTGTACACTTGCACATTTTTTTCGTCATTCCAAGTTTTTGGCGCCGTTACCGAGTATTGTTTTAAAAAAATGCCATTATTTGTGAATTTGTTAGTTTTACATTTTGGTTTACTTTTTTATTTAATTTTTAACTCACTTAATTTTTTTGTGATTATTTCAGGTGTTTATGAGTATTGACTAGATTATTGACTTACTCCCTGTAGAACCTGAGATAGAATGAACCTTTCGACAGCGAAGAAGACAAGCGAATTAGAGAAGGAATGAAGGAATGAATTTCGAGAATATGAATCAAGGAAATGGCGCAAACCTTGCTCAAAATCCTATCCTTATTGCTGACGATAGGGATAGAGACTTAAGACAATATGTCGTGCCAGTATTTAACAATCTTAGTCCGAGAATTAGGAGACCCAAAATTGAGGCACAACAATTCGAGCTGAAGCCAGTCATGTTCCAGATGCTTCAGACTATGGGCCAATTCAGTGGAATGCCTACTGAAGATCCTCATCTTCACCTAAGGCTATTTATGGAGGTGAGTGACTCTTTCAAATTAGCTGGAGTACCCGAAGATGCATTACGATTGAAGTTGTTCCCGTACTTACTAAGGGATAGAGCTGGAGCCTGGTTGAATTCATTGCCATCAAACTCAATTTCTACATGACAAGAGTTAGCCAAAAGATTCCTCATGAAGTATTTCCCGCCTAGCAAGAATGCTAAGTTGAGGAACGAGATCACTGCCTTCCAACAAATGGATAATGAGTCCTTGTATGAGGCATGGGAACGATACAAAGAACTATTACGGAAATGGCCTCATCACGAAATCCCCTACTGCATCCAACTTGAGACATTTTATAATGGTCTCAATGCTCACATGAGGATGGTAGTGGACGCTTCTGCTAACGATGCTCTCCTTTCTAAGTCTTATAATGAGGCTTACGAAATCATCGAGAGGATCGCTAGTAACAATTATCAATGGCTGACCAATCGAGCCGCGTCAGGAAGACGAGTCACTGGAATACATGAAGTGGACGCTCTCACTTCACACGCATCTCAGGTATCTTCAATATTCTCAATGCTTAAGAATCTTACCACTAATGGGTCTAATAGTTTTGTAGCCCAACTACCTCACCAATTTGAGAGTATAGTCTATGTTTATTGTGGGGAGGGACATTTGTTCGAAGAATGTCCATCAAACCCCGAATCTATATATTACATGGGTAACCAAAACCAAAATCGAGGAAGGCAAAGACTGCAATCCAACTTCTACAACCCATCATGGCGAAACCACCCTAATTTTTCCTAGAGTAACCAAGGGGCCGAAACCAGTAACAACTACGCCCAACCTAAATCGACTCAGCTGCCTAGTTTTTCCCAACAAGTTCAGAAACCAGTTCAGACTGAATCATCCAATAGCTTAGAGAATTTATTGAAGGCATACATGGCGAAAAGCGACGCCACACTAAGGAATTTGAAGAATCAAGTGGACCAGCTTGCTACTAAACTCAGGAACCGACCACAAGGTGCTTTACCTAGTGATACAGAGAATCCAAGAAATTTAGGGAAGAAACATTATAAAGCGTTAACACTGAGGAGCGTAAAGACAGTAGAGCCCAACACTATCGAAGCTGAAAAGGAGCCAGCTGATGCTCAAGACTCAGAGGAAGTTCAATCGAGTGTTGAAATTCCAGTTTCACAAGAACTAGAATATGCAAAACCCGACAAGGTAAGTCTAGAACCAGCTAATTTTGATCAACTAATAACTCGTTAGATGCAGAATTGTCGCAGAAAATGAATCAACCAGTTCCAGAAAAGAAACCTCCACCACCCTACCCTCAAAGACTTCAGCAGCAGAAGCAGGAAATTCAATTCAAGAAATTCCTAGACGTACTCAAGCAACTTCACATCAACATCCGGTTGGTTGAAGCACTTGAACAAATGCCGAACTATGTCAAGTTTATGAAGGATATCCTGTCCAAAAAATGAAGACTTGAAGAATTTGAGATGGTAGCTCTGGCAAAGGAATGCACCGCATATCTTTAAGACAAACTACCCCCAAAGCTGAAGGATCCTGGATGTTTTACCATACCTTGCAACATTTGAGCAACATATTGTGGTAAGGCATTATGTGACTTGGGTACAAGTATAAACTTGATGCCTATGTCAATATTTAGAAAGTTGGGGATAGGTGAAGTTAGACCTATTACGGTTACACTTCAACTAGCAGATGGATCCTTAGCACATCCAGAAGGAAAAATCGAGGATGTATTGGTACGAGTAGATAAATTTATCTTCCCTGCTAATTTTGTTATCCTAGACTTTGAAGCAGACAAAAAAATGCCGATTATCCTAGGAAAACCATTCTTAGCAACCAAAAGGACCCTTATTGATGTGCAGAAGGGTGAGCTTACAATGCGTGTTTAGGATGACCAGGTAACATTTAATGTTTTTAAGTCTATGCGATTCTCTGACGCAATTGATGATTGTTCTGTAGTATCCGACTTAGAGGATTTAATAGTGGAGAAGTAACTCAATTCTATTGAAGATCCACTGGAAAGAATTTTGACATCAGACCCTCCAAATGATGAAGAGGAGGATGAGTACTTAGCTTTGTTAGAGGCTAATCAAATGGGATTTAATCCACAATCCCGCTTTGAATCTTTGGAGTTAGAGAAAAGGGATTATGCCCAACCAAAAGCATCAATCGAGGAGCCACCTAAATTAGAGCTGAAGGTACTTCCCTCACATCTGAAATATGTTTATTTAGGTAACTCTTCTACTCTGTCTGTGATTGTTTCAGCAGAATTAACTACAGAGCAAGAAGAAAAACTCATCTTGGTGTTGAAACAATTCAAGAAGGCTATCGGATGGACCATAGCCGATATTCGCGATTTTAGTCCATCTGTATGCATGCACAAGATTATCCTGGAAGATGGCGAAAAAGGGATGATTGATGGACAACGAAGACTGAACCCCATCATGAAAGAAGTGGTGAAAAAGGATATTATCAAGTGGTTAGATGCGGGTATCATTTATCCCATCTCAGATAGTTCGTAGGTAAGTCCAGTCCAGTGCGTGCCAAAGAAGAGAGGTATCACAGTCATAGAAAACGAGAATAATGAGTTGATACCAACTAGAACAGTTATGGGATTGAGGATTTGTATCGATTAACGGAAGCTGAACAAGGGGACTAGGAAAGATCACTTTCCTTTTTCATTTTTGGACCAAATGCTGGATAGAATCGCAAGGTGAGATTATTACTGTTTTCTCGATGCATACTCGGGGTATAATCAGATTACAGTAGCATCGAAAGATCAGTACAAAGCAACGTTCACCTACCCGTACGATACATTGCATTTAGACGCATGCCATTTGGTTTATGTAATGCACCTGCTACATTTCAAAGATGTATGATGTCTATTTTTACTAACATGGTTGAGAAGTACTTGGAAGTTTTTATGGATGACTTTTCAGTATTTGGAGATACTTACGATGATTTCTTAGGCAATCTAGCTAAGGTACTAAGACGATGCGAAGAAACAAACCTCGTACTTAATTGGGAGAAATGCCATTTCATGGTACGAGAAGGAATTATTCTAGGGCATCGGATAACGAGACGTGGAATCGAGGTAGATAAAGTAAAGGTAGATGTTATCGAGAAACTCCCACCTTCAACATCTGTAAAGGGTGTTAGGAGCTTTCTAGGCCACGCCGGGTTCTATCGAAGATTTATCAAGAACTTTTCCAAAATTGCTAAACCCTTATGCAAATTATTGGAGAAGGACGCGACGTTCAAGTTTGATTAGGAATGCTTAAAGGCGTTCAAAGATTTAAAGAGTTGATTAGTTCCGGCACCCATAATCATCACACCAGGCTGGGATTTGCCATTTGAATTAATGTGTAATACAAGTGACTTCGCGATAGAAGTTGTCATGGGCCAGCGAAGGAACAAAGTTTTTCGTCCCATCTACTATGCAAGCCGGACTCTTACAAGAGCTCAACTGAACTATACAGTAACAGAAAAAGAGTTACTTGCTATTGTATTTGCTTTTGATAACTTTCGATCTTATCTTGTAGGTACCAAAGTAACTGTTGATACGGACTACTCGGCAATTAAGTACTTACTTGCCAAAAAAGATGCTAAGCCGAGATTGATCAGGTGGGTGCTTCTAATTCAAGAGTTCGATCTAGAAATTCAAGATCGAAAGGGAGTAGAAAACCAAGTAGCAGATCACTTGTCCAGATTGGAGCCTCAAGAAGGGAATTCTCCTATTATACCAATTCAGGAAACGTTTCCAGATGAACACATACTGAAGGTAAGTCATGTCCATAATACCCCTTAGTTTGTTGATATTGCTAACTATTTAGCTTGTGGTTTGATGCCAATTGATAAGACTTATCAACAAAGGAGAAAGTTTCTTCACGATGTAAAGTACTATTTTTGGGAAGAGCCATATTTGTTTAAAAGGTTTGCAGATCAAATGATTAGGAGATGCGTGGCAGAAGATGAAGTACAAAAGATTTTATACCATTGTCACTCAGCTCCGAATGGGGGACACTTCGAAGGTACTCGTACGGCGGCCAAACTATTGCAAGCCAAATTCTTTTGGCCAACACTATTCAAGGATGCTTATGCATACGTAAAGAGCTATGACCGATGTCAAAGGGTCGAAAATGTCACCAATAGAAATGAGATGCCGCAAACAAACATCATTGAGGTAGAATTGTTCGATCTATGAGGTATTGACTTTCTTGGTCCTTTCCCTCCGTCTTTTGGTCACAAGTATATATTGGTAGCAGTAGACTATGTGTCTAAGTGGGTCGAGGCTGAAGCTTATCTGACAAACGATACGAAGGTTGTAATGAAGTTCTTACAGAAACACGTGTTCACAAGGTTTGGAACCCCAAGAGCTATCATTAGTGATGAAGGGTCCTACTTTGTGAACAAGTGGTTAAGATGGTTATTAGACAAGCACGGAGTAAAACACAAGGTTGCAACAGCTTACCATCCACAGACAAATGGGCAAGCTGAACTGGCAAATAAGGAAATCAAAGGCATACTTGAGAAGGTAGTTTGCCCAAACCGAAAAAATTGGTCCAAAAGGCTGGACGATGCTTTATGGGCTTACAGAACAGCATACAAGACGTCTTTAGGGATATCACCCTACAGGTTGGTCTTTGGGAAAGCATGTCATCTACCCTTAGAGTTAGAGCACAAGGCTTACTGGGCTCTTCGACAACTCAACTTGGATCCTAAGCTTGCTAAAAAGAAACGGATGCTCCAACTCAATGAGCTAGAGGAACTTTGGCTATTCTCCTACGAAAATGCCAAATTACTCAAGGAAAGACTTAAGAAATGGCATGACAAGCACATTCGAGTTCGAGAATTTGAAGCAGGTCAGCGACTTTTGTTATTTAATTCCAGACTAAAGTTCTTTCCAGATAAGCTAAAATCATGTTGGTCTGGCCCATTTACAATTCATCGCATCTATCCATACGAAGTTGTCGAGATCCAAGGTAAGGGAGGTAATTTTCAAGTTAATGCTCAGCGCCTGAAACACTATTGGGGAGATAAGATTGAACGAAATGAAATTTCGTTCATTTTATCGGATGTTTAAAATTTTCTTATTTTCCTTTTTAATAAATAATTTAGGGTGTATTTTCGGGACTAGTATGTTTAAAAAAAATTCTGTCTAGGAGATTGGAATTTAAGCGGGACCGCTTGTGACCCCTCCAATCTTTCCTGGGAATTGATTTTAACATAATTTTCCTAAAAATTATTCTCTAAATAGAAATTTCAATTTTTGATTTTTCAAATAAAAAGGTCAATTTTGATCCAAGTCTTAAATTGCAACTCAATTCCAAATTTTCATTAAGTCTAGGGACTTAATTGAATCATTTTTAAAATTTGGTTGCTCTTTTTGTAAATAATAAAAATTATATGCCTCTTTTTGTAAATATTTGCAAGAAATTCTTGAGGAACTTATGGTTCCAGGTTCTAAGTGGATTGTTTCAAAGCAAGGAATCCACACTTGTCGAAAAGAATCTTTGACACCACTTGCAAAGGTATGGTTCTATTTCATCCATTTCAGCCTTATGCCTAGCTCACATGGGACTACAATCTCATTAGAGCGAATGGTCTTATTGCACTCGATCCTAACTGGAAAGACCATTGATGTGGGGAAGATCATCTTGAGGGAAATACGAAATTGTGTCGTTAAACGCTCTGGTCCTACTCACTTCCCCTTTACAATAACAAATTTATGCTTGAAAGCTGAAATTCTTGCGAATGTAAGGAAGACGGGGTATAGCCAAGGCACAATCACGGATTGGAACCTTTACCAAGTAGCTGGAGACTCAGCTCTATAGAAACGAGTTGAAGTAAGTGAGGAACCAGAGGACCCTGATGAAGAAGAAGATCCCATAATACAATCATTTGATGTCCTTGATAAGGTAGAAACAATGGAGCCAGAAGTTGAACCTGATGCTGAAACTTCAATGTTTAGAGCTCAATCGTCGAGCCTAGACCATCGAGATGAGCTATCAAAATTGATGGAATTAATGCAACATATGCAATGGCAGCAACAAGCCTACTAGAAATACTCAAAAATAAGGGATGACTCAATGAAAGTGCTTTTAAGAAAATATACAATGACCCGTTTATTTTTGTGCATGAGTTTCCAAATTTCATATTTGAACCATGGAGTCCATTATCAAAGAAAGAGCGAAGCGATTCATACAAATGCGATAGTGATAGAGCAAAAGATGAGTCAAATTCGGAAGGGTCTGCAAATAAATAAAGGGGGGATCTTAACTTTACTTTATTTTTGTTCTTAGGAATAAGTTCAATTAGGAATTTTTTTTAATTTTTGCATATTAAAACAAGAGAGGAAACTCATGAATAAAATGTGAGCAAGTCACAAAGTATAAAGTGTGGCAATAGATATATACATGTCTAGGATTGGATTTAAAAAGAGCTTGTATAGTATCTATTCACCTCCTCTTTTCTAAAATCCTACCTGGTGTATAGTATCTATTCACTTTAAACAATGAGGACATTGTTCATTTTAAGTTGGGGGGAGCGAAAAATTGAATTATTTCCACTCAGAATAAAAATTTTCTTTTAATTATGATTAGGATATATTTTGTTCAGAAATTTGAATTCTGTTAAGTATGCGCAATTTGAGTATGGATAAAGTTCTATTATTTCAATAAATTATTATGTTAGCTTAATAATGACATGAATGTATTTTTAATAAAGCATGCAAATTCGTACCATAAAATTTTTAGTTCTTTAGGAAAGTTAGGTATGCATGAAAGTTTAAGTCTTTAGAATTGACTTAGTAGTTTCTTGAGGCGAAATCCTAGGGAGCATGGAACGTTGGAAATGATTTAGGCAACTATTGTTTGGACCGTTTGAGCCTTTCAAGGCCACCATGGTAAATTTTATCCTTTGAAACCCAACTTTGAGACTATATGGCCTAATTTTATTTCAACCCTTGCAATAATTAGCCATTACTTTTCGCTTAATAATCTTAAAATTGTCCCAAACACTAGACTCAGTAATATTCAAAATGCACTTCGAAAATAAGTTTGGGGTGCTAAAAAGAAGTATCAATTGTGCGAGAATTGCAGCACACAAATTAAGTGCTCGTGTTAGCTTTAAAAAAAAGAAAAGAAAATAGAGCACATGTATTTGAAAGAAAAGAGCATATGAAAGTCAAGTTGGTGTATCGAAGGTAAAAACTCTGAAGGTTCAATTGACACTGAGTCTAGGGTTTCTTAAACCAAAATTTATCCATCTTTCACCTACCCCTAGCATAGCCACGTTACAACCTTGATAAAGACCTATTGATTCAAAGTCCTCATGCTACCTACATTAGTGGAGAGAAATTGCTATGATCAATATATGAAGACATCAGTTAAGCTTAATGATTGCAGCTTAGTCTTGAATAAAGGAATAAAAATCAAACTGGTAAGGGTTAACATGTCTTTGATACAAAAGCATTTAGTCTAAGTTTTGCTATTAGAATAAGTTATTGAATTTAATTTGAACAATATGTATACTTAAGTAGCATAACTATCAGATTTCTTGTCTTTGAGCATAAGTATTTTAAATTCATAATTTTGGGAAAAATGTTGTTCTGAAGGAATTTTTTAAAGGTGTTTCCGAGAGATTCTTTTCAAAATTTGCGCATTACTCGGGACGAGCAATGAATTAAGTTTGGGGGTCTGGGAACACAAAAATTTATATACTTTTTCATACCCAATTTTACTTAAATTCATGCAAATCCAATTAAATTCTTGTTGAAAAATAATTAAATATTATAAAATAATTAAATCGTGTTAAAAAATGAACATGGTGAATTTATTTAATTTTATACTTAATTTTGATTAATTTTTACTATTTTAAATAGATTCGAGCAAAGGGCGAAAATTAGCTTGGCTGACATTGCTGAAAGCACAAAACCAAGAAGCAATTTGAAGTATCGAGGCACTTTAATTTCTAGCCTAAGACGGTCCAAAGATGTGTATTAATCCATAATTTAATTAATTTTAATTTATTCCCCATTTAATTTGGGTTAAATAAATTATTTTTAATTAATTATGGAGAAAGGGTCCAGTTGAACCGCACTGGTCGAGCCATATTGAGTGAACCAAACCAGCCACTAATTGGGCAGCCCAGAACCGTCCATATGCTGACCTAAATTAGCATTTTAGTTGATTAAATATGCTTGCAAAAAGGCCCTCAAAAGACTTCTAAATTGCATTCAAAACCGACCTTAAATTATGGCTTTGTAGATTTGCCCCAAGCTTAAAATATGTGTGTGGCCGGCCAAGAGAGGTCTCTTTGGCTGCTGGAATTTGCTATTTTTAGCAGCCACAATCAGCTATAAAAGCCACCCCTTGCTGATCATTAAAAGCATCCATCATTCCACAACATTCTCTCATTCTCTCTTATCCTCTCTCACTTTTTCTCTCATTTTTTCCATCCCATTTCCCTTATTATTCAAGTGCCGATTTCTTCTCTTAGGAAATAGGCTCTCATCAGCCATTTTGGAGCAGAATTTAGGTGTCATAAGCCACCTTGATAGCCGAGGGCAACGAAGAATGAAGAGCGAAACAACTAGTCAAGCCACGGAGAAACACTGGATTTACTTCTTATTCCCTATCTCTTTAAATTTTGTTGTTGTTTTGACGAACATGTTTATGAATATTTATGCTATTGAAATGGTTATTTTAATCAATTTAGCTTAAACTTAAGTTTGTGTTGGGTTGATTATATTCTGCCTGCTTGGATTGTTAAAATCGTGTTTATGTTGTTATAAGCCTCGGTAAGATGCTTGATTAAGTTAAATCATGCTTAAGTTATTCTTGCGTTTTGACTGTGAGGTAACTAATGAATTAATTATTTAAACGGATTGAAATTATAATTAATTGACACAATACTTAATCAGTGCATGTTTATTCTTCTAAGGTAGCTGAAGATTAAATTAGCAATGTATCTGGCGATATTATTGCCTTGCATAACTTGCAAGATTATTGTGATTAAACTGTTTCAACGTAGGGATGCCTTGTTACCTCACATAATCTTTTATATGCTCATTAGATTTAATTAATCATTTGAATTGACATAGGGATATGCAAGAGATTAGTTCAGTTTAATGAGTATGTATGTGCAATAACATGTTTGCTTACTAGAATTTGTTTAGTCGGTTGAATTGACATAGAGATATGTCAAGAGATGAATGGACATTTGTATGTAAGTTTGTTCATAAGTTAGCAAATTATTGGGTTGCTGTGAATTTATTCATAACAATGTAAATATGAGTTTAATAATTCTAAGTTAAAGAAATATAATTAATCCAACACAAGTATGTTATCTTGATTAAATCTCATTTGAAATCGTGCATTAGAACTCATTTGTTTTATTTTAATTATTTACTTAGTTTTTAAATAGTTTTTTTACCATCTTTTAGAACCAAATTATTTTTACCTCACCAAAGTGTTTTACAATTAAATTCATAAATAATTCTTTTTACAGTCCCTGTGGGTACGATAACTCGACATTTACTTGTCACTTTATTACTTGTTACGATTGTGTACACTTGCACATTTTTTTCCGTTGTTCCAATTGCATACAAATCAAACAAATTTAATAAATTTGTTTCATACATTGTAAATAAGTGTACATTTCAAATTTAACACAAAATATATAAAACATTACAAAACAACGTAATCATGGGTACGATGAATGTGTACCACAACTGGGTAGGCATTAAATACGTTTAGGGTTCCGTCGCACTAATTGGTTTGGTGTCTGCTCATCGACTTTGGCTTCACGTTGACGTAGACATCGGGGTTGATCGATGACTTCATCTCCTTCCTCCATGGTTGAACTTGATTGTAATGCCCAAAAATATTTTTTTTTCTATTTCTGTAAATAATTGACACAATTGTTTGTCGCTTCAGTGGTTAAGTGTTCTGGGTGTGTGTGAGAAGTCCCAAGTTCAAGCCTTGGCTTTAGCAAATTTTGATTATTTTTGGAATTAAGCCCTACCTCTATGCAATGGGCTTATATTAAGTTATTTGTAAAACCATATCAGAATAGGCCTGTTGGTCTGGTGGTTAAGTGGAGTGTTAGTTTGTTAATGGGCAGGTGTTCGAATCCCTGCTTTAGCAAGTGTGTTATATTTTTGGATCTATTAGTGGATAGAGTTTCGGTTAAACTGAGAGTCTGGCTAGTGGGTTTAGTGGAGAGATTTGAGGGATTTAGGAGTTGTTGAAATTATCTTTTTTATTTTATTCTTTTTCAGAAATTCTTTCTCTCCTGCCAAATTTGCTATTCAGTTTTTGATGTTTTTTGCAAAAAGCTCTTATTTTGTTTCCTTTCTGCAATTTCTGCCTTTTCACTTTCTCTCTGCTTGTTTTTCCTTCCAAACTCGTCTCTCTCTTATATAACTTTTGATTACGTTTTGAATTGGTAAGTTTTGGTAATATGGTTTGGTTTTCGTTCGTTAATTTTGTCATTAATATGTGCCGTTAATGCCGACTAGGTGAAGTTTCAAAGGCTCGGAATCATTGATAGAGACTTAGTTCTGTGGGAAGTACTATTGTTCGATCGAAGGTAAGGTTTAGTTGTTCTATGGATGAATAACTCGATTCGAGTTCAGTTTAGTTCGGTGTTAAAGTGGCTAACTGAGTGATTTGTTCGCCAATCTTAGGTGCTGGTGATTTCGGGAATGGTTTTACATCGAAACAGTACATGGTGTGTACCAGAAACACAGAAAATAAGGTTTCAGCGAAAGCTGAAAACCCCATTGTCGACACCACATGAGTGTGTGGTCGCCCCGTGTGGTAGGCCGTGTGCCATGACACAGGCATGTGATTAACGAGACCAGACCGTGCACACAAGACACGGCCGTGTGATGGCTAGGTAGGCCGTATGCGACACACGGGCTAGATTGATTTGGGCTGTGTGGGCCACACGAGTGTGTAGGTCCACACGGGTGAGTGGGATTTTGGGCTAGGCCGTGTGATCTGCAAGGCCAAGGCCGAATTGGGCTGTATGGGCCACACAAGCGTGTGGGCCCACTCGAGCAAGCCACATGGACGTGTGAGCCCGTTTATCTAAAATGTTTCCTAGGGTTACACGGGTCGCCCCAGTGTACTGTGAACCTACTGTAGGGTTGGTAAGCGTTACTTAGACCCCTAAATGTATGATCTGAGTGTATGTGATGCATGATAAATTATGCATGATTACCATTATATATGTACACGTATGATTGATGGTTGCATAAAAGCATGACATATTGTATGTTTGCATTGCATTGGGATGGGATTATGATATTTGGAGGAAGTGTACTAAAAGGCTTTAAGCCTATTATCTGGCAGCTCAGCTGCAATATACTAAATATGTGCCGCATTCGGTAGTACGTAGAGTGTAGGGATAGGTGGGTGTTTTAAACCCCACATGGAGTGTAGGGATGGACAGAGATGGTGTGTAGTGGCTGGTGGGTAGGACTTTGTTCACTGATTATTGTTTGCATTACTGTTACTGTGATGGGCTAAAGCCCTAATGCATATCTGATACTGAACTGAAATGGGCTAAGGCTCAAACTACTATTGAAACTGTAATGGGCTTAGGCCCCAGACTGCATTTGATTGTTTATTGTTAATTGACTGTATGCATGTTTTCTGTAGGGATTACACACTGAGTTTACGTAAACTCACCCCTTCCTGTTAATCTATACAGGTAATCCCCAAACTTGACAATTCGGTGCAGCGGAGGACTCGACGATGGCCACACATATTTTAAATTGCTTACTTTCGTTTATGGTTTTATTTGTTTATGGGGTTTTTTTACGTAGTTGGACTTTATAGACTATTTTGCTTTAACTTTGGAAATTTTAATTGCTTTTACGGACTTACAACTACAACCTTAACAAAATAGGGATTTTCTAAAAACTAAGGTTTTCCATAAAATGAACGATTTTACTTAAGAAAGATACATTTGAGACAAATCAACGGATTTGCGTTATTCTGAGTTAGTTAAATGTTAGTAAACAAAAATGGTTTTTATCGTCAACTTAGTTTCAATCACCCTATCAAGGGACATCGCCAGATTCAGCCTTAACGTCTAAGCCAGGTTTGGAGGTATTACATTTTATGGTATCAGAGCAGGTTACAAAACTCGACTGTAGATTTTGGGTTTTAAAACTTGGTTTCTAAGATTTGATTTTCAAATGATTTGAAATTATTTGACTGAGTATGTGGTACACCGAGTCTCCTGCGCTGATCCAGTAAGTCTTCTGAAACTGTGATAAGTTTAAATTGAAAATACTATAGATAGTATATTTTGAGACTACGGTAGGTAGTATACTGTGAAAACACTCTAGTTAGTGTGTACTGAAATTGTGGTGAAATTGGTAAAGACTGCGACATACGAAAACAAACTCTGAATTACTAAAACTACTTTCTTAAAACTTTTGTTAATAAATACTTAATTGTAACTAATTTATAAAATTGTTAATGTAGATAAATTTTGAATCTACGATGAGCGCAAGAGGTATTCGTGGATGTGGTACTAGAGGTCGAGGTAGGGGCCATAGAAGGGCTTGAGCTGAGTCCTCTTCCCTAGGTAGTATACTGAATTTGGAGACGAGTGAGACGCTAGTATCACCTGCTACTGAGACTGGGTCTCAAGATCACATGGCTAGGGACAATGCATTGTCCCAAGCTATCTTAAGGAAACTGGAGAGGGTCGTTGGACCTAATACTGGATCTGAGGACCATGGGTCGATTACAGAACGACTTCAGTTTAATGGAGCTGAACTTTTTAGGGGTGTCACTAGAGTCGCCTCTAATGTGGCCGAGTACTGGATTGAGGCCATGGAGCGGATTCTGGATGACTTAGATTGCACTCCTGAACAGAAATTAAACTATTTCGAGACGAGGCTTATCAATGGTGGCTCACTGTTAAAGAGGGCACTCAAGCTGAACGTCTGACCTGGGAGTTCTTTAAGACCATATTCTAGGGGAAATATGTGAGAGCCAGTTATGTGGACGCTCGCAGGAGGAAGTTTCTAAATCATACTCAGATGGATTGATTAGTGGCCGAGTATGAGGCTGAGTTCCTAAGATTAAGCCGCTATGCGCAAGGTATGGTGGCATCGGAGTATGAGAGGTGCGTCCGCTTTGAGGATGGCCTCAGAGATAATTTGAGAGTTCTGATAGCTCCGCAGAGGAAGCGGGATTTTTTATTCTAGTCGAGAAGGAAAATATCGCTGAGGATGTTAAGCGTGCTGAATGCCAAAACAGAGATGAGAGAGGGGTAAGAACAAGAGGGATTCGAAGCCCTCGAGTTCTGCACATAAGTCTAATAAAAAGGCCAGAGCTGATGGGCCAGTTAGAGCTGGGCCCCCTATTGCTCCTACTAGGTTGCAACTGTATGGAGGTTGTGGTAGACGCCATTAGGGCGAGTGTTGGAGGAGGACTGGGGCGTGTTTGAGGTGTGTGTCACCAGAGCACCGTATTCGGGAGTGTCCGCTAAGAGCCGATCAGATGCAAGCTCCGGGTACTGGCACTGCACAGCCACAGAGGGTAGTTCAGTAGCCACCAAGGGGCCGTGGTCAGGCTAGAGGTGGTAACAGTATGAGCCGTTGTCAGAGAGCATCGGGTAAAGGTGGAGGACAGACTGAGGCGAGGTAGCCTGCTCTTGTTTACGCTACACTTTACCGAGAGGACAGAGATGTTCCGGACATCATCACGGGTACGTTACTTATTTAAGATGTGCCTTACACTGCATTGATAGATATAGGATCTACACATTCCTATGTTACCTGTTCTGTTTCCCAAAATTTAGGGATTCTGGTTGAGAGTACTTTTAGTGAGGTGACTGTGTGAGCCTACTGGGGCAATCTGTTAGAGTTAGCAAACTGTATAGGAATGTTCTTTTAGAAGTTTAGAGGGCGGTATTTTTTCTTTTAGAGGTTCAGAGGACAGTATTTTTGGCTGACTTGATGAAGTTTTCGTTTGGGAAGTTCGATCTGATTTTGGGGATGGACTGGTTGGTCAAGCATCGTGTCAGCTTGGATTGTACGACTAAGAGGGTCGTCTTGAGAACTGAAGAGAATGTTGAGGTAGTCGTGATTAGAGAACACCAGAATTATTTGGCTAATGTGATCTCTGCACTGGTGGCTAAAAAACTGGTTCACAAGGGATGTGAGGTGTACTTGGCCTATATTAGTAGTTCTATTTTTGGGGACTCTACTGTGAAGGACTGAGGATGAGCATGATTTTACTGGCCTATGTTAGGTGTTACAAAATATAGATTTTCTAAAAACTATGGTTTTCCATAAAATGAACGATTTTTCTTAAGAATGAATGATTTCCAACGCTTTCGCTAAAAAGATACGTTTGAGACAAATCAACGAACATGCATTATTCTGAGTTAGTTAAATGTTAGTAAACGAAAATGGTTTTTATCATCAACTTAGTTTCAATCACTCTATCGAGTGACATCGCCAGATTCGGCCATAACGTCTAGGCTGGGTTTGGGGGTGTTACACTGATCATGTCCTAGCCGCTCATCATGGATACCCCTCGAGCTGAATCGGTGATTGTGAGGATGACCCACCTCAGTAGAACAACGATACTGGTGGTGTTTGTGACACTATCGATGAACTACTATTTAGTGTCGTTTGGCCCACTTGCAGATAGAAGGTGGGAACTGAAGGCGATATCGACTATGTCAGTGTTATTGGTAGGATCGACATGTAATATGGCATGATGTGTGATGGTCATGCATAGTATATCCCTAAAGAAGGTGTTTATGTAGGGAATGATGGGGCGTGACATGGTGCATGTGTAAAATAAACTGATGTTGAGTGTTGTGGTGGTTGTGTAAAATAAACCAAAACTGAAGATGATGATATGGAGAATGAGTGTGTGTATGTGTGTTGTGATGGTTGTGACAAAAAAACCGGGTTAAAGGTAAAAATAAATGAAGCAGACTGACCGAGAGGTTGCACGGCAGTTGGGTCTTCTGATCCAGATGGAGCATATGTTGATCCCACCGCGTCTCCATCTCTCGACCTAGGATTGATAGGCCCTTGTCTTGGCCTCTTAAGGCGACATTGCCTACTCTTCTCTTAATCCGATAGTAGATATTGCTTGTCGTTAAGCTTAAACCAACCCATGTAATACGGAGACGTCACCAACTTCGGTGTGAGAAATGGTTCACACGTTGGTAAGAAATCATACCTATGCTTCCACATCTCGATATAATTTTTGTAGAAGGAAGTTCAATCTTCTTCAAGTCTCCCTCGCAAGTCAATCTTGGCACTTTGACATGCTAGATGTTGTATTGGCTAAAAATTCGATCAAGATGCATTCTTGAATCCTCGGATCCGTATATATATCTATACAAATTGCATTATGAATTTATAATTTTTAGTACGTGCGTAATATTTAATTTTAAGTGCTAGAATACATATTATATAACTTTGAAATTCATAAACTAACATTGTCTTCAGTTTCTTGATCTAGAGTTAGTCAGATATCCTCGAGCTCCATCAGTATATCGTTGTGTCTTGTGGGATTGTTCCACTTATTCAAATAATATGTTACTTAAAAATTACAACAATGAAAAATAAAAATGGTAATGATTTTGTAGAATGAATTTTACCATATGACGAATGGAGATTTGTAAGGAAGTTCCACTCAGGGGCATGCGATACCATGCCCAGGATTAGAGAAGGAGCATGTAGTTGTTGATTTTGATTTTATCTAATTCGTGGCTCAACACATTTCTTGGTACAATGTCGCCAGCACTGCGAATCCTTAACTAAGTCGTTCTGATTCCTTCAAGTTGGCTAGTACTAATAGCCACCTCAAATGCACCAAATTGTGATATTTATTTGGCATTAGTAGACCCCCAATCAACCTCAATATGAATGTGCATGTGAATTGTTTCTTTTTGACGTCACTCATTGAATCCTCGATTGTTTGGAAGTTGTCTTCCAACCATCTCAGTTCAATCCAGCTACCCCTAAATTTGATCAACACCTTCACTAACAGTTACTTGCATGTTGCAATCCAATCAGCACTAACAACTGGCCTCATAACGACATCCCCATTGATCAGTAGACCGAGTTGTAAACTGATGTCCTCAAGTGTAATTGTACATTTTCGCTACAAGGGTAATAGAACGTGTGGGCCTTCGATCTCCATATCTCGATCAAAGCACTGATGAGTGGGGATACAATTTAGTCCCCCTGAGCATGCGAGTCACGTATAAAAAAATGCATCTCACAAGTGTCCATGAACGACCTTCGGTGCACCTTCGCATAAGTTGCTTATGTATGTCTCCAAAATCTGATCTTCGGGCTGAGTATACAAATATAAAAAATTAATAATCTAAACAGAATAATAATTAACTATTTAAATTTAAATAATTTAATAAATTTACTTACCATTTGTAATTGAACACCGAAGATATGCTTGTCATCCAAACGAATAAGTTGATTTGTCATTTAAAATTTTATAAGAATAAAATTGAAGAGAATAAAATTCAAAAGAAGAAAAGAATTTAGAAAAAAAATTGAGGATTGAAAATTCAAAATTAAAATTGGAAATTTAAACGTGAAGATTGAAAATCTAAAATTGAAAATTGAGGATAGAAGATTGAAGATTGAAAATTTAGAAAGAAAGAAAGAGTATGGAGTATTTTGGGTGAAAGGAAGGAATATTTGAGGGGTTTATATAAGAATTATTATGGTTGTTGAATCTTAGTAGTCATTGAAAAAGTTACTGTTAAAATAATAACGTTAAATAAAAACGTGTCTTACAAGGTGCATTTTTATTATAATTTTAATAAAAAAGTACCATGTAAGACGTGTTTTTGTTCTCTCTCTTAAAAACGTATATGAAAACTCATCTTGTAGGACGTATTAGCCTAAATAATAAAATTATAAGATTTCAATCTAATTTTAAATTTTTTTTCAGCATTTTCATTTAAATTAACCTTACATGAAAATCGAAAAATGGCAGATTGGTAATTTGCACAGAGTCCCATGTCAATCTGATGACGATGAACGAAAACGTCCAATGTCCTCTAATCGGAAAAATCGAAAAAACCCAGCAAACTCCAGGCACAACTTTATTGTTGAGAGACAAACAAGTTTGGATTGAGAGCCTTCATCATCAACAACAACACCAAAAAGCATGGAACTCATGAGTCTCTGACCAGGTTCGTACCCAACACTAAACGAAAAGTCAAGACGTGCCTTTCATTTTCCCTTTATCCCTTTTTCGTCTTCTTTCTATCATCTTCTCTATTGATCGTTGCATTGCCATCAATCATTTTCTGACAATAATGGGTTTTTCTTTAGCTTTGTTCTGATTTCTGGGTTCGTTTGCTCTGGTTAGTGTAGATCTTTTTCATGTGATTCTCTCTGCTTTAGCTCTTCTTTTCAATTGCAGGGTTACTTATTTTCTCTCTTGTTCTTCAAAATCTGGGCTCTACTTTGGGACTTTACTTGTTTACGTTATTTTTTTATCATAATTCCCATTGATTATCCTTCTTTCTTTTGTATCGGAAGCTAGTTTCACTTACTGAATTTTTAGCTTTCAACTTGTTTATTGAACCTGACTTTTTTCTTATTGTTAAACCGGGTATCTTCTTTGATCCATTATCAAAAGTGAATTCATGGCACTGCTGCTGTCTTTATCAGTCTTGTTATCCATCATTTTCCTTATCTTAGATCATTAGTTACATAAATGCTCACTTTTTTTTCCCTTTTTTTCGTTTACATTTCAAGTATACTGTTTTGGTTGTGGCGGGTGCTGTAGTAGATTGTATAGTTTGTTGGTGTATACAAGGTGAGCTTTTGATTAATCTTACCATCATTGCTGTGATTGATTTGGGTTTGAACACTGATCACTGTGTTTTGATTGTTTTCTTCTGATTTCTGAAAAGGTATTCTGTTTGTGTGAGAGTGGCAACGAGTTGAGTGTAGTTGCTAAATGGAGGAAATTGTCGGGCCAAGGTTGTATAGTTGCTGCAATTGCAGAAACCAAATTGCCCTTCACGATGATGTTATATCCAAGTCCTTTCAGGTAATGAATTCGATAAGAATATTGTCTGCTGTACTCTTTCAATTAAAGGTTACATATGATGATCTCTTTCAGAAGCTATCAGGAAAATGAAAGATTAAATTTCTTTTCTGTCACTTTGGTGGGACTATATATTGCATTTGGTTCAACCTTGTAGAGCAAAGCTGTTTTGCCGAAAGCATTGTATTAGATATATGTTGCAAACGTTGATTTACAATATGAATTTCAGGGGAGAAATGGTCGAGCCTTTTTGTTCTCCCATGCAACTAACATAATGGTGGGTCCTAAGGAGGATAGACAGTTGATGACTGGTCTCCACACAGTGGCTGATGTCTACTGCTGTGATTGCCGTGAAGTGTTGGGTTGGAAATACGAGCGGGCTTATGAGGAAACTCAGAAGTACAAGGAAGGGAAATTCATTCTTGAGAAGTCGAAAATTGTCAAAGAGAACTGGTAGGGTTATCCATGAATGTTTTCTGGATGATTCTCCTCATTAACCAAAGTATATGGATGATGTCTTTCTGTGTTTTTCTTCTTCCCAATCAAAAATATTTTATGCATTGTTCTTCCCTGTGCTTCTTGCTATGTTCCTTGATCAGATGTTATTCGTTTTGTTAATAAAATAGTGAATGATTTGAATCCGTTGTTTAATTCATTGATACAATTGGTGCTGAGAAACAAGATATGTCATATAATATGGCAAGAAATGTATTTCCAGTGGCAGTTTTTTGTACGCTCCATTTCCTAGGATACATGTGTTGGGCTGAGCCTAGACTTGGTTTTGTGTCTTGTCAGTACCTGGGTGATGTGCTGTAATTGGCAAGGTATCATATGTGGTTAAACTGTTTTCATGTTTGAATCTGTTTATACATATATTCGTCCAAGTTTAAGTGTTTGTAATCAAGATTAAGTTGCTCAAATACTAATGTCTATTTGGTTTTAGCAAGAACATGTGTTTGTGTCACTATATTGTATTTCATGGAAACTGGAAAGAGAGTGATTTATAAGAATATTTGAAGTGTTGAGTATATGAGTTTTGGCAAGAATCACTGTTACAAGAGCATGTGGTGCAGCTTCCTACAACAACAGTATCATGCAATCAATATAAATAACAAATGCATCCATATATGATCTGTTAGCTATGGTGGTGCAGGGAAACCATCTCTATCAGGTATAGCAAGTAAAGATGGGGGGTGAGCTTCTCCACCTGCAATAATATATATTCCTAAGGATATACTACAAAAAAGAATATGAGAAAAAAAAGAAAAAGTAGACAATCTCTAAATGCTGTTTTAAACGTAGATGCATATTCAAACTGATATATGTATTTCTTTAATTATGGTCTCCTAATTATCAGTAAATCTAAGTGGAAAGAAATTTCTATTCACAATATCAGATTCTAGATCTAACTTGGTGTCGTATTACGTCAGTCTAACACACTGAAAGGTCTCCGGGTCGAGTCTGGGCGATACCATTTTTATATTTCTTCTGGCAGAGAAGAAAAACATTATAATGCCATTGCCGGGGATCAAACCCGGGTCACCCGGGTGACAGGCGGGAATACTTACCACTATACTACAACGACCTTGCTGTGGAAAAGAAATAAGTATCTAATTTCATGGGAATTGAATCATATAAAAACTTTTCAAATGCCATTCAAGCTTTAACCAATTAGCAGAAAAAGAAGCTGATAATGCGTGTATATCTTTTAATTCTGTAAATAAATGGAAGGTCTTGAAAAATTAAATACCATATGCTTTGATACCACAAATATTGGTGTTGGAACTTGAAACAAAGCAGCAAGCAAAAACAAGAAGCTTGTGCAGCAAGCCTTGATGTTGTGGAAGAAACAAAATAGAATTGCAAGAGAAAACAAGAACAGAAACTGAGAACAAGAGAATGGAGCATAAAACTTGAATGAAATTCAATTGTTTTCATTAAGTAAATTTTTGGCTTGTGGCCATTACATATATCAGTCATTGACTGAACAAAATAAGTCAAATACATCACCTAATGTATACCTAATACCACTAAAATTCATTGAAACTTGACAAATTTACTTGTGCAACAAAACAAAGCTGATTTTCCAGCTCAATCACCACCTAATTACATCAATCAACAAGCAAACATAGTTCCAAGTGAACTAGAATGCATTACATTAACAAAATGCAAGTAAACAAAAAATAAGAATAAGACTTTCAACCGCCGCATGCTTGACTTGATCTCCCAGTCCTGCTTCTTTGTCGCTTCTAGTGTCACATGCTGGCCAACTTCAACACTCCTCCTTGGCTCGCATGTTACATACTCCCATTTGCGTTCTCAAATGAAGAAATCGTGTTACACCAAGAGTTTTAGTCAGAAAATCAGCAAGTTGCTCCTCTGAACTGCAATGAATCAGTTTCACCTCATGTGCTTGCTCCATTTCCCTTACCACATGAAGCTTGATGCTGAAGTGCTTGGTTCTTCCATGAAAAACTGGATTCTTTGAAATTGCAACAGTAGATTGGTTGTCACAGTAAATCTCTATTGCTCCCTCCTGGTATAAGTTTAAATCTGTTAAGATTTTTCTTAGCCAAATGGCTTGATTCACTACCCCAGCAGCTGCTACATATTCTGCTTCAGCAATTGACTGTGCAACCATATTTTGCTTCTTTGAACTCCAACAAAAAATGGCTGAACCAAGGGTAAAGACATACCCTGAAGTACTCTTCATGTCATCTTTTGATCCAGCCCAGTCACTGTCAGTATAACCAACAAGCCTTAACCTTTTTGCCTTGTAAAATTGCATGCCATAGCTCAGGGTCCCTTTAATGTACCTGAGCACTCTTTTTGCTGCTCGAAAATGATCTTCATTGCAGCAGTGCATAAACCTTGACAGCAAACTCACTACAAACATTATGTCAGGTCTTGTGGCTGTTAAATATAGCAAGCATCCAATCAGGCTTCTATAGGTTGTCTCACAAACCTTTTCTGAGTTGCTTTGACTTGTTAATCTTTCTCCAACAGAAAATGGAGTGCTTATTTCTTTGTAATTTTGCATCGAGAACTTATTCAGTATCCTCATAGCAAAATTTCTTTGACTTAGAAAGAATCCAGCCTGTGATTGTGTCACTTCCATGCCTAGAAAATAGGTCATTCTTCCAAGATCAGACATCTCAAACATTTGATGCATTTTGGTTTTGAAATTAGCAAGCATGGCTTGATCTCCTTCTGTAACCAATAAGTCATCAACATATACAGACACAATAAGCTGTGTTTTACCATTTTCCTTCTTAACATACAAGGTAGGCTCACTGAGACTTCTTTCAAATCCCAGACCAATCAAATAACTATCAATTCTGCTATACCAGGCCCTAGGAGCTTGTTTTAACCCATACAAGGCCTTCTTTAGCCTGTAGACCATGTCTTCCTTGTGTGGCACTTTGAAGCCTTCTGGTTGCTCTACATATATTTCTTCTTCTAGGAAACCATTGAGAAAAGCTAATTTTACATCGAGCTGATGGATTTTCCACCCCATCTGAGCTGCTATAGCAACTAACAGCCTGATGGTGTCTAGCCTGGCCACTAGTGCAAATGTCTCCATGTAGTCTAGGCCATACTTTTGGCTAAAGCCCTTCACAACTAGCCTGGATTTGAGCTTGTTTAGGCTCCCATCTGTATTCTGCTTGGCTCGATAGACCCATTTTACTCCAATAACCTTCCTCTTGTCTGGTCTAGGAACCAGTTCCCATGTCTGGTTCTTTTCTATCATGGCTATTTCATCAGACATTGCCTGTCTCTAGCCTTCATGTGCTTCAGCATCTTCAAAACAGCCTGGTTCTTCTTGTGAAACATGTGCTCTCTTATAAACATCAGCCAATGTTCTTGTACCCCTCACTGGTTCATCATCAGCATTCATGTCAAGCTCATTTTGTTCAGAATCAAACTGATCTGTCATGAGTTCTTCAGAGGTGGCTTCAGGTTATTTCTTTCCCAATTCCAATAAGCCTTCTCATCAAACACTACATCCCTGCTTACTTGAACTTTGTTGGCTGAGGGATCCAAGATCCTATAACCCTTTTTGACTGAGCTGTAGCCTACTAGAATACCTGCTTGAGCTCTTTTATCTAGCTTGCTTCTTTTTACAGCTAGTACTTGAGCATAACACAAACAACCAAAACTCTCAAGTGAGCCAATGATGGCTTGAATCCAAACCACCATTCAAATGGATTTTTTTGGTCTAAGGCCTTGGTTGGGAGCCTGTTTTGAAGATAGACAGCAGTGTTAACTGCTTTAGCCCACAAGGTTTTGGGCAGATCTTTCTGAAATAGAAGACACCTAGCCATATCCATAAGGCTTCTATTTTTTCTTTCACTTACCCCATTTTGCTGAGGTGTATAAACATTGGTAAGCTGATGTTTGATAACATCATCATTACAGAGGGCTTGGAATTGAGCTGAAGTATACTCAGTCCCATTATCTGACCTAATGGTCTTTATCTTGCAGCCTGTTTCTGTTTCCACTGCAGCTTTAAACTTCATAAACACTTGAGCAGCCTCAGACTTATGCTTCAAAAAATAAACCCAACAATATCTAGTGTGGTTATCAATGAAGAGAATAAAGTACCTATTACCACTAAGTGATTCAGTCCTCATGGGGCCACAAACATCACTGTGCACTAATTCCAGCTTGCTTGATGCTCTCCAGGAGGTGTTTGCAGGAAATGGAAGCCTAGCTTGCTTTCCCATCTGACAAACTTCACATACATCTTCATTCTGAACTGACTTGGTGAAATTTTCAACCATCTCCTTGCTGACCATTCGAGCCATTGATTTGAAGTTGGCATGACCAAGTCTTTGATGCCAAAGCTTGGTATCTTCTGTTGAAGCAGTATGGGCTGAGTGTGAGTCACCTGACCAGTCAACTTCAAAACATTTGTCACTCATGGTGACTGTCATAAGGCTTGATCCATTTGGATCAGTGATTTGGCACTCCTGACCCTTGAACACAATAGAGTAGCCCTTTTCAAGCAGTTGAGCAATGAGAAGGTTTTATCAATTCTGTGTACCAACGGCACATTTTTGATGATTTTGTCACCTGTGGCAGTGCATATCAGCACTTCTCCCTTGCCTTCAGCATTGATGAACTGACCATTTCCAATTTTCACCCTGGTTTTGCAACTTTTTTCCAAGGTTTTGAAAATTGATGCATCTCGTGACATGTGATTGGTGCGACCATCGTCCAAAGAACCACCCTTTTGAGCCTTTGTTGTGACCAGCTAGACATGACACAGCAAAAACCTGCTCCTCATGGTCACTGGTGTCTTCAGCCACTCGAGCTTCTTCACCCTTGTTTTGTGGTTGGTTTTGGCCAGGTCTGCCTTTTTCTTTGCAGACCCTCTCAACATGGCCCTTCTTCTTGCAATGTTGACACACAGCATCTGGCCTGAACTAGCATCTGGCCTCTGGATGACCAGTTCTTTTACAAAATCTGCAGAGTCAATCTCCTCCTCTTGCAGCATCAGGCTTAGGCCTGTTTTTCCAGTTCTTCTTGCCTTTATAAGCAGAGGTGCTCGAGGTTGTTTTGGCCTTGGCTTGAAAAGCACCCTCCTGGTGCTCTTCCAATTTGTTGGCTCTCCTTTGTTCCTGAGCATAGAGGGCATTAATGAGCTCAGTTAGGGAGATGGTTGCTAGATCTCTCGAATCCTCTAAGGATAAGATCTTTGCCTTATATCTTTCAGGCAATGTTGAGAGCACTTTCTCCACAATTCTTGCCTCACTGAACTGTTCTCCTAGCAATCTTATGCTGTTGACCACAGCCATTATCCTGTCTGAGTACTGCTTCACTGTCTCTTCTTCTTTCATCTTGAGATTTTCAAAGTCTCTTCTCAAGTTTAGTAACTGCTGCTGCCTAGTTCTTTCAGTGCCTTGGAACTCCTCCTTGAGCTTGTCCCAGGCCTGCTTGGGAGTCTCACAAGCCATGATTCTGGTGAAGATAACATCAGAAACACAGTTCTGAATGCATGACATGGCCTTGTGCCTTTTGGTCCTCTCATCTGCATGTTGTCTGATTTGAGTCACTGTTGGATTGGCTCGAAGTGGAGCTGGCTCGACATCAGTGTTGACAACTTCCCACAGATCAAAGGCCTGCAGGTAAGTCCTCATCTTGACAACCCATATGTGGAAATACTAGAAACACTAGAATGGAAGAAATACAATCTGCCACCATTATTCAACAAATGAAAATGGGAAAAAATGATATTATTACATTTTCAAACTTTCAACCTAGAAAGTATTATACATATATAGAAATTACATTTCAATTTAGAGAATATAAAACATATTCTTTACATGCTTTGTTAGATCTGAGGAGCTACCACCCAGAGTTGCAGAGAAAATGCAATACACTGTAGAAAAATGGGAATTAATGAAAACCCAATTAGAGCTATAGGAATAGATGGTAAAGAAACCATAATTCAATTCAAAGCTAGAAATATACCAATCTACATAAATAATGTTAGATTTGTAATTCCTAAAATATTATGTTTCCTTAAATGCATGGAGATATATTATTAGGAAATAATTTTATATATCATCATTTACCATTTTCCATAGATAGAAATTTAGTTATATTATCAACAGAAAAAACTTCACGTAGAAATACCTTTGATAGAAAATCATAAATTTATATGTGATAAAGGTTTTAGACCAACAAGAAAAGAACAAATTAAACAACTAGAAACAAATCATTGGTTGTTTAAAATCTTAGAAAATAATTTTAGTGAAGAACCACTAAAACTATGGGAAAACAGTCCAAGATATTGTGAGATAAAATTAAAAATCCTAATAAAATTATTAGAATCAAACCCATGATCTATACTAAACAAGATATAGATGAATTTGATATACAAATTAAGGAATTATTAGAAAAGGATTAATAGAAAAACTAATAGTCCACACTCAAGTCCGGCCTTTATGGTAAGAAACCATGCAGAAAAAAAAGAGGAAAAGCTAGAATGGTAATTAATTATAAAAGACTAAACCAAAATACTATTTTTGATGGATACTTTATACCAAGAAAAGATGTTTTGATAAATCAAGCTAAACAAGCAAAATATTTTAGTAAATTCGATTTGTAAATCAGATTTTGGCAAATAATGCTAATCGATGAATCTAAACCATTAACGGCTTTTTAGTGCACCTAATGGTCATTATCAATGGAGAGTAATGCCATTTGGGTTATGTAATGCACCTCAAATCTTCCAAAGATGGATGGATTCTATATTTAATAAATATAAAAAAATTTGTGTAGTTTATATAGATGATATTTTAATATTTTTTTAAACACTGGAAAAACATAGAAAACATTTAAATATTATCTCTCAAGAATTCATAAAACATGGAATTATTTTGAGTCCTAAGAAAATAGAATTAGAAAAAACAGAAATAGAATTTTTAGGTTTAAATTTATCGGTGATGGTCTTAAACTACAAGATCATATTATAGTAAAAATAAAAGAATTTCTCAAGAAATTAAAGATAAAAACAACTTCAACAATTTCTAGGAATAGTTAATTATGGAAGAAACTTCTTTCCTAATTTGTCCCAAAAAATAGGTGACTTATATGAAAAAATTAAAAAGGAAAAACTTTTAATTGGTCTAAAGAAGACTCGTAAATTATTAAAAATATAAAAACAGAAATAAATTATACTCCAAAAGTTTATTTACCTAAACAAGGTGATAAATTAATTTTAGAAACCGATGCATCACAAAATTATTGGGGATGTATTTTAAAAGCTAAAACAAAAAAAATAAAAAGAAGAACTAATATGCGGATATAGTTCGGAAAATTTAAACCAAACGAAATCAATTATGCTATATATGAAAAGGAATTATTAGCCATCAAAAAGCAATAAAAACCTTTTTATATATCTAGCATCTGAAAACTTTATTATCAAAATCGACAACCAGCGGTTAAACAATTTCTTACTAATAATAGTTTAGAAAATGTACCTAGAAGAATTAGATGGTACAATGAATTATGTAGTTTTAATTTTGAAGTTTTATATGTTAAAGGCGCTGATAATGTTATTGCTGATTATCTTAGCAGGCCTTATGGATAGAGGTAAAAAACCTCTAGAACAAGTCGGAGAATGGACTACGGGGGGAGGATGTTACGGGTGCGGAAGATCGTTATTTTATTAAAAGTAAAGGAAAGATTTTTACAGGAGAAATTGTTTACAAAAAAGAAAAGATATCTAAACTATTTTTCGATCTTTTACAATGAGAAACTAAAGTAAAGAGAAGAGATTTCTAATTCTTTTTTCGATGCCTTTCCTAGGCTCTTTACATTCTTATTTATAGTAGAATTTACAAATTCTATTTAATTTCTTCTTCAATCCCGAACAGTGTTTCTGATAAGGATGAATTTATTGTTGCTTCCATGTATGTTGTCAGATGTCACTTCATCTCTTTGTCCATACTTGGATGCCTTGAATGTTTATTTACTGCCAATCTTGAAAATCTTCTTTGAAAATCTTGTTGACTTTCCACGTGGTTTTTGTTTTGTCTTTTACCCTTCTTGGATGTTGTCAAGATTTAATGTCTCGATTTCATCCGGATGTAAAGACTCGTGATGGCTCGTGAGTTCCAAGCCTTCCACGTGTCTTTGATTTCTTCGTTATGTCGGAAGGAAAATCATCGAGTTCCATATCCGCTATTTTCTTTAGCAGATTGTAAGGATTCTTCATCTCTCGATTTTTGCATTAGACTATTTTTGTCACTACTATTCTTCTTCCATCGATGTATGTAGTGTATATGTATCGATCTTGAAGTACGTGTCGAGTTGTTGACATTAAATCAATTCTCGCTTGGATTTGAAGATATTTTGATTATTATAACACTTGTCAATGGTTTTGTCAAGTGTTCTTTGTTTTCTTTAGCTGCTGATAAATAAGGACTATCAATCATTTTTTGAATAATCCATATTTGATAAGGTCGATAAAAACGTTCTTTTTTCAAAGCAATACCAATTAGGCTACTTATTTGGATATAAAAATAGTAGAAAAATCGTCTCTATATACTAATAGTGATAATATAGCTTTTATAATAGCAGGAAAATCTTTTAGATGATGAAAAGAGAAATTTTGTACTACTATTTCTCTAACAAAACCCCATTCAATATCGCTTATATCAAATGGTTCATGGTCCAGTCTAAATTTTATAGAAGGAAATTCTTCTCCTATTTCATTTATATAAATAAAAGATTGTAAAAAGTATTTGAAAAACTTTTTAAATTGAGCTTCTTTGGTTGCAAATGACTCTATTAATTTTTTCAAAAACTTCAAATGGTAATATATTTCTAGCTTTATTATATAAGCATATTCTAAACATTTTATTCATAATGGGACTATTTGTTCCTTTATGAATAAAATATTGAAATATATCAATAAGATTATTTATCTCATTGATATTTTTGAATTCTATTTTTAATTCTTCCCAATCTCTATATAAAATGGATTTTAATAATAAATCATGAGCTTCATTTTCTTTAGTTGTTTTTTCAACTAAAAATTGGGAAAGTTTTGTAAGAGCTCTTTCCAAATTTGCTCTTTGATCTGTAATATGGGTTTTCCATATTTCATTAATAAAGTTATATAAATCTGTTGGTAAACTGGATTATAAAAATCTTTTACTTCAGGAAAAAGTTGTTGTTGTTTCAACAAATCTTCTCGCTTCCTTTTATAACTTCGTAATAACTAGCTTGGAAAGTCGAGTTTGGATCCCTGAGACCAAGGGAATTGGCTTGTTTGGCTTATTCTTCTTGGTGGTACTTGGCTTGCCATTTTGGTGCATAAGATGGAGAAGATCCAATTGGTTGTCTTACCATTGGATAAGGAACATAATAACCTTGATTGGCATAATATGATGTTAATATCGGAGTAAATCCTTGATTAGGATTTGTTTGCTTCCCTTTGTTGGGTTTTTTATGAACCGTAGTCCATTCTCCGACTTGTTCTAGAGGTTTTTACCTCTATCCATAAGGCCTGCTAAGATAATCAGCAATAACATTATCATCGCCTTTAACATATAAAACTTCAAAATTAAAACTACATAATTCATTGTACCATCTAATTCTTCTAGGTACATTTTCTAAACTATTATTAGTAAGAAATTGTTTAACTGCCTGGTTGTCAGTTTTGATAATAAAGTTTTCAGATGCTAGATATATAAAAAAGGTTTTTATTGCTTTTTTGATGGCTAATAATTCCTTTTCATATATAGCATAATTGATTTCGTTTGGTTTAAATTTTCCAGAACTATATCCGCATATTAGTTCTTCTTTTTTTTTTGTTTTAGCTTTTAAAATACATCCCCAATAATTTTGTGATGCATCGGTTTCTAAAATTAATTTATCACCTTGTTTAGGTAAATAAACTTTTGGAGTATAATTTATTTCTGCTTTTATATTTTTAATAATTTCGAGTCTTCTTTAGACCACTAAAAGTTTTTCCCTTTTTAATTTTTCATATAAGTCACCTATTTTTTGGGACAAATTAGGAAAGAAGTTTCTTCCATAATTAACTATTCCTAGAAATTGTTGAAGTTGTTTTTATCTTTAATTTCTTCAGAAATTCTTTTATTTTTACTATAATATGATCTTGTAGTTTAAGACCATCGGTGATAAATTTAAACCTAAAAATTCTATTTGCTTTTTTCTAATTCTATTTTCTTAGGACTCAAAATAATTCCATGTTTTATGAATTCTTGAGAGATAATATTTAAATGTTTTCTATGTTTTTCCAGTGTTTCGAAAATATTAAAATATCATCTATATAAACTACACTGTAAATTTTTATATTTATTAAATATAGAATCCATCCATCTTTGGAAGATTTGAGGTGCATTACATAACCCAAATGGCATTACTCTCCATTGATAATGACCATTAGGTGCACTAAAAGCCGTTAATGGTTTAGATTCATCGATTAGCATTATTTGCCAAAATCTCGATTCTGATCGAATTTACTAAAATATTTTGCTTGTTTAGCTTGATTTATCAAAACATCTTTTCTTGGTATAAAGTATCCATCAAAAATAGTATTTTGGTTTAGTCTTTTATAATTAATTACCATTCTAGCTTTTCCTCTTTTTATTTCTCGCATGGTTTCTTACCATAAAGGAAATTTGGACTTGAGTGTGGACTATTAGTTTTTTCTATTAATCCTTTTTCTAATAATTCCTTAATTTGTATATCAAATTCATCTATATCTTGTTTAGTATAGATCATGGGTTTGATTCTAATAATTTTATTAGGATTTTTAATTTTATCTCACAATATCTTGGACTTTTTTCCCATAGTTTTAGTGGTTCTTCACTAAAATTATTTTCTAAGATTTTAAACAACCAATGATTTGTTTCTAGTTGTTTAATTTGTTCTTTTCTTGTTGGTCTAAAACCTTTATCACATATAAATTTATGATTTTCTATCAAAGGTATTTCTCTGTAAGTTTTTCCGTTGATAATATAACTAAATTTCTATCTATGGAAAATGGTAAATGATGATATATAAAATTATTTCCTAATAATATATCTCCATGCATTTTAGGAAACATAATATTTTAGGAATTACAAATCTAACATTATTTATGTAGATTGGTATATTTCTAGCTTTGAATTGAATTATGGTTTCTTTACCATCTATTCCTATAGCTCTAATTGGGTTTTCATTAATTCCCATTTTTCTACAGTATTGCATTTTCTCTGCAACTACTTTGGTGGTAGCTCTGTATCTAACAAAGCATGTAAAGAATATGTTTTATATTCTCTAAATTGAAATGTAATTTCTATATATGTATAATACTTTCTAGGTTGAAAGTTTGAAAATGTAATAATATCATTTTTCCCATTTTCATTTGTTGAATAATGGTGGCAGATTGTATTTCTTCCATTCTAGTGTTTCTAGAATTTCTACTAGGTTCTCGTGGGGAAAATAGGTATTTGAACTGTTTTCATACCTATTGGTGTTGAATTTGTACTTATATTATCCTCATCTTCTTCTGTTTGAGAATTAGAGGGTAAAACTAAATTGTCATTCGTATTTGTTATAGCATTATTTTTAAAATATAGTCTATCTCCGATGACACATATTCTATTGTACTTACTTGGTTTTGAAGCATCTGCTCCACTTATTCTATCTATTATCCAATCTCTTGGTATTGATATATCTTTTAAATGTAATAATTTAGGCTGAATTTCAGTAGTAAATTTATTAGGCTCAAATAGCTCTATTATTTTATTATTAATTTCTTTAATTTCTACTTCTGTAGTGTTGGTATATTCATTAATAGAAGTCCAACTTATTGCTAGATCTTCTCGCTAAATCCTTAATTTCAGAATTTTTGTCCAATTCTTAAACATAAACATTCTTCTATTAGAGGATCTCGTAATGGATATAAAATAATTTGGTTTTACTTTAAATCCTATTACTCCATTATGTAAATTAGATGAATACCTCCAATAAGTGCTTTTATTGGATTTTCAAATCTTTTATCTAATAACACTGCTATTATAGGTATATCATGACCTCTTCTAAATAAAGCTCGATTGTTGTCATAATTATTCCTAAATGTATATATCTAACCCGAGGGTATTTCTTTTTAATCCTCATGATTTTTCTTTAGTAAATAATGGGATTTCATTAATCCTCCTCTAGTATCTTTTAGCATCAGTATTGCCACTAATTTTTCTATATGCCTTTGACTCCAAATTTTAAACTTAGATATTTTATATATTTCTTCTTTAGAAATATGATTTTTATTAATTTTTTCTATCATTTCATCGTAAAAGTCTTTTTCTTCTCCAATTAAATTTCCTAATTTAATATCTTGTCGTTTCTTTTGAGGAATTTCTTCTAATTGGTTTTTAGAACTACTTCCTACATTAAACATAAATATATATTCTTCTTCATCCAATCGTAATCTGTTTCGATTGTTATCATAATTATTCCTAAATGTATATATCTAACTCCGAGGGTATTTCTTTTAATCCTCATGATTTTTCTTTAGTAAATAATGGGATTCTGTTAATCCTCCTCTAGTATCTTTAAGCATTGTATTGCCACTAATTTTTCTATATGCCTTTGACTCCAAATTTTAAACTTAGATATTTTATATATTTCTTCTTTAGAAATATGATTTTTATTAATTTTTCTATCATTTCATCAGAAAAGTCTTTTTCTTCTCAATTAAATTTCCTAATTTAATATCTTGTTATTCTTTTGAGGAATTTCTTCTAATTGGTTTTTAGAACTACTTCTACATTAAACATAAATATATATTCTTCTTCATCCGAATCGAACTGTTTTTCGATATTAGCTCATATAATATTTCTTCTTGATTTATTTCCTCTTCAAAACATATTTCTAAGTCTTGTTCTTCAAGACTTTTAATTACCTTTTAGCACTTTTGCCTTTATTAGGACAATTTGTTGCTATGTGACCTTCTTCATCACATATAAAACATTTACATATTTGTTTTTAGATTTTTAGAAGTTTTTCTTCTAATAAATTTTTTCTTTTTCTTATTATTATTATTACAGTATATCTTTTATTTCTGGCTTCCATTTAACAAATTTATATTTCCTATTTTTCTTTCTATGTTTTTTTATAAGTACTAGGACGTATTGTTTTACATCCAAATTCCCATTCGTTTTCTAGAATTTTTGTACAATGACTATAACTTAATTTATTTTTACTTGTTTAGTGACTTTAGTTTGTAGGCAATGCAAAGTTATTCTTTCTTTTGCAAAATTTATCCTATTACCTATAGAATCTATATTTTCTTTTGCTATGCTCGCTTCTTTACTATGTTTATCTAAATAAGATACATATTTCTTTATACATATCTCATCCTGTGGTGGAGGTAATTTATGAAAATATTGGTTTTTCCAAAATTCTATATTTTCGTTTTTAACTTTTGATATTCATGAAGAAATTTTTAGAAAATTCTTCTAAATATCTTATATCACATAATTTTATTTTTGACAAAACATAACTAGCTATACTATCTTGATCTTTTTTATCAAAATAGCCACAAAATTCTGTTTTTAGAATATTTGTTAATCCTTTTAAAAGGTCTTTAGGGGTACCTATCCGATTAATTAGTTGTCCTTTTGGAATTTTCCTACATCAGATTCTTCCCATCTTCTTAAAAATTGTAAAACATCTCCCTGAAATGTTCCAACAAAATAGTTTAAAAATTTTTCTTTTGACCATGAACTGTTGTTGTTTACAACAATTGTCATTGACTGTGCCCAATCATCTATGGTTTTTTCATAGTCAGCTATTTGAATATTAGTCAAATCTAAATATATTCCTCCTTGGGCCACATTTCTTTTGTTTAAGTCATCTATCCTATGTGGTATAGGTATAGTTTGACTAGGTTGTTGATTAGAAGATTCTCCCATATATTCGGTTTTAATTTCATTGGTAGCTATATCTTGGTTTGATTACCGAAAATCCTAATTGTATTATCTATTGTTTCAAACTCTTTGTTTAGCGTTCTCAGATAATCATCTTTTTGAATATCCGAATCTATTTTTCTTTTACCATATGGATCTGTAGTTTCAATATCCATAGGTTCTGGTTTTTCTTCCTCATCCTGTTGAAGTGTCTTCTTCATCGATTTATAACTAGTAACTTTTAAATCTTCTTGATTATCGTAATTACTTGAACTACTACTTTCTGTAGTGTCATAATTTAACATATAATGATAATTAAACTTAGCAAATAGGTCTTTTGTTTTTCATAAATTTCTTCTATTAATTTTAAATATTCTACTCTTTCATTTTTATCTTATCTTGTTTGTAAATCTTCTTTTCCAATGTTCTATAAGTTCTTTATAGGATTGGAAATCATATTTTGTTGAGTTAAAGATTTTCTTTTTCTGGTTTTTACCTTTACTAGTAGAAGATGATTCTTCTGCAGAGGTTTCTTCCTCTTCATCCGATAAAGTTAAAATTATATTACTATTACCATAATATAAAGGACCTAGATCTATGTCCGACTCTATGTTATTATTTATAACTTGTTCTAATTTATTATTAACTTACGATAATATTTCTTTAGATTTGTTGTTCAAATCTAATTCCTTAATATTTCCTAGATTATTTACCTTTTCTTCTATATTATTGACCTTATTATATATTTTATTAAAATATATAGAGGTTATATCTATTAAACTATTAAATCCTTTACTAAGGGTCGAAATATTATTTTCTTGTTTAGAATCTATATGCATAATATGATCGCATGTTTTATCTTTATATAAACAATCTGTTTCTTCCATGTTATTCATCTTGGTACCTAAAACCTTCTGTTATTATCTTGTCTTAAACACTGTGGCCTAACGTCTCTCTCCTAGACTTAAACAGCAAAGTTAAGACAAAATAATGATGTATGGGTTTTAAGATAAATAACTTGAAGAATTAACAAAATTGTAGATTAAAGATAAGAACTTACAAAGGATATTTGATATAGATTCTCCAAGAATCGTTACTCAGGGGCCTCTGATACCGCCACGGGGAGGATGTTACAGTGCGGAAGAAGATCGTTATTTTATTAAAAGTAAAGGAAAGATTTTTACAGGAGAAATTGTTTACAAAAGAGAAAAAGAAAAGATATCTAAACTATTTTTCGATCGTTTACAATGAGAAACTAAAGTAAAGAGAAGAGATTTCTAATTCTTTTTCGATGCCTTTCCTAGGCTCTTTACATTCTTATTTATAGTAGAATTTACAAATTCTATTTAATTTCTTCTTCAATCCCGAACAGTGTTTCTGATAAGGATGAATTTATTGTTGCTTCCACGTATGTTGTCAGATGTCACTTCATCTTTTTGTCCATACTTGGATGCCTTGAATGTTTATTTACTGCCAATCTTGAAAATCTTCTTTGAAAATCTTGTTGACTTTCCACGTGGTTTTTGTTTTGTCTTTTACCCTTCTTGGATGTTGTCAAGATTTAATGTCTCGATTTCATCCGGATGTAAAGACTCGTGATGGCTCGTGAGTTCCAAGCCTTCCACGTGTCTTTGATTTCTTCTGTTATGTCGTAAGGAAAATCATCGAGTTCCATATCCGCTATTTTCTTTTGAGCTTGTAAGGATTCTTCATCTCTCGATTTTTGCATTAGACTATTTTTGTCGGCTACTATTCTTCTTCCATCGTATGTAGTGTATATGTCCGATCTTGAAGAAGCACGTGTCGAATTTGTTGACATTAAATCAATTCTCGCTTGGATTTGAAGATATTTTGATTATTATAACACTTGTCAATGGTTTTGTCAAGTGTTCTTTGTTTTCTTTAATTTGCTGATAAATAAGGACTATCAATTATTTTTTGAATAATCCATATTTGATAAGGTGATAAAAACGTTCTTTTCAAACAATACCAATTAGGCTACTTATTTGGATATAAAAATAGTAGAAAAAATCGTCTCTATATACTAATAGTGATAATATAGCTTTTATAATAGCAGGAAAATCTTTTAGATGATGAAAAGAGAAATTTTGTACTACTATTTCTCTAACAAAACCCCATTCAATATCGCTTATATCAAATGGTTCATGGTCCAATCTAAATTTTATAGAAGGAAATTCTTCTCCTATTTCATTTATATAAATAAAAGATTGTAAAAAGTATTCGTAAAAACTTTTTAAATTGAGCTTCTTTGGTTGCAAATGACTCTATTAATTTTTTCAAAAACTTCAAATGGTAATATATTTCTAGCTTTATTATATAAGCATATTCTAAACATTTTATTCATAATGGGACTATTTGTTCCTTTATGAATAAAATATTGAAATATATCAATAAGATTATTTATCTCATTGATATTTTTGAATTCTATTTCAATTCTTCCCAATCTCTATATAAAATGGATTTTAATAATAAATCATGAGCTTCATTTTCTTTAGTTGTTTTTTCAACTAAAAATTGGGAAAGTTTTGTAAGAGCTCTTTCGAAATTTGCTCTTTGATCTGTAATATGGGTTTTCCATATTTCATTAATAAAGTTATATAAATCTGTTGGTAAACCTGGATTATAAAAATCTTTTACTTGGAAAAAGTTGTTGTTGTTTCAACAAATCTTCTCGCTCCTTTTATAACTTCGTAATAACTAGCTTGGAAAGTGAGTTTGGATCCTGAGACCAAGGGAATTGGCTTGTTTGGCTTATTCTTCTTGGTGGGTACTTGGCTTGCCATTTTGGTGCATAAGATGGAGAAGATCCAATTGGTTGTCTTACCATTGGATAAGGAACATAATAACCTTGATTGGCATAATATGATGTTAATATCGGAGTAAATCCTTGATTAGGATTTGTTTGCTTCCCTTTGTTGGGTTTTTTATGAACCGTAGTCCATTCTCCGACTTGTTCTAGAGGTTTTTACCTCTATCCATAAGGCCTGCTAAGATAATCAGCAATAACATTATCAGCGCCTTTAACATATAAAACTTCAAAATTAAAACTACATAATTCATTGTACCATCTAATTCTTCTAGGTACATTTTCTAAACTATTATTAGTAAGAAATTGTTTAACTGCCTGGTTGTCAGTTTTGATAATAAAGTTTTCAGATGCTAGATATATAAAAAGGTTTTTATTGCTTTTTGATGGCTAATAATTCCTTTTCATATATAGCATAATTGATTTCGTTTGGTTTAAATTTTCCAGAACTATATCCGCATATTAGTTCTTCTTTATTTTTTGCTGTTTTAGCTTTTAAAATACATCCCCAATAATTTTGTGATGCATCAGTTTCTAAAATTAATTTATCACCTTGTTTAGGTAAATAAACTTTTGGAGTATAATTTATTTCTGTTTTTATATTTTTAATAATTTTCGAGTCTTCTTTAGACCAAATTTAAAAGTTTTTCCCTTTTTTAATTTTTCATATAAGTCACCTATTTTTTGGGACAAATTAGGAAAGAAGTTTCTTCCATAATTAACTATTCCTAGAAATTGTTGAAGTTGTTTTTTATCTTTAATTTCTTCAGGAAATTCTTTTATTTTTACTATAATATGATCTTGTAGTTTAAGACCATCAATTGATAAATTTAAACCTAAAAATTCTATTTCTGCTTTTTCTAATTCTATTTTCTTAGGACTCAAAATAATTCCATGTTTTATGAATTCTTGAGAGATAATATTTAAATGTTTTCTATGTTTTTCCAGTGTTTCTGAAAATATTAAAATATCATCTATATAAACTACACAGAATTTTTTATATTTATTAAATATAGAATCCATCCATCTTTGGAAGATTTGAGGTGCATTACATAACCCAAATGGCATTACTCTCCATTGATAATGACCATTAGGTGCACTAAAAGCCGTTAATGGTTTAGATTCATCGATTAGCATTATTTGCCAAAATCTCGATTTCTGATCGAATTTACTAAAATATTTTGCTTGTTTAGCTTGATTTATCAAAACATCTTTTCTTGGTATAAAGTATCCATCAAAAATAGTATTTTGGTTTAGTCTTTTATAATTAATTACCATTCTAGCTTTTCTCTTTTTATTTCTCGCATGGTTTCTTACCATAAAAATTTGGACTTGAGTGTGGACTATTAGTTTTTTCTATTAATCCTTTTTCTAATAATTCCTTAATTTGTATATCAAATTCATCTATATCTTGTTTAGTATAGATCATGGGTTTGATTCTAATAATTTTATTAGGATTTTTTAATTTTATCTCACAATATCTTGATCATTTTCCCATAGTTTTAGTGGTTCTTCACTAAAATTATTTTCTAAGATTTTAAACAACCAATGATTTGTTTCTAGTTGTTTAATTTGTTCTTTTCTTGTTGGTCTAAAACCTTTATCACATATAAATTTATGATTTTCTATCAAAGGTATTTCTCTGTAAGTTTTTTCGTTGATAATATAACTAAATTTCTATCTATGGAAAATGGTAAATGATATATAAAATTATTTCCTAATAATATATCTCCATGCATTCTAGGAAACATAATATTTTAGGAATTACAAATCTAACATTATTTATGTAGATTGGTATATTTCTAGCTTTGAATTGAATTATGGTTTCTTTACCATCTATTCCTATAGCTCTAATTGGGTTTTTCATTAATTCCCATTTTTCTACAGTATTGCATTTTTTCTCTGCAACTACTGGTGGTAGCTCTGTATCTAACAAAGCATGTAAAGAATATGTTTTATATTCTCTAAATTGAAATGTAATTTCTATATATGTATAATACTTTCTAGGTTGAAAGTTTGAAAATGTAATAATATCATTTTTTCCCATTTTCATTTGTTGAATAATGGTGGCAGATTGTATTTCTTCCATTCTAGTGTTTCTAGAATTTCTACTAGGTTCTGTGGGAAAATAGGTATTTGAACTGTTTTCATACCTATTGGTGTTGAATTTGTACTTATATTATCCTCATCTTCTTCTGTTTGAGAATTAGAGGTAAAACTAAATTGTCATTCGTATTTGTTATAGCATTATTTTTAAAATATAGTCTATCTCCGATGACACATATTCTATGTGTACTACTTGGTTTTGAAATCTTGGCTCCACTTATTCTATCTATTATCCAATCTCTTGGTATTGATAGATCTTTTAAATGTAATAATTTTAATTTGGATTTTGTAGTAAATTTATTAGGCTCAAATAGCTCTATTATTTTATTATTAATTTTTTAATTTCTACTTCATGCGTGTTGGTGTATTCATTAATAGAAGTCCAACTTATTGCTAGATCTTCTGCTAAATCCTTAATTTTGTAATTTTTGTCCAATTCTTAAACATAAACATTCTTCTATTAGAGGATCTCAGTAATGGATATAAAATAATTTGGTTTTACTTTAAATCCTATTACTCCATTATGTAAATTAGACTGAATACCTCCAATAAGTGCTTTTATTGGATTTTCAAATCTTTTATCTAATAACACTGCTATTATAGGTATATCATGACCTCTTCTAAATAAAGCTCGATTGTTATCATAATTATTCCTAAATGTATATATCTAACTTTGAGGGTATTTCTTTTAATCCTCATGATTTTTCTTTAGTAAATAATGTGATTTACATTAATCCTCCTCTAGTATCTTTTAGTATTGTATTGCCACTAATTTTTTCTATATGCCTTTGACTCCAAATTTTAAACTTAGATATTTTATATATTTCTTCTTTAGAAATATGATTTTTATTAATTTTTTCTATCATTTCATCAGAAAAGTCTTTTTCTTCTCCAATTAAATTTCCTAATTTAATATCTTGCTGTTCTTTTTGAGGAATTTCTTCTAATTGGTTTTTAGAACTACTTCCTACATTAAACAAAACTGGTGGTGCTGCAGGAGAAAAGCCAGATGAAGCCATTTAGTTTTCAACAACAGGTCCTCTAAGATGAAAGCTCTTGATACCAATTGTTGGAACTTGAAACAAAGCAGCAAGCAAAAACAAGAAGCTTGTGCAGCAAGCCTTGATGCTTGTGGAAGAAACAAAATAGAATTGCAAGAGAAAACAAGAACAGAAACTGAGAACAAGAGAACAAAGCAAAAAAACTTGAATGAAATTCGATGGTTTTCATTAAGTAAATTTTTGGCTTGTGGCCATTACATATATCAGTCATTGACTGAACAAAATAAGTCAAATACATCACCTAATGTATACCTAATACCACTAAAATTCATTGAAACTTGACAAATTTACTTGTGCAACAAAACAAAGCTGATTTTCCAGCTCATTCACCACCTAATTACATCAATCAACAAATAAACATAGTTCCAAGTGAACTAGAATGCATTACATTAACAAAACGCAAGTAAACAAAACAGTAACAAGACTTTCAGCTGCTGCATGCTTGACTTGATCTCCCTGGTCTGCTGCTGGCTGCTTCTAGTGTCACATGCTGGCCAACTTCAACAATTGGTGAGGGAAATTTGGTTCTCCTGCTTTGGTTGGATAAGATATGCGCGAAAGGTAGGTTTAGTTTAATTGGTTGGTAATAGAGAGCAATTTCGTACTATAACTATTACGTAATTCATGTCTTTGTTTAGCTTTGTTCTCCCTTACTCTGTCTGTGAAATTAATTCATTTTCAGAAACAAGAAAACAAGTAGAGTGGAAGGGAGGGACTCAGACCCTTTGAAGAGCCTTCACGGTTCCCTCAGTTTTCTGCTTTGCATCTGATACAGTTTTATCAGTCATTTTGCTGTGCTTGGACTTGTCATCATTGATTCCGAATTCAGCTAGCTTGGCTAGTTCTTCCACAGCGTCAACTAGGGCTTCAATCCGCCCAGAAATTTCAATCAGTATAGAAGCCAAAGTCACCACTGGTACGAGTTCCATCAGAGTGACTGTGGGTGTTGTTGCTTCCGAGTAGGCTGTCTCTAAGGTTTTGTTTCCCGGAATTGCTGATGGATTCAGCAAATGAGGAATCGTTTTTAAGTCATTCTGGAGCCCTTGCACTGCACTCTTCATTTCCTCCGCCAACAAATCTGTCGTTGATGATTTCTTCTTCATCGTCTTCACCGTTTCTGCAAGCTCCCTTATGACATTTGAAGAGCTAGAGCTCACTTTCAAGCAACCACTGCCAAGATGCTGCTTTATTAATTTAGCTGCCTGTTTAAAACATGTGATGGCAGCCTGAATTAGTATTCTATTTTTCATCATGGAATCAAACTAAGTCTTTGAACTTGGTTGACCTGATTTTCTGATTTTATGCAACTGTTGAGAGCCTCTATGCAGTAAGCACAACTGCGCATGGATGCACCGATTTTTAGGTATTGTTTCCACGGATGCCGGAAGTTGAACTGGCCATGGGAAGGCTCCCACCTACCAAAATTTGCCTGCACACATGATACCGATCATGCCTAACATTACAACAAGGAGCATTTACAGTATCACAACTTCATTTACTCTTCGTGTCACTTACCATAGATTCTTCGGATGCCTTGGAGCTTAGCACGCACTTGTAGCCTTGCAATTTATTATCAGTAGCCTCTTCCTTGCTGTTGGTGCCTCCCCCACTCTGATTAAAATACTGTGTTACACAACCTGAAAAACATATATAGTGGAAAAGATTGGTTATTTCCTTATCGACTTAAAAAACATACTAATGTTATGAACCAGAACTGTGGGAAATGGAAGAACTAACCGTCCAGGGAATCTGCGAGTTTGTCCATGTTACGAACTATCAGGCTATGGAGCTCCTGACCAGACCAAATGGGGCAGACAAGCATGATTACAAGTATGCACAAGGAAGATCCAATGATAATGGTGGATATTCTATGATGGATCAGCTCAAACAATTTATCCACTCTATAGCCTGATACTGCAACGAAGCTGAAGGTGAGTATGAAGATCAGGGCACCATAATCAAACCGGGACTTTACTGATGGAATGAGTCGAGAGAAGGTTGCTGCCGAAGCTGAAGCAAGAATTAAAAGGGAACACCAAACAAGGTTTAGCAATGTCTTAGAAAAGAAAGCAATTATGTATGATATTTCTATCAAAATTCAAGCCAAATGAACATATACCTAATAGGAAAACTGAGGCTCCCACAACAAAGGGCTCAAGTCTTTCTCCTGACTGACTGGCGACCCAGTGTACCCCAACCGCAAGAAATCCGGCTAGAAAGGTCCCTAAAACTCTGTTGAAACATTTGTATAGGGTTGCTCCTGTGATGAGGTAAATGTTGAGATTTTCAGGGAAAACTACCATGTTTTGAAGAAGTTGGAAATATATAGACTTACCAACAGTTGGCTCAAATACTACCACAACTGTCATAACAGCCCACATAGCATTGCCTCCAACACCATCATACAAAGGCCTCATGAAGTAGAACAATGATACAATTGCGAGTGCCAGTCCTACTTTAATGCAATGGATCACTTTTCTAGGATCATTAGTCCCCACGTCCCATGCTTTCTTCATAAACATCCTCACTTTCAAAGCAAAACCTGAAATTAGACCTTTTATTCCAAGCCAGGCCTTTCTTGCAAGCCCAGTAGCGGGAACCAATGCCTCTGATGAGCCATCAGCAGCCACCCTTATCCTCCATTCCACTCCCTCAAATACTTCCTTCCTAGAAGCCATTTTTAGACAGAAAATGATTGGTGCTATGTTGTTGACTATAGGAAACCAAGATAGTGAGACACCCTACTTGCATGGAATGTTTGGCTGAGGTTTTTATGATCAAAATCAGTGTGAATATTGGATTATATAAAGAGGGATATGTAGGATGTTGCTGATATTTTCAAGAAAATAGAAATAAATTAAAAAATTTAGCTGTTGATTGAGGGATTCTAGAGGCAATTTTCTTACTTTTTTTGGTTGGTAATAAGGTCTTGATGTGGACAGGAGTTTGAGCAAACACGCATCCCTTTCTTTTAATTTTTAACTCTACAAATGACACATCTCCTTTTGTAAAGTAAGAAGGATTAAATAACCAGATATACAATCGTCACCAAGCAACGAGAATAATATTTGTTATAAAATGAATGTCAATATGCAGCTTTTCTCTTGGAAACTGGAACAAACTATGGAACCAAATTTATGTTGCGAAGCTGCTGACATAATGCGTCCTAAATTCAAAATATAAAGACCAAGATTTAGGCCATCAAAATATTTTCATTCTTTGTTCAACTATCCTCCTTAGTGGAACTCTAAGTGGAGTCCTTCTCAGGCATGCAGATTAAATCAAATAATATAATTAAGAAGAGCACCAACCTTTCACAAAGCACTTCAATATCTTTGAGTTTATTTTCTTTCTTATATAAGTTATCTTGAATTACTCATAAGTTGATCTTCAGGTAGATAACATGGAGTTTAACACCAAACATTTAACCAGTCTGCTGAAGCATCTTTTGTACCAAAAAAGAAAACCTCCATTTCAATCTTGCTAACCTATTTTTGGCTTATAAAATGTTATCAGAGTTACTGAAAAAAGGCTAGTTGCAGTGCATGCATCTTTCTGCAACTGCAACAAAACCTTCACTCCTCCAGTGATCTTCAACTAAAGTGGAGAGGCCAACATGAACCTGTGGATTTTAATTATTAAGTTTTGTTAAAAAGGTATCAGGGACAACAGGTTCTTAAATACGTATAGCCCCAGTATATAAAATCACTTCCTCAAGGTAAATTAGGTCATGAATAAGACCATCAAGGTTCCCAACTTTAAACAAAGTGGGGCATTAGTGATTTTAAACAAAAGGCTTTGATTGGGTTTATTTGCTGATTTCAGCTGAATGGAGAGAGCATTTATCTCCTGATTGTTGGAATCTTTCCACAGCTCCACTGCACTGATTTGAAAGGATAATTCAGCTATCAGAATTTTTGCCCACTATCTAACATCCTTTTTTGAGTATGGCATTGCCATTTTGGTAGAATTCACTAATTCGGAATTTAATTTGAAAGTCATATTTTATCCATTTTCGAAATGTCCCTAATAACTAACGAATGGCAACTGCTTTTCCTTGTATGGATCTTATTTCAATAGGAATTTGATAAGTTAATCTGCCTACACATTTTGCTTTTACTGCTATATCGAGAGTTTCTTTACTTGAAGTAAAAAAGATATCACGCTAGTTGAACTAGTTTTATAAAAGGTAAGGTTGACCTAAGTAAAGATTTAATAATCTATATATACTATATTTAGAGGCGAATCTAGAGGGGGGCTGGTATGAGACTCGATCCCCCTAAAATGATATAGACTATAAAGTTTCGATTTAATCTTTTAAAAATTATAAAGATATAGACTATAAAAAATTAAAATTTCACTCGCCCTCCTAAAAAATTGTTTTGGCTTCGCCCCTGACTTGCAAATACATATATGTTCTTAACCATTTTTGTAATTAATTATTCAATCGTATTTGTTTATTGAATAAAATATTAATTGTTTTTATTGTCATCAATATTAAAGTCATTAAAATAAAAATCATTTATTAGTTATTTTTATTACAAAAATTAGATATTAACTAATAAATTATTTTTATTGCATAAAACACTAACTTTTTTTTCTTTTAATTATTTTATTTTTTTACATTGATAAAATTAAATGTTGTTAATAAAATTTAAATTATTCTTCCTCCTTTAATTATTATTTATGATATATATCCTTTTTAAAATGTATAGGCTTAATGGTAAAAAAAAAAAAACACATCAACAAAAAATCAAAATAACAATTAAGCCCTCATAAAAAAGTTGCATGTAATTGAATCTTTATGGCTTAAAAGTTAATCAGTGAAGCCCTCAACTAAGGTTGATCATGACATTTTCGTTGACGTGCTTAATGATCCAACCAAATAATGACACGTGAAATTTTTACCATGTCAGCAAATATTTTAAAAAATCTTTAAAATATTTTTTTAAAAATTATTTAAAATAACACATTTAGAATGAACTTAAGCAACCATTTGTCTAAGTTCATCTTGGACGTTGTTCTTTAAATGATTATTAAAAAATTACAAAACAATTATAAAAAATATTAGGAAAACTATTAATAGTTATAAGAAGTTATAAAAATATTTAAAATTTATTAAAAACTACTAATTGAACAATTGTATGTCCAAGTTCATCTTAAAAGTGGTTCTTTAGATAATTACTAAAAAGTTATTGAAAATTATTAAAATTTTATAAATATGTAAATAGATACCAAAATCATTAAATGTTAAAATATATTATACTTATTAAAGTATATGTCATTTACGTATATGAGTGAAAATTTTAAATAATATATTACATATATGATTAATTTTTCATAATTGTTTTTAAAAATTAAAATTTTTTAGTAATTATCTAAATTTAATTTTTTTAAAAATAAATATAAAATAAATATATTAAAATTTAGTAATTTTCCATAATTTTTTATATTTTTATGTACTTTTTAATAATTATCTAAAGAACCATGTCAATGATGAACCAGAACAAGTGGTTGTCTAATTGCATTTAAATTTGGGCAACTATATATACAGGTTCATTCTTGTGTAGTTTTTAACAATTTTTAAATATTTTGTTATTAATTTTTAATAATTTAAAAATTTTATTGCTTCAATCCAATTTTTTATTAAAATAAAATATTAATTATTTATATTGAATAATATTTTTAAAATATTTACATTAATAAAATAAATTATTGTTAATAAAATTGAAATTATTTGTTCTCCGTTGAGTTTTAATCTATAGTGCACATACAATTTAACTGAAAATCAATTATATCTTGATTTTTTTTATTAAGTAAACTATTAGTTTTTATTTATTTATTTTAGCATTAACATTGAACTCTTTATTAAAGTAAAATTATTTAAGTGATTTTTATTACATAATTTTTAAATTTAAGTTTATATGGAAATTAATCCTATTTGTTTATTGAAATAAAATATTATTTATTTTTATTATCATTAATATTATGATCCTTATTAAAGTAATTTTTCTATTAATTTTTTAATATTTACAGTAATAAAATAAATTATTTTAATAAATTTAAATTATTTAATCTCCATTTATTTGTAGATGTATACAATTTAACTGAAAATTGATAAATAAATTATTATATCTTGTTAATATTTTTTTTGACGAAATTTTAGAGTTAATATTTGGTATATTAGTAGTGTCTACAAGTAGTATTAAAAAAATCTACACATTGTCTTTATTTTTAGTATTTTAATATACCCATAAAATACACTGGTTAATCTCTTAAACTTACTTGTGAAGTGTAAAAACTCTACTAACAGTGTACCAAATATTATTTTTTTAATTAAGTAAACTATTAATTTTTATTTATTTTACCATTAACGTTCAAGTCTTTATTAAAAAAAACATATTTAAGTGATTGTTTTATGATTTACTTTTTAAAATTTGTTTTTAAATGGAAATTAATCCTATCTATTTATTGAAATAAAATATTAATTTTTAATACCATTGACATTAAAGTCTTTATTACAGTAAATTTCCTTAATTAATTATTCAATCTTTTTTTATTGAAATAAAAATATTAATTATTTTTATTACTATTAAGATTGAATTCCTTATTAAAGTAAACTTTCTATTAATTTTATAATATTTAAATTGATAAATTAAATTATTTTAATTATATTTAAGTTATTCATTTTCCATTTATTTTCAAATGTGTGCCATATATTCTTTTAGAATGTAACTTAAAATCAATAAATTACTTTTAAAATAAGCATCTATCTTCACATGAATATATTGAAAAGTTACTCATTTAAGTATGGAAAATATCATTCTTTTAAGTATTTTAATAAAAGATTATAATTAAAAAATCAATATTAATTGTTATTATATATATTTAACATTTTTGATATATTGGAAAAGATTATATATGCATCTCAAAAGAAAATTCAAGTTAAAAAGGATTTCACAGTTTTCCTATTTTAAATAAATATTCAAAATTCAAATTAAAAATAATATTAAATGTTATAATCGTAACATGCGAAGTTTACTTATTATATAATATTTAAAGAGTATGAAAATGAATTAAAAACATTCGGTATAATATAATAGAATTTTAATAAAAAATTCTATAGATTCTGATTTGGTAATTTAGTGGACAACCAACAAGTCCTATTAACAATCTATTGAGGATGGCTCAATGATAATTTCCAAAGATATAGTAAATTATTGGATTTTTTCCATATCATACGAAAAAAAAAAAAAAAAAAGATTACCAAAGAGTGTAAAATCGACTTTCACAAATTCTTTAGCATCAAGGAAGCAACCACCCGAAAGTTAGTGTTGTTAAAAATGATGATTTTGAAATTTTATTTTTCGATGTTTAAATCTGTAAATATTATTTATTTAATATTTAAAAGTTAATTATAATATTATATTAAACTTTGGTCTGAAGAAATTGTTAATTGAATAGTTAGATAAAATATAAGTGTTTCGATCCTAAAGTCAGTATTGTTAAAAAATAAGATATTGGGATTCCGTAAATCAAGCTTGTAAATATTTTTATTAAATATTTACGGATTTATTATATAAGTGATTTGAATTTTGAATAAATAATTTTTTCAAATTAATGACTAATTAAGCTATAAGAATTAAATCGTAAAAATAGTAAAAGTTAATTGCTATAGATTTTTAATTGCTAAAGGACTTATTTAATAATAAGCCAAGGCTTTAAATGACAATTTGACTATTTTATTTATAGTGGATGGTTTCGCATGATGATTGTTTAAAATTAAGTTTAAATTATAATTATAATTATAATATTATATGTAATATAACGTAATAATAAGAAAGTGGAACAAAAGAACATTTTTTATTCTTTCTCCCTTCATCTTCCCCGCGAAGCAAAAAACAAGAAAGAAACTTTGGCTTTAAAACTTCAAACTTTTGGAGATTTGCATGCAAGTGTATTCAATTCTATTTTTCGACAAATTTTTTTCTACAAATTTTTCTTAAATTTAAGTGTATGTAAAATAATGATTCAAGACTCTTTATATAGGAAGAGTTTAGAGAGTTCAACTATGATTAAACTTAATCACTTTAATATTAAATTAAATTAATATTTATCTTGTAGATAAATATTAATTTAATTTAATTTAATATTAACATAAGTATTAAATTTAATATTAAATCTATTAATATTTTTGGAATAGTTAATTTGAAATCAGATTATCCGGTAGAGTCTTAGTAGAAGTGTTATTCCTCCATTGTTCAACAGCCGAAAGGCCACCTGCGGGCCATCGGGATGCCGTCGTCAATGCCACCAGCACCATCATGTCCAGTGGTGCCATTGCAAGTGTGACTGTTGCCGGTTCAATCTAGGCCAGTGACGACCACCAATCCGGTCCAGCCACCGGTTGGACCATCGATCTGATTTCACAAACTAGACTCGGTTCGAACAGTTTTTGAGTCTCGATTTTGGATTATCGTGCTCAATTTTAAATCTGAAGTCCAATTTTTAAGATCAATTATTCATTGGGTGAATTGTCTGACTTGAAAATTAATTTCCAAAATTATAATATCTATTTTAATTAACTTGATTAAATTAATTTTGCTTGATCAAAATTAATTTTTTCCAAAAATCACAGATTTTCCAAAATTAATTTTTTAAGAAAATTTTTTAATCAAATTCTCTAGTTGAACAATTCTCATGACTGTTTAATTTAGTTCCACATCAATTAAATTATTTCAAAAGTCATAGAATTTTCTTCTGATTCAAATGCAATCCAATCGAGATTTTGTTGAGCTAATGGAGGGACCAATCATACATATACAATTAGGTTCTAATAATTGTAATTATGTCCAGAAATATCATTTCGATAATTCGCAATTTACTTAATCATGGGTCAGTCCACAAGAAGTACGATGATTGAAAACTCTTTCTTGTATACTCTTTAAGAAAGCAATTCATCCAACTGTTTTGTCCAATAACCTTGTCATGTGTGTGTTTCCCTCATATTATATCCTTGATTCCTTTAAGTTAAATTCGTTCACTCAATAAAATCATATTTTATCTCATTGTCACTATTGTGTCTTCTTAATTATTAATATGATCACTATCAACAAATGACTGTGAAATTGCTCGTCAGAGAACAAGTAATCCGTGGCCACGTTTAATATTTATCAATCCACATAATGCCAATGAGAGGATATCGTTAACTCTTTAATCGAGCTATGAATTCCATTGTTTCTAGTAAAGTCATGTACCCAACGTACCGACTATGGGCTCGATCATCTTTAGAGAATAAGTCTCCACTTATATCAAAGCACATGAGTTACATACTGCTAGCTCGGTAACTCAACTTGAAATCGCCAAGAGGGGGTGAATAGGCCTCTTAAAAATCTGTGGCTGCTAAGAAAATGATAGAGACAATAAACACATCAATTTATAGTAGTTCGAACCCAATTTCCTACTCTACTATCTTAGCTTTCCAACTAAAGATTTTCCTAAATTCACTAATTTGATAAGCTTTGAGGACAAGGTTTAATCTTAATGTTTCTACCCAAAATCTTAAGATTGTAACTCTTTCAAGGTTTCTACCCAAACCTTAGGACTCAAACCTTCTCAAAGAGTAAATACAAATAGAAAACTAAGAAGTAATCCTTACTAGATCAGAATGTTTTTCAATTAAGCACAAATAAACAAGAATACACTTGAGCTAAAGAATAAGAACGAAGGCTCACAAGGGTGTATACAGAAAGTATGAAATAATTAAGCACTGAGGTTGTATTGCCTGATCTTTGAGCTTGATGATCTCTCTTGTTGTTGTAAGACCTTTGGAAGATGGTATTTATACCCTCTAATTCGTTTCCAATTGTTGTGTTTGTTGGAAACATGAATAAATTCGTTGGTGATAAAAATACCATATCATTAAATTCACCTGCAACAAAAGGCATCGATACTTTTTCTACGAGTATCGGTACTATTAGCATTTAATATTTGATTCAATGATTGTGAAAGTTAGTTTACAGCGATATCAAAGACAATTTATCGATACCTAGTAAAAGGTATCGATACTTTTTGTAATTGATTGAAAACAAAATGTCAATTTGGTATCGATTTTAGAATGGGTATTGATATTTTGAAAACTATCGATACTTGGCCAAAAAGTATATACTAACTTGTTTTAAAACTCTTTTAACATGATTGGAAATGTTTAACTCAATTGAAACTATTTTAACTTGATTTTATCATTTTGCTAATTTTTTTCAACTTTAACTTTTATTCAAAAATATTTTAATGTTATATCAGAACATATTATCAAATAAAGCTAGGTGTAACAATCTCCCCTTTTTTGATATAACAAAACATTTTTGTAAATTTGTTTTTGAATTAATTGCTCTCCCTTAATAAAAGTCATTTTCAATTTAAGGCTTAAAAAGACTTGACATAAAATCAAATTTGACATTCATTTTACTTTGAAAACACGGTTGCTAAATTTAACATAAAGTCAATTAATTATAATTAATCAACCATTAAATTTACCTTTCTCTTCTCTCCCTTTTTGTTATATAAAAAATAATCAAATAAAGTTTAAAAGAAAAGAAAGTGGCTAGTCCAAATATAGATATTAAAAATAAGGATCAAGTGAATTAACATATCAAGTAAACATTAAGGTGCAATCACATAGAATTTGCATTAGTGATGTTCTTTTTGAAGCAGTGCACATTTTCCTACAAATATAGAATTAAATTTTTTTTTTGGTACCTAATTTCTTTTAGGTCTATCAACATTAGTTTCCAAGATTCTAGTCCCTTTAGGTATCCATTTATAAATGATATCCTTATCTTTAGTAGTTATGAGTCTCTATTGTAAAAACTTGGAGAACCTCTATGTTTATAGAAATTAAAGTTATTTTTAATAAAGTTTTGTTTTGAATTTTCTCCTATTTCAATCCCTTTTTCAAAAACTTTGTTAGAGTGAGCCTTTTCACTCATAAGCAACTCAAGTTACTTTTGATGATCATCATGAACTTTAGAAAGTAAATTATGCAAGTCACAATTATTTTTCTCAAAATCATTTATAATAGCTTGCATATAATTTATTTTACTTTAAGTTCATGCTTAACTTTGGAGAGTGAATTATTTTCATCTTTTAGTTTTGAAATATTTTTCCTATATTTTGAAACCATTAATTCAAATTGCAAGCCTAACTCATTATAGGCATCTTACAACTCATCAAAAGAATAAGAATTTGAAATAGATGAGTTAGAAGTTACCTTAGAATCATTGATGGCCATAAGGCACAAGTTGGCTATTTCTTGATCTTCATAACTGGATGAATCCTCATCACTCCAAGTAGCAAGATTGGCCTTGTGTTTTTCTTTGCTGGACCCCTTCTTATTCCATTGAGGACAATCAAACTTGATGTGTCTCGGTTTCTTGCACTTATAGAAAATAATGGGATTTTTCTCCTTGGTAGATTCAAGCTTCAATTCCTTCATCTTTTGGAATTTTTTTCCTTTATTGGACTTTATAAACCTCTTGAATCTCCTAGTAAACATCTCCATCTCTTTGTCTTCATCCATCACTTCACTTGATTCACCATCTTCATTTGTGGTGGATATTAGAGAAACACCAACCTTATTCTTCAAAAATTTTTCTTCTTCAGCCCCTTCGTTGAGTCTTATCTCATGTGTAAGTAAAGAACCGATGAGCTCATCCAATGTCAAAGTTTTAAAATTTTTTGCTTCTTCAATTGCGGTCACCTAGGCTTCCCATGATTTAGGTAAGCTTCGAAGCATCTTCCTTACCACCTCATCTTTTGGATAAATCTTCCTATAAGACTTCAATCCATTTATGATGATTGTAAACCGATCGTATATCTATTTAATATCCTCTTCGGGTTTCATCTTGAAAGTTTTGTAGTTGAGTGTAAGGATTCCAACTTTAGACTTCTTCACTTGGCTAGTGCCTTCATAGGTGATTTCAAGCTTGTCCCATATCTCATTGGTATTTGAATAAGAGAAAAGTCTACTATACTCTTCCAGACCAAGTGCACAAAATAGAATGTGCATTGCCTTGCAATTAAGTTGAATGCTTCTTTTATCTTTCTCATTCCATTCCTTCTTGATTTTTTGAACTAAAATGTCTCCTTATTTAGATGGACCTGAAGGACCATACATAATAATGTCTCATACAGCAAGATTATTTGCTTGGATAAACAAAATCATCCTAGTATTCCAATAGGAATAGTAGCACAATTGAAATAAGGAGGTTTGGAGATAGATTGAGACTCACCAAAGAAAATTGACCCGAAAGTAGATGCCATTGTTGTAGAATGAGTTGATGACCATTTGAGCTTCTCCGAAGATCTTCTCTTAGTTGTTAAATCATCTTTAGAAACAAGCTCTAATACTAATTGTTAGCTTGATAATTCAACTCAAAATCACCAAGAGGGGGTGAATCCTTAAAAATTTATGGTTGCTAAGAAAAGGATAGATACAATGAACACGTTAATTTATAGTGGTTCGACCCCAATTGCCTACTCTACTACTTTAGCTTTCCACAACTAAGGATTATCCCAAATTCACTAATTTGATAAGCTTTGAGGACAAGGTTTAACCTTACAATCTCCCTTAAGATTTCTACCCAAAATCTTAATATTGCAACTCCCTCAAGGTTTCTACCTAAACGTTAAGACTCAAACCCTCTCAAAGAGTAAATACAAATAACAAACTAAGAATTAATCCTTACTAGATTAGAATCTTTTCAATTAAGCACAAATAAACAAGAAAACACTTGAGCTAAAGAATAACAATGAAGGCTCACAAGTGTGTACAAGTATGATAGAATTAAGCACTAAGGTTGTATTGCTTGATCTTTAGACTTGATGATCTCTCTTGTTGTTGTAAGACCTTCGGAAGATGGTATTTATACCCACTAATTTATTTCCAACCATTGTGGTTGTTGGAAGCATGAATAGAGTTGTTGGGGATGAAAATATCATATCATTAAATTCACTTGCAACAAAAGGCATCGATACTTTTTTCTACGAGTATCGATATTATTAGCATTTAATAGATGATTCAATGATCGTTAAAGTTAGTTGACAATGTATCAAAGACAATTTATCGATACCTAGTAAAAGGTATCGAAACTTTTTAAAAAAGGGATTGATACTTTTTGTAATTGATTGAAAACAAAATGTCAATTTGGTATTAATTTTAGAATGGGTATCAATATTTTGAAAATTGTCGATACTTGACCAAAATATATCGATATTTTTTAGCCTAGAGCAATACTAACTTGTTTTAAAACTCTTTTAACATGATTGAAAATGTTGAACTCAATTGAAACTATTTTAACTTAATTTTATCATTTTGCTAATTTTGTTCAATTTAAACTTTTATTCAAAAACATTTTAATTTGTTATATCAAAACATATTATCAAATAAAGTTAGGTACAACACATACTCATGGTCAGTGACTAACTCAGGATTTAGATAAATCACAACATGAACCTCACAAGTAAATTAATTCACAAACGGATTCAAAATTAATTCAACCTGGGTCCAGTCCAATGTATTACTCTTCTAATACATACATTTATGTCTCTGCCCGTGGAGTCAACTGCTCCGATAGCCAAGACTAGTCATCTCTCCAATTGGAATTGGAGAACACATAATAATCCTTCTAAGTATTTGAATCAAATGATCACTTTGATTCTTTTATGGGATTATGGACTCATTTAGATTATCTACTAAAGTAAGTTGTCTTTCTTGCAATGTAAACGTTCTTACAATGCCACTTATCATTAGTTTGAACTTAGAGAATCAATGAGCTAACATTTTCTTGTCACAATTTTGCTATGTATGCAAAATACGAAAGACATTAACACAAAAAGATATAAATGTGAAATGTAAAATTAACTTTCTTTATTTGTAACACCCCAAAACCTGACCCAGAAGTTTCGACCGAATTTCGAAGGTCACGTTGGCCACCGAAATAGCTCAAAACAAAACACTTATTTAAGTAATAAAGTTCTTTTTGAAAATATTTTTCTCTCACAACTTGCTAAAACTAAAAACGAACTTTACCAAAATCCTTTGCAAATTTTGAACATATTTTTCACTTAAAACTTACTTGGAACCAAACTCCCATTTAATAAGTTTGCAACCAAAATAAATTCATTAACTGAAACTTTAGTTTAAAGTTTGTAACATAATAAATTATTCTTTTTATCTTGATTGAAAATCATAAAATTATTGTTAAAGCCTGACCAATTGCAAAGAAAAAGTTCCAATCTCGAAAACTTATGGTTATACACGTAATTTGCAAAATAAGTCAAACCACAATCCCAGAGTTTTAACGAAAGTCCAAAGTCCAGTGCATAGTCCATAAAACCGATTTACAACCTAATTAAAAATCAAAAAGTCATATATTAGATCAATTATAATAAAATGCAAACTAAGATGAGAAATTCTGATACCTCCGATATGCTAAGTCCAACACCTAAACACAAGGTAACGTGAAAAGGAGAAACTAGGGGTATGAGTTATGAAAGCTCTCTGTGAATCTTAAACAAACGTAATTACACAGATTCGAACAGTTAACTAAATATTTACAAAATAACCAAATTAAATCATTAATAGAAATCATATCAGATTGGCATATCACATTTATATAATACTTAACAGATAAGTATATACACATAGAACTACTCGAACTCACAATGACTGAGATCAGTACAATTTTAAATATCACATCGAATTTAACACATTGATTTTAAGTTCTCCTTAGATAGACATGCAATTCACATTAAAATGCAAAATATCACAAAATACCCACCTATCCAACCTCTACACGCCATCTTTAACCAATCGTTTTTGAACAAAAATAGGGTTTTTCTAAACTCTTCCATCCTCTACACACCATTATCGGGTTATGGTGGACCTATCCAACCAATGCACACCATGAAGAGGACATTTGCCTCGTTATTGTTATGCAGTCAAGCTGCTAACAAAATTATAACGCAGTTTAACTACTAAATAAAACTCCCTTCACTTCAAAACCGAATCCCAACCTAGGATACAGACGTGTAAAAAAGTAAACATACGAATATACAGAAATTGAAAAATTCATTTTTGATTTCCTTATTCATTAATCATATTGTCAGCTAGTTCAAATTAGCAGGATCATAGTTAGGCATTTTCATATACAATTACAAAGCAATGGAAGCAACATTGTAGGCAATGTTTCTAAGTACACAACCTTTAAGCACTCATGAAAATATTAAAGTTAAATCATACACATTCGTATACATAAACAAATTCAAGCAGATATACCCCTTACTCAACCTCTCTCGAACAGTAATGGTGACCCAAACACTCCTACAGAGGCTTAAATGAGTAAAGAATTACTCAGGGACTAAAATCAGCCATTTCACAAATAGAAAGTAAAAATAACGCCACACGGCCGTTTGGAAGGGTCTAGACCGTGAGATAGGGTACACAACCGTTTGGTTGAGAGACATGCCCATGTGATTGGGGTACACGACCTTGTGGCTAGACCGTGTAACTTTCTATGCTCGTATGACAAAATTACACATTCTAAGGAGCAAGGAAGACATGGCCATGTGGTTGCATGACATGCCCCTGTGACAGTGATATACAACCGTGTGATTGAGTCACATGCTCGTATGCGAACGAGTAATTTCCCCAACAGAGGTTACATGACCGTGTGGCCAGCCCGTGTGACACATTCTAGGCCATGTGACAAGAAATCAACCTAATTTTCTTCAGCGGCACAAGGTCATATGGACTGCCCGTGTGTGGAACACACCTATGTTGCTCCAAAACCACTCCAAAAATTGCCGCGAATCATAAATATCAGCAAGAAATCATTCCTAATTACATGTATTTAAGAGCACACACTTGAATTACGCTTCCAAACACTACGATCGAAACCATAATTTTACAAAACTCATAAAGATTTCGATCGAAACCATACCTAAAAGAAACAAATAGACTAATGTAAAACTTAACTTAACAACACTTACCTTCACCTAATTCAACACTTGATCGAACGAAGAATGGTAGAACAACCAAAACTGCTAAAAGATAGCAATCGTCAATGACGTAAAAATAAAAAAAAGAATAAAAATTGGAGAACCAAAAAGAGAAAAAAAAAAGAAGAAACAAAGAAAAACAAATGAAAATAAAAGAAAATTGGGAGAAGAGAGACTGACGAGAAAGATGGGGAATGTGAAAGACTTTTGCGGTTTAAAAAAAATTTTAATATTAATAAAATTAAAACAAATTAAAACATAACTAGATAAATTAAAATAATTTAATTAATCCTTAACAAACCAATCAAATTTATTTCTTTAAAGAAATTGAGACCAAAAACAAGAATTAAACCATTCCCACTTAGCGTGCACAAGGACTTGAACCCGAGACCAAAGGAAAACTGACACTTAACCACTGAAACACTAAGCTCATTCTTTCTTTAAAATGTAGAAACTCACTTAAAGATCCATTTGATCCACTGAACCTAACCAAAAGACCTTAATTCTTCTAACCCCAGTTTTGGGGTGTTAAATACATAGAAAACAATTATATGTTTACTACAATATGAGCACATTTTCCATCAGTTTCGATAATGACTATAACATCATGCAGCTCAGACCCGACAATTGAGTCGAGTGAGGGGTGTTACAATTCAAATAAGACATGGTACGACTGTGAATATGGTGATCTCAAAACCCAAAGTACACTACTATTTTTAAAAGAGAGGTTAAGAAAACTTATAAGGAAACTTTAATATAATCTAATATGTTGGAAACATATAGAGGAAGATGGTAAAGAGGACATGATTGGTAAATCTACACTCATAGAACATGATAGGTGTATAAAAGATAATCCATTATTAGAATCTAAGAAAGTGGTTGCTAATTTTGTTGATTATGAAGCGATAAATGCATTAAAGAAACGTTTGATTGCCGTTATAAGAAATTTTCTAAAGTTAGTAGCATGAGATAAATTTAAAGATGATAAATTAGAAGGCATTATTATGAGGGAAATCCCATGCAAGTAATGTCTTGAATTTAAAACAAATGAGTAGGTACCTACAACACCCTTCACCCGTTTCAATAACCGGTATGGATGGGAGATACTACTAGAGTATGAAAAAAATAAAACTCTTGAAATAATTTAACAATTCAACATCTAAAATATTTTTTAATAAAATCACCTAACCAAGTTTTAAAGCATTCTAAATACTTAAGACACAATTTAAAATCATTTTTAAAATCAGTTTTGAAGTGGTTTGGAGATGACCGGAAGTGTTTGTGACCTAAAACGGACCTTAAAAACTCAAAACAGTTGCTAGACTAGGCATTGGGGTTGCGACACAAGTAGGGGAATGTAGTGATACATCTCCCTATTATTGTAGCAATTTGCTTTTTGTTTGACTTGTTGTGATACCCCATATAACTGAAAATTAACCCTAAAACACTCTAAAACATTCCAAAATACTACCATATCATAACATTGAGTTTCAAATCATTTTAACCCAATTTTGATAAAATCATTTAAATTCAAATATAAGTCATAAAAAAATTCAAACAAGTTTCTTCCATTATCCTAACATTGCTAATATAAAAGGAGAGTTATGTGTGCATACTTTGCAAATTATTATAAGATAGTCAAGTTAAACACTATTCAAATAGGTCTCCAAACTCAATGTATCATGGGAAATCTTCAAGTACAAGATGGCATAGGGAACTAATACATTCACAAATACTTGACACACTAAGTACATGACAAACTATAAGAGACAAATCTAAAAACATTGATACATACTCTTCAACTTCGCTAAGGTGATGGAATATTTTGAAACATACTCTTCAACTTCACAATCCACAACCCACCTATGTGCAATGAGCAATGAGGCATTAAGCATAAATGCTTAGTAAGTAAACAAGGTAAATACTCAACTTATTGTGGCTCTCACAAGGGTTAATGCACATTGAAGCTTTACTTACTCGATTACAAATTTCCAATGTGATTACAATTATGGTGAACATAGTTCAATTTCTCGTTATAAGTATTTCATGAATCCAATTCTCCTTAACTAGATTAATATACATAAGATTCATTCTTGTTTTTCCTCAACTATGCATAGTCCTATGATTCAATATTAACTTATAATTAAAAGAACATACCATCAAGTCATATTAACCCTTAGCATTCATTCCATGATTCTCATTCTCTTCATTATTCTCACATTTTATATTTTTATTCTTTTTATAGCATTTAACCCCTAGTAAATACTAGTAGAACAAACAAAGATACACATGATTCATCTAAACACCAAAGAACACCAAATGCTAATCTCTACAACATCGAGGGCATCGAAGTTCTAGGCCTGAAGGCTTTAGAAAATGCACGTGAATGGAAGGACCGAAGGCTAACAAAAAGTGTATGTAGTATGTGCAAATCCTGAAGGTAACAGGACTCTAGATAACATGAGGGCCTCCAAAAAGGTAGTGTATACCTAGTGGTCCACATAACATGCCCGACCAAAGAGTATGTGACACCTTATACCCAACCCAGTTAATGGATCCAAATATAAAATGTTGCATTTTGTTGCCGAAGCAACTTATTTTTCCATTTTTTTTTGAAAAGGAAATGTAGTGGTAAATTTATTTTATAAAAATTTAGACAGCGTTCTTACTTATTTTACGTAAAAATCCTTGCAAAAATTTAGATTTTAGAATATATTCACATTCAAATCATCTCCCAAATCAATTCTCAGCACTTCAATTTCTCAAAACATACCAATAAACTAGATTTATACGCTTTACTATTTCATCAAAATATTAGTTTTAAAGTACTAGCAAAGAAAGGGTAACGAAAATATTTAAATTCAGTTTACGACATAATACTATATATATAAAAGTCTAGGTTTATTCCTTTTACATCAACTATAAAGTAAACTTTTCACCAACATTGATTGATTTTATCTTCGGATGTTGCTGGAATAACCTATTGAATCTAACTACCTACGCATGGAAAAATAGACAAATCGTATGCTGAGCAATTTTTATGCTCAGTGGTGCTAATATCATAAAAATCATTACATAAGTATTGAACATAAATTAATTGATAGAAATAAATTAAAACATGATTATAAATATCATTAATAACATCACAATAAAAGAAAATTCTAATACTAATAAAATTTAATATTTTGATATTGACAAATTGAATAAAGAAAATAAGCTTTTTAATCAAATTCAAAATCACGTAATTAATTTAATTTGGACAATATGGAAATTCAAATAAATCAAAATTTTATTTTTCTTTTCTTTCAATTTAGACCCCATACTAAAGTTTAGACTCATAACCAGATACACGAATCTGCCACCCCAAATTGTTCGACAACGATGGCTATCAAAGTAGTCCACGACCCTCTAGGAATTGGGACTAGTAATAATAACAACTGACCAATTTGGCCTTTCCTCCCTCAACCCTCTGGGAATTGGGGAGTTCTAAATCCTTTAATATAAAGGCTATATGGCATGCCAACTATATCTGATTTAATCTAATATAGTGTAACGAGATAAAAACCAAATTTCATAATCCTTTTCAATTCCATTTTCATATAATTCTCATTTGAATTTCATTTCATGTTCAAATTACATATCGCTTAATGTAAAATTAGGCTTCCAATTCAAAACATATTAAACAATTTCTTGCTCAGTCATCTAAAATCATAATACTCAAATTCAAATCATAACCATGAATTTGCTAATTTAATCATATGAAAAACATAGTCTTCATCTCGTAACATAATTTTATAATTATTAACTAAATCATTTAAACTCATCCAAAACTAATAAAAATAAAATAAAATAAAATAAATATAACTAGCCATAGTAAGCTAAATATTCTAAAGCTTTATGTACTAAAAATAAGATATTAGCACAAACCAAAGTTTCAATCTCTTTACTCATTCTCTTTACCTTTCTCCTTCAAGATGCTCGCTTCGCTTTTAGCTGCAATAGGAGAAATTCAATACGAAACAATGTTATTAATCCATTATAATACTAAAACTAATAAAAAAAACTTAAATATGCATGGTTAATCAAGTTGGCAACTTAAGTTTCCTAGTCCGAAATTTGCATATCTTTCGACTCGATTATCCGTTTTCAATTCTGTCTTTACCAGAATACTCACTGCTTCACAAGCTATCATTTAGCATCAATATTACACAAAGTGACCAATTTTCTCTACTCCCCCTACACCATGGTCAAATGTACCAAGTAAACTTTCTATCCATTTTTATTTCTTTTTCGCACTTTTAACAAGCTAGAACTCATCTTCTAATAATTTCTTATCCAAAAATATATCTGCTTCATTTGAGTTTTCTAAGCTTCATCAATATCCTTTAATGGCAAATTTCTAAGTACTTGATAAAATAAAAAAACTATTGGTACATATATGTAAAACAAGCTTCAAAGATTCAAAATCTATGAAAATTTTGAAGAAAAATCATACCTTAAGCTTGAATTTGAAGAAAAATAATGAAAGAATTTTTTTTCTTTCCCCTTTCGCTTTCGTGAAAAGAATGAAAGATGAGAAAGATTTCATCTTTCCTCTCTTTTTCTCTTTTTTATATATTATAATATTAATTAATAAAATATTATTACTTATTAAAATATTATTAATTAAAATATCATTTAAAAACCATCATGAAACCATTGGTTTTTTTAAGTAATGATAAAATTGTCATTAAGTCCTTTCCATCAAAATAAAAATGGAATACTTGCACTTTAGTTCTTATACTTTCCCAAGTTATTCAATTTAGTCCCTAAATTTAATAACAAAATTTTAACTTAACCACATGCTCCTACTAATAATTCTCTATGTTTTCATGTCTGACAGTTTCCTATAAAAACGATCATAATTTCTTATACTACTATTTATTTATAGATCACTTATTCAAAGACTTCTACTATAAATATTCTTCTTCTCTTTTCTTTTCTTTTTTTAAAGTGGGGATGTTACAGTGTAACACATCAAAACTCCAAGTATCATCACATAACTCCAAAACTCCATATAACACCAATAAGTACAAACCTCCAGGTTGAAATAGAGTTCCAGGCTAAGCCAAAACTCTTGGCGCTCAAACAAAACTCTGTATCTAATCCCTATTGGTATGTCAATCATGTCCAAACTACTTCTCTAAGTTTATAAGGGAAAAGTTTAGTTAGCAATTTCAATTTCATTTATAACACATTCATAATCACATTTATGCAATTTCATATATATTCACACATTCATTCATACACATATGAACACATGTTGCCACTTGATACATTTCAAATTAATGCCCACATATTATGGTCACAGATAAATATCCATTGGGCAACTATACATTTTTTTCTAATATAAGAGTTTGCACTCTTTTACTCTTATGCCCATTATTTGATTCTCAATTACTCTTACTCATAATTTTTCATATGTTCAACCTATTATAATACACATTTATAAAAGCTCAAAGAGTTGTTGGTCATTTCCTTATTATAATTTTCCATTATACTTTATATTTCATAAAATTTCAAATTTCCAAATTCTTATTATACTAGTCAATGTATGATGAGTCATCATCATATGATTATTTGGGTTATATCATACTTACATTTGCTTAGCTTCTTGACTTTATTTTTTACATACATATTCTAGATTCATTTTAGTTTATTTGACTATGTTTGCATTGTAACTATCAGGTGTTTTTAGTGTTTTCACACATTTAATTTTATAAAATATTCTATGTGGCATTCGTAGGTAAAACGAGTTTAGGAAGAAGATGTCAATACATGGAACTAGACCTGTTCATGGGTGGGGCTACTCGCCTAGGCCTGAAGGTAGGGTTTGGGCAAAAATATTATGCCCGAAAAATGGGCTTGAGCAAAAAAATTCGGTCCATTTAAAATATGGGCTGGGCTCTGACTTGAACGTTTAAGGCTCGAGCCAAGCCCAGCCCGACCCAACTTGTTTTAAGCTTATAATACTTTATATTATGTTGCTTTTATATATTATGTAATTTAGAACACACTAAAAAAATAAACCTATACTAAATATATAATACTACTCTAATGTAAACATTAAAATAATGTTAAGATAACTATTTAAAAATTTTTAATAAATAAAAAATATACAAAATTATAAAATAATATAATATAATATGGGCAGGCCTAAAACGGGCATGGGTTAGTCATTTGTAAATATAGATAGGTTTGGGCAAAATTTTAGGCCCATATTTTGGGTCGGGCTGAGCTTGGGCAAGCATAAATATGTTAATATCATACTTAGACCCAACCCGACCTGAACCCAGCCTAACCCTGGCCAACCCATGAGCACCTTTACATGGAACATGAGATTAAAAGCACTAAGGCTAAAGCTGATCCAAGATGATGTGTGACAGTCAAATTCTGAAAGATTTAAAATTTTTAATTTGGACACATTGAGAACTTCCAGCCAAAACACTTCTTAGTGTTTCAATCAATTTTTGAGCTCCAGGACTTCATTATGAGTGTATTTTATATTTTCAGAAAGGGAATTTGAAAATATATTCAAATCTTAGAACATCAATACCAAAATTCATTAGGAAGAAATTCAAAAGTAAATAGAAAGTTACAAGTTTCACATTGATGGATAGTTTTGACGCATTTTCATGTTTGGATCATATCTCTTAATATACCTGAAGTTTGAAGTTGAAATTTATACAGTGAATGTACAAGATGCAGATATTTTATCAACTTTTTTTTTTTAATTTTCCCATTTGGAGTAGTTAACTTGGATAAAATAAGTTATCAAATAACATGTGAAAAATGATTCCAAAAGATGAAAAAGAAATGGGCCTAGCAATTTATTATTAGCAAGAACTTTGCATTGTCATTTTCCTCTTCCCATACCTCTATAAATAACCTTTAGTTTCAGAATAGGAGGCATCTTAGATTTGAGATCAAGATCATTTTCTTGTTGGTGTTTATTTGTTTCTTTATCCTTTTAAAATCTCAGGTTTCCTATATATAATATGTCTTTGTCATCTAAGTTTGAGTTGTTTAATTTTGTTATGTTATTGTAAGTTTTCAATGTTGAGGTGAAATGGTGAAATTCTTGGCATATATTAAGGTAAATTCTAAACTCATAATTTGAGCTAAATTATCATGCTTGTAAAGTAAGAGTTTTGATTTGCCATAGACAATAGATGGCACAATGAATGCTTAAATAAATTAACATCGGTTTGTTGTAGACATATAAAAACTGTCATAATAAATATTTGAATCTTTTTTATAAGTTTTGAAGTTATCAAGAGATTATAATACCATATATTGTATTTTTGGACTAAACTTAAACAGTTGAACTTTTATATTGCATCATCTTTTGCTTATCGGATTTATTGGACAATCATATTGGACACTCCTTTGATGGACATACATTTACTCATGGATTCATATGTTTAATTATTGGAAATAAATTATTAGATTATATGATTGGAGCCCCCATTTTGTGTAGATTCTAATTGAGTAATAGCGTTGAGTACTAAAATTTAACCTTAGTATAACATCAAGAGCGAATCCTCTAACCTTAGCATATTTTATTCCATGTATCATTTTAGTTTATTTCTTGCATTGATTTTTATTTTTATTTCTAGTGTTTTTTCCCCACCTTTATTTCTGATACTTGTTCCAAAATAAGTGTTAAATATTTGTTTTAGCATAATACTTGTAATCAAGTTCTAATCAACTTCCCTGTGGACCGAATCTTGGACTCTCGAGATTTTATTACTTGAATATAACTTCCATTTGGGTTATTGTAACCCAAAAAGTGTCTAACAATGTACTTATACCCCATTTCCATATTTCCACACGTTATCACTTATTAGCTCATTTTAGTTCAAGTCTACAACATATACATAAGTCTCTATTTTTATTTCATTAAACTATTTCCTTTACTTATGAATATTAATATTTAATCACATTTTTAACATCTAGCCATTTATAATAAGGAATATAAATTTTAATCCATACAAGGTAAAGATGGTTTCTTGAGAACTTACCTTCCTTTTGAAAGAGCAAATCACAAATTTCTCTATTTTACTAGCCTAAGATTCCCACTTGTCAATTGTTCTTCTCCAACAACACGTGACACAAATAATGCCCAAAATCATGTTCATGAAAAACTCATATAAAATAAGCTTGGATAATCATACCGACGATAAAAAAAATACACTTTCATACCTTGTTCTTCACTTTCTCACACGAACTCAAACTTTCTCTCTCTAGCTCAAGAAAACCTTGCTTTTTCGTGAAGAATATGACAGTGGAACTAAGCCTAGAAGTGGATTTTCTATAAGATTTTAACAAATGAATCACTTGGGTAGTGGAGATTTTAATGTTGGATTTGAAAGAGAGAGGATGAAGAAATGAGAAGAGAACTCTCTCGTCTTCAATGGAGGGGTGGAACAAGGAAAGATGAACACTCTTCACCTTTTCTTCATTTTAGAAAAATCTAGTCAATGTCAACCCAATTTAAATGAGTATCCTGCATTTTTTTTCCTTACTTTAAAATTTACAAATCTATGGCTACCAATTTTCTCATCTCTGCACATAAAAAAATTCATAAATTCTCAATATAATACTCTTGAAAAGTATAAAATATATTTTAATGGAGAATTTGCATTTTTAGCTTTTTTCTTTTATCACTTCACTTATTAATACCAAATATAAAACTTCACACATTAAATCCTTACATAACATCACAAAAGTCCATAAAACTATCCAACCATGCAAATTGCATGTTTAATCCTTTTTAGGCCAAATATGAAAATGTTACAATTTGGTCCCTATAATTTTAATTTTATTCAATTTAGACCAAACTTGCTTTTCTTTATAATGATATATATATCCCATGTCATCTTAATATTAAAAAAATCATTATCAATCTATAATATTTCTAATTGGTCATTTTACACTTTAATCTTCATACTTTTTCAACTTTTAATTTGTCCTTTTTCTACATTTTCACATCTATAATTTTCTTCATTGATTTCCAATTGTAAAAATAGAATGTCGGTAATGACAATATATCACAAAGAAAAGAGAAAGAAAAATAAAGAACACACAGATTTTTACGTGGAAACCCTTTCGGGAAAAAACCACGAGCAGAGGAGAAGAAAATTTAATATGTCAAATTCGAATGATTAAAAGAGGAGTAGAATATGTCTATTTATAGGATTGTAAAACCATATTCTAATAGGAGTGTAGTAAGATTGAAACACCTTATTCTAATCAATATCAAGTAGATGGAGTTTAATAAGGTTTAAAAAAAACCTTATTCTAAAATAAAATAAGTGTAGTTCTATACGGATTTTACTTTTATTTTATTTTACCACTGTATTATATTTAAATAAAGATTTGATTCATTCAATTCTAACAATTTCCACCTTGACACGAATTCTCAATGAACAAGTTCTTCATCGCGAACTCTCAATGAACAAGTTCTCCACCTCTTCCATAAAACCCCTTAAAGGTTTTAACTTCAAAAATGAACACCAACCAAGTCTAAGTAATGCTCAAACATGGTACTAATTTTCATGAGTACTAATTTTGCTTACAACAATATCACCACGAGCAATAGTATCACGAACAAAATAATACCGAACATCAATGTGTTTTGTTCTCTCATGAAACATTTGATCTTTTGTAAGGAAGATGACACTCTGGTTGTCACAAAATATTGTACTAATTTGAAGGTCTTTATTGAGTTCACTAAAAAGTCCCTTCAACCAAATGGCTTCTTTACAAGCCTCAGTAATCGCTATGTACTCAGCTTCAGTGGAAGAAAAAGTAACTGTAGTTTGCAAAATGGCTTTCCAACTGATTGCACAACCTCCGATTGTAAAGACATAACCTGTGAGAGATCTTCTTCTATCAAGGTCTTTAGCAAAATCAGCATCAACATACCCAATGACTACATCTCTAATTCTCCTAACCTGTAAGCAAACATCAGTAGTACCTTGTAAGTATCTTAAAATTCATTGAATTGCTTTCTAATTTTTTTTACCGGGATTCACCATGTATTTTCTAACTACACTGACTGCATCCGATAAATCTGGACGTAAATAAACCATAGCATACATGAGAGATCCTACTGCACTAGAGTATGGAACATGTGACATGTACTCAATCTCATAATCTAATTGTGGAGACAAAGCCGATGAAAGTCTGAAATGGGCCGCTAAAGCAGTACTAACAGGCTTAACACTCTGCATATTGAACCTGCAAAGAACTTTCTCAATGTACCCCTTCTGACTTAGGTACAATTTACTTGCTTCTCTATCTCTGAGAATCTCCATACCAAGTATCTTCTTTGCTGGTCCCAAATCTTTCATCACAAATTCTTCACTTAGTTGGGCTTTGACCTTTCTTATCTCTCCTTTCTATTTTTCTTAAAGAACCATCACTATTTTTCTTAAAGTAAAAACAACTGTCAAAGGTACTTCTTTTAAAATCATGAGAAGTCATAAAGGAATCAAACCTCTTGTACCACTGTCTTGGTGACTTTCAAACCGTAAAGGGAATTTTTCAACAAGCAATCATAGTCATCTTTTTCTAAGACTGTAAAACCCTCTGGTTGTTGCATGTAAATATCCTCCTCAAGTTCTTCATGAAAAAAATGCAGTTTTTACATCTAACCTATAACACCTATTACCCGTATTCATTTTTACAATCATCATTCAATCTCAACAATTTGTCCCTAATACGAGCCTATGAGGCCCTAAACATACATTGGGACTGGTTCGGGGCTAAACCAAAAACTTAAGAAACTTTCACGAACTTTGAAAGCTTTTCTCAAAATAGCTAACACACGCCCGTGTGACTAGGCCGTGTGCGTCACATGGCCACCAGACACGCCCATGTCATAGGCCGTGTGGACATTCGAAATGGGAGCACATGACCATCTCCTAACCCGTGTCTGACCCCGTGTAACTCTCTAATTGGGTTACATTGTAACAGCCTATATTTCAGTAGTGTCGGAAATAGTGATTCGAGATCACTAAATCCGATGAGTAAGTTTAAAAATTTAGTAAATTGATATTAATGAGTCAAGAGTGAATTTAGAAATATTTTTGAATTAGAGAATTATGTGAATTTAAAAAAAATTATTATGTAAACTAGGTTAAAAAGAGGTATCGAGACCTCAAATTCATAAACCGACCCATAAATATTTTTAGAAATATTTATGGAGTTTTATTGAGTTAGTATTAAAGTTTCGTCAGAAAATTTTAACGTTTTGATAGTTAATTAATTAAAAAGGACTAACTTGTAAAATATGTAAAATTTATTAAATAGTGATTAAATAGCTTAAGCGCCTAATAAGGAGGGATTTAAAAGGCAATTAGACCCAAATTATATGGGCTGGACGGTTTGGGCAAGAAAATTAGCAAGAAAGTAAGGTGAAATAAGGGTAAAATTGGAAATTTTGCAAATGAAACATATAAAACAAAGATAAATTTGAAAAATCTAGAGATTTTATTATTTTTCTTCAGCCAAAATGCCATAGGAGGTCTGGAATAAGCTTGTTTTCATATTTTTGCACCATGTGAGTAAATTCTTACTTTTTCTTTGTAATTTTTATGTTTTTGTGACTTTTACAACTAGGTCCAACTATTGAATTCATTAGTTTTTTATTCTATAAGTAAAATTGAAAGTTTCCATGGATAAGTGTTGTATTTTTATGATGAATTATCATGGATTTGAAGCTTTAATTTCATTATATGATGATTTTATTAAATGATTTTAATAAAAAATGTTTTTTAGGACCTAATTGTGAAAAAGTTGTGAATTAGGGTTTTGTGTTGATATTTTATGTATCAAAGGCTGCATAGCAGCCTAAAATTATTAGGTAAAGTGTTAATTGAGAAAAATTAGCTCAATTGATGGGTAAACTAAGTAGGGACTAAATTGTAAAAATTATAAAATTTGGGGTAAAAATGTAATTTAAAAAATTGAAGGGCATAAATTGTGAATTGAATTAGATACTAATGAATAGAAAATTTTACATTATAATTTGAGAATCTAAAGATAAATGTGGAAATGAGAAAATTACCAATTAGTCTCTGAATTCTTACAACTTCTACAAATTGGCCCAGGTAAGTTCATATGGCTAAATTTATCTGTTCATTTGTTAATTTTGTGAATGATACAATATTTATAATTTATATTTTTGTTATTGAATTATAATAATTGCAATAATGTGAAAATCGAATTGGAAGCTCAAATTAAGGGAGACACAGGATTGAGTATGTTCAATCAGTAATCAGTGATGAATTGACAGATAAGACCATGGTTAAACCATGGCAATGTGTGAAATGTAAGACCATAGTGGAGCTATGGCATTATAGTGCAAGACCACTGTAAAAGTGAACGTAAGACCATGATTGAATCATGGCAGTTATTTGTGTGCGCAAGTGTGGAATCATAGCTAAGCTTTGGCAATGTGATAAAGTGTGCAATCATGGAAAGGCCATGATAGAAACTGTACAAAATCAAAGTGGAATGTGGCATCAAGTGAACAACGTACTCAATTCCGTAAAACGTTCCCTAATTTGACAAGTATTGGTAAGTGATATTTGAATTCAAGTGTTGAGATTTAATTAGATATTGATATTGAACTCAATCAAGTGAATTCATCATTTGAAATGTGTATGACAGGAACATTAATGAAAAACTTGTTATTTGAATTGTTATTGTAATTCGGTAAGATTTATGTTTTGAGCCTATGAGCTTACTATGCTTTCATAATCTTACTTTTGTGTGTTAAATGTTCTTGTAGATTAACAAGAGTTCCGAGGATTGGATCAATACTTCGGAGCACACTATCTAGATTTTTAGCGGTGGATTTTATAATAAAATTTCTAGTTTATATGGCATGTATAGCATTGACTGAAAAGAAAGTGAATTTTTAATATGGTTTCGGAATGGCTCATACATTTTTAATGTGGTTTTGGAATGGCTCATACACATATAAGTTAGTATATATGTATATGATAAATGGAATCTAAGTAGTCAATGAAGGAGATTGTATGGTAGTTTATGCAAATGAGTTGTGTGTTAACACAAAGGTCTAGAGCTTGTATTAAAATTTGTATTGGCTGCTTGATTTGTGTATTTTGGCATGTGAAAGTATCATATGCAGGTTGATAGTGTAAAGGGTGAGAAAAGTGGCCTATTTTCGTCCACACGGGCATGTGTGACCACACGACTTGATTACACGGGTGTGCCCCTAATCCACACAGACGTGTGCGTACTGTACATAGGAAGAAAATTTAGAATTTCACGAAAAATTTTCAGAGTTTTTGAAATAGTCCCAACTTAATACTACTGTTCATATTGGGCCTCGATGGTCCATTTAAGGGATTATATGACTGTTGTTGAATATGAATAGTATTTTTGACTTGATTTACATGTAAACTTCGGTAATACCCCATAACATTGTTCAGTGATGGATATGGGTTAGGGGTGTTACAAACATAACCAACACACACACCTGTGTGGCTAGCCCGTGTGCCCTAAAAATGGCCATACACGATCGTGTGCCAGGCCGTGTGCTAGGTCGTGCCAAACCTGTAGGGTATACTGACTTATGCCACACGGCCAAGTCACACGCCCGTGTGTGAGGCTATGTGAAGCATACTGACTTAATTTCAAAATCAACACCAGGGGACACACCGGTGTGTACTTGACCGTGTGTCACACACGGCTGAGACACACACCCGTGTCTCTGCCCGTGTGGACAAAAATAGGCTATTTACCAAGCCAATTTGCCACCCAAATTTATGCTCACCTACATCAATTCAATTACACCAATATATAGCATCAATAGGCATTTAAAAACTTCAATTCAAGCCTAATTCATGCCTGATCTAAACCACTTATCTCAATACACGAATTCTCCAAATACACCATACCATTTGTACTAAAATTACATATACAATTCAACTAGCTAAACCTTTCTAAAACATATATCATTTTGCACAATTCACAAACACAATTCATATCTAATATTATCCATTTAACATTTACCATATCAATATCCACAAAGCTCATAATATAATCTATTCACCTATCCATTCATGAGCTCACCATAACAACCATATATACATATATATGCACATAACCAAAATCCACCAAATTAAGCCAAATCTCATGGCTATATTTACAAACCAAACATAAACATTTACAATTCCAATTCATATGGCCAAATTCATTAACAAGTTATAACCAAAATCATTATTAATCCATATTCAAAATGACTCAAAATACCTATACATGCCATATACTTAAATACCAAAGTTCATAGGTACCAAAATGATAGGTGGATAGTGTGAAGCGATCTCCGACGATTCCCGAATCTGAGCTAGCTTTGAAAACTATAAAACACAGAGAAATACATAAAGTAAGCTTTATAGCTTAGTAAGCTCATATGAAATAAACTTAATGAAATCTCAAGATTATAATTCAACAATTTGAATATAACAACAATTAGCATATATATTGGCTAACAAACCTTTCACATTCACAATTATAATATTAATTACATTCTCCACAAGTTTCTTCGAACTAGAAGTTATACAAATCACGTACATACCTGTACCATATCATACCATTCTAATACTCAATCATCTCTTTCATTTACCCGTTGAACCATTTGGAATAGAAGTCGGATACTCAAGGTTTTCACACGATAAGTACCTATACCATGTCCCGAAGCCAAATCAAGGTAACTTATCTCTGAAGTACTGATATCATGGCCCGAAGCCAAATCAGCCGATATACATGGCCCAAAGCCAAATCGGTATAACTCATACACGAAGTGCTATATCATGGCCCAAAGACAACTCAACGTATCCCCTAATGACATGTCACTATCATCCTAAACTATTCCTAAGATTCAACCGAGATTTTGAATGTCGAATCATCATCGAAACACTATCATTCATACCCATAGTTTCGTATTCACAATTTATGCATTATCAAAGCATATAAAATACATTTGTATTGAAATTTATCACATACGAACTTACCTCGAATGTGGAAACGACGAAATAAGTCGTTTAGTCAATAACTTTCGTTTTCCCCCGAACCAAATCTGAAGTCCACTTTTCTTGATCTAAATATATTCAAAATTAACTTATTTAATCGTCTCTATTCAATTTAATCCAAAACACACATTAGGGTTATTTTACAGATTTGCCCCTAGACTTTCACATTTTTACAATTTAGTCCTTATTACACAAAAATCACAAATTCATGAAATTTCTTTAATACCCATGCTATATTATGCCCCTAGAAACCCATATTTTTCATTTATTTCACATTTCAACCACAAAGTTTCAACATTTCTCAATTTAATCTCTATTTTGCATTTTCACTAAAAATCACTTAACAAAACTTGTATATCTATCAACAAGCATTCAAAATCTATCATCAAACATCAAAATACATGCTTATTCATCAATGGAAAATTTCTAAATCTTTAATAGTTTTGCAAAATAGTCCTTGGGCTAGCTAGTACTAGCCGTAACAATCTCAAACACATAGAAATCATTAAAAACGGGACGAAAACGGACTTACAATTAAGCTAGAGAGCTTGGCCTAATATTTGAAGCTTTGTTAATGGCTTCTTGGGTTAATTCCAGTTAGAAGATGGAGAATAAAGATGATAATTAACTTTGTTTTATCTTATTAACCTTGATTTAAAACATTAAAATTCACTTGTTTTATGTCCATAAATGTCCATTACCTATAATAATGGTATAATTACAACATAAGGACCTTAACTTTAAGGTTCTATATCTATTAGATACCTTTAGCTAATAGAAATCCACATTTACTCTTTACGCGATTTAGTCCTTTTTATCAAATTGACCAACCAAACAATAAAATTTCTTAATGAAATTTTCACACCAACATAATATCATACTGTGGACATTAAAATAATATTTCAGATTTGTGGTCCCGAAACCACTGTTCTGATTTGACTAAAAACGGGTTGTTACATACACGCCCGTGTCTCTGCTTGTGTGCTCAATTCTGAGCATTTTGTTTCTCAAAATTAAGGTGCAGGGGACAAACATCCAAAACACATGCCCATGGGACAGGCCGTGTGTCACACACGGTCTAGATACACGCCCATGTGTCTACCCATGTGGACAAAATAAAGGCTATTTACCAAGCCATTTGTCACCCTCATTTACACTTATTCACACACAAGTTCAATGGCGTACATCATGGTATACTTAGGCAACCAAAACATCCATAATCAAGGTTAGACCATATCATTTCATTATCACATATAACATACTTACAACATCTTTTTCTGCTAACCCAAATCATACCAAACTCACATCCACAAGTACCAACACAAATACTTTTATCATGCATAATTCTTCTTAGATTTCCTAGCATACCAATGAGCCAATCTCAACAAAACCATTAAGTCACATTCAACCATTCACCAATCATATATAGACCACATCATAAAGGAGATATTTTCACATGTATGAATATACTTAAGCTTACAACCAATATAACCAAAATAAGCCAATTTATATGGCCAAGTACCAAATCAAGCCTTTGACTATTACAAGCCAATACATTTGGCCAAAATCATGATGACACATATAACAAAATGACCAAGTCCCTATACATGCCATATACTCAAAATATTAATATCATCGATACCCAAAATGGTAGTTTGATAATGTGATACGATCTCTGACGATCTCCAATCTGAGCTAGCTTGGTGACACTATAAAACATGAAAAGTAAAACGGAGTAAGCTATATAGCTTAATAAGCTCGTATGAAAGAAACAAGCAAATCTTACCATACATTTAACATTCAAGTAATATAATATACGACGATGAAATTCACCATAATCACATAACCATAATTCCTTCCATCACAAACTTACCTTAAATTCATCATTTTGTCAATTTAATAATCATAAGTTTTGTGTACATACCTGTACCATCTCGTAATAATTTCATACATATTCTCATCATTGGCATACCCAATGAACCACTTAGAATAATAATGTCAGATACTCAGGAAATCTTACACATAAGGTGTCACATATGTAGCCATTGTTGCCTCTATCTTATAACACATATATGCCCGCTCTCGAGCCATCAACGTGTGTAACACCCCTAACCCGTATCCTTTGAGGCATTATCGAACAAATCACATCAATATTACATACTTTAAACATTCATGGTCATAATTATGAAAACACAATCATATTTTCCCTTACGAGACTCTTCAAGGCCTCAGAACATGCTTAGAAGTGGTTCAGGACCAAATCGATAACATTTTCAAACTTTGTGAAACTTATAAAATTTTCAAACATTCTAGGGTCACACACCCGTGTGCCTCACATGGTCACCAGACAGGCCCGTGTCGCAGACAGTGTGAAAACAGGGCATACATTTTGACTTGCACCACACTACTGAGGACACGCTCGTGTGCCATGGCCGTGGGAAATCTGGAGAGGTTACTGACTTGGGTCACACGGTCAGCCACACGCCCATGTGCCAGCCCGTGTCTCACACACGGCCAATAGACATGCCCGTGTGTCTAGACCGTGTGAAACCTATAGGGTATTTTAACTTAAAATCGAAGGGTACCCAGGGGATGCATGGCCGTGCAGCATGACCACGTGTTGCACACGGCTGAGACGCATGCCCGTGTCTCTTCCCGTGTGGAAAAAAATAGGTTAGTTGCATAACCATTTTGCCACCCTATTTCACAAGCATATACAAGTATAATTTGCATCAATAATTCAACCCAATTGGCAGCCACTTAATAACAATTCATACACATATCATGCCATTTCATCTTCAACCATTTCACTACTCAATTCAATACCATTTGTACATTCAAATACATGCTAACTAGCATGATTCATTCCCCACTACTTACCTATTCAATCATATACCAAAATACATATCATACTCCTTAATACAACTTATTTCAATAAGTGTTTTTACTTCCATCAATCATACACAAAGATTGACTCATAAATCATCTATTAATGATTCATTTATTAAGTCCAAATTCATGCTTTTCATAAGTAAATACTCAACATATACCAAATAGCCAAATGATCATGTTGAACCATCACCAACCATACCAAATTATGCCATTACACAAGATAAATTACACATCAAACATAAGTCATTAATAAGCCATATAAAATGGCCAAATACATCACCAAAACCTTTATAAAAAAGACTCAAGCATATACATGCCATATAACCAAGTCACAAGTGTATAAATACCGAAGTCAAAAATCGGATAGTATGATGCGATCTCCACCGACTTCCAACCCGAGCAAACGTTCGAAACACTATAAAACATAGAAAAATAACACAAATAAGCTATAAAGCTTAGTAAGCTCGTATGGTAATAAACTCATATTATTAAATAACTGTATTTAAAACCATTATTCCAAACAAGATATAATTCATATGATTGCACCATTCTATCTCGAATTCATGCACATAGTTAATCAAGATTTTCATGAGTTTATTCATTCAAAACACATATGGTTTGAACACTTCTTATCAATTCATTCACATCTTCATATGCATAAGCAATTATATATCTAAACTTTATTCAATTCAATTACCATCACCTTTTCTTTAGCCAAGTGAATTATGTGAAATATCATCAAATAATGGTATTTCGCACACTATGTGCCATATGTATATTTACTTAAAACAACTATAACTCATATCTCACATATCATTCAATTCATACCTCATTATAGCCAAATAAACACATTTTTGGAGTGGAATAAGTCTTTCTCATTTCATATACATGATACACTAAAAACTTACCAAATTACTTCATTTGATTCTCATATAAGTTCTGTACGAACCTGTATCACTTAATTCAGTTGTACTTTCCTTCTCGTTTTGACTATGACCGTTGAACCATTCGGAATCATTAAGGATACTCAGAAATCACATAAAGCTCATACAATGCCATATCCCAGATATGGTCTTACATGTTATCACATATCGAAGCCACTGTCCTAGACAGGGTCTTATACGAAATCATATAACGATGCCAATGTCCTAGACATGGTCTTACATGTAATCACATCTTGGTAATCCTAATGCCATGAAATTTGTATCCTATATTATTCCTAAGGTTCGTACGGGACTTTCAGATGTCGTAACTTCGACGATTCTTGCTTGTATTTGCTCGTTCAACATTCGTAACAATTCAATGATAATGAAACATATATAATTCAATTCAATTCAATAATAAATAAGCATTTATAACAGAATTTAAATACGTTTATTAGCATACGAACTTACCTCGTTCGCTGTAACGACGAATTAAATCGACTAATCTGATACTTTGTTTTCCCCCATTCTAGATTCGAATCTCATTTTTATCAATCTATATAATAAAAAAATTTACTTATTTAATCATTAATTCATTCAATTTAACACAATTTACACTTTTTGGCAAAATTACACTTTTACCCCTATTATTCCACATTTTTTCAATTTAGTCCTTATCACATAAAATCACAATTTCATGAAATTAAGCACAAAAACAAGTGCCAAATTTTACCCAATCATATAACAGCTCATATTTTTACTTTATTCATACTTTTAACCACATAATTTCATAATTTCACAAATTAGTACATAATTTGCATTTTTACTCAAAATCACTTTGTAAAATATGTAAAACTATCATCTAACTTCCATATTTCATCATCAATCATCAAAAAGCATGAATAGTCATCAATGGTATCTCACAAAATCTATAACAGTTTCAAAAACGGAGATACGGGCTAACTAGATTAAGCTACAATGAGCTCAAAAACGTAGAAATTATTAAAAACAGGACAAAAATTGTACCTTAATTGACAAAGGAAGCTTGACCAAATGTTTAGCCCTAAAAATGGATGATTTTTCTTTCTCAAATTCGGCTAAGATGATGAATGAATAGGAAAAATGTGTTTGTTTTATTTTAATTATAACATAATAACTAAATTACAAAATTAACCTTAAGAACTTTAATAATTACACCACTTGCCATGCTATCATCCTCCACTATCTCATAAATGGCTATTTGCCACATATGGACTTCTATATTTAAGTTCTATAGCTATTTGACACCTTTAGCTTATAGAATGCAACTTTTACGCTTTACGCGATTTAGTCCTTTTTACCGAATTAAGCTTTTAACGGTAAAATTTCTTTATGAAATTTTCAAAAATAATTCTATCATGCTGTAAGCCATAATAAAATAATAAAATAAATATTTTGACTTTGGATTGTGGTCCCAAAACTACTGTTCTGATTAACCCTAAAAACGGGCTGTTACAACGGGCCTGCTCACACAAGCTGTTAGTCGAGACGTAGCTACACGGTGCTGGTCACACAAGCTGTCAAGTAACGGCAACATATGCCTGTATACTCAGCCACCGGTACGACGTACGGGACTAGCACTCGAATCAATTAACATGAAACCCTAGTGACATGTCACTTGTATCCTAGTCTATTTCTAAGGTTCGATTGGGATTTCTTGCTTGCCAAAACGTCGCCAAATGTGTCTGTAAAGTCGATTACACAATTCATGAATAAATTTAAGCATTTACAATACAATTTTAAGAAAGCTTATTAACATATGAACTTCCTTCGGTTCCAAAAACGACAAAAGGATCTATTCGTCAATTATTTTATTTTTCCCCCGATCTACACTCGAACTTTGTTTTTCTTGATCTATAATACCACATTTAACTTATTTCATCATCATATTATTCAATATAGTCCAAAAAAAATTATGGCAAAATTACATTTTTGCCCCTAACATTTCACCATTTTACAATTTAGTCCCTAGGCTCATAAAAATGATTTTCTTTCAATTTCATCACAACCAAAGCCTAGTTGAATATTACTAGTACTCATATCAACCCACATTTTTCATTTATTCACACTTTTTTACTCATTTTATAACTTTTTACAAATAAATCCCTATTTGACTTTTTACAGAAAATCACTTTACAAATGTTGTTTAACTAACAACAAACATGCATTTTCTACTATCTAACATCAAAATACAAACATATTCAACATGGGAAAAATTTTAGACTTTAACTTTCTTTCAAATTAGCCTTTGGAATAGCTAAATCAAGTTACAACGATCTCAAAAATATAAAAATCATTAAAAACGGGACAAGAACGGACTTACAATTGAGCTTGAAAGCTTGGCCAAAAACCCTAGCTATGGCTTCTTGAGAATTTTGACTACAGGGGACTAAATTGAAGAAGATGGACACTTTTATTTAGTTAATTTGTCTTTATTTACCAATTTACTAAAATACCCTTAATGCATAACTTTAAAATTTTACCTAACCATGTCCATTTTTGTCCATCCTAAAATATAATGGCCTATTACCATTTAAAGACCTCCGATTTAAAATTTCGTAGAAATTAGACACCTTTAACTTATAGAATTCAAGTTTTGCTCCTATTGCACTTTGGTCCTTCTAGTCAAATTGAGCACTCAATCGATAAAATTTCTTAATGAAATTTTCACACAATTATTATATTATGCTGTAGACCTTAAAGAAATAATAAAATAAATATTTCTACTTCGAGTTTTTGGTCCCAAAACCATTGTTCCGATTTGAACCAAAAATAGGCTATTACAACTCTCCCCCATTAGGGATTTTCGTCCTCGAAAATCTTACCAGAAAAGAGGTTAGGGTACTATTTTCTCATAGCTTCCTTAGGTTCCCACGTAGCTTCTTCGACCCTGTGTCGTTGCCATAAAACTTTCACTAGAGCTATGCTTTTATTTCTCAACTGTTTAACCTCTCAAGCTAACACTTTGATTGGTTCTTCACCATATGTCATATCAGGTCGCATCTCAATCTCTAACGGTGAGATGATATATGATGGATCTGATCGATATCGTCACAACATCGACACATGAAATACATTGTGGATCCTTTCTAATTCCGACGGCAAAGCTAGTCGATAAGCCACTGGCCCAATTCTTTCAATAATCTCATACGACCCAATGAAACGCGGACTCAACTTGCCTTTGCGACCAAATCTAAGAATTTTCTTCCACGGTGACACTTTCAGAAACACCTTATCACCAACCTAAAATTTGATATCCTTTCGTTTCAAATTCGCTTATGATTTCGGTCTATCCGAAGCTGCTTTTAAACAATCACGAATTACTTTCACTTTCTCTTTGGTTTCTCTGATCAAATCAACCCCGTGAATTTATTTTTCACTAAGCTCGGTCCAGTACAATAGTGTTTGGCATTTGCGGCCATACAACACTTCGTACAGTGCCATCTTTATACTCGATTGAAAACTATTGTTGTAAGCAAATTCGACTAATGGTAGATATTTCTCACAACTACCTTCGAACATTAGAACATAACAGCGAAGTATATCTTCTAGAATTTGAATCACTCTCTAAGATTGACCGTCAGTTTGTGGATGGAATGTGGTACTAAAATTCAACTTCGTACCCAACGCCTCTTGCAATTTCTTCCCAAATCGTGACGTAAATCTCGGATCTCTATCCGAAATAATAGAAGTAGGCACTCTATGCAGTCTAACAATCTCAGCAATGTACAATTCAGCCAGTTTATCAAGTGAATAATCAATACGTATCGGAGTCAAATGAGCTGATTTCGTCAATCTATCAACAATGACCCAAAATTTTCTTCTTAGGAGTTAGATGTAACCCCGATTCAAAATCCATCGTACCCTATCCCATTTCCACCCGGGTATAGTCACAGGCTGAAGTAAACCTGAACGCACTTGATGTTTGGCTTTCACTTGTTGACAAATCAAACATCTCGTTACAAACTCTGAAATATCTCATTTCATGCCTAACCACCAATACAATTCCTTCAAATCATTATACATCTTTGTACTTCCAGGATGAACCGATAGACTTCTATTATGTGTCTCATGCAGAATTTTCTGAATCAGTTCAGTATTTCCCGGTACACAAATCCTACCTCGGAACCTCAAACGATCATCCGATCCAATCTGATATTCTGAATCACTATTCGATTTGAATTGAACTTTTTTAGCTTGCAACTCATTATCACCTTTTTGAGCTTGGCAAACTTGCTGAAGAAATATAGGTCTATCTTTCAACTCGGCCAAACTTGACCCATCATTGGATAAGGTTAACCGTGTATTATCGCTCTCAAAGCAAATAAAGACTTTCTACTTAAAGCATCTGCGACTACGTTCACTTTCCCTAGGTGATAGTCGATCACTAACTCATAATCTTTCAACAACTCGAGCCATCTTCGTTATCGCAAATTCAAATCTTTCTGGGTCATTAAATACTTTAAACTCTTGTGAGCAGTAAAGATGTGACACTTCTCACCGAATAAACGGTGTCTCTAAATTTTTAAAGCGAACACAATAGCAGTTAATTCCAAGTTGTAAGTCGGATAATTATTTTCGTGTGGTTTCAACTGTCTCGAGGCATAAGCTATCACTTTACCCTTTTGCATCAACACACAACCTAAACTGTTCAATGACACGTCACTGAAAATCACAAACTCTTTCCCCGACTCAAATTGCACTAACACCGGTGCCTCAGTCAATAACGCTTTCAGCTGCTCAAAACTCTATTGAAATTTCTCAGGCCACTCGAATTTCACATCTTTTTGTAACAATCTGGTCAAGGGTGTAGCAATCATCGAGAATCCTTTAACAAAACGCCGATAGTAACCAGCCAAACCTAAAAAGCTTATAACTTCGAATACATTTCTCGGTGGTTTCCAATCACTAATTGCTGAAATCTTACTCAAATCAACCCCTATACCTTCCGCTGAAACAATGTGTCCCAAAAATCTGACTTTTCGGAGCCAAAACTCACTTTTGCAAAATTTGGGAAACAATTTCTTATCTCTCAAAGTCTGTAACACAACATGCTCAGTCTCATCTTGGGAATATATCAGTATATCATCAAGTCCATAAAAACTGCAGGAGCATTCGTTAATCCAAACGACATCACAAAGAAACTCAGCTTTTCTCTTTTCTTTGCTCAATTCTTCGGCTTTGCAAGTTCGATCGACCAGCACGACAAATTCTTTCATTTCTAAAATCCCATCTAGCAGTTTGATATCTTCATTCAACCTATCTTCAAATCTCTTGCACATGATGGCCTCGGTGGAAACACATTCCTGAGTATACTTACTGAGCCTAACAAACTCTCACTCATATTTAGTCACAGACATACGACCATGTTTTAGCTCTAAAAACTCTTTGCGTTTCTGATCAATGAGCCGTTGACTGATATATTTCTTTCTGAACTCGTCTTGAAAGAATTCTCAACCTTTTCTCTCGGTACCACAGATACAAGAGTATTCCACCACTGATATGCCGAGTCCCTCAGAAGTGATATAGCACATTTCAAACACTCATCTGGTGTGCAAGAAAGCTCATCAAATACCCTGATAGAGTTCTCAAGCCAAAACTCTACTCTCTTGGGATCATCGTCAACATTGGCTCTAAATTCATCAACTCCTTGCTTTCGAATCTTATCAATTGAAGGCTTGATTAGTCTTAACAATTCCACACCTTGAGGACCTACAGGAATCAGTTGGGGGTTAGGTAGGGGTGGAGGATGTTGGGCAGCCAGATTTGTTCGAACAAACTTGGCAAACTACTCATTCATCCTTTGGAAGAAGGCTTCCTTAGCCTCTCCTCTCTGACTAATCGTTACTAGTCTACTTCCAGATGGTGTTGTCCCTTGGGCGGGAGCCGGCACATTACTTTCAACATCATCAGCTACATCTCAGTCGAGATCCATTTACTATATGAAAGCACAATTTTAAATTGTCAAGAGTCGTTACACTATCATAATATATATATGCATGTTTAGCTAAACTCTGACACATGCTATGTTAGTCCGAGAATCTACTAAACCGTAACTCTGATACCACTAAATGTAACACCCCTTACATGTATTCAATACCGGAATAGGATACGAGGCATTACCATACTTATATCACAAGCAAACATACAATTTCGAGTCATAAATTTTTATCCAAATTAAAAATCATTTGTATTCAATCGTAAAGTCCCTAATACGAGCCTACGTGGCCCAAAACATGGTTTGGAAGTGGTTCGGGACTAAACCGATAACTCAGACAGTTTTTAAAAAACATAAAAAAATTTTGCTATGTATAGGGGTCACACGTTTGTGTGGTTTGGAGCACGCCCGTGTGGTTTGGAACACGCCCGTGTGAGCAGCCGCGTGGTCACACACGCCCGTGTGGGTAGGCACGTGGTCACACACGCTCGTGTCCCTAACCCTTGTAACTCTCTATTTTGCAAGTCATGAACAAATTGAAATCACACAACCAAGTCACACGCCCGTGTGCTAGGTCATGTGGTTAATTTAATTTTCATAAAATAGGTGCAGACTTCACACGGCCAGGATACACGCCCATGTCTAGGGCCGTGCCCATCACACAGCTGAGACACACTGTAACACCCCTCACCCGTATTCAACACCAAAATAGGGTTATGGATCATTACTGGACTTACAATACATTTAAACATACTTTTCTCATACATTTGAACAACACATACAATCATCATTCAATCTCAACAATTTGTCCCTAATATGAGCCTACGAGGCCCTAAACATAATTGGGAGTGGTTCGGGACTAAACAGAAAACATAAGAAACTTTCACAAACTTTGAAAATTTTTCTCAAAATAGGGGACACATGCCCGTGTGACCAGGCCGTGTGAAAACCAGACACGCCCGTGTCATAGACTGTATGGACATTCAAAATGGGAGCACATGGCTATGTCCCAGCACGTGTCCGACACCGTCTAACTCTCTCACCTGGGTCATACGACCAACACACACGCCAGTGTGGCTAGCCCGTGTGCCCTAAAATTGGCCACACATGCCCGTGTGTCAGGCCGTATCCTAGGCCGTGCCAAACCTGTAGGGTATACTGACTTATGCCACATGGCCACGTCACATGCATTGTGTGAGGCCGTTTGGAGCATACTGACTTAATTTCAAAATTAATACCAGGGGACACACAGCCGTGTACTTGACCGTATGTTACACACGGCTGAGACACATGCCCGTGTCTCTGCCGGTGTGGACAAAAATAGGTTATTTACCAAGCCAATATGCCACCCAAATTTATGCTCACCTACATAAATTCAATTACACCAATATATAGCATCAATAGGCATTTAAAACATTCCATTCAAGCATAATTCATGCCTGATCTAAACCACTTATCTCAATACACAAATTCTCCAAATACACCATACCATTCGTACTAAAATTACATATACAATTCAACTAGCTAAACATTTCTTAAACATACATCAATTTGCACCAATTCACAAACACAATTCATATCTAATATCATCCATTTACCATTTACCATATCAATATTCACAAGCCTCATAATATAATCTATTCACATATCCATTCATGAGCTCACCATAACAACCATATATGCACATATATGCACATAACCAAAATCCACCAAATTAAGCCAAATCTCATGGCTATATTTAGAAACCAAACATAAACATTTACAATGCCAATTCATATGGCCAAATTCATTAACAAGTTATAACCAAAATCATTATCAACCCATATTCAAAATGACTCAAAAAACTTATACATGCCATATACTTAAATACCAAAGTTCATAGGTACCAAAATGATAGGTGGATAGTGTGCAGCGATCTCCGACGATTCCCGAGTCTGAGCTAGCTTCGAAAACTATAAAACACAAAGAAATACATAAAGTAAGCTTTATATATGAAATAAACTTAATGAAATCCCAATATTATAATTCAACAATTTGAATATAACAACAATTAGCATATATATATTGGCTAACAAACCTTTCACATTCACAATTATAATATTAATTACATTCTTCACAAGTTTCGTCGAACCAGAACTTATACAAATCACGTACGTACCTATACCATATCATACCATTCTCATACTCAATCATTGATTTCGTTTACTCGTTGAACCATTTGGAATAGAAGTTGGATGCTTAAGGTTTTCACACTATAAGTACCTATACCATGGCCCAAAGCCAAATCAAGGTAACTTATCTCTGAAGTACTGATATCATGGCCCGAAGCCAAATCAGCCGATATGTATGGCCCAAAGCCAAATCTTTATAACTCGCACTCGAAGTGCTATATCATGGCCCAAAGCCAACTCAACGTATCCCGTAATGACATGTCACTAGCATCTTAAACTATTCCTAAAGTTCAACCGGGATTTCGAATGTCGAATCATCGTCAAAACATTATCATTCATATCCATAGTCTCGTATTCACAATTTATGCATTATCAAAGCATATAAAATACATTTGTATTTAAATTTAACACATACGAACTTATCTCGAATATGGAAACGATGAAACAAGTCGTTTAGTCGATAACTTTCATTTTTCCCTGATCCAAATTTGAATTCCGCTTTTCTTGATCTAAATATATTCAAAATTAATTTATTTAATCATCTTTCCATTCAACTTAATCCAAAACACACATTAGGGCTATTTTACACACTTGCCCTTAAACTTTTACATTTTTACAATTTAGTCCTTATTACACAAATTCATGAAATTTCATTAATACACGTGCTAGCCAAATTACTATTATGCCCCTAGCAACCCATATTTTCCATTTATTTTACATTTCAACCACAAAGTTTCGACATTTCTCAATTTAATCCCTATTTTGCATTTTCACTAAAAATCACTTAACAAAACTTGTATATCTATCAACAAGCATTCAAAATCTATCATCAAACATCAAAATATATGCTTATTCATTAATGGAAACTTTCTAAGTCTTTAATAGTTTGACAAAATAGTCCCTGGGCTAGCTACTACTAGCTGCAACGATCTCAAAAACATAGAAATCATTAAAAACGGGATGAAAATAGACTTACAATTAACCTAAAGAGCTTGGTCGAATGTTTGAAGCTTTGTTAATGGCTTCTTGGGTTAATTTCGACTAAAAGATGGAGAATAAAGATGATAATTAACTTTGTTTTATCTTTTAACCTTTATTTATTAAATTACTAAATTAACCTTGATTTAAAACTTTAAAATTCACTTGTTTTATGTCCATAAATTTCCATTACCTATAATAATGGTCTAATTACAACATATGAACCTTAAATTTAAGGTTCTATAGCTATTAGATACCTTTAGCTAATAGAACTCCACTTTTACTCTTTACGCGATTTACTCCTTTTTATCAAATTGACCAACCAAACAATAAAATTTCTTAACGAAATTTTCACACCAACATAATATCATACTGTAGACATTAAAATAATAAAAAAAATTATTCCAAATTCAGATTTGTGGTCCCGAAACCACTGTTCTGATATGACTAAAAATGAGTTGTTACAACTCTCCCCCTCAAGGATTTTCGTCTCCGAAAATCTTACTAGTGAAAAGGTTAGTGTATTACTTTCACATAGCTTCCTCGGGCTCCCGCATAGCTTCTTCGACACCATGTCGTTGCCACAAAACCTTTAACAAAGCTATTTGTTTATTTGTTAATTTTTTAATCTCTGAGCTAGAATCTCGATCGGTCCTTCGTTGTATGTCATATCGGGTTGAATTTCAATCTCAGATGGAGATATTACTTGTGATAGATCCTATCTATATCGACGCAACACCGACACATGAAACACATTGTGGATTTTCTCTAACTCAATCAGTAATGCTAAACGATATGCCACTGGCCCTATTCATTCAATAATCTCATACGGCCCGATGAATCGTGGACTTAATTTACCTTTGCGACCGAAACGAAGTATTTTCCTCCATAGAGATACCTTCAAGAACACTTTGTCACCGATCTAAAATTCAATGTCTTTTCATTTCAAATTCGCGTATGATTTCTGACGATCTAAAGCTACTTCAAACAATCACGAACTACTTTCACTTTCTCTTTAGTTTCTCTAACCAAATCAACCCCGTGAATCTGTTTCTCACTAAGTTCAGTCTAGTACAATGGAGTTCAGCATTTACGACCATACAAAGCTTCATACGGTGCCATCTTTATAGTTGATTGAAAGCTATTTTTATACGCAAATTAAACTAATGGAAAATATTTCTCCTAGTTGCCTTTGAACTCTAAAACACAACATCGGAGCATATCTTCGAGAACCTGAATTACTCGCTCAGACTGTCCGTCGATTTGCGGATGAAAAGTAGTACTAAAATTCAATTTTGTACCCAAAGCTTCTTATAATTTCTTCTAAAATCTCGACGTGAACCTCAGATCTCTATCCGAAATAATCAAAATTGGTACCCCGTGCAATCTAATAGTTTCAGAAATATACAACTCAGCCAATTTATCAAGTGAAAAGTTAGTACGTACCGGGATGAAATGTGCTGATTTCGTTAATCGATCAACGACAACCCAAATAGCATCTTTTTTTCAGAGACAAAGGCAATCCCGATATGAAATCTGTCGTAACTTGGTCCCATTTCCACCCTGGTATCATTACAGGCTGAAGCAAACCCAAAGGTACTTGATGCTCGGCTTTCACTTGCTGAAAAATCAAACACTTTGATACAAACTCAAAAATATCTTATTTCATACCTGACCACCAATATGACTTCTTCAAATCATTGTACATTTTGGTACTCCCTGGGTGAACGGATAAATTACTACTATGTGCCTCATGCAAAATTCTCTGAATCAACTCTGGATTTTTTGGTATGCAGATTCTATCTCGAAACATTAAACAATCATCGGATCCAATTTGGTACCCCGGATCACTAGTCGACTCGCATAGCACTATCTTAGCTTGCAATTCACTATCACCTTTCTGAGCTTCATAAATTTGCTGAAGAAATACTGGTTTAGCTTTTAACTCATCTAAAATTGAACCATCAAAAAATAATGTCAACTATGTATTCATTGATCTCAAGTCAAACAACGATTTTCTACTCAAAGTATCCGCGACTACAGTCGCTTTTCTTGGATGATAATCGATTACTAACTCATAATCTTTTAGTAGCCCAAGCCATCTCCGTTGTCGCAAATTCAAATCTTTCTGAGCCATAATATACGTTAAGCTTTTATGGTCAGTAAAGATGTGGCATTTCTCACCATACAAATAATGTCACCAAATTTTCAATGCAAATACAATAGCGGCCAACTCTAAATCATGCATCGAATAATTCTTTTCATGTGGTTTCAACTACCTGGAGGCATAAGCTACAACTTTTCCCTCTTGCATCAATACACAACCCAAACCGTTCAATTACGCGTCGCTGTAAATCATAAATTCTTTACCCAATTCAGGTTAAACCAACACTGGTGCCTCAGTTAACAATATTTTCAATTGATCGAAACTTTGTTGACATTTTCCGGACCATTCAAACTTTACATCTTTTTATAGCAATCTGGTCATTGGTGTAGCAATCGTCGAGAACCCTTGAACGGAATGTCAATAGTAACCAACCAATCCCAGAAAGCTTTTGACCTCAGATACATTTCTAGATGGTTTCCAGTCAATAACTGTAGAAATTTTGCTCGGATCAACTCGAATACCATCCGCCGAAACAATATGTCCCAAAATTTTGACTTCCTAGAGCCAAAACTCACACTTACTAAATTTAGCATATAGTTGCTTATCTCTCAAGTTTTGCAACACAATCCTCAAGTGCTCGGCATGCTCAAACTTATCTCGAGAATAGATCAGAATGTCGTCAATGAACACAAAAACAAATCTGTCTAAATACTGTCTAAAGATCTGATTCATCAAATCCATAAAAATGGCAGGAGCATTAGTCAATCCAAAAGGCATAACAAGAAATTCATAATGTCCATACATCATTTTGAATGTAGTTTTTGGCACATCTTAGTCTTTAACTCACAACTGATAATAACCAGATCTCAAATCAATCTTTGAAAACACTGTTGCTCCTTTCAACTGATCAAACAAATCATCTATTCTCGGCAATGAATACTTGTTCTTTATCGTAACCTTGTTGAGCTATCGATAGTTGAACCGTCTTTCTTCTTTACAAATAATACTGGCGCACCCTAGGGCGAAAAACTCAGTTGTGCAAAACCTCTATCTGTTAATTCTTGCAACTAAGCTTTCAAGTTTTTCAACTCCGTCAAAGCCATTCTATTTGGAGCTATAAATATCAGTAAAGTTTCAGGTACTAACTCAATAGCAAACTCAACCTCTCTGACCGATGGCAACCTAGCCAATTCTTCTGGAAACACATCCGAAAACTCACATACTATCGGCACTAATTTAATTTTCGATTCAGCCACTTTAGTATTTAAAACGTAAGCAAGATAAGCTTTACAACCTCTTCTCCCATATCTTTGATCTGACATCGACGAAATCACTATAGGAAATCCACCCAACTCATCAGATTCTATCCAAAGAATTTCATTATTCTGACATTTCAATTCTAAAATCTTTCGTCTACAGTTCACAACTGCATCATGTAATCCATACCCAGAATCATATCGAACTCATCACATGGCAAAAGCATCAAGTTAGCCGAAAAACAGTAACCCCGAGTCATTAAAGGAAAGTTCTTGCATACTTTGTCAACTAGAACAAACTTGCCTAAGGGGTTCGATACTTTAATTACGAATTATGGAGACTAAACAGGAAATTTCTTACTAGACACTAAATTTTCACAAACATACAAATGTGTCGATCTAGGATCAATTAAAGTAATCACATTAGTGTCGTAAAGAAAGACTGTACTGGTAATAACATTAGGTGATGACACTTCTCCGCGAGCGCGAATAGCGTAAGCTCTGGCTGGTGCTCTAGCTTCAGATCTTACAGCTGAATCCCTAGTCACACCCCTGCCACTAGACACATTCCTCGTATTTCTCAGTGGTCTCCCTCTCACAATCGTATTACTCGATCTTCCATTCTGAAATTTATCTTTCTCAGATAACTCTGGGCAATCTCGAATAAAGTGATCTGGTGAGCCACATTTGAAACAAGCTCTATTATTCTTATTCTAGCACTCTCCAAAATATTTCCTCCCACACTGTTGACACTCAGGTTTGTTATTTCTCACACTGCCAACACTCGAGACTGGAGTAACTTGAGCTTTAAGATTCACATGTTGATTTCCACTATCTCTATTCTAGTATCCCACTGATGCATTTGATCGACTATACAAATCTCAGGATTTTTTTGACGAAAAATGATAAGGTTTATTCATCGGTCTTTTCCTCGAATCTCTAGCCTCTGAATAAGCTTTCATCTCTTCTCAGCTAAAATCTTTAGCTTTACAAGCCCGATCAACCAATACAACAAATTCTAACAGATCTAGAATCCCGACCACAAGTTTAATGTCTTCTTTCAGCCCGTCGACAAACCACTTGCACATGATCTCTTCGGTAGAAACATACTCTTGAGCATATTTACACAATCGCACAAATTCTCTCTCGTACTAGGTTACAATCGTGCGACCCTGTTTCAATTCTAAAAACTCTTTGTGCTTTTGATCTAAAAATCATTGACTTATGTATTTCTTCTAGAATTCTGTCTGAAAGAACTCCCAAGTGACTCTCTCTCGGCACCACTGATACTAGTGTATTCCACTGTAATAGCCCGTTTTTAAGGTTAATCAGAATAATGGTTTCAAGACCACAATCTGACATTTAAAAATTTATTTTATTATTATTTTAATATTTAAAGCATTTTATTAGAGTTGTGTGAAATTTTTGTAAGGAAATTTTATTCGTTTAAATGGTTAATTCGATAAAAATGACTAAATTGCTTAAAGCATAAAAGTTGGGTTCTATAGGCTAAAGGTGTCAAATAGCTATAGAACTTAAAAGTGAAGGTCCTTATGTGCCAAATAGCCCATTTATGAGATAGTGGATGTTAGTGGAGTGGCATTTGGTGTAATTATTAATGTTTTTAAAGGGTAAATAGGTAATTAAAGTTAATAATAAATAAAATAAAATCCAAAATCATGTTATTTTCCTTCATCTTCCACCGAATATAGATAAAAGAAATAGCCATGGAAGCATTATATGGTTCGGCCCTTGTTGTTTTTAATTGAGGTATGTTTCGAGCTGGGTTTTTAATGATTTTTATGTTTTTGTGATCGTTGCTTCGTGTTCTAGCTAGCCTGTACCCTAATTTTTGAATTTTTTGATGCATTTGTGAGTTCCCATTGATGATAGCTTGATGTTTTTGAGTGTTGATGATGGAAAATGAATAATTTTTGATAGATTAATATGTTTTGTTAAGTGATTTTTGGTAAAAATGTCAAATAAGGATTAAATTGTGAAAAGTGTATATTGAGGGGTTGAAATATGAAATAAATTGAAAATATGGGTTGAGAGTAATATATATAAAATTCAAATAGCTTGGGTTTGTGTTTAATTTCATGAAATTGTGATTTTATGTGATAAGGACTAAATTGCAAAAATATGGAATAATAGAGGCAAAAGTGTAATTTTGCCAAAATGTGTAAATTGTGCTAAATTGAATGAATTAATGATTAAATAAGTAAATTTTGTTATTACATAGATTGAGAAAAATGAGATTCGGATCTAGAACGGGAGAAAATAAAGTATTGTACTAGTCAATCTATTCCGTCTTTTTAACGATCGAGGTAAGTTTGTATGCAATAAGCATTGTTATAATTATGCTTTTAATGTTTTAATATCGTACAAATTGTATATACGTGACTATTATTATGTTTGATGACATATCGGCTAAATATGGCTCTTAGTGTGCGATTTGAGATAGCTTCGGCTATGTACAGCACTTAATGTGCGGGACATCAAATATGGCACTTGGTGTGCGAAATATTGAGAATGGCACTTAGTGTGCGAAATATTGAGAATGGCACTTAGTGTGTGAGATATTGAGAATGGCACTTAGTGTGCGAAATATCGAATGATTCAACCGGCATAGTCAAGACGAGAATTAAAGTACGGTTGGAATAAGTAATACAGGTACGTACAGAACCTATGTGAGAATTGAATGAAAGTAAATTGGTGAGTTCATATTGTATTATGTATATTAAATAAGAAAGAATTGAGTATAAGTGTGTTTCATGCCAAAATGTGTTTATTTGACTATAATGAAGTATATATATTGAATGTTATGTGAGATATGAATAATAGTTGTTTAAACTAAATATACATATGGCAATCGACTAATAAGACCATAACCGGGTTATGGCACGTGAAAGAAAGACCATGGCAGGGCCTTAACAATGTATGTGGAAGACCATAGTTGGACTATGGCATCGAAAAAATCGATGAATATCATAAGCACTTATAAACTGGAGAGGTTTGATAAGAGTATGGGTGATAAATAGAAAGGTATCAATATAGGTATGTACGGAAAACTACTCAAGTATCGAGTTATATGAAGTTGAGAACTTGCGAATGATAACATGAATAATTTGATGTTAGCTCATGAATTGATGTTTTAAATGTTAATGATTTATCTATTTTGAATTGCAATATGAATGTTGTGATCATTTTAGGCTCACATACGAGCTTACTAAGCTTTATAGCTTACTTTTTTTTCTTTTCTATGTTTATAGAGTTTCGAAGGCTTACTCGGGTTAGAAGTCGTCGGAGATTTCATCACACTATCCAGCTATGGTTTGATACTTATGAGCTTTGTGATATTGGTTATATGGCATGTATAGGCTTGAGTCTTTTTTATAAAGGTTTTGGTGATGTATTTGGTCATTTTTTATGGCTTATTAATGACTTATGTTTGATGTGTAATTTGCCTTGTGTAATGGCATAATTTGGTATGGTTGGTGATGGTTCAAGATGATCATTTGGTCATTTGGTATATGATAAGTATTTACTTATGAAAAGCATGATTTTAGACTTGATAAAGGAATGGCTAATAGATGATTTATGAGTCAAGCTTTGTGTGTGATTGATGGTAGTAAAAATACACATTGAAATAGATTTTATTGATGAGTATGATATGTATTTTGGTATATGTTTGAATAGGTGAGTAATGAGGAATGAATCATGCAAGTTTGGTATTTGTTTGAATGTACAAATGGTATCGAATTGAGTATATGAATGCTTGATTATGAAATAGCATTGTTTGGCTGCCTAATAATGTATTGAAATGGCATGAAATGTGATGCTTTAGGTATGCTCAAGGAGGGTGAGAAATGTGACTCGACCGTGTGTGACACATGACCTTGGTACATGGCTATGTGTCCCTTGGGGTACCCTTCGAATTAAGTCAGTATACCCTACAAGTTTGACACGGCCTAGACACATGGGCGTGTCTACTGGCCTTGTGTGGCACACGGACTGGCACATGGGCGTGTGGTTAGCCGTGTGACTTGTAACACCCCTAACCCGTTTCGGTCACTGAACTGGGTTACGAGGTATTACCAGTCAGAACACAGATTCGAATAATTACATGCATATACTTGTACAGATTTATAAACCATTCATTTTGTCATTTTCATTTCATCAAACCGAACATAAAGCATTCTCCATTATGTTAGACAATTACTCACTTCCAACCTTGTTCATCTTTTTTTTTTTAAAAATCAATACCTATTTTAATACGCACATTAAGCATACATTGAATAATAACCTATAAATAACATGCATTTATAGCTTAACAATGCATAATTCATTATAACACCATATACATTCCCTATTCATAAATAACCGAAACACATCATTAATCATCATCATGTTTAAATATAAATATATATATATATATATACTTAAGGTAAAATACATATCAAGTCAAATCCTTGTGCATAATTATTTATATAGTCAAACGCCAAATCACAAGTTAATCAAAATCATTACATATGTTTTCATCTTATAACAAACATATCAAAACGATCTTTTGTCATGTTCGAACATAACCAAACGACTTATAATGCTATCTCATATTCAATACTATGACCAGATACAACAGCCAAAATACAAATAGTCACTTATATATAATTACCATAACTGAATCATCTAACCATACTTATGAAAATTTATACACACCATGACCGACTCATCAACCATAATCAAGCCATTTCCAAAACGTATAACACTAATCACATATACCATTCATTAATAGCATATAACATTATAACCAAAATAAATTAAACCATGACCAAACATAACCAAATTCAAACTTAGTAGTTAAGCCATATTCGCATGGCTTAAATTATACATATCCAAGTTCGGACAAAATACATATTAGCCTATACATGCCATAAGTTCGAAATAAGACTTTAAAAGTACTAAAGGTTGACGATACTGTGGATGACTTCACCGATGATCCCCGAGCCCGTAACTAACTTTCAAATCTATAAGAACAAAGAATAAACATACACATAGTAAGCTATCATAGCTTAGTAAGTCTTAAGCAAATTTAATACTTAATGCATAATATCATCTCAATACTAAATCATTTCAATCAAATAATTCAACTTATACATTTGTAATCACATTTAATTTCAAGCTTTTAATTCCATACATATAAAACATATAATTTCATAGAACAATTCCTCCTTGACCGATGCTCATATAATTAAAATAATTAATTATCATCCAACCTTCAAAATCAAGATGTTAATATATAACTAAATGTACATACACTCATACATACAAGCTTATAAATCGTAATATAACATCACGTACACGAACCGTCCATATGGCCGAATATATATGGTCTTGTATACACATATCCAAAGACCAAATCCAAAATATTCATATCATTTGATCATAAGACCGAATATACATACCATAATCACATATAAACTTCATTTGCGTCACACATGATTTGTAACAAATAATCAAGTTACTTACTTACCTTATTTTAAGTAGGTAACAAATTAATTCTTACCTAACCATTTAGCTCGTTTGACGTATTCAAATACCACATCAGCATGAAGTATTTTATGCATAAACTTATAAGTAATCACCAGCATAAAGCCTGCTAGGCATAAGCCTGTATTTCACACCGGCACAAGGCCTGCTAAACTCAAGGTTTGATTTTATACACCGGCAATAAGCCTGCTAGGCATAAAGCCCGATTTAATTCACCAGCACAAGGCTTGCTAGGCTCAAAGCCCGAATATCATTATTATAGAGTTGTCTCATAAACAATTCATATATCAAAAATTCCAAATATGCCCTATAGTTCATACAGACTTTCAGATGTTATGACTCAGACAAATTAGCTCAAATACATTATTTCCATGCTTAATCATATTCGGCTAAGTCTACTATAAATCCATAAATTCCAAACCATCATATTAAACCATTTTACATTCAAAATAGACGATGTTTAATTGCTTAAAGACTTACCTCGGATATCGACGAACGATGTAAATCGACTATTCGACTATTTTTGTTTTTCCTCGATCCAAGTCTGATTTCTTTTGTTCTTAATATATACAATTTCAAATTAATCTCATTCAAACACAATTTTATTCAATTTAATCCAAAAACACATAAATGGGAAAATTACCATTTTACCCCTGATGTTTCATACTTTTACAAATTAGTCCTAATTGCATAAAACACAAAATACAAAAAATCTCCACGTAACATACTTAGGCCGAATGTTCCTCTAATACATACAAATACACACATTTCATTTATTTTTCATTTTAGTCTTTCAATTTATTATTTTTGCAATTTAGCCCTAATTACTCAAATTCACCAAAAATTCCAATACAAAACATATTAATCCAAAACATATCTTTAATAATTTATCATCAAACGTCACAAAATACAAATATTCATCAATGGCATAACTCAAAATATTCATCAAAATCAGAAATTCTAGCATGGTTCAGATAGTACTCGAAGCAACGATCTCAAAAACGAAAAAATTATCAAAAACCGAAACCAAACTAACCTTGAATTTGGATCAACAATGGCCGAATATCTTGTGCTTTCTCTTTTTCTTTTCTTTTAATAGTTTCAGTCAAATAATATGAACAATGCATGTTTTCTTTTTATGTTTTATTATATTATAACTTATAATGTTTTATTAAATTACTAAATAACCTTTATAAACAAATATTTAACCATTTTAAAACATGGCCACTACCATCCATCTAATTAAATATGGTCAAGTTGCCACTTAAATGCTTCAACTTACAAAACCATTAACAATTTGGCCCTTATGCTTTTAACTATCAAGCTTTTAATTTACGCGATTAAGTCCGTTTATTTAATCAGACACTTAAACAACAAAATTAAATCACGAAAATTTCACGAATATAAATTCACACGATATAAACACAGAAAATAATTTTTAAATATTTTTTGACTCAGATTCGTGGTCCCAAAACCACTGTTCTGAATAGGGTCTAAATCAAGCTGTTGCATGACCCAAGTCAGTAACCCCTCCAGATTTCCCACGGCCATGGCACACGGGCGTGTCTTCGGCCATGGGGTGCAAGTCAGTATGTATGCCCTGTTTTCACACGGCCTGTGACACGGGCGTGTCTGGTGACCATGTGAGGCACACGGCCTATTCACACGGGCATGTGATCCCTGAATACATGAAAATTTTCTAAGTTTCTCAAATTTTTCAAATGTATACGGTTTAGTCCCGAACTTCATTTAAGCATGTTTTAAGGTCTCATAGGACCTTAGAAGGGACAATGTGAATTTGTTGAATGGATTTTTTATTAAGAACGCGTATATGTATGAATTATGTTGTGATTGATCGGTAATGCCTCGTAACCCTATTTTAGCTACGGATATGGGTTAGGGGTGTTACATCCACCACTGATATACGGTGTCCCTCTATAGTGATATAGAACATTTTAAACGTTTAGTCGGTGTGCAAGAAAGTTCATCAAACACTTGAATCGTATTCTCAAGCCAAAATTTGGCTCTCTTAGGATCATCATCAACATTAGCTTTAAACTCTTTAGCCCCGTGTTTACGGATCTTGTCAACTGGAGGCTTATTCAATTTTAAAATCCCGACACCTTGGGGAGCTATGAGAACCGGTTGGGGATTAGGAGGGGTTGGAGGTTGTTGAGCAGCCGGGTTTATTCGAATATATTGTGTGAACCACTCGTTCATCATTTGGAAGAAGGCTTCTTTAGCCTCTCCTTCCTAGCTACCAGATACGGGTCTAGAATCAAACGGCGCTGTCGCTTGAGCGAGAGCTGGCTCATTACTTTCAACCTCATCAGCTATAGCTCAATTGGGATCCATTTACTATATGAAAACACATTTTAAAATTTCAGGAGTCATCACACTATCACAGTTTATATATGGCATGTAGAGCTAGACTCTCACATACGCTTTGTTAGTCCTATAATCGACTAAACCGTAACTTTGATACCAATAAATGTAACACCCATCACCTGTATTCAACGCCGAACAGGATTACAGAGTATTACCGAACTTACAATACATTTAAGCATACTTTTTTCATACATTTAAACAATACATACAATCATCATTCAATCTCAACAATTTGTCCCTAATACGAGCCTACGAGGCCCTAAACATACATTGGGAATGGTTCGGGACTAAACCCAAAACTTAAGAAACTTTCATGAACTTTGAAATTTTTTCTCAAAACAGGGGACACGAGCCCGTGTGGCCAGGCTGTGTAAGAACCAGACACGCCCATGTCATAGGCTGTGTGGACATATGAAATGAGAGCACATGGTCGTGTCCCAGCCCATGTCTGACCCCGTGTAACTCTCTGACTTGGGTCACACGGCCAACGCACACAACCATGTGGCTAGCCTGTGTGCCCTAAAAATGGCCACACATGACCTTGTACCAAGCCGTGTGATAGGCCATGCCAAACCTGTAGGGTATACTGGCTTATGCCACACGGCCAAGTCACACGCCTGTGTGTGAGGCCTCGTGGAGCATGCTGACTTAATTTTAAAATCAATACCAGGGGACACACGACCGTGTACTTGATCGTGTGTCACACACAGCTGAGACAAATGCCCATCTCTCTGCCAATGTGGACAAAAATAGGCTATTTACCAAGCCAATTTGCCACCCAAATTTGTGCTCACTTACATCAATTTAATCACACCAATATAGAGCAGCAATAGGCATTTAAAACATTCAATTCAAGCCTAATTCATGCATGATCTAAACCACTTATCTCAATACACAAATTCTCCAAATACACCGTACCATCTGTACTAAAATTACATATACAATTCAACTAGCTAAACCTTTCTTTAACATACATCATTTTGCACCAATTCACAAACACAAGTCATATCTAATATCATCCATTTAACATTTACCATATCAATATCTACAAGCCTCATAATATAATCTATTCACATATCCATTCATGAGCTCACCATAACAACCATATATACACATATATGCACATAACCAAAATCCACCAAATTAAGCTAAATCTCATGGCTATATTTACAAACCAAACATAAACATTTACAATGCCAATTCATATGGCCAAATTCATTAACAAGTTATAACCAAAATCATTATCAACCCATATTCAAAGTGACTCAAAATACCTATACATGCCATATACTTAAATACCAAAGTTCATAGGTACCAAAATGATAGGTGGATAGTATGAAGCGATCTCCAACGATTCTCGAATTCGAGCTAGCTTTGAAAACTATAAAACACAGAGAAATACATAAAGTAAGCTTTATAGCTTAGTAATTTCGTATGAACTAAACTTAATGAAATCTCAAGATTATAATTCAACAATTTGAATATAACAACAATTAGCATATATATTGGCTAACAAACCTTTCACATTCACATTTATAATATTAATTACATTCTTCACAAGTTTCGTCGAACCAAAACTTATACAAATCACGTACGTACCTGTACCATATCATACCATTCTCATACTCAATCATCTCTTTCGTTTACCCATTGAACCATTCGAATAGAATTCGGATACTCAAGGTTTTCACATGATAAATAACAATACCATGGCCCGAAGCCAAATCAAGGTAACTTATCTCTGAAGTACTAATATCATGTCCCAAAGTCAAATCATCCGATATGTGTGGCCCGAAGCCTACTCAGTATAACTCGCACCCGAAGTGCTATATCATGGCCCGAAGACAACTCAACGTATCCCTTAATGACATGCCACTAGCATCCTAAACTATTCCTAAGGTCCAACCAGGATTTCGAATGTCAAATCATCATCGAAACACTATCATTCATATCAACAGTCTCGTATTCACAATTTATGCATTATCAAAGCATATAAAATACATTTCTATTGAAATTTATCACATACGAACTTACCTCAAATCTGGAAACGACGAAATAAGTTGTTTAGTCGCTAACTTTCGTTTTTCCCCAATCCAAATCTGAATTTTGCTTTTCTTGATCTAAATATATTCAAAGTTAACTTATTTAATCATCTCTCTATTCAATTTAATCCAAAACACATTGGGCTATTTTACACATTTGCCCCTAAACTTTTACATTTTTACAATTTAGTCCTTATTACACAAAAATCACAATTTCATGAAATTTCATTAATACCCATGCTAGTCGAACTACTATTATGCCCCTAGCAACCCATATTTCCATTTATTCTACATTTCAACCATAAAGTTTTAACATTTCTCAATTTAATCCCTATTTTGTATTTTCACTAAAAATCACTTAACAACACTTGTATATCTATCAACAAGCATTCAAAATCTATCATCAAACATCAAAATACATGCTTATTCACCAATGGAAGCTTTCTAAATCTTTAACAATTTTGCAAAATAGTCCCTAGGCTAGCTAGTACTAGCTGCAACGATCTCAAAAACATAAAAATCATTAAAAACGGGACGAAAACGGACTTACAATTATGCTAGAGAGCTTGGCCGAATGTTTGAAGCTTTGTTAATGGCTTCTTTGGTTAATTTTGGCTAGATGATGGAGAATAAAGATGATAATTAACTTTGTTTTATCTTATTAACCTTTATTTATTAAATTACTAAATTAACCTTGATTTAAAACATTAAAATTCACTTGTTTTATGTCCATAAATGTCCATTACCAATAATAACGGTCTAATTACAACATAAGGACCATAAATTTAAGGTTCTATAGCTATTGGTGACCTTTAGCTAATAGAACTCCACTTTACTCTTTACACGACTTATTCCTTTTTATCAAATTGACCAACCAAACAATAAAATCTCTTAACGAAATTTTCACAATAACACAATATCATACTGTGGACATTAAAATAAAAATAATAATTATTCTGACTTCGAATTTGTGGTCCCAAAATCACTGTTTCGATTTGGCTAAAAACAGGCTGTTACACACACACCCGTGTCTCCGCCCATGTGCTCAATTCTGAGCATTCTGTTTCTCAAAATTAAGGTGCAGGGGACACACGGCCGAAAAACTTGCCCAAGGGCAGGCCATGTGTCACACACACTGTAGATACATGCCCGTGTGTCTACACGTGTGGACAAAATAAAGGCTATTTACCAAGCCATTTGTCACCCTCATTTACACCTATTCACACACAAGTTCAATGGCATAAATCATGGTATACTTAGGTACCCAAAACATCCATAATCAAGGTTAGACCATATCACTTCATTATCACACATAACATACTTACAACATCTTTTTCTACCAACCCAAATCATACCAAACTCACATCCACAAGTACCAACACAAATACTTTTGCCATGCATAATTCTTCTTAGATTTCTTAGCATACCAATGAGCCAATCTCAACCATTCAACAACAATACCATTAATCACATTCAACCATTCACCATTCGTATATAGACCACATCATAAAGGAGATATTTGCACATGTATAAATATACTTAAGCTTACAACCAATTTAACAAAAATGAGCCAATTTACATGGCCAAGTACCAAATCAAGCCTTTGACTATTACAAGCCAATACTTTTGGCCAAAATCATGATGACACATATAACAAAATGACTAAGTCCCTATACATGCCATATACTCAAAATATTAAGATCATCGATACCCAAAATGACAATTTGATAGTGTAATACGATCTCCGACGATCTCCAATCCGAGCTAGCTTAGTGACACTATAAAACATGGAAAGTAAAATGGAGTAAGCTATATAGCTTTGTAAGCTCGCATGAAAGAAATAAGCAAATTTTACCATACATTTAACATTCAAGTAATATAATATAAGACGATGAAGTTCACCACAATCTCGTAACCATAATTCCTTCCACCATAAACTTACCTTAAATTCATCATTTTGCAAATTTAATAATCATAAGTTTTGTGTACATACCTATACCATCTCATAATAATTTAATACTTATTCTCATAATTGGCATACCCAATGAACCACAAGGAATAATAATGTCGGATACTCGAGAAATCTTACACACAAGGTGTCACATATGTAGCCATTGCTACCTCTATCTCATAACACATATATGCTCGCTCTCGAGCCATCAACAGGCCTGCTCACACAAGCTGTCAGTCAAAACGTAGCTATACTGTGTTGCTCACACAAGTTATCAAGTAACCACAACATATGCCAGTAAACTCAGCCACCGGTAGGACGTAAAGGACCAGCACCCGGATCACATAACATGAAACCCTAATGACATGTCACTTGTATCCAAATCTATTCTTAAGGTTCGATTGGGATTTCTTGCTTGTCAGAATGTCGCCAAAAGTTTTTGTAAATTCGATTACACAATTTATGCATAAATTTATTCATTTAAAATACAATTTTAACAAAGCTTATTAACATACGAACTTACATCAGTTCCAAAAACAGTAAAAGGATCTATTTGTTAATTATTTTGTTTTCCCCCGATCTACACTCGAACTTTATTTTTCTTGATCTATTACATCACATTTAACTTATTTAATCATCACATTATTCAATATAGTCCAAAAACACATTATGGCAAAAATTACAGTTTTGCTCCTAACATTTCACTATTTTCCAATTTAGTCTTCAGGCTCGTAAAAATGAATTTCTTTCAATTTCATCACAACCCAAGCCTAGCCGAATACTACTAGTACACATATCAGCCCACATTTTTCATTTATTCACACTTTTCTACACATTTTATAACTTTTTACAAATAAATCCGTATTTGACATTTTTACCGAAAATCACTTTACAAATCTTCTTTAAATAACAACAAACATGCATTTTCTACTATCTAACATCAAAATACAAACATATTCGACATGGGTAAAATTTTAGATTTTAAGTTTCTTTCAAATTAGCCCTTGGAATAGCTAAATCAAGTTACAACGATCTCAAAAATATAAAAATCATTAAAAATAGGATGAGAACGGACTTACGATGGAGCTTAAAAGCTTGGCCAAAAACCCTAGCTATAGCTTCCTGAGAATTTAAATTGAAGAAGATGGACACTTTTATTTAGTTAATTTGTCTTTATTTACCAATTTACTAAAATACCCTAATGCATAACTTAAAAATTTTACCTAACCATATCCATTTTTGTCCTTCCTAGAGTATAATGGTCTAATTACCATTTAAGGACCTCCAATTTAAAATTTCATAGCAATTAGACACCTTTAACTTATAGAATTCAAGTTTTGCTCCTATTGCACTGTGGTCTTTCTAGTCAAATTGAGCACTCAATTGATAAAATTTCTTAACGAAATTTTCACACAATTATCCTATCATGCTGTGGACCTTACAGAAATAATAAAATAAATATTTCTACTTCGGATTTGTGCTCCCAAAATCACCGTTCTGATTTGACCCAAAAATGGGCTGTTACGTAACTGCTCAAGCTCCAAATCATGCATGGCCACAATACCAAGCAAAGCTCGAATTGAACTATGTTCTTTACTAAGCAAAGCTCGAATTGAACTATGTTTCACAATTGGGAAGAACACATCTTTGAAGTCCACTCCTGGAATTTGACTGTAACCCTTTGCAACAAGCCTTGCTTTATATCTGGGTTCTTCAACTCCTGGAGTCTCTTCTTTACAACGAACAACCTTTTTACCTTTAGGATGTAACAGCCCATTTTCAGTCAAATCGGAACAGTGGTTTCAGGACCACAAATTTGAGTTAAAACTAAAATTTATTTTAATGTCATTGCATGGTCTGATTATGATAGGAAAGGTGTATGAAAATTCTAATAAGAAAATTTTACCGATTATGTGTTTAATTATGGAAAGGACCAAATTGTATAAAATGCAAAAGTTGAATTCTAACAACTAGAAGGATCAAATAACTATGAAATTCAAAATAAGAGGTTCTTATATGGTAATTAGACCATTAAATAAAAGTTAGTAGATATTTTTGGTGATTCATCCATGGAAAATTAGAAAAAGAAAATGATGAAATTGGAAAGTTAAAAAATTAAAGATGATAAATAAAATAAATATCAAATAACTTCATTTTATATCATCTTCTTCCCCAAAATTTCTATGGAAACCCTAGGAAAGAGAAAATAAGATTTCTTGGCTTAATTGGGTAAGTATTCTTGTCCCGTTTAGTAATTTTTATATTTTTGTGATCGGAATAGCTTAATATATCTATTTTAGGGATTAATTTAAAAATTTATCAAAGTATCAAAGTTTTTCCATGGATTAATATGCTGAAATTTTGAAATTTATGGTAGAAAATGAAAGGTTGTTGATAGATAAACAGCTTTCGTAAAGTGAATTTTGATAAAATTATGATTTAGGGATTCTATTGTAAAGATGTAAAAGTTATGGAAAAATTTTAAATTTTGTGAAATACAAGTGTTGTAAATTTTATATGAAAATTTTGGTTAGGCTTGGAATAAGAATTAAATTGCATGAATTTCATTTTCCGAGCCTAGGGACAAAATTGTCATTTATGAAAAGTATAAGGGCAAAATGGTGATTTTACCTAGGATGTAAATTGAATCCAATTGAATATGAAATATAATGAATTGATGATTAAATTCATTTATATAGATCCAGAAAGACCAAATACGAAATTGGATCGAGGAAAACAAAAAGTAACAGATTAGTAGACTTTTATACACGAACAAGTGTAGACGTAAGTTCATGTAACTAAATTGTGTTTATTTTATACTTGCATTGAGTATGGTATGTGATTATATGAATTATATGAATGTTATAAATTTATGAAATAATCATATGTCTGAAAATGTCTTTAATATGTTAAGTTCCGTTTGAATAATGGAATTCGATGGATATATAATTTTCCAATACTGATTATAGTCCTGCAGGTGTTGCGAACATTATAGCTCCAATGAGCATCCTGTTAAAAGCCATCTTGAGCATCCTGTTATATAGTTCCTAGGAACAGCCTGATCAGTAGTGATTCTGTATGTGTTGCACACTACCGCAGCTCTTTGTGAGCGTCCTATTACATGATTCGATCGGTTGTGATCCAACATATAATACGGACACAAACGTAGCTCTACGTGAGCGTCCTGATATAGGCTCTTACAAGCTTCCTGACATGGCTCACTTGAACTCCCTCTTACGCTATCCGGTGCTCCCTGATAATAACTCTTTGAAGTTACCTGTTAAGCTCTATAAGCTCCTTGATTAAAACTCTTATGAGTTTCCTGTTTAGCCCGAATAAGCATCCTGTTACATGGCTCATCTGAGCATCCTAAAATCTGTGGCTCGAGAATGTGCTCCCTAATTATGTGCCCTATCAGTTACCCTTACACATGAATTGATGGATCACCGATTTGTATACCCTGCGTATATTACCTGAGTATCTATAACACCCATTACCCGTATTCAATGCTAGAACAGGATACGAGGCATTACCGGACTTACATCGTATGCAAACATACAAATCGAGTCATAACTTTGCATCTAAATTAAAACCATTTGTATTCAATCATAAAGTCCCTAATACGAGCCTACGAGGCCCAAAACATGCTTCGGAAGTGGTTCAGGACTAAACTGATAAATCAGGAAATTTTTTTACAAAACTTATAAAATTTTGGCTATGAACAGGGGTCACACGCCCGTGTGGTTTGGGACATGAACGTGTTAGCAGGCTGTGTGGTCACACACGGCCGTGTCCCTAGCCCCTGTAACTCTCTGTTTTGCAAAGCATCAACAAATTGAAGTCACACGCTCGTGTGCTAGGTCATGTGGTTAATTTAATTTTCATAAAATAAGTGCAGACTTCACACGGTCAGGACACACGCCCGTGCTTGAGGCCGTACCTCACACATGGTTGAAACACACGCCCGTGTCTCTGCCCGTGTGCTTAATTATAAGCATTCTGTTTCTCAATATTAAGGTGCAAGGGACACACGGCCAAAACCTATGCCCATAGGGAAGACCCTGTGTCACACACAGTCTAGGCACACGCCCGTGTGTCTACCCGTGTGGACAACATTAAGGCTATTTACCAAGCCATTTGTCAACCTCATTTACACATACACACCCACAATCTTAGTGGCATAAATCATGGCATATTTAGGCAACCAAAACATTCACAAGCAAGGCCAAATCATGTCATATCATTATCCTCACTAACATTTTTATAACATCATATTTTGCAAATCCAAATTCTACCAAACTCACATTCTACAAGTTCCAATATAACTACCAATAACATGCATAATTTTACTTAGTTTTCCTAGCAAACCAATGAGCCAATCTTAACCATTCAACAAAAAAATTCATTAAGCCACATTTAACCAATTACCAAACATTTATAACCCACATCACACAAGAGATAATTGCACATGCATGCATATATAAATATATATAGGCTTACAACCAATTCAACTAAAATGAGCCAAGTTACATAGCCAAATACGACATCAAGCCTTTTGGCCAAATTCATAACGACACATGTAACAAAATGACCAGGTCCCTATACATGTCATATTCTCAAAATGTTTAAAATAATCGGTACCCAAAATAACAGTTTGATAGTATGATGCGAACTCCGATAATCTCCAACTCGAGCTAGCTTGGTGACTCTATAAAATATAAAAAATAAAACGGAGTAAGCTATACAGCTTAGTAAGCTCGTATGAAGTTATTACCATACATTTAACATTCAAGTAACATGATATAAGATAATGCATTTCACCATAATCTCATGATCATAATTCACTTCCATCACAAACTTACCTTAAAATCGTCATTTCACGAATTATTAATCATAAGCTTTAAGTACATACCTATACCACCTCGTAATAATTTCATACTTATTCTCATCTTTGTCGTACCCAATAAACCACTCGAAATAATAATGTCGGATACTCGGGAAAACCTTTGCACACAAGGTGCCACATATGTAGCCATTGCTACCTCATCTCATAACACATATATGCTCGCTCTCGAGCCATGCCTGCTCACACAAGCTGTCAGTCAAGACGTTGCTACTCGGTGCTGCTCACACAAGCTATCAAGTAACTGCAACATATACCGGTATACTTAGCCACCGGTAGGACGTACAGGGCCAGCACCCGGATCACATGACATATAACCCTAGTGACATGTCACTCATATCCTAATCTATTCCTAAGGTTTGATTAAGATTTCTCGTTTGCAAAAACGTCATTGAACGTGTCCGTAAATTCATTTACACAATTCATGAAGTATTAAAGCATTTAAAATACAATTACAATAAAGCTTATTTAACATATGAACTTCCCTGGGTTACAAACACGGCCAAAGGGATCTATTCGTCAATCACTTTATTTTTCCCCCGATCATTTAACTTATTTAATCATCACATTATCCAATTCATCCCAAAAACACATTATGGCAAAATTTACATTTTTACCCCTGACTTTTTAATATTTTACAATTTAGTCCCTAGGCTCGTAAAATGAATTTCTTTAAATTTATTCACAACCCAAGCCTAGTCGAATCTTTTTCATGCTCGTGGCAGCCCAAATTTTCCATTTATTCACATTTTACCACACCTTTTACAACCTTTTACAAATAGGTCTCCTTTTTAACATTTTCATCAAAAATCACTTTGTAAATGTTGTTTATCTAACATCAAACATACATTTTCTACCATTAAACATAAAAATACACATATATTCATCATGGGTCAAATTTTAGACTTTAATCCTTCTTCAAATTAGTCCTTGGAATGGATAGATTAGGTTAAGACAACTTCAAAAACATAGAAATCATTAAAAACAAGGCAAGAACGGACTTACAATCGAGCTCGAAAGTGGCCAAAACCCTAGCTATAGACTCCCTTGAAAATTTAGCTATGAGGATGAAGATGAATAAAAATTTTGACTTTATTTTAGCTTATAAAATCATTTAATTACTCATTTACCAAAATACCCTTAATGTAAAACTTTGGAAATTCACCTAACCATGTCCATTTTTGTCCACTAAGAAGTATAATGGTCTAATTACCATTTAAGGACCTATATAATTTAAGAATTCATAACAATTAAACACCTTTAGCTAAGGGAACTCAAGTTTGGCACCTATTGCAATTTAGTCCTTCTAGTCAAATTGAGCACTCAATCGATAAAATTTCTTAACGAAATTTTCACACAATTATTCTATCATGTTGTAGGCCTTAAAGAAATAATAAAATAAATATTTCTACTTCAGATTTTTGGTCCCAAAACCAATGTTCTAATTTGACCCAAAAACGGGTTGTTACAGTATCCATCGTAATTTCAATGATTCAACGGGCAAAACTCCTGACATGAGAAAATTTTGAGATTTAAAAGAATTATGTCTTGATTGCTTCTGAAATACCTAAAATTTTGTAGCATGATGAGCTCATCTATGCTTATTTGATGTACATGTGAATTATATGACTAACTTGTTTAATTAAGTGTATGTGATTAGGCAAATTGTCAATTTGTTAGGAAGCATGTTATTGAATACTTATTTTAATGAATGTTATTAGTAAGTTTAATTCCTGTTATATGAACTTACTAAGCATTAAACGCTTACTAGGTTTTCTTTTCTCTGTTTTATAGTGCTCAAAAGCTCGCAAAGGTTGTCAGTCGGAGCATCATCACACTATCTACCAGCTCGTTTTAGTATAAATAGTAAACTTATTTTGGTATAATGGCACATATAGGTTAACTTGGCCAAATGTTGGGTTGTAAATGGTTGTTTGTAATCTAACCATTGGAATGGCTAGTGATAGTTGGTTTTGGTATATTTTTAAGGTTAAATCATGATAAATACATATGTGTTTAGTATGTTTAATTGAGTTATGTTAAACATGTATGTTTATAAAAGGTAAAATTATAAACATGAATGCATGTGATGATATAATATGCTAGATGACAGAATTAGTTTGGTTATAATGATTGAATTGGTTGGTATATGATAGAGCTAGGAAATGGTTTTATTTTGTCCACACGGGTAGACATATGGGTGTGTGTCTTGACCTTGTGTGACACACGGCCTGACACATGAGCATGTGGTTTGGCCGTGTGTCCCCTGCATCTTAAAATTTAGAAATAGAATACTCAGAATTGGGCACACGAGCATAGACACGAGCATGTGTCTCAGTCGTGTGTAACACATGGCCTAAAACACGGGTGTGTTTCTTGGTCATGTGAAACCTGCGCCTAAATTTCAAAAATTAAAATTAACCACACGGCCTAACCCACAGCGTATGGCTAGCCATGTGACCTTAGTTAGAGAGTTAAACGAGTACGGACACGAGCTGGGACATGGCCGTGTGCCTTCTATTGAATGCCCATACAGCCTCAGACATGGGCATGTCACTTGGCCGTATACGCCACACGGCCTACTCAGCATATGACCCTTGTATATAAGAAAAATTTTGAAATTTTGTGAAAAGTTTTTTGAGATCCCGATTTAGTCTCTACTTGTTTCTAATCCTTAAATTGGGCCTCAAGGGTCCATTCAAGGGACGATATGATTAGTTTCGAATATGAATAGTAAATGACATGAATTATTTGTTATTTTTCTATAAACTACGGTAATACTCCGTAACCCTATTCCAATGATGGATACAGGTTAGGGATGTTACATAGGAAGTTTCACAAGATCCCATGTTATATTTTTGTGGAGTGATTCCATCTATTCTTGCATAGAAAACATCTACTTTTCTGAGTCATCACAGCTAACCGCCTCAGAATAATTAGATGACTTTTGGTTTGCATCTATATCTTCAGCCACATTTAAAGCATAAGCAACTAGATCAGCCTCGCCATACTTCTTTTAAGGTTTAATTTCTCTTCTAATTCTATTTTTTGGCAATAGAGTATTGTGGTAAAGAAGCAACTCTATTCTGAATTTTTGTACAGACTTGAGGAGTCAACTCTGTTGTAGATTCTGCATTAATATGATCCTCCACCTGCTTTTGATTTTCTTCATTGCAAGAGTCTTTAAGAGATAAGTTAGGTAGCATAGCAGTTTCAACAAAAACAACATCTCTACTAATCATAACTTTTTTATTTTCAGGACACCACAACTTATACCCTTTTACACCAGCTTTATAACCAATAAAAACACATTTAATGGATCTCAGTTCCAATTTTCCATTATCAACAAGAGCATACGCAGGACACCCAAAGATCTTAAAATCAAAATAGCCAGTAGGATTATCAGACCATACGTGTTGTGGACTCTTTTTCTCAATGGTAATGGATGGAGATCAGTTAATCAAAAAAATGTAGTAGAGGTTGCTTCGGCCCAAAATGACTTTGGTAAGTTGGCATTTGACAACATACATCAAACCTTCTCTATGATCGTTCTGTTCATTCGTTCTGCAATGCCATTTTGCTGTAGAGTATGATGACCTGTCAAGTGTCTCACGATCCCTTCTAACTTGCACAATTTACTAAACTAATCAAAACAGAACTCTAAGTTATTATCTATGCGGAGGTATTTTATTTGTTTTCCCATCTATTTTTTAATCATAGTTTTCCAAAACTTAAATGGGAAAAACAAATAGTTTTTCTTCTTCAGGACGAACACCCAAACTTTTTTGGAAAAATCATCAATAAAAGTTAGCATATAATTAGCTCCACCTTTCGCAGGCACTCTAGATGGCCCCCACAGATCAGAATGAATATACTTACCATTATAACCATATAACTCATTTCAATCAATCTAGCATATTTACTTAAGCTATATGAGTTTTCCAATCATACTTATTCAAAGAAGCATACGTAGACATTTATTCCATCAATATTTATGATAAGTCACCCAAACACATGCATTCGTTCAAGTAAATCAATCATATGCATCATGGAATCATCGTTTAAACATAGGTAAACTCATCATAATATAATTCTTTATTCATACCTTGGTGGATTTCTATTTATCACATTCACTTAATCAAGTAAGTCAAGTGTACAACATCACATGAACATCAAACAAGCATGAGTATTCATCGCAACATAACTTTCATCTCACATGTTATCACATACATGTCATGAACTTTAATTCACACTTTTCTGAGTTTAGGCTCATCATACCTTTACTTTACCCGGATACCTTGGCATCACATTTAACATGGTCGGTGTAGCTCGGTTGGCGAGTACCTCTGTTTGAACAAGATGGTTCTCATTCGCGTCGGTAGACATCACACTATCATGGATTGGTGGCACGTATAGCTAGACTCTCATGCATGCTACGTTAGTTCAAGAATCGACTAAACCATAGCTCTGATACCATTAAATGTAACACCCTTACATATATCCAACGCTAGGACAGGGCTTGAGGCGTTACCGGACTTACTCATAATCATTCATACAAAACCGGGCTATGAAATTTCATTTAAATTAAACACATTCAATCACATGCATAATGTCCCATACACGAGATTTTGAGGCTCTAAACTTGCATTAAAAGTGGTTTGGGACTAAACCGAGAACCTTCAAGAGTTTTGGGAAGTCATACAAAAAAAAAAGATTTCATGAAACAGGGTCACGCGGGCGTGTCCACGCCAGTGTGGACATAGGGACAACCCCATGTGTCTTCAATACGCCTGTGTCCTCAGGCTGTGTAACTCTCTGTTTATGACATTAGCAAAATAAGTTGAACCACACGGCCAAGCCATACACCCGTGTGTTAGGCCATGTCCTCCATACGCTGAGACACATGGCTGTGTCTCTGCCCGTGTGGCTAGCACTTAGGCCATTTTCCAAGCCTTTTTGTTACCTTAACCCTTCACATGTTTAAACACTTCATAAACATATGCCATAACACCGATTTAATGATTACACATCCTTTATTAAGACTTAAAAATAGCATTTGCATGGCTACATACATGTGAATCACATACTCGTATAATACCAAGTTTAAACACATCCATTCATATTTTTTTTGGCTTTGCCCCTTTTAATCACTTCTTATATTCTTATACCATGTTTAATAGTACACCATTTAAATCTCAACATAACCAACAAACATACATATCTTGATCCATCTAATCATAGCAATCAAACCAAAACATATAACCACTTTACAGGGTAATAGCACATAACTTGGATAATTAGGCTTACGAGCCATAATCATTATAAGCCGCATCTCATGGCTATATACAATGAGTCAACATAAACCAACCTTTTGGCCAAAACATAAGAACACATATCACTAACTAAATCCCTATACATGCCATTCATTTGAAGACGTTTAAGTTTCATCAATACCCCGAAAGAAATAGCTTGATAGTGTGATGCTACCTCTGACAATCTCCAACCCCGAGCTAACCTGAAAACACTAAAGAAATGAAAACGAGGGAGTAAGCTTTACACTTAGTAAGTCCATATGAAAATAATAAGCAATAGGCCAAAATGCTTCTCAAGGTAATACAACCATAATTACACTTTTACTTGTATTCTGGTAATGTTGTTTTCTCGAGTCATAGTTACAAAATTATTTATAACTTGAGCTACAGAGCTCCAAATCATGATTCGATAATTTTCCCTGAAACTAGACTCATATATCTTCTTATCATAAAGTTTTTAGAATTTTTTCTCTAGCCAATAAGTATAATTTATTCTTCAAAGTTACCCCTGTTCTGCTGTTTGACAGCTTCGACCTTTCTTTACTAAAAATTAATTATCTCACAAAACGGGATTTGGTTAATGTTCCCGTCTATTTCTCTTAAAAATAGACTCATTAATTATTTATTCATATAAATTATAACCCATAATTATTCTTGTACAAGTTTTAGTGATTTTCCAAAGTAAAGACAGGGGATCCCAAAATCACTCTGACCCTGTCTAATAAGAATTTAAATAGCTCATAATATGAAATTTTTTTACTTACACCGTTTCCTCTTTATGAAATTAGACTCAATAAGATTTAATTTCATATCTTATTCAGTCTCTAATTCAATTTCTACAATATTTTGGTGGATTTTCAAAGTCACTCAACTGCTGCTGTCAAACATTGTTCTAATGCAATATAATGATAACTATCATAAGTTCACTTTCAACTAATCATGATCTCACCATTTCATGAATTCCATCTTCAAATGCACAATATAAGTTAACATGATATTGCAACAAAATTCATAATCATAATTCATACATCTTAGCTCACCGATGTCTCAACATTTCAAAGTCTCAATAATCATGAGCATTAGTGTACATACCTGTACCACTCATAGTATAGTATACAACCATACCTTCCGTAACATGTCCCCCTTGGGACTTTCGTTACATCATTCATCATGTTACCCGTTGCACACTCAGAATACTACTGGATATGCGAAAATTCTAACATAAGTACCACATATACAAACGTAGCCAAAGCTACCACATAACATGTAACGCTCACGAATATAATTCAAACATAATAGTAAGGAATATAATTCAAACATTAAGATGCATTATTATTATCATACAATATATGCAATAATAGTAAGGAATATAATTTAAACATAATAATGCATTATTATTATCATACGAACTTACCTCAAAAGCAATTACGGCCAACTATTTCAAATTAGTCCATAATCTCAAACTTTCCCAATTTAAGCCCGAATCTCAATTTTCTTGATCTAACATTTCAAATATAGCTTATTTAGGACTCACATTATTTATATAGACCCAAAAATCATATTATGACAAAATTATGTTTTTCCCCTAAACTTTTTCATATTTACATTTTTGCCTCAAGGCTCGTAAAATGATTTTTATTCAATTCCTTTGCATTTTAAGCCTAGCCAAATCATTTTCATAACCATAGCAACCCCCAATTTCCACTAAATCACACTTTTATGACCAATTTTATAACTTTCACAAAACAGTCCTTTTAAGCATTTTCACCGAAAATCACTTAGCAAAAGTCGTTTATTTAACACCTAACATTCATTTTCTACCATTATACATCAAAACGCATGCATATCACACATGGGTAAATTCTTAAACATGAACCCTAGCTCAAAATATAGGTAGAAACGAGTAAATCACGTTACGAGGACTTCAAAAATGCATAGAACATTAAAAATTGGGCTCCGGATCACTTACAAATGAGTTTGGAAGCTTGAACATAAACCCTAGCCATGGCTTCTTCTAAAATTCGGCTGGATGGGAAGAAGATGAGCAATTTTGGCTTAATTTCCCTTTTTAATTCATTTATTTAAAAAATAACCAAATTGCCCTTTTAACCTTTCTTTAAAAATTTTACCACACAAGCCCATTTTTGTCCAAATTTTAAGAATTTGGTCAAATTACTCGTTAAGGACCTCTAATTAATAATTCAATTCAATTTCATGCTTAAAGCTTCTAGAACTCAAGTTTTACAATTTATTCAATTTAGTCCTTAAAGTCAAGTTAAGCACTTTTCACATAAAATTTCTTCATGAAATTTTTTACACCATCATATAAAATTATCATAGGCCTTATAATAATCATAAAATAATTATTTCTAATTCAAATTTGTGGTCTCGAAACCACTGTTCCAACTAGGCCCTAATTCGGGATGTTACAAATTCCAACTGATAAGCAACCGATCCTACACGCTTCAGAATCCAATATGGCCAATGAACCTATGGCCCAACTTGCCCTTACATCTAAACCGTAGAACCTTCTTCCACGGAGATACATTAAGAAACGCGAAATCACCCATTGAGTACCCAATGTCCCTCCTTTACAGATCTGCAAAGGACTTTTGTTTATCAGAAGCTGCTTTAAGACGATCCCGAATCAATCTAACTTTGTATTTAGTCTCAGAAACCAACTCAAGACCCAAAACTCGACGTTCACCCAACTCAGTCCAACATAACGGAGTATGACAGCTATAACTATACAAAGCCTTGTAAGGTTCCATCTGAATGCTAGCTTGAAAACTATTACTGTAGGCAAGCTCGGCTAATGGCAGAAAATCCTCCCAACTCTCAAGAAATCAATCACACAACTCCAAAGCATATCCTCCAGTATCTGAATCACCCTCTCAAATTGACTATCGGTCTGAGGATGGAATGCAGTACTGAAGACCAATCTCGAACCCAAAACTTCATGAAGTTTCTTCTAAAATCAAGACATGAAGCAAGGATATCTATCTGAAATTATCGAAACTAGAATCTCGTGAAGTCTCACAATCTCAGAAATGTATAGCTTGGCCAACTTCTGAAGAGGATAATCTGTCTGAACCAAAATAAAGTGGGCAGACTTGGTCAACTAATCCACAATGACTCAAATAGAATCCTTCTTATTAGGTGTTAAAAGTAACCCACTAACGAAGTCCATAGTTGCACGTTTCCACTTCTATAAGGGAATCTTAATGGGTTGGAGCAAATCCGAAGGTAACTAATGCTTAGCCTTAACTTGCTGGCACGTCAGACAACGAGAAACAAAATCTGTTACCTCTTGTTTCAAACCTGACCACCAATACAGTTCACAGAGATCTCGATACATTTTATTTCCACTTGGATGCATAGCATATGGAATACTGTGCGCTTCTCTTAGAATAGACTGTCTCAAATTAGAGTCGTTTAGTACACAAATCTATCCTCAAAAACATAGAACCCTATCACTATTCAGCCCAAAATCAGACGTACTACCACTCTTTACCTGACGAAAATGTAGAACCAGAGAATCATTTCTCAACTTTTTATCCCAAATTTGATCAATCCAAGTCACCTTAACTTGCAACTCTGCTAACAGACTCCCATCATCAAACAAACATAGGCGAGAAAACATCGCCCTCAGATCAGTCATTGCTCTATGACTACGAGTATCGGCCACTACATTGGCCTTACCGAGATGATACTCTATCGTGCAGTCGTAATCTTTGAGTAGTTCAATCCATTTATGCTACCTAAGATTCAACTCCTTTTGAGTAAGTAGGTACTTAAGGCTCTCGTGATTGGTGTAGATGATACACCTTTCACCATACAAATAATGCCTCTAAATGTTTAAGGCAAAAACCACGACAGCTAACTTGAGATCGTGCGTCAGATACATCCCCTCGTGCCTCTTAAGCTGTCGGGACACATAAGCCATAACCTTACCATCTTGCATCAGAACATATCCCAAACCGATATGCAACGTATCACTAAAAACCACGAACTCCTTACCAGATTCAGGCTGTATCAGAACAGGAGCCTGAGTCAAAATAGATTTGAGCTTCTTAAAGCTGGATTGCTGGTTATTAGTCTAGACAAAAGGCCCATTCTTACTCAATAGCTTAGTCAGAGGAGCTGTAATTAACGAGAACCCCTCGATAAACCTACAGTAGTAGCCCATAAGACCCAGAAAATTGTGAATCTCAATAATATTCTTAGGCTGTTTCCAATCAAATATAGCTTCAAACTTTCTATAATCAACATGGATCCCCTCTGAAAAAATTACATACCCCAAAAAAGTTACTTCCCTTAACCAGAATTCATATTTGCTCAACTTAGAATAGAGCTATTTCTCTCGAAGTAACTAAAGGATTACTCTAAGGTGCTATTCATGCTCATCCTCGGTCTCAGAGTATACCAAAATGTCATCGATGAAAACCATAATGAACTTATCCAAATACGACTAGAAAAATCGGTTCATCAAATCCATGAATGCAATCGGAGCACTCATCAAACCAATAGGCATGACTAGGAATACGTAGTACCCATAACGAGTCTTAAAATTCGTCTTATGAACATCAACTTCCTTAACCTTAAGCTCATGATACCCAAAACAGATATCTATATTAGAAAATACTGAAGCCCTACAAAATTGATCAAACAGGTCGTTGGTCCTTAGAAGTGGGTATTTATTCTTCACAGTTAGCTTATTCAACTATCGGTAGTCGATGCACATTCTCATGGTACCATCCTTTTTCTTTATGAACAAAACCAATGCCCCCCACGGAGTCACACTAGGACGGATGAATCCACGATCCAAAAGCTCCTGAAGTTGAGCCTTTAGCTTCATAAGCTCCTTTGGTAACATACGATAAGGAGAGATAAACACTGAGCTGTATCTGGTAGAAGCTCAATACCAAACTCAACTTCCCGATTTGGAGGTAAACCTAGTAATTCCTTGGGAAAAACATCTAGAAATTCCCTCACTATTCTAATGTTCTCAACAGAAGAATCCATAGAAACTGAAACACTTACATAGGCCAGATATGCTTCATACCATTTCCGAACCAATTTTTCAGCCACAAGAGCGGAGATTACATTGAATAAATAATCCCAACACTCGCCGATCACAACTACTTCTACATCATTTTCAGATCTCAAAACTACCTTCTTGGTTGTAAAATCCAAACTGACTCGATGATCCACAAACCGGTCCATACCCAAAATCAGTGTTTATTAGCAAGTATTTTATGCTTCAAGTTTTTATTAAAAGTTTCAATCTCTAACTAACTCGGTGTAGTTTCAGACAGTTCAGAGTTTTCTAACTACAATATTTTTAAGTTTAGAAGTGCTTACAGGATCGACGTCGGAGACTTGATGTACCACATACTTTACTTAAAAAGAAATAAACTTTGCTTGAAAACCAGTACTTTTACAAATAAAATTTTCACTACTCGAGTTTTACAACCTGGCTCTGATACCACTAAATGTAACACCCCAAACCTGACCTAAAGTTATGGTCAAATCTGGAAATATTTTGAAGAGGAATTATAATCCAAACTTATTGTGTTAAAAACCTCGTATTTTTTGTTACTAAAAGAGTCTACTTATTTAAAAACATGTACTTCTTAATGAAAACCACCAATTGTTTACTCTTTCAAATTTAACAATAATTTACAGCAAAAGTTTTTAAAACCTATTATATTTTGAAAACCGCGTATATTTTCTCAAAAACGATTGATTGCTTAAATAGTTATTTTCATGAAATATTTCGTCGAATGTCGCAGGAAAAATCAAAACAAATCCAAATCCAAAAATTAAAACCAAATAGTCCAGAGAGTCTAAAAATTACAAAACTCTCAAAAACTAGAAATTTAAGTAAACTTTAATGAAAACAAAGTTTACGGACGTGTGGTCACAACTAAGCCTCCATCACACCGACTCGCCTAAACCTGAGGATTACCTAAACAGAATAGACAAACGGAAAGTGAGTTTTTAAAACTCAGTGTGAACTCAACGGAAACATAATTTTATATTTTATCGCATAACAGAACAGATACAGACATAACTCCTTAACAAAATCAGATTACCAACAGAATCATACAGATACAGATATACAAAGTCCTTCCCCCATCCTCTACACACCAACTCCGACCATCCCAACACACCACGTGGGTTATAAAACACCCACCCTCCCCTACACATCACATAGTGTCCGTATGACACTTATCAAAATAATCGCAGCCATGCTGCCAGTATATTGGCAAGCTGTCGCCTCATACAGAATACTTCCTTCACATATACATAACCTACCCCATAAATAGATACAGATAAAACAGAATAATACATATTATACATGCTTACACATTACAGATATTACACATGCTTAAGCGTGACAGATTAAATCATACATGCCATGTCTCACAAATATTATATAAACACTATTTAAGTTATTTTTAGTCTAACAGAGTAAAAGGTTTCATCTTTTAGGGTTTGTTATGCCCATACCAACCCTACGGAAGGCTCACAGTCGACTGGAACGACGTGTACAACTTTAAGGAAAAAATTATAAATTTTGGGCCCACATGCCCTGAATGGCCTTGCCCGTGTGGCCCACACAGCCTGGCTCCCGACCCACATGTCCAAATTGGCCTAGACCGTGTGACTCATACGACCATACACACACCCATCACACGGTTGTGTGTCACACATGACCTACCGTATGGCTGGCCACGCTCGTGTGGCGTCAACAGGCCAGATTTTCAGCTTTCGCCGATCATCATTTTCTCGCGTTTTTGTTACACACCTGATTCGATTTCGACGAAGAAGCAATCACAGGACTCTTAAGACCTAATTATGTCAAATAAAACAATTAAAACAACATTTAGGCATGAGATAGCTAAGAATCAAACTCACTAAAACACCAACACTCCTCCATACTCTTACCGATTATGAAATCATAGTTACACAAAACTACAACGTTAAAGGAGTGCCAACCGTCTCACGATTCCCACCTAAATGCAACAATCCAATTAATCTACGATAACAAAATTTTGCAATACGAGTTGTATCCCAAAACCCCCAAATTAAATTAAAATAAAATAAAAAATCAAGAACTAACAAAATGTTACCTAAAAGGAGCAAAATTGAAGACCCAATCGAATAGCAACCCATACCTTAAAGAAAATTTCCAAAGCAAACTAGAAGAAACGACGAACAGATGAAAGAGGAAGAACAATTTTTTTTTTCAATTTACGAATGGCGTGATTTGAGGAACAAGGGACACGTGGGATTTGGGTCTTTTCTTTCTTTCTTATTTTCTCTCTTTTTTTTCAAAAACAGTAAATAATAATAATAATAAACAAACTTTAAAAAAAAGATTTCGTAATTGGACTTATTACTAATATCGATATTATTATTAATAACACGTTAATCTCCTTTTATTTTCCAACAAATTAATTTAAAGAAAACTACTCCCTAAATTATTTGAACTACAAAACTTAATTTATCCAAAATCAAATGGACTTAGAACAAAACGCATAAACTGAGACTCAAACTCAAGACTTCCGACACAAAACTAAGGCACCTAACTACTAATATAGATACTCATTTATAACAGTGTTTGTAAAAACAAAATTTAAGAAGCCAGGGCATTACAGAAATTTACACACGAACAGAACCTAAACTTAGTTTTTTCAGTTTACTATCGAAATGAAGCATTCTGATTTATACGAGCAGTACTGGAACAAAATTGACTACCTTAATTTAAAGTGGATGGAATGAAATGGATAGGGTTAAATACTGAGCTAGTTTGAAAATGTGGTACCTTGGAAAAAATTTTATTATATGAAATTCTAGTCTACCTAGGTATGATAATAGGAGACTTTCTTTTCACTTGGATATGACAACTTTTTAAGACATTGAATGTTGATCATGAGAAAAAATAGTATTGGTGGAAAAATAACTCATGGAAGTTAGGATTAGAGTAGAATGATTATGTATATTTTAGATAATCAAATAATTCAGATTGAGGAGGTTTTAGTACTCAATTTAGGTGGTATTCAGTTCATGATTAGAGCTTTGGAATATGAATATGTATTAGCATCAGGTGATTATTTTTGTCTAAAAAATTATTCTAATAATTTACATGTTAAGTGCCATCATACATTGTATCAAGTGGCTTTGTTAATGAGATAAAAGAAGTTCAAAACAACGTATGAGCAGATTCAAGTCAGAGGTGGAGAAATGAAAGAAAAAAGATATGGCATATTTAATGAATTAACCTTAGAGATTCTAAAAGTATGCATCAATAAAAAATAAACTAATGTTTGAGGAAGAGGCAACTCCTAAAAAACAATGATAAGTGAATAGAGTTAATGGAGATGAAAAAGAACTTAGTACACTAGCATTGGATCATGATAATTCATGGGCTTTAATTAACATGGGCCCAAATTATTTAAAGGCTAATGCAACCAATAAGGTCATGAAGAGAATCAAAATAGCTATAGTGTCCCTAGAATTAATACAACATAGTGATGGGTCGAACTTAAGCATAGATGGTATTAATATACTTTATGCTTACACAAGCCCGACCTAGAATATAGGCCAAAAATTTTTTTCAAGCTTGTCATACTTGTAAATGGCTAACTCAAATGCATTTTAATTTCACCCATTTTATTTTTATTGCAAAATATTTATATTTTTTGGGTGTAATACAGAAGAGAATATTTTTTAGAACTATTTATATTATTTTTAATATATTTTTTCATTTATTAAAATTATATATAAGCATCTTAACATTTTTTATTGTTTACATTATAATATTATATATTACTATATATTTATTTTTTATGTTACAAATTACATAATATAATATATTAGAAACTTAGAAACGAGCCAAGCTCGCCACGAGCTTTGAATGTTTGAGCACGAGTTCGACCCATATTTTAAACGGGCTTATGTTTTGTCCAAACCTATTTTTCAGGCTTAATATTTTTTTCTCAAACCCTCCCAAATTTCAAGTGAGCTTTCGGGCTTGGGTAAGTATCTCAACCCAAGACAAGGTCTAATCAGCTATGTAAAAACATGTTTATAATTAATTTAAATATTGTTAAGCACTATTTGTTGTTTTTTCCACAATGTCGACTCTAAGATTTGAGCTTCATCCAAATACTTCGGGAAGAGCTCTATTTGCACTTCTTCCAACTACTTATCTGTACTACTGTTATTAGAGATGTGGGTGCAAAACAATTTTGAAATTATTATGGCCTATGAATATGCATTGTATTGAATGATGAGCAATAAAAACTATCTAATGAGATATTAAAATTTAAAATCCCTATTCAATAGCAATGATGATGGTCAATATGTATACATTGTGTAAGATTGGTATACAAAAAAGCTATATGACGAGACTTTAGAGACTTTAATTGTTGTTTGATCGAAGAGGGGAAAAAATGGATATTTAGAGGTTTTGCAATTAAGTTTAACTTGAAGGTTCATTTATGAAGGGGAATTTATTAACAACAGAGAGATTGTTGTTTCTTGATACACTTATCATTAAAGAGATGAATTTATTGAGGTATATAAGGCAAAGATTATGGAGTAGCGGGTTTGGAGAGATTAAACATTGGTAGAATTTACCCATGTTTTATTTCCTATAGTGATTTGCATTATAGTTTGTATGTCAGTATTAGTTAGTATTTTGTTAACTCGTGTTGTCCACACTAATCAAATTTTTTCTTTAATAAGTAAAAAAAAAACTTGAAGCTTAATTCATTCGAATAGTGCAACTAAATTCTATGTTAAAGTTTTCTTTATAATAAAAAAGAAAAAAGAGGTTCTGCACTATGAAAATTACAACTTATCATAGTTATAGTTGTAATTAATTTAACGGCTTTTTATGTAAATGGTTATTTTTTATTTATTACAAAATTTTATATTTATATTTATATTTAATTGGTTAATAAATTGTGGATGAATATCATATCATAACACCACTTCATTTATGATATTTGTATGTATCATAATTTTTATTAACTAATTATTTAAATATATCAGGTCTTGAATTATAGCATTTTGAAACATAGAAACTAAGATTTATTTTGTAGGCAATTGAAATTTTGTTAGAATTAAGTGACTCGAATCCTTATTTAAATAAAATATAGTGGTAAAATAAAATAAAAGTAAAATCCATATAGAACTACACTTCTTTTATTTTATTTTAAAATAAGTTTTTTAAATCTTATTAAACTCCATCTATTTAATATTGATTAGAATAAGGTGTTTCAATCTTACTACACTCCTATTAGAATATGGTTTTATAAGCCTATAAATAGGCATAATCTATTCCTCTTGTAATCATTCGAATTCAACATAGTGAATTTTCTTCTCCTATGCTCGTGGTTTTTTCCCAAAAGGGTTTTCATATAAAAATATGTGTGTTCTTTATTTTTATTTCTCTTTTCTTTGCGATATATTGTCATTACCGACATCCTATTTTATTACAAATTGGTATCCAAGCTTCCGGGTTGTTCATCTCGATCATGGTAATGGCATCTTTGACATATGAAATTTCGCTATTGGATCGCAACACCAGATTTGTGTAACACCCCTTACCCGTATCCGACGTCGGAACAGGGTACGAGGTATTATCGGGCTTGAGTACTTGTAATCATTTAAAACCAAGACACAAAATTTCATCAATTTTAAACTTTTCAAACATATTCAAGACTATCTACATTAAATGACTTTATACAATAGAGACCTTCAAATAACATAAGTCAGTATTTTAGGCCAACTCCTAGCAACTTAATAACAATTAAACGAGTCCCCATACATGCCAAAGACTTAAAAATACTTTAAAACCTTTATATATGGATCAATAGTTTGATAGTGTGATCTAACCTCCGGTGACCTCCAACTCGAGCTAACATCTGTGACACTATAGGAAAAAGAAAAGTAAGGGAGTAAGCATTATAGCTTAGTAAGTAAATATGTAAATATTAATAAATAATACATTATCATACATTAAACAAAGTCACAATATGTTCTCGGAATATTATCATCACAAACACACATATTTTCATTATTACAATTATAAATAGGTTCAAAATAAGCTGTCTAGCAGAGTACCAGCAGCTAAATTATTTATTTCTGGAGCTACAAAACTCCAAATTACAAACCCTTAATTTTCCTTGTTACCATAAAATTTTCATAATTTTTGGTCTAGCCAATTAGTACAGTTTATTCATTGAAGTTACCCCTATTTCACTGCTCAACTTCCCTGACCACTCATCACTACAAATAAATTTTCTCTTCGTACAGAACTCATATTATGTTATCGTTTATTTTATTTGAAACTAGACTCATTAAGGATTTTAAAAATACAAATTATATCCCATAATTATTTTTGTAAAATTTTTAATAATTTTTCAAATTCAGAACAGGGGATCACGTAGCCATTCTGAACCAGTCTCACAGAAACTTAAATATCTCAGAATATAGAATTCCTTTGCTTGCTCTGTTTCTGTTATATGAAAATAGACTCATTAATATTTAATTTGATATTCCATTCAGTCTCTGATTCAATTTCTACTATTTTTGGTAAATTTTTATATTCACGTCACTGCAACTATCCAAAACAGTTTTATTGTCAATTTTGATCTTTCACACTTCAATTGTATTCAGCACTTACCCATAACAATCTTTCCAATTTCCAATCACATATCGAGCATATTGCTCATGAGTTACACACATATATACTTACACTTATCATCACAAAGTCATACACAATTTCATTTAATCAATTTCCCAGTTGAATGCTTCGGAATAATAACAGATACGCGATGGTATCGCACACAGTCCACCTTTAAAATCGAAGCTCTCTTGTACACATAGTGGCCTTCACTTAGCACCACTCATGTGACCTAGCTCGATTGTACACATAATTTGGCTCTCTTGTACACATGGTGAACACTTAGTACCACCCATGTGACCTAGCCACTTTATCTCGTAGCTCTCTTGTTTACATGGTGTCCTTCACTTGGAACCACACATGCAACCTAGCTACATTTATCTGTAGCTCTCTTGTCTACATGGTGTACACATAGTATCACCCATGCGACCTAGCTACATACCATCTATATCTTTCAATTCTGAAGGTTCAAACGGGAAGTATCTCACTTTCTAATACTTTATTCCATTCTTCCAATAGTCAATTATAATTCAAAAATCAGCTACAATACATAAAATATGCTGAAATATAAAAACGTAATAAAGATAATGTATTATTTACATACAAACTTACATACTTTCTCATTTCCATGTCGAATTAATATTGAACATTTAAATCATCATAATTATACTCACTTTCAACACCTCAGAAATCATATTAAATATATAAATTTTACATTGAAATATGCATAAATTAATGCTTATTATACATATGAACTTTCCTCGAGACTAAAACGACCATTTTACCAACTTTCTCGATTTTTTATTTTTCTCTCACTCCAGGTTCAAATCTCATTTTTCGGGATCTAAAACATCATATTTTACTTATTTAATTAATGTAATATTAAAAATAGTCCTTAACTCAAACTTTGGAAAAATTACAATTTTACCCCTAAACTTTTACATATTTACACTTTTGCCCCTAGGCTCGGGAATTAAACTTCATCCCTTATTCTTATGTTTTATGACATTCTTATCATTTTTCCCTTCTATGGCAACATCAAATTCTCACTCTAGGACATAGTTATGAACAATAACAACTTTTACCGATTAAGCCGTTTTACTCATTTTTGCTTAAAACCGCTTAGCAAAAGTTGTTTAACATAATTTCAGCCTTCATATTCTACCATAAAACATAAAAATAAATACATTTCACCTATGGGTATTTTTCCAAATATGAACCCTAGCTTAAATTATTGTTAGAATAAGCTTAATCAAGTTACCGGGATTCTAAAAACGTAAAGAACTTGAAAAACGGGGCTAGAACGGACTTACTATTGAGCTTGGAAAGCTTGAAAACCCTATCCATGGCTTCCCCCATGCTAATTTCGGTCTCCATGACAAAGATGAGTCAATTTTGGCTTTATTTTCCCTTTTTATTTCTTTTAATTACCAAATGACTAAAATGCCCTTAAGACCTTTCTTTAAAATTTTGTCCTACTCATGCCCATTTTTGTCCAAACGAAATATAATGGTCTAATTAACATTTAAGGACCTCCTCTTTAAAACCCCATTTCAATCAAGCACTTATGAATTAGAACACATATTTTGCAACTTTTGCAATTTAGTCCTAAAAGTCCAATTAAGCACTTTATCAGTAAAATTTCTTAACGATATTTTTACACAATATTTTAATCAATAAATAAACCTTAAAACTTAATTGAAATAAATTTTTTAACTTTGAATTCGTGGTTCTAAAACCATCATTCTATTTAGGCCCTAAATCGGTTTTACACAAAGAACTCTCGCAAATAAGCCCTAATAGGCAAATTAAACATGCAATCTATAAAATTTCTTATCAATACTCTAACACATGCATCTAATCACTCGGTAAATCATAAAAATTAATCAAAATAAACTTTTCTATCTCAGATTTGTGGTTTCACAACCACTATTCCATTTAGGCCCTATTTCGAGATGTTACAATTTGTGTTGTGGCAAATTAAGATGCAAGCAGTTATTGCACAGATGGATTTGGAGGATGCCCTACTAGGGATAGATAAGATGCCTTCGACATTAATGGATGAAGAGAAGAAGCGTAAGGATCGAAAGGCATTAACACAATTACATCTGTATTTGTCTAACTAAATTTTGTAGGATGTGATGAAGGAGAAGACCGCCGGTGCATTATGGAAGAGGCTGGAATAAATATGTATGTCGAAAACTCTAACCAGTAAGTTGCATAAGAAGCAGCATCTTTATGCTCATCGTTTGGAGGAAAGTGTATCTGTCCATGAAAACTTAACAGTGTTTAAAGAAATTCTCTTAAACTTGGAGGTCATGGAGGTTCAGTATGATAAGGAAGATCAAGGGTTAATTCTACCCCGTCTTATTCAACCTTTAGAGACACGATTTTATATAGCCGCGAGTCTCTCACAGTTGATTAGGTTTATGATTCTTTAACCTCGTATGATAAGATAAAGTATCTTGTGGTTAAACTCGACTTTCAGGGGGAGAGTCTCATTATTCGTGGGAGACAGGATCGAAATGCTGATGATGATCATGGAAGGACACATGAATGAAATTCTCGCAGTAAATCTAAATGTAGACCAAAGTCTTCAAACAGAGGTAAAACTTGTAACTTCTGCAAGAAAAAAGGGCACATTAAATCTGAGTACTATAAGCTGCAGAATAAGATCAAAAGGGAGGCTACGAATTAAAAGAAAAAACAACCAGAAAATTTTGGTGAAGTTGATATTGTAGAAGACTATAGCGATGGTGAACTTCTAGTCGCTTCTGTTAACAATTCTAAAGTGAGCGAGGAGTGAATCCTTGATTCAGGCTGCACCTTTTACATGAGTTCCAATCGAGATTGGTTTAAAACTTACGAAATAGTGTCTGAAGGTGTTGTTTTGATGGGAAATAATACTTCGTGTAAAATCACACCGTTGGAACAATTAAAGTTAAGATGTTTGATAGAGTTGTCAAAACACTTAGTGACATACGACATGTTCCAAAATTGAAGAGAAATTTAATTTCGTAGAGTACTCTTGATTCAAAAGGGTACAAATACACAGCTGAAAGTGGGGTTTTGAAGATTTCCAAAGGTTCCCTAGTTGTGATGAAAGGGCAGAGAAAGACTGCCAACTTATATGCTCTCTGTGGTTCTCACATCGTGGTGATCTGATTGTCGCTTCCTCTTCCTTGTCAGATGATGATATTACTAAAATTTGGCATATGCGCCTAGGGCATATGAGTGAGAATGACATGGAATGATTGAGCAAAAGAGCACTTCTTGATAGGCAAGGAATTTGCAAACTAAAGTTCTATGAGCATTATGTTTTTGGGAAGTAAAAGAGATTTCGATTCACCAGAGGAATCCATAACATGAAGAGAACATTGAAATATATTCATTCTGATCTATGGGGCCTATTTAGAGTGCCTTCTAAAGGTGGAGTTAATTATATGCTAACTTTTATTTATAATTTTTCCAAAAAAGTTTAGGCGTTCTTCCTAAAGCAGAAAAGCGATGTGTTTTTCACATTTAAGTCTTGGAAAACTATAATTGAAAAATAGACAGGAAAATAAATAAAATACATCCGCACAGACAATGGCTTAGATTTTTGTTCAAATAAGTTTAATAAACTGTGCAAGTTAGAAGGGGATTGTGAGACACTTGACAGTTCGTCATACTCCACAGCAAAACAGTGTTGCAAAACAAATGAATAGAATGATCATGGAGAAGGTTCGATGTATGTTGTCAAATGCCAACTTACCAAAGTCGTTTTGGGCCGAAGCGGCCTCTACTGCATGTTTTTTGATCAACCGATCTACATCTGTTGCCATTGAGAAAAAAGAGTCCACAAGAGGTATGGTCTGGTAATCTTGCTGACTATTCTGATTTAAAGATCTTTGGGTGTCCTATGTATGCTCATGTTGATAATGAAAAATTGGAACCGAAATCCATTAAATGTAATTTTCTTGGTTATAAAGCTAGTGTAAACGGGTATAAGCTATGATGTCCTAAAAATAGAAAAGTTGTGATTAACAGAGATGCTGTTTTTGATGAAACTACTATGTTACCTAACTTACCTCTTAAAGGCTCTTCCAATAAAGAAAATCCAAAGCAAGTGGAGCATCAGATTAATCCAGAATCTACGATAGAGTCGACTCCTCAAGTCAATACAAAAATTCATAATAGAGTTGCTTCTTCACCACAATACTCTATCACCAAAAACAGAAATAGAAAAGAAATTAAACCTCCAAAGAAGTATGTCGAGGCTGATCTAGTTGCTTATGCTTTAAATGTGGCAAAAGATATAGATACAAACCAAGAGCCATCTAATTATTCTGAGGCGGTTAGCTGTGATGACTCAGAAAAGTGGATGTTTGCTATGCAAGAGGAGATGGAATCACTCCATAAAAATAGAACATGGGATCTTATGAAACTTCCTAAAGATAAAAAGGCTACTCATTGTAAATGGGTGTTTAAAAAGAAAGAAAGGACTCCAGGAGTTGAAGAACCCAAATATAAAGCAAGGCTTGTTGCAAAGGATTACAGTCAAATTCCAAGAGTAGACTTCACAGATGTGTTCTCCCCAGTCGTGAAGTATAGTTCGATTCGAGCTTTACTTGGTATTGTGGCCATGCATGATTTAGAGCTTGAGCAGTTAGCTGTAAAAACTGCATTTTTGTATGGAGAACTTGAGGAGGATATTTATATGCAACAAATAGAGGGTTTTATAGTCTCAGAAAAAGAGAACTATGTTTGCTTGCTGAAAAAGTCCATTTACGGTTTGAAACAATCACCCAGATAGTGGTACAAGAGGTTTGATTCCTTTATGACTTCTCATAATTTCAAAATAAGTAGCTTTCACAGTTGTGTTTACTTTAAGAAAAATAGTGATGGTTCTTTTGTGTATCTCCTATTTCATGTTGATAGCAAGGAAAGATAAAGGAGAGATAAGAAAGATCAAAGCCCAACTAAGTGAAAAATTTGAGATGAAAAATTTGGGACCAACAAAGAAGATACTTGGTATGGAGATTCTCAAAGATAAAAAAGCAAGTAAATTGTACCTAAGTCAGAAGGGGTACATTTAGAAAGTTCTTTGCAGGTTCAATATGCAGAGTGCTAAGCCTGTCAGTACTCCTTTAGCAGCCCATTTTAAACTTTCATCAGTTTTGTCTCCACAATCAGATGATGAGATTTAGCACATGTCACACGTTCCATACTCTAGTGCAGTGGGATCTCTCATGTATGCTATGATTTGTTCACTTCCAGATTTATCATATACAGTTAGTGCAGTTAGCAGATACATGGTGAATCCCGGTAAAGAACATTGGAAAGCAGTTCAGTAGATTTTAAGATACTTACGAGGTACTACTGATGTTTGCTTACAGTTTGGAAGAACTAGAGATGGAGTCATTGGGTACGTTTATGCTAATTTTGCTGGAGACCTTGATAGAAAAAGATCTCTCACAGGTTATATCTTTACAATCGGAGGTTGTACAATTAGTTAAAAAGCCACTTTCCAAACTACAGTCGCTTTATCTACCACTAAAGCTGAGTACATGGCGATTACTAAGGCTTGTAAAGAAGCTATTTGGTTGAAGGGACTCTTTAGTGAACTCAATGAAGACCTTCAAATTAGTACAGTATTTTGTGACAGTCAGAGTGCCATCTTTCTTACAAAAGATTAAATGTTTCATTAGAGAACAAAACACATTGATGTTCGGTATCATTTTGTTCACGATATTATTGCTCGTGGCAATATTGTTGTAAGCAAAATTAGTACTCATGAAAATCCAACAGATATGATAACTAAGTCACTCCCTATAACCAAGTTTGAGCATTGCTTAGACTTGGTTGGTGTTCATTGTTGAAGTTAAACCCTTAAGGGGTTTTATGGAAGAGGTGGAGAACTTGTTCGTTGAGAGTTCGCGATGAAGAACTTGTTCATTGAGAATTTGTGTCAAGGTAGAGATTGTTAGAATTAAGTGACCCAAATTGTTATTTAAATAAAATACAGTGGTAAAATTAAATAAAAGTAAAATCCATATAGAACTATACTTCTTTTATTTTATTTTAGAATAAGGTTTTTTAAACCTTATTAAACCCTATCTATTTGATATTGATTAGAATAAGGTGTTTCAATCTTACTACACTCTTATTAGAATATGGTTTTACAAGCCTATAAATAGACATAGTCTATTCCTTTTGTAATCATTCGAATTCGACATAGTGAATTTTTATCCTCTGCTCGTGATTTTTTCCCGAAAGGGTTTCCACATAAAAATCTGTGTGTTCTTTATTTTTATTTTTATTTCTCTTTTCTTTGCGATATATTGTCATTACCGACATTTTATTTTTTTTACAAATTTTATTGAAAAAAGTTACTAAGGTAGAATTAATTTAATGTAAAGTTTTATATTTTATAAAACATTGTTAATATTAGCTATGTATATTTTGATATTTCTGTTATTGCGTTGATTATTGAAAATATGTGCTATGATATCCTCACATGCAACCGACTTGAGTTAAAACTAGTTGATCACCAACAGAATCCTAAGGGTTGGCCATAGTTTTACTATGAGAAGCCTCTGTACTGCATGGTTAGGAAAAAACAAGGATAAATCCACGATAGAGAGAATCCATTTGGTTAGGTTGTTGATGGAGAAAGAACCATCCTCTCCAGCTAATGTCCTCGGAGATACGACATTCAAAGTGACAGAGCAAGCTAATTCTATTTATTATTACAGTAATCAAACAACAACAGATAATGGATCAAGGAAATATAATTAGCGGTTAGCCTACAACTATGTCATCTGCTTTGGATTATAAACAAATTTATGGCTGGAGCAACATGCAACTAAGAACTACAGTTCAATAAACATCAATTAACCACCCTCACATGTAAACCAGATTGGTCCACGCCATGGTGAAACAAGTTTCTATCCGGTTTTGGCTCCTTGTGCTGGCCGACTTCGCAGCTGACGGTTTCTCCTCCCGTATAGAAAGCAAACAGATCACTTGCCACTCCTTTGAGAATATTTCCTAGCCTATCAACCATTTATAAGGCTGTTGAAACTGGAATAAAGAACCTCCGCTATCTTCAGTTTTGGCTCTTCGATTTCCACAACACAAATCGCGGCAGGTCCTTTACATGTGAATGCTTAAGCTACTACTGGAACCCTTAAATGTGTGTTTTAATTATTGAAGTGTCTCAGCAACGTTGACAGGACGTAGCAAGAAAGGTTGTTGTTGGGGGTTGTTTAATAAGGAAATCCCACAATCCATGTCACCACTTGGCTGAGTTGCACAATCAATCCCACTATTGTCATTTTGCTGCAGAAGCGGGAGAAGAGACCAAATTATACCTGTCCTTTCGATTTGCTTGTCCGCCTATCATATTCATTACAGGATCAGTTCCTTGAAATCATATTTAAGTTGCCTCAGTAAATTACTTTGATGTCTTAGTTTTGGCATTTACCTCAACAATAAATTGTGCCCAAATCTTATCTTCTTGGAGCTCCATCACTCCCTTCAAAATATTTAATGGAAAGCCCCTAATGACTTCAGCTATCTCAAGAAAGAATCCTCGATCTTCACAGAGCATCTGTATTGAAGGAATTATAAAAGGCGCAGCAAAACACTCAACATTATTCAATTCGCTCCCTTTGAGAAGACTTCATTTGGCTTTTACATTAAAAAGGAAAAAATAGTTATGCACCTTTTTCATACCTCAACAAGCATTTGGCCTGGTGGATTTAGGTCTTTAACTACAATAGGAATAGTCTGAGCCCCAACTTCAAATGCCCATGTAGCACCACCACTCATTGTATTGTGTTTTAGAAGCTTTCCGTTCTCCTGGCCAATAAGCTAAAGTTGAGGCAAGTTGTTAATGTGTTAGTGAACTGCAATCACCAAACTCTAACCTTCTCCAGTATCGTATTGCATTGAAATAAAAAAAGTGTTCACCTTTGGTTCATCAGCTTGTTTAATCTTGTCTGCATATTTTGTCACGCCTTGCAAGAAAAGCAGGTATTTGATGGTCCGCTCCAATAAATGATCAATGCTCAACTGCTGCATTATGGAAATAATGTAAACATGTTGATCAATGAAACAGATTACAAAAACTTCAGTCCAAGAAATAGCTTTAAATGATAAAATGGTAACAGCAGTCTTTTGAAGTAAATAATATGAATAATCCTTTAAATTCTCTAGACAGCAGAAAGCACAAAATTTTCCTCATATATATACTTAATTAAAGCATGGACTCGTCATTAGTACCTTTCCACTATGAGGAATAATCCCTCTCAGTTCTTTGATGCGATCTTGGATCAACTGGCGGTCTTTGGGCCTTGGTCGAGAGCTTTCACCAGGTTTAGCTCTTTTCCTGGTGGGCTTCTTTGCTGTTGTGACAACAGCATTTCCAGCTTTTACACCATAGCTATCATCAATCCATAAACCTACTTGTGATTTTAGGTGAAACTCTTTGCTGAATATAGCATCATTACTCTTGTCCCAAGTATGTGAATACTGGGCTAGATTCATGCCCCCACCAGAGCAAGAAAGACCTTCAAGCTGACCTAGATGGAAGTTAGATGAAGAATTTTCAATTTTCCTTCTTCTAGTGGTGAAAATTTCATCCTCAACACTAGATTTAGCAACAGAAGAAGAATTATTAACACCACCTAGAAGCTCTTCAAGGCCAAGTTCAAAGAATAACCCTTTTCGCTTGCCAGCCATGGATGATGACATTCCAGATGCAAAAAATTTGTTAGCACTATGCAACAAAGGCATGTCGATATTTTTTGAAAACTCCCCAGCTTTTCTAAGTCTAAAATCCATTCTAGTACCACTAAATAGATCATTTCCATTATCATGAACCATTGTAGATTTCTCTACATTAGATGTGAATGCATCAGCGATAGAGCTTTTTGATGAATTAACTATTTGTTCAACTGGAATATTGATTACCGCAGCACCTCCTATCGGAACAGATGGCACAGAGGTAACCCCTACTAAACATGAAGGATCAGTAGTCATTGTAGCTCCTGCTCCATGTATGTGATGCTGGGGTAAAGGAGAAAACCACTGAGAGAAATCATCCATTGTAAAGGAGCTGGAGAGATCTGTTGTAAAGTCACCAAGGTTAAAATCCTCAATGCTTCTCTGTTGGCTAATTACACTATCTAGAAGTCCAGCGTTGGTGCCAAAGGAATGTTGTTCCTGTTTTGTTTTCCCAAAGCTATCTAGATTACGTAATTCAGCATCAACCAATTCTCCTGTGTTATAAAATGATGTAAACGTTGAATGACCCTGAAAATTTTGTTCTATATCCTTTTTAGGAAACGCAATTGAAGGATCCCACTCGCCCTTTTCACCCGGCAATGAAGTCAGAATTGAACCCTCACTAGTGCAAGGGGTATTAGCAGCCAAGCTGTTAACACGATAGATCTTACCAGCTGATATAGGTTGAGCTTCTATGCTAATTGTTTGAATTTGACTTGTGAGATGAGATAAATTATGTTGCACAGTGTTCATACTATAGTCATGCACAGAGCAGGAGGGTTCAATGAGACTTTGTAAGGAACATGACCACCCTGTTGGCTCCTCAGAACAGCCACCTTGTTCGATTGTCGGATTCTGACCCAGAATGAAGGAAGTAAACCATCCATCTAGGTTGCAAGTTTCAATTTCCAAAGGTGTAAGCCCATGACAACTTCCCATGTCATAAAACAACTTCCCCGTTTCAGCCAAAAGTTCCAACCTCTCCAAAATCTGCAAGAACAACTACCATTCTTCAGCAACTCCACTTACATAACATCTTAATGATTCATACATAAGACTTCTAAGGGACTTGCATAAGTATAACATATTGCTAGCATTTCCATCTATTTAAAACTTAAAATTGGATGATGTACTTCACTTAAACACATTTTTCATAAGGATGAAAATATATCAGTCAATTTATATGTACTAACCTTCTTTGTGGATCCAAACTGAACAACTCCCCGTCTTCCTACAGAGATTACTGCAATTGTCTGCAAATCGTGTTTGATTGTAAATAAATGTAGAACATACACGTATACAAAAAAAAAATTTGGATAAAATTGGTTAAATATACAGTTAAAATTGAAATGTACCTTGATCCCAGATGAAAATTGGTCTTGTAACTCAGATTCATCCTGTAAAATGAGAAAAAAAAATCTAAATTATAGACTAAAATAATGTAATGCAAAAGTAAAATAATCGGACAATTTTTATTATTAAAAGAATATATACACATGAAATGTTCTCAAGAGTAATACATTAATAGTTATAAAAGAAAAAAATAAGTACCTGAAATATATTTTCATTTCCAGCGGAATCCGAACCTTTACCATTGGAGTCTGAGAAAATCCATTGATGTTTTCCCGTGAAAGCGGCTTGACCAATTATTCTAAGTATAGAGAACAACAAGGTTGGGCGTGTTAGAGATCTTGTGATAACTCCAAATTTACTCTTCTTGTTTTTAAACTAAATGATTTTTAATGTATTTTTCACTACATTAACTCACAAATTCTGGGAAAAATAAATTGATTAACTGAGCATACCCTTCACCCAGGATGTGGAATTTTAGAAGCATTTTGTCGACTAATGGACCCATTTTCTGTTCATAGTAGGCATCTCCCATTGTTAACAACCTGTACAAACAATCTATAATTAGAAAAAGGAGTTACTGTTGAAAATCTGAGAAAATGATGTTTAACACGGTAAATTAACCTCCTCTTTTGCTTTAGAGGATAAAATAATTTGTAAAGAAATTATAATAGGAAAATCACCAGTCTCCGACTCCTTTCATTTACAAAAATTTTCTAAGCAAACAAAAACTTGTTTTTTTCTGGATTGAAACATGCATGCATAAATGGCAATTCCCATGAAGAAAGCAGATCTTGAAACAAAGTAAAAGCCAAAGATATAGAAAATTTTGGAAGAATGAAGCAAACGACGTAGAAAACAAAACAAGGATGAAGCAAATATTACCAACAAACAAACAAAAAAAGAAACAAAAACTTTACATGGAATTTCTGGGATCAAAGCGCCAGAAAACACCATAACACCACCCATTACTGCAACAAAGATTCTTTAGTGTTTGCTTTAACGCAGAAACCATCGCTGCTTCACCCATTTTCACACACTCAAAAAGACTAAAAACTCGAGTTCAGGATCCAAAAACTCATTTCCCTCAACCCCATTAAACCACTTCAGTCCCCTGCAGAAACTAAAAGCTCCTCACTACCTCTCTTGCAACAGAAACACTCTAAACAAAACTAAAAAGAATAAAATCAATTCAGAGAAACTTGTGAGAAACAAGAGCAAAAGGGTACAAAAGAATAAGCTTTTTGTTTTAGTTTTTGCTGCTCTAAGAGAAATGAAAACAGAAAGTGGTCGGTGAGAGAAATTAAGATAAAGAACTCAATATAATAAGATAAGAGGGGGGAAGGAAAGAAGCAGAGAGAATAGCCAATATATATTATGATTTATGAAGCAAAAGAAAATATGGGTGGTGATGGTTTTCAATTTTGTCTCACTTTCAGATCTTTACTTTCTTTCTTTCTTCCTTTTATCTTTCTATAAATGTCTTTCTTCTCTCTATCTCTCTCTCTCTCTCTCACTCTCTCTCTCTCTGTATGTATACAATTGGTTTTGGTTTATTCATAAGAAAAAAATGTGTTTGCAATAATATTATAGCTTTTCTTTTTAGAACTTACCACAATGATAATTATTATAAAAAATTATGTGCAAAAATAAAGTATTTATATCGTATGTGAAATTCGTAGGTGAAATAATTTATATAATAAAAAATTAAAATATAATTTTAGCTGGAGTGATAAAAAAAATTATAGATGTGAATTCATATACTAATTTTTTATTAATTTTTTTAAATAAGATAATAAATATAATTTAGTATCAATTTAATTACACTTAAATAATAATATAAATAAAATTGATTAAGCCTCTCATATCTCAATTTTATTTTAATTTATTTGAGAAAAGTTATTTTTTTAATTAAAAAAAAGGAGAGAATCAAATTACATTTGAATGAGTGGGCAAAATAAATATGGGTGAAATGTTGATGATTAATCCAACAGCAGATTTGTTAATTTGAGACAAGACCGAAATGTGGTATATGTGATGGGAATAACAATGACATATGATCCTTGGGCATTTAGTCATTTAAACAGCGTACTTTGTCTTTAAATTTTCTAGGTTTGGTCATTGTGTTTTTGGTTCTCTCATCTCTGTCGGATATATTTATATTGCTTTTATTCATTAATATCAACCATTCCACCAAAAAATATATTTAAATCTATTAAGTTATGTCACTTATTAAAATAACATCACCACCATATTTTACTTTTAAGCTTTATATAATTCAGGACTTGAATCCCTATCCATTTTCCCTTAAATATATATACACATTAAAAATGAATCAAATTCAGATTCATAAATTATTATTACACAATAATAAAATTCATTAATTTATTTAAAAATTTAACAGTCATAAAAAAATATTCAAGTATCTATAACTATTCTAATAATATTTGAGATATTGTTAATGAAGTTCACACAGAATTAGAGGATTGATAGGTGTCCTAGAAGAGTATAGTAAAAATATTAAAAATAAATAAATATTTTTTTTTTAAAAACACACATAATAATTTTTAAAATTACTTATGAAACTACCAATATATCAAATACTAACCTAATAAAAAATATTGTTATTAGGTTTGCTAAGCTTTTTCATAGGATAGATTTTTAAAAGTAAAAGGCATTGGATAGTAATGAGTTTTTGTAATGTCGGATCAATACACATCATTGCCAAAAGCTAAGGTGAGTGAGTGGTGTTGCAAGATCATCAAGCCATGAGTGAAAACATAACTATTTGTAGTTTCCTTCTTTCTTTGAAAAGTGATTTTATTTAGAAATAAATAATATTTATGATTAAACAGTAATGTTGTATATATTTTAAAAATCGAATTTACCACATTTAACAATCATACATACAAATGTGTATAACAAATAAATAAATAAGACAATATGTATGAAATACCTTAATTTGAGATATAGATTTCCGAAAATCTTATTCTCTTACCTACTATCTATTAGATATATAATGTATGGAGACATTGGAAAAGAATTTTGATGGCAAAACTCATGAGTAAGTTAAAGCTCAAATAGTATGCCTTGATTGGAGTCAATTTAATATGTATATAATAATTATGGTGATCCGATTGTGGTAATTGTTAGAAAAATAATTTATCAACATCTGTCTGAAATTTAGAATAAATTTAATTTATAGTATATATTAATAATATTAATAATGTATTTGATTGAGTTTATGTCACAAGTTAACTCGATAAGGGCAAAGGGCTCAAGATTGGATTTTTTTCATTTTTATAACGTACATATTTCATGTGTTATTATTAAGTAGTTTCAAATCATGTGCTTTATTATCTATTATCTATTATTTTTAAATAAATATGTGTTATAAATTTGTGGTTTCCATACACATGTACTGTGACAGAATTTTTAATATTTATAATAATTATGGTGATTCAGTTGACGTGATAATTGCTAAAAAGATAATTCATCAAAATGTGTCTTAAATTTAGAATAAATTTAATTTATTAGTAAATTACATGGAAATAATTACATCATGTATTAACTTTGCATTTAAAGCTCTGAAAGAAGGAAAATATATTTGTTGTTAATTATGGATAGAAAGTAATATGGTAACATTTTTCATGATTGGGATCTTGAAATAATTACATCATATATGCTTCGATTGTATTCTTTAGTGATAATTCATTTAGATTTGCGTTTTAATTTTGAATAAATTTATTGTATGATATTAATTTAATATATAAACTGATATAGTATTTAATAAGGTAATTAGTAAATATGGACATTCGATTGTATATTAAATTGATCACCCGAATTTATGGATAAATTCTAGAGATTCTACCATGTTAAGGCTAATACGTGTCCATCGCTTTTATTGCCACTTTTCAACTTCTAAATTATGTCAAGTAACTGAATTTTATTTGGTTAAAAACTTACTTATAATATATATATACATATATATATTAGATTATTGTAATAATAAATATGGTAAATAAGATATGGTAATTTTGAAAAAGTGCAACTCAACAATAATAATTAAGCCATTAAACTATAAAAAAATTACATTAATACAATATAAATAAAGTTAATTTATAAAAAAATTATTAATGTGTTAAATTTTCAATAAATATACAATATCTCGTGTTGGAAATTGTAGATTACAATTTTATCATTATTCATGAGCACTTATTAGAAAGTGATGATTTATTCAAAGGATATATTTGATTTTCTCAGGACATATTTTTTTAAGAAGTATGTCAAATGAAAATCAAATATAAAGGGTTGTGACTTTTTAATAGTGTCCATTGAGTTTATATAAATACAGAGACTATGGTGCTCATAAGGATTATTACAATCAATCAAATTTCAGAAATTAGAGTAAGAGTTAAGGAATTTTCCGATTTTACTGATCAAAGGAAATTTAAAAAAAAACTTTGTTATATTCCGAGAGAATGTTTGTCTTAACCCTCTAGCAATTTTATGTGAAAGTAAATAGTTCTCTTTAAAAAGCGTCACTCACGCCTCGAAACCTACTGTTTTAATTCATATCGTTTCCAGATCTATCGTCTTCACTCAAATTATCCAACATCTCTAACATAATTTTTCTAGTAAAATATATGTTATGACGAAAAAGAAATATAATATATTTTAATAGCCTCATTATATTTGTCTATTCTTGAACACAAAAGAGAAAAAGAAAGCTACTGATAATAAAAAAACCACTTAATGCCTTCAAAGTTTCACTTTATTAATTTATTCCTAACCTGAGTTTTGGGGATTACTTGTATGGTTAGTTATAGATTTTATCAAAATTATATTAAATTTTATCAAAATAAATAAAAAATATGTGGGTAACTTTCCATGAAATAAAATAAAAAGGTACACAAACAAAATTCAGTAGTTTTTTGCAATAAAATATTAATTAAAATAAAATATGTGGGTAATTTTAATTTTTTATAATTTATACCTTTATAATTTATAAAAGATTAAATTAAAATTCTATAATTTTAAGGGATTAAAATAAAATTTTATTTTTATTAATTTAAAATTTTTAAAAAAATTTAAAGACGTAAAATATAATTTTAAATTTTAAGCGGCAGGCCGATACCAGCGCCTGACTACGCCCCTGCCTAGCAAGGCATGGTAGACGTGGACCAGATTCACTTTCAACCGCCTTCTCATACCCATTCAACTTTAATTCTTATGCAAGCAAGTTAATGGTTCTTTTTTCCCAAAATAATATTTGGAAATTTATTTAAAGAAATATCTCCATTTTATTGATTGGGCAATCAAAAGCAGGGCGCGTTTTTGCTCTAATCTATTTCTTCACTCAACAAAATCCATTTTTTAGGTCTTTTTTCCCTCTTAAATCAAACTTTTGAATCCCGACAGTAACCAAATCTAAGATTGTTGGATCATAGTTATAGTTGGGAAAACGGGAAAAGCATTCGTGCACTATATTATGGGTTGTATTTTAACTTTTAAATTAGTTAATCTTACGTTTAATGAATGAGTAAAATAATCTTCATTAAAATTTAGTAAAAATTTAACTTTTAATATTTATATATTTATTCAATGAATGAGTAAAATAATCTTCGTTAAAATTTAGTACAAATTTAACTTTTAATATTTATATATTTATTCAATTTGATATCAATTTTTTTATTACAAATAAATTAAAAAATTTTAAAACTAATAAAATTAAAGGATAAAAAAATATTAGTAACAATTTTTTAAAAAAATCAATAAAACCCTTTTAAATTTTTAAATTTTAATAAAATCATAAAATTATAATTAGAAAGTAACAATACCAACCCATTAAAATTTAATGGTTATAATGTTTTAAAAAATTTTGACCCCTATTCTATTATTGGGTCGGTATTTTTATTTGTAATAAATAAATTATAAACTTTTATGATTTTTTAATAGTTTTTAAATTAAAAAAGATTTAATTGATTTTTTTTAATTAGTTACTAAGGCCTTTTTGACCCTTTAGCTGTATTAACTTCAAAATTTTCTAATTTACTTTCAATAAAAGAATAAGTGTCAAATTGAATAAATGTGTAAAGATTGAGAGTTAAATTTGTTATTATACCTTGTATAAAAACACCAAAACAAACATTTAACATGCAATTTTAAAAGAGGGGTTGTTTTGCTTACTCATCTAACATATAGGGACTAATTTACTCATATTTCAATAAAAAAAACAAAAATACAATTCAAAATATAATAAAAAGAAAATTAGGATAGCTTACAAAACTAAATTTTGAAAATAAAAAAGCAGTAAACGGTTGTATTTATATCCCAAATTTCTATGACATTCACATTTCATTCTCTATCAAAATTCTAAACTCTTTCATTTTTTTTTTCTTATATCTATAAAATATACTTCTATTTTCTCTCTACTTTGTTTTTATTTTCATTATGTCAATTAAATTAAGGAAATTTTATATTATTAATATTGGAGTAATTCAATTCAAGGTTACTTTCACCAATTAGTTTAGTTAGATTAGAGTAAATTGTATTGTTTAGAAAAATAAGAATTTCTTCTTATAAATTACATTATTAGTTTTTTAATTTGTTACTTTATTAATTAGAAATTTATTTGTATGTTAATATATTTTAAACAAAAAAAATGCAGTTTTGCAAAAATGGCAACGTCATTTCTGCGACTGGATCAAAATAACATTTCGACATACCTAGTACAATTGTTAATTTTTTGAGTTACTTAATATTAGTATTAAATTGTGAAATTAATTAATATTAATAGGAGGATCATGGTATTATTGAGATGTTTATATCGCTACTTATAAAGGTATGTATGATTCTTACACCTTTTTTTATATACTTGGTGAAGTAAATTGGAGTCTGTACTTATTAATAAAGGTATATAGCGATTATTATTTTTGATTTCTATTTTTATATTTTAAATAAATGTTTAAAATAAAGTCCTAAGAATAACATGATTATTCTTAAATATCTTTACTCAATTATTATTGTTAATTTTGTCTTGTATAACAATAATACATTGAGACTAATGTGTAGTTGAATGATGACAAGATGTTGTATAAGATATTAAGTCCATTCATGAGTACATGTTGGAGAATTGTAACCTCCCCAGCCCAACCTAGATGTTAGACCCAAATTCAGAAGATTATATTAGCCACTGAGATTACCTCAGTAAGTTATTGGAGTTTATAAAGTGTCATTTTAAAATATTTATTTATTTTAGAAGGAAACTTAGTTAACTGTTGATTTATTTATTACTCAAAATTGTTAATCATAGTTTAGAAGCGAAAAAGTGATATCTATTTATGTGTTCAATAAAAAAAAACAGGGTTCATGCACAACTAATTAATATTTATAATTTGATATCCTAAACTCAAATTATATATATATGTATATATATATATAAAACCAAATTCAATGTCCCATGCCACAGTTCAAAATAAAATAATACAGTCTCGAATAATAAAAATATCAAATAATAAGCCTAAAATATTCCAATAAATAAAACTAAGTCAAGACCCTCTGGATGTCATATCCACGTCTTAACCTAGTGAGTTATCTGTAGAGATGAAAATAAAAGGGGGTGAGCTATGAAGCTCAGTGTGAGTCCAGTCACAAGAAAATCAGTGCAAATGATTAAGCATACAAAAACACAACACATAGAAGTAATACATAAAAGCAATTTTTAGAATATTGGCATTTCAAATCACTTAACAATATATATATATGTTTATATATGTATCATCTCGGAAATCTTAGCTTTATATGCACATGCTTTGTGAATGCCATACAGTTTCGGTTTAATAGAAAAGATCCTACCCCACAATTACACACCACAATGGCAGTTCTCCTAAACTCCAAACACCAATACACCGGGTTGTGGTTTAACCACTAATGGTTAGCAGATAAACTGTCAATGGCTATGGACACACAACAAAATCTCACAGAGGGAATCTGCCTTTGGTTATGGGTACACAGCAAAAATATCGCAAATGAAATCTGCCTATGGCTATGGATTTCAGAGCGAATAACTCGTAAATGGAATTTGCCTCTAGTTGTGGATACATAGCAAATAACCTGCAAATGGAAACTACCTTTGCCTGTGGTTACATAGCAATTTTGTAGATAAACTATCAATCCTCTTCCGTTCACATCAACCCACCTCATGCAATGCAATGTGGCATACTTATAACAGATCATATGGTGGTAATTAATATGCTTATAATAAATCCAATCAGTAGCTAAAAACAAGCTTTATCATGAACTCAATTTAACGGTAACATAAGACATGTTGGTCATACAAACCATAGTACGGATGCTTCAAGCATTTATTATTCTCATATCATGCATATACAACAATAAATTATACATTCAAATCATGAATTCTAATACTCAAATTATCAGGGGTTCAATAAAAAGAAATAAAATACTAAAAATAGTTTGGGGACCATTCAGGGACTTATTTGAACAAATCATAAAATTATAGGAAAGACTGTAAACCATGGGACGTATGGTTGTATGGCCAAGTTGTGTGGGATGCTATAGATCGTATGGAGGGGTTACATTGCCGTGTGAAACATGCAAAATTAAGTTACAGGGGAGACACGGTCTTGTGGCAGGTAGAGGTGAGCATGGGTCAGGCCGGGCCGGGCCGGGCCGAGTTCAGGCCAGGCTCAACTAAAAATTTTAGGCCCAGCCTGACCCAAAAAATGGGCTTAAAATTTTTCCAAGCCCGACCTGAATAAAAATGCTAAAACCCGGGCCCAACCCGGCCCGCCCATATTAATTTTTATATAATTTTAAAAAATATATAATACATAAAAAAATACTAAAAACATCAAAATAAATATTTCCCAACAAATTAAAAATAAATTTTAGAAAATATATATACTTAAATAACACTAAGATAGATGCAATTTAACAAGCAAATGTCTCTAAAATAATAACAAAATTAACAAATGTCTTTAAAATAATAAGAAAATTAACAATAAAATAAGTTTTATACAATATCCAAATAATAACAACAAAATAGTAGCAACATAATAGT